>JAOPSE010000084.1:7208848-8408848 GCA_029449295.1 Zea luxurians
TCCAAAGGGCTGCGTGCTATTTAGGAAAGAATACGCGGAGGCAAAGTACTGTCCCAAGTGTAATTCGTCTAGGTTTATGGAGGTAGACTCTGGTGATGGACAGAAGAGGCAGCTCGACATCCCCTTGACAATCCTACGACACCTTCCGTTCATACCGAGGATCCAGCGTCTTTACATGACAGAGGAATCCGCGAAACAGATGACATGGCACAAAAATGGAAAACGATACAATCCTGACAAGATGGTGCACACGTCAGATGGTGAAGCATGGAAACACTTTGATGACATTCACCGTGAGAAAGCCGAAGAGGCTCGTAATGTACGTGTTGCGTTGGCCACAGATGGGTTCAATCCCTATGGAATGAGCGCTGGCCCGTACACATGTTGGCCCGTGTTTGTTATCCCAATCAATCTCCCCCCTGGTGTGTGCTTTCAAAGGCAGAATATATTCGTGTCGTTGATAATTCCCGGACACCCGGGGAACAAAATGGGCGTGTACATGGAGCCTTTGATCGATGAATTGGTACGTGCCTGGGAGGAAGGGGTATGGACATATGACCGAGCTACGAAGACAAACTTCAGAATGCATGTTTGGTACCAGTACTCCATGCATGACTTACCGGCGTATGGGCTATTCTGTGCCTGGTGTGTTCACGGTAAATTCCCATGCCCAGTTTGCAAGGAAGCTCTCAGGTTCATTTGGTTGAAAAAGGGTGGCAAATATTCGTCCTTCGATAAACATCGACAATTTCTTCCTGCTGACCATCCATTCCGCCTAGACATCAAGAACTTTACGAAAGGTGTCGTAGTGCCAGACCGCCCACCTGCAACGATGACTGGTGCCGAAATTCGTCAACAGATAGATGGGCTCGTGTTACTGTGTAAGCTTGAGAAGATATTACCACCTGGCTTCTTCAATCCAATGCAGCATTTGATTCTTCATCTCCCCTATGAGGCACGAATGGGGGGCCCCGTGCAGGGACGTTGGTGCTATCCAATCGAGAAATGTCTAAAGACTATTCGAAAGAAATGTAGAAATAAATGCAAAATCGAGGCTTCCATTGCAGAGGCATACATTCTAGAGGAGGTCTCAAACTTCACAACAACTTATTATGGTGACAAACTGCCGAGCGTGCATAATCCACCCCCTCGTTACAATGATGGTGACAATGAATCGAACCTTAGCATATTTCGAGGCCAACTCGGAAGCGCAAGTGGCTCGACCACCAAGACCCTAACACATGAAGAGTGACGGCATATCATGCTATACGTATTGACCAACCTTGAAGAGGTGACACCATACATGGAACAATTTCTTCATGAATTCTAGCGTCGATCAAGGGACCCCACTCCACAGGAATATGACGCTCTTCTTAGAAAGGGTGCGAGAAATGGGTTGCCCGATTTCATTTCCTGGTTCAAACATAAGGTACGTGCTTAGTTTGTAAAAGAGATACGTCTTTAAACTCAATTTAGCGTCTTTTAACTTGCGAATACTTGCAGGGCCAAAGAGATCCGTCTATGAGTGCCGAATTGAGACAAGTAGCCAACGGCTTTGCTTATAGGGTCAAGAAATATTCTGGGTATGACGTCAATGGATACCGTTTTCGCACAACACACTACGACAAAAGTCGGCCCAATCGGAAAACAACGTGTTCTGGGGTCTTTACGCCGGGCCTTGACAATGTCGATTATTTTGGACGAATTGAAGAAATATATGAGCTCAATTTTTATGGTTCCAAACCTCTTACTCCAGTGATATTCAAATGTCATTGGTTTGACCCTCAAGTGACGAGATAGACACATTCTAATCTTGGGATAGTCGAAATTCGACAAGATTCCACCTTAGCAGGAGACGATGTCTATATCGTTGCCCAACAGGCCACACAAGTGTATTATCTCCCATATGTGTGTCAAACGAAAGAACATCTTAAGGGTTGGGATGTTGTGTATAAGGTATCGCCGCACGGGAGGTTACCTGTTCCTAACGATGAAGATTACAACTTAGACCCAGACACATATGATGGAGAGTTCTTCCAAGAAGATGGGCTAGAAGGGTGATTTGAGATAGACTTAACCGAAGCTATCAGAATGGACGTAGATATTGAAATGGTTGTTGATGAGGAGGATGATGAGGTGCAAAATGATAATGACTTAGTAATCCTTGAAGGCAATGACATTACTGACGAACTTGCGTCTTCCGATGGTGTGGAGATTGAAATGCTTGATAGTGATGATGAGAGTTATGATCCGGCTAACCCCGACACATATGAAGATTATTTTTAATCGATGTAATGCTATATGACTTTTTATTTCGCACCTGTTTTTAAATACATCTTTTTATATGTGCTTATTTGTTTACTCTTAATTGCAGGTTGTTGGACAAATATGGTGGGCGGTTTCCTGAGGAGGAGGAGGGGGAGGAGGAGTAGGACGGCGGACGATGCAGAGCAGGCAGCGCAGCAGGACGAGGCAGAGCAGGCAGCGCAGCAGCAGGCGGCGCCTCAGGACGACGACGACCAGCAGCAGGACGACGACGACCAGCAGCAGGACGCCTCAGGTTCAGGCGGCTCTAGTTCGAGGAGCATCTACCTGCGAGGCCCCGCGAGTCTCCCTCAGCGTCCCATACTTCGGGACAGACGGCCGCTGATTCGGCCGGAAGGGGAGAGGTATGTAACTTTATGTTCTTCATTCTTGTTCATATTATGTGTTCAAAATCATAATATAAACTAATACTTTTTATTTATCACTTGGACAGGTCTTGGACGGTTTTGGATTATGCTGGGGGTCATCGTCGCCCCCCCAATGGCATCCTCGGCCTGCTGTGCAGGGAACACTTCCCTGGACTTGTGGAGTACGCCGAAGTGACGGGCCTAGCCTTCACCTTCAACCACTACGCCGTCGCCCCCGATGCAGTAGACCGGGACGGTAGGGAATTCAATAACAAGGCGAAGCGGGTGAAGCAAGAGCTGTGGGTAAGTCTTAGTATAATGTAAAATATGTCGCATTCGTTGCAAATTATTGAAATAATGTATGGATACATCGTTTTTGTATGCAGGATTTCTTCAGATGCGATGCTGGATACGAGGCTAGGGCGGATGTGGTGGCCACCACGAGCTGTAAGAAGCTCGTCGTGGACATGCACTATGAGGCCCGCATCTAGGCCATCATCACCTACCACGGCTCCGTCCTTGGGGAGAAGGTGACCAAAACTCAAGCCCGAACCATGTCGTTGACCAGGGAGCAGTACCTGCAGGTAAAGTCATGCATGTTTGGTACCAGTACTCCATACATGAATTTTATTTTATCTTCTGATATGCACTTTACGTGTTTACTTTGCAGATGATTCCACATTGGTGCGCCGCACATCCTCTGTGCTGGGAGCAGATGGTGGATAGGTGGTGTTCGGCTGAGTGGGACGAGGCGCACACAGCTAGCCGGGAACGGCGTTTGATGATGCAAGGCCCCTCCCACCACCAAGGCAGCCAGAGCCTGGGCCAATATGCCGAAGCATGGGTACGCCACCTTTTTTATTTAGATATATAGCACTAAGTTAGATATTATTTCTAACTATCTCGTTGGTTTTCGTTGCAGTCGGCGTCACATGGTGGCAGGCCTTGCTCCACCTTCTCGGCCTATGCTATGGCCCATAAGGGTAAGGCGACGTCTGACGTCACCTACAACCCAGATGACGGGCCCGAGGCCTACACCAACCCTGCCGTCTACAGCCGCCTCCATGACTACACCGCCATGGCGCAGGAGGTCCATGGCCCAGACTATGATCCGAGCACCGAGCCGATCAACACCGATGTGCTCATGAGGGTCGGAGGAGGCAAGAGACATGGGCGGTACTGGATTGTCGATGGGGCAATCGACTCGTCCTCCACTCCCACTCTGTCTCAGGTGAGAGCAAGGAGCACGGGCTCGAGTCCAGCCATACGACCTCGGCACGACAGCTCACAGCATCGCATACAGCAACTCGAGGTTAGTGCTTCTGTAACTCGTCCTTTCTTGAGTTATATACCTTCTCTTTGAGTTACTATAACGTTGGCTTGTAATATTACAGACCCAACTAGAAGAAGAGAGGAGGGAACGTCAAGATATGGAGGCGAGGATAATGGCGGAGCGGGCGGCGGCTGATCAGAGGATGGCAGAGATGTTCCAGTACATGCAGAGCCTTGGCGCCGCACAGGGCATCCCTCCGCCACCTCCATTGTTCCCTCCAGTTGACCCTACTCTCTTCCACACTCCTGTGAGTATCAAAATTGTAGTTAGATGTTTGTAATGCATCTGGTATAACACTTGCAATCTCTTCTCTATGCAGGGCCAATCTGGGGCGGCATCCAACAACCCTCCGGAAGGGTTCAGCCCAACGCAGCCCCGGTCAAACCGCCCACCTCCATGAGTGTTGTGTTTTCATTGTTTTAGACTTCAGAACTTATGTATAATACTTATGTCTGTGTTTGATACTTATGTGAGAGCTTGCGACGTTTGAGACTTATGTTTGTGTTTAATACTTGTGTTGAACACTTATGTTTGTGATGGATATTTATGTTTGTGGTGACGGTTTTATGTTTGTGTTGGCTATTTATGTCTGTGATGATATCTGTGATGTATATATGTGATATATATGTGATATCTTCTGTTTGTGTGGATGGAATACAAAAAACAAATTAAAAAGGTATATACTGGTCACTTTGCCGAGTGTTACACTCGGCAAAGAGGCTCTTTGCCGAGTGTCCGGGTCATAACACTCGGCAAAGAGCACAGACCTGGGCACCGGCTTAGGTTCTTTGCCGAGTGTTACGTCCCTGGCACTCGGCAAAGAGGTCGGCTTTGCCGAGTGCCACTTGGGACACTCGGCAAAGAACCTGACATGGGGACCCTCCCTGGCGGGTTCTTTGCCGAGTGTCCCAAGTGGCACTCGGCAAAGATGGATTCTTTGCCGAGTGCTGCACGGAAGACACTCGGCAAAACTAACTTATTTGCCGAGTGTCACAGGGGACACTCGGCAAAGCCGCCGTCTCCGTCACTCGACGCCGTAACGGCTGCTTTTCTTTGCCGAGTGCTCTCTGGCACTCGGCAAAGATCTTTGCCGAGTGCCCGATAAAAAGCTCTCGGCAAAGAAGGCTTTGCCGATGCACTGTTCACTGAGCCTTCTTTGCCGAGTGTAACACTCGGCAAAGCTTTTGCCGAGTGTTTTGAACGCTTCGCCGAGTGCTTCAGGCACTCGGCAAAGCGATTGATTCCGGTAGTGAATTATTAATTAGTTTTCTATCAAACAGCACACGATCACATGGACATCAACAGGATTAATTTGGTAGACATTTGAGTCCATGGTGCTTGAAAAGAAAAAAATTCTCGCATTCACATTTTTAATAATTTGGCTAAGGTTTGTCCATGACTTTGAATCGAAAAACCTGTAGTTTGAATTAAAATTAAACCGCACGAGTTGTTTAAAACAACTGATTGTCAACGCAGTTTCGAATTCGGATCAGATACGGTAATATCAAGTTGGTTCGGATAAAAAAAAGAAATTAGAGGCCGATATATTAAAGATCACACTTGGGAATACGAGTTCAGTTAAATATTTGGACATAGACTGAAAATCGAGATATCTAATTCGGACACAGGTCGAATAACAACCATCAAGAGTTCAAATAAATGAGTATGGACTGGATTTGCGAGACGAGATTGACTTTCGAATTGGGATTTGCTTCAATAAACAAAAGTTTTAACAGGCTCCAAATTTGGCTGTTCTTGATATCGAATAATTCCAAATTTGGTGAAACTTTCATGAGTAACTTGATAAAAGGAGATAGACACGACCGAGAAATAGAAATTTCCACTAATGATCTGAGCTTAGGACAAATCTCCTGATATAACATGAAATAGATACCTGGGGTGTCACAGTGGCCTTGTGGCAGCGGAACATGGCAAGGGCGACGGGCGGGGCCTGGTGGGACGCTGCGTGGTAGGGTCGTGCTTGAGACTGGTCGCAACGGTTTCCTCTAAATTTCTTCCATTATATCTCACTTTTACGCCACGTCACTAAGATTCCACACTTTACTTTTTAATCCCCACAGCGGTTTTCCCTAATTCGTCCTCTATACTCCACTACAACCATTAAATATTATTTTTATACCTGTCGGAGAGAAAATCCTCCGGCCGGGTGGCAGAATGCAGACGCCCTAACCCTAAGATGAGGAGGGGGCCTAAGCGGTTTGCCTGTTAGGTGGATCGTTGATGAACACAAGAACACGCGAGGGTTTATAGTGGTTCAGGCCGCCGGAGCGTAACACCCTACCTCCACTGTATGTATGTTGTATTGAGTGTGGGTGTGTAAGCATGTGTCTAAGTCTGTGCTTGTGTATGTGAACTTGTCCTGTAACGTTGTGTGCCTTCCCTTTTATAGTTTAAGGGAGGCACATACAAGGATGCTGAGCCCCGACATGCGTGCCCAGGAGCATAACGGTAGAAATACTTTATGTGAGTAATAAATTCTAACAGAACAGAGATCCTCCACTTTAGTAATGCATGAGTAATCAGCGGGAGTCATGATGACCGCAGTCCATGCAGCATTGATAGTCGAAATGTGCGTGTAATGGTGAGTAACAGCACGACCCACGTATCGTGGACTGAGCATGCCGCCTGTTAGTGGAATAGGCAGGCGCACGTCTTATCCGTAATGAATGTGAAGGCGCACGTAGCCCAGAGACTTTATGTCAGGCTCCACCCGTCGACTTACGCCGCGCGCAGTAAGCCACATGGAAGCACCGGGTCTTCGCCTGAGCGGGGAGCAAGAGTGTATGCGGATAGATCCGGATCCTACCAGACCGGGTCTGGACACGTGTCGGCAATGGACCCCTGCCTGGGCCCTGATTAAGGCCCGGGTGTGCTCTGTCCTGGAACCCTGGGACCCTACTGTGGGCAGTCTGGACCCCATATGGGAGGGGGTCTGGGCCCCATTCCAGGGGTCCGGTTCGTACACGCGGGGGTCCTGGACCAAGCTTGGAGGTCCGGACTGTATATCCAAGGGTCCGACACTTTCCCATGGGGTCCGGACTCACTGTTGATGCCTTGGAGTATAACACTTTCTCTGGACACGTGGCAGCTCCGTACCCGCCCATGTGGTGGGGTCAGGCGCTGTTGCTAGCCTAGAGTAGTCGCCCGAGGCTAGGGCGAGTCATGGTCTGGTCCCACATACAACTCTTTTACCACGCGACTAAAGATAGTCGCGTGGGTACTGCGTCTTTATACAGTAGCAAGGGGTACCCTAGTTTCAGGGTACCGACAGTGGCCCCCCGAGCCCACCTCAGGGGAGGATGCGAGCCTGCAGGTGGGCCAAAGCTTGCACTTTGCCTCAACATGACCTGATTGGAGATTGGCGCGCTGTTTCAGCATGTCTGCTGACGCACCCTTTGTAAATCACCTTCGGTCACACCAACTGCCATATCTATCCCCGCGGCTGACTGACCCACGGCCTCCAAGCCTGGTGGTTTCGTCGGGTCACGCGGGGGGCGTCTCGTTACCGCTTTAATGGTTTAAACTATTACCTTTTGTCTTCTACAGCGGCCCCAAGGAGGTGCACTACCAGCGCGTGCAGCGATTCGGTCTTTCCGCACCCAAAATCTGATGCCCAAACTATATGACTTGTGGACGTGGGCCCCCATGTCATAGACTGAGCTGCCTAGATCCTAGGTACCCATCGGGCGTGATTTCCTGCGGCGATTGAGGGTCGTGCGGAAGGGTTTCCCTGAACAAGGACTCTGGTTTCCTTGAAAAAGGATTCACCCCGCGTGCAGCAGTTACCCATTCGCATTCTCTTCCAATTGACTGTGCCCCTTTGCCTTCGTGCTCCTCTGCGCCCCTTTGCTTTCACGCTCTTCTGCTCTACGCCCACGCAGCCGCACACGCCATGGCTTCGCTTGGCCATCTCGACCGCTTTAAGTCTGAGGAAGCGCTTAACCTGGTGTGCGGCCTGCTTGGGTGGAGCGCGCCAGGGCTCGCCGGAAGAATCCGTGCTGGCGCTGTCCCCCTCGGCGATCTCGCCGTCAGGGAGTTCGTGTTGTTCACCTCCTACATCTCTTGTGGGTTGGCGCTACCGATCTCGCCCTTCTTCCTGCTACTGTTGGAGGAGTTTGGGCTTTAGCTTCAGCACCTCACGCACCACTCCATCCTTCAAGCGGCCATCTTCGTCCACCTCTGCGAGATGTTCGTAGGTGTGGCCCCCTGTACTTCCCTCTTCCGTTACTTCTTTGTGCTTGTCAAGTCCGGGAAGACTAGGGACCACATCGGTGCCTACTACTTCTAGACAAGGCCAGATCCGGTCGTCGTCTACATCCCCACCCTTGGTGGAGCGAGGTGGGAGAACTGGCGAAGTGACTGGGTGATCGCCAGCGCCGAGGCCAACGACCGCCTCGTCCTGCTATCCGATGGGCCGGCCCTCGACCGCAAGCAGTGGAGGACCAAGCCGTCCCTGTCGCTAGAGCTCTTGCCCATATTGGACAGGATCAAGGTCTTGGCCACAGACGGCATGACATCAATGCACGTGGTCAGCGACCTCCTGAAGCGTCGGATCATGCCTCTACAGAGGAGGCCACGCCTGTGCTGCTGGTTCACCGGCCCGAACAACATCGGTAGGATCCAGCGTGGGCCGAGGACCAATTTGTCCTGGGACGAGCTGGCTGTCCTAGTGGGAGGGATTACCGGGGAGACTTTTGTCCCTGAGTCCCTGATACTCCCCCAGGCCACCCCAGCGCTTTGCGATGACCCAGGCTTGAGGACGGCGATTTTGGCCACGCTGTTGACCCTCGACGACAGCGGCGCGGCAGTTCACCAGATCGACGACCGGGACCCCCTCAGCGGGATCTGAATCTCTGATGCACCGGCTGGAGGTCCCCAGCCCCTTGGACAAGGGCAAAGGGGCTGCAAGCAGTGCCTCCGCCCCAGGTAGCTCCGGGGGGTCGGAGGAGAGGCGATGCAGGCTGCGTCGCGCTGACGGGTCGCTTGTTTCGGACCCCCCAGAAGCGCCAGAGGACTGATGGTGGGGCCGAAGAGGCCAGCTCCCAGGCCCATGGCGTGCAGAGGCGCGTCAGCCCTCCGGTCCCGCCACCACCACCACCCTCTGGCAGTGATCACCCCTAGGAGCACCAGCAGCAGTAGCAGCAACAGCAGCGGTCGCCCCACTTCCAGCGTCGCTGGAAAGTCTAGGGCCCCAAGTAAGTGTAGCCCCCTTTTCCATGAGTCTAATTATCATACCGACAAGTCTTAACCCATCGTCTGTCGCCAGAGCTTCTTCCTCCGCCAGGTACCAGGCCCATCGATGGGTCTGGCTCTCAGTAGCAGGAATTTGCTGGGAGTGGTGCTGACAGTCCGCCTCCAGCTGCTGCCAAGACAGCGCCAGCAGCTTCCCATGCCCCAGCCGGGGGTCTAGTGCCAGCGGCGCCAGCATCAGGCGGCGTCGCAGTGACAGAGGAGGTCCCGGCTGGGGGATCCGCGTCCACTCCCGATACCGGGGGTGACACCGGAGGCGCGTCCAGCTCCAACCCCCCGCCTGCACCGGAGGAGATGGAGGTGGTGTTCAGGTGACGGCTCCGGTCGGGTGCCGAGGAAGAAGCTACACCAGTCCCCCTCCCCCTCATGCTGTCTCGCGTCCACCAGGTCCTTAGTGACACTAGGGCAGCAATCTTGTGGGAGTGGGAGGCGCTTGAGGCTGAGCACCAGCGCCTCAGTGACTGGCGCACCCAACTAGAGGAGCGCACCAGGACGGCGTCCCGCCAGTTCATCTCCGAGCGGTCCCAACTCAAGCGAGACCACAAGGAGTACAAGAGGGACCTCCAGAAGGTGTGTGCCAGGGAGCTGGAGGTGTCCCGGAGGGAGAAGAAGGTTGCCAGGAGGGAGGAGGCCTTGACCCAGAGGGAGGCCCTCACAACAGAGTTCTAGGCCAAGCTGAATGCCCTGGACCAGACTCTGGAAGCCCAGCAGGCCAAGCAGGTCAAGGCTGTGAAAAGGCTGCATAAATGGTAGCAGGAGCTCGAGGGCAAGGCCAGCGACGCCGCCCTCATCGAGGAAAATATCAAGGCGAAGGAACAGGCCCTGTTACCATTTCACGCGTTGGGCGAGTTAGTCACTGTCGCGCGGGCCCCGCTTCGTCAGATGTTTCTACTACGAAGATCTCGCGCACACCAGAATCTCCGCTTTGACCGCGCACATCCATGGCCGGGCCGTCATACTCCGTGCGCCCTTCCCTCTATCGCTTGCCCTACCTCGATGACAACCGGGCCCCAGTGTCGGAACCACCTCGCGGACATCACGCCCGGATCAACTATTCCCCCGCCATTGCTGCTGCACGCCGTGCATGACGGAACCCCCATGCCGAGCCCGCAGGAGATAAGAGCCCCTTCAACACGCGATAATCCTCATCCCGCCCTGTCGTGCGCCGTTCCTCCGTTGCTACTGCTCCACAAATCCTTGCGCCTCCGCATCTAGCTCGGTAGCAAACCCGTCGCCGCAGCCACGCTCGTGCACTGTTGCCATACCCATCTGCTGCGCATTGGAGATCGACCAGGGAGCATCGTTGGGTCGTGGCGGACCTGTCGGTGGCGGAGATTGGAACGTTGGGATCCCCGGCGACGCGCGGATTTCTCATCGGAGACCCGCGGTCGCGCAACCTCGTGGCCGAGCTACCATTGTCGCCAATCCTAGGTAATTGGTCCCCCATCGCGTTCGCCCTACCTTTGACTTAGTGTAGCTTGGTTGAATTGGAAATTTGGGTTGGATTGTGGCCGAATCGATGGTTCTCCGGCGAGCGGGCCGCCGCAGAGGGTGTGCGCCGCCGCGCTCGGGATCCAGGGGAGGCGACGGTTGCGCACCGTCGGTTCGGCGATGAATGGCTAGGATTAGATGTCAATGTACCCATTTGCTGCAATCAGTCATGGCCCTTAGATCGGGATCGGGCGGTGCGTATGGGGTTTTCGGTTGTGGATCGGCTGCACCATTGATTTCGGATCCAAGGGCCACGATGGTGTACCTGTTCTAGGTAGCAAGGATCTAATCGGCACCGTATAGTTTTGATCCAATGGCCCATAGTGCACCGTACCCCTTCGCGGTGACGTTTTACACAAGAGACCTTATGATTTTACAGAATAGAACCCGCCGTCCACGTTCACTATTCACTGAGTCTAGGGAATCTTGCGCCAGGCCCCCTGCATTTTCCAGAAAATGACGCCCAGTCCAGAGAAATGATAAAACAGGGAAAATCATTTAGAAAATGGTTTTTAGCACATATTTAAATGCAGAAACTTGATTAAATTGTAGAAAATTCATTTTAGCTCCAAATTGAGTCATTCCAATTCCTAAAATTTTGTAATATTATTCTCTATCATTTAGTATCTCTGTTTTGACATGAAAACATTTAGAAAATTAATTTCTCATCTAATCCTATTTTAATCACATTAAACCTTAGGAAATTCATAACTTGAATACTATAACTCCAAATTTAGTGATTCCAGTTCCTATGATTTTATTTTAATGTGTAGATTTTTACTGTATATTTATTTTACATGTTTGGTGTGATGTTGATTTTGGCTATACTATGTACGTATTGTGTTGTTGCGAATAGACGAGCAAGCCACTGTGGAAATTGAGGTTCAACAAGTAGAAGTAGCTGAGCAGGAGCTCATTGAAGGCAAGTTGTGCCCTTGATCACTTACTTTTCCCAGCCATGTTCTTATTAATTTTAATGATCTGCATAGGTTAATTTTGATGGGAGCCTTTATGTTACCCCAGTTTTGATTACCTCTATACCTTGTTCACCCCTGAAATATTTTTGGGTAGTACTTGCTATTGCTTTATGTGGATTGGGTATGGAGATACACTATTCATGATTATTCTGTTATTATCTTGTTATTATTGCTGTTCATGTTAAGATCATTAAATTAATGGGAACATGGAGCGACCACCCGGGAAAACAGTGCTACCACAAGGGTTTAATGGGACGCCCTTGGCTGATTAACTAGGAAAGCTAGGGGAGGGCTACCTTACCCGAAAGGGGCAAGGGCAGTAAGGGAGTTGTCAGTGTAGGGAGGTCCTTGTTTGATTTTGCTGCGATGGCGGTCGGCAAGAACCCTGCACTGGAGCTTCCTATAAACTGTAGCGGGTAGTCTGAAGCTAGTGGAACTTTGTAAAGGCCTCGTAGTGTTACCCTGCCTCGCTTCCTTGGTAGAGGTGTATGGGATTCATGACCCCTTGGCAGATGGGTAACACGGCTTGTGGGTAAAGATGCGCAACCTCTGCAGAGTGTAAAACTGGTATACTAGTCGTGCTCACGGTCAAGAGCGGCTCGGACCCTCACATGATTAATTATGGAACTTAAATTCAATTTTGACATTTGCATCGCATTTGGGATTATTTTACTATTACTGTTCTTTATTATTATTAAGGTTTGGTATTTACTTACACACAGTAATTACTAATAAAATTTTGACCAACTTATAAAAGCAATGCTCAGCCTTAGCCTTTATTTCATTGATCAGCCTTACACTTCATGAACTCCCACCTTTGGTGAGTTCATGCCACATTATTCCCCATGACTTGTTGAGCTATGAACGTATGTGAGCTCACTCTTGCTGTCTCACACCCCCCCATAGGAGAAGAACAGGTGGTCGAAGAGGAGCTGCCTAACACTGAGGAGTTCGATCTGATCTAGGTGGCGTTTCTCAGTCGACATTGGCGCCGTCGATCCTTAGTTCGTTTTATATTTACTATTTTATTTTGTAATAAGTCTTCCGCTATGTAATAAATACTCTGATGTTCTATGACATTTATCTCTATACACTCTGTTATTATATATGTTGTCTTCTTGGCGCATGTATGAGATGCACCCGGCTTTGTCCTTTAAAACCGGGTGTTACAGAAGTGGTATCAGAGGAAATGTTGACTGTAGGACGAGACCTAGATAGAAATGGACAAACCCTTACCTACTTATCTCATTCTGATTCATTCCATACTTACCTTACTCTGGTTCTTTCTTGTCTTGATCCTGTCTCACCTTCTACTGTTCTACTCTGATCATTCTTACCTTTTCTACTCTAAGACAAGATGGATTTCAAACCTTGGAATCCCTACCCCTATGACGTTCTTAAGAGTTAGGGAAGCCTAAGACAAAATTAAAACTATTTTCTCTATTAAAAATATTGGTTGATTGTTCTGATGATCAATGCCTGATTTGCTTCTTTGATTGATTGAAATATTACATGGACATCTTAGCATGTGCCAGCATAAGGTAATAAATTAGCTATGGTAGGTAAAACATTAAACTGCTTAGCTAATAAATCCCCCAAAGTAACATGATTGTAATTACTGCCTTGTCTACTGCTCTTTCTTACCATATGTATCTAACTCAGATGGTCAATACCAGGAGGGGTGGTGGAATTGATTTGCCTCCTAACCAACACACTCGAAGGATATATAGACAACCTCAGCCACAGCCTGCAGAGATGAATCCTCCTAATCCTCCACCAGGCGGAGTTGACCCACTGGTTGCTGCTCAGATGGCGGTGATGCAGCAAATGGCGGACACTATGGCTGATATGCGTGCCCAGATGCAGCAAGAACGCCAGGAAATGCGTCAGGAAAGAGAAGACATACGCCAGGAGTTGCGCCAGGAGAGAGATGAGATACGCCAAGAAAGGAGGGCGCAACAACAGCAGCTGCAACAACAACTTCAACAACAGCAACAACAGCAACAAGTGCCATTGCCTCCACCACCACCACCAGTTCCACCTCGTGATAAGCACCGGGAGTTTATGAGCCATAAGCCACCGACCTTCGCCAGTTCGCCAGATCCACTTGATGCAGACGATTGGTTGAAGTCAATCGAGAAGATGCTGAATATTGCACAATGCACTGACCGGGAGAAGGTTTTATATGCTTCTGGACGTCTGACTGGTCCTGCTGCTGACTGGTGGGATTCTTATACTGCTGCCCATGATGCTGCGGATACTATTACCTGGGCAGAGTTCAGTACACAATTCAGGAACTACCATATTCCAGCTGGTATGATAAAGATCAAGAAGAAGGAGTTTTTGTCATTAAAGCAAGGCAACATGTCAGTCAGCGAGTACAGAGATAAATTCATTCAGTTGTCGAGATATGCTCCAGAGGAAGTTGCTGAGGATGAGAGAAAGCAGGAGCATTTTGTTGAAGGACTTAATGGACCGCTGCAGTATGCTCTAGTGGCACACACCTTTCCATCATTTCAGAGGCTACTGGATAAGGCTCTTGCTATTGAACACAAGCGTGTTCAACTGGGTGATTTGAAGAGGAAGGCTATCTCACAAGGACAGGGTAGCAGCAGTGTTCGTCCTCGCTACAGTTCACCATAGGGTACACCGACTCGACCAGGAGGACCACGCCCAGTTCAGCAATCACCACTGAGGACTCCACCTCCTCGACAGGCTACCCCCACTGGCACCCCGACGAAGTTTGCAGGACAGAGTCCAGGCACTACGTGTTTCAAGTGTGGGAAGACTGGTCATTATGCAAATGTCTGCCCACAGAGGATTGCTACTACTCCAGCTCAGAACAAGCAACAGACCCCTGGCAAGGGATATTCTATAGCCAGGGTGAATCAAGTCAGCGTTGATGATACTCCTGATGGTGGGGACCTCGTAATTGGTATGTTTTATGTTAATACAATTCCTGCAACCATATTATTTGATTCTGGTGCTACACATTCATTCATGTCTGCTAGATATGCCAACACAAATGAAATACCACTGCTAAATATGAGAAAACCCATGATAGTAATTACACCTAAAGGGCCTGTTGAGGCGAATCAAATGACCCGTAGATTGACCTTGACCATTATGGGTAGAGAATTTGGAGCTACTGCTATAATATTAGAGTCAAGCAGTATAGATCTGATCCTGGGTATGTCATGGCTAAGAAAGGCAAAGGCCGTTATAGCATGTGGTAGAGGTACCGTAGAGCTCACTACCACTAAAGGAGAAAGATTTCAAGTTAATATTGCAGTAACCTCCTCATCCATGCGTGCAATGTTCTTTATGCCTGAGGAGTTTGTTGGTGACAACATCCGGGTGGTTAGGGATTTTCCGGATGTCTTTCCAGAGGAGTTACCAGGGATGCCACCTGATAGAGAAGTTGAGTTTGTTATTGATCTCCTACCTGGAACCGCCCCTATTTCTAAACGGCCATATAGAATGTCCGTAGAAGAGTTGAAGGAGCTTAAGAAGCAGTTAACTGAGTTACAAGAGGCGGGGTATATTCTTCTGAGTTCCTCACCTTGGGGAGCACCGGTGTTATTTGTGCAGAAGAAGGATGGATCGCAACGGATGTGTGTGGATTATAGATCTCTTAATGATGTTACGGTGAAGAACAAGTATCCGTTGCCCCGTATTGAGGATTTATTTGATCAGATGCGAGGTGCTAGAGTATTCTCGAAGATTGATCTCCGATCCGGTTACCATCAGATGAGGATTAGACCATCGGATATTCCCAAGACGGCTTTCTCGACTCGATATGGATTATATGAGTTTACTGTTATGTCATTTGGACTAACCAATGCACCAGCTTACTTCATGAATTTGATGAATAAGGTGTTTATGGAGTATTTGGACAGATTCGTCGTGGTATTTATCGACGATATTCTTATCTATTCTAAGAATGAAAGTGATCATGAACAACATCTAAGGTTGGTGCTACAGAAGTTACGAGATAATTAACTCTACGCTAAGTTCAGCAAGTGCGAGTTTTGGATTGACAAGGTGCCATTCCTTGGACATATTATTTCTAATGGAGGAATAGCAGTGGATCCTGCTAAAGTGAAAGAGATAATGGAGTGGAGAGTACCCACTGCAGTTACTGAGATTCGGAGTTTCTTGGGACTCGCAGGATATTATCGGAGATTTATTGAAGGATTCTCTAAGATTGCCAAGCCTATGACATCGCTTTTGGAAAAAAGAAGAGAATTCAAGTGGGATGAGAAATGCCAAGAAAGCTTTGATCAGTTGAAGGAGAGATTGATGTCACCTCCAGTATTGATTATGCCAGATCTGCAGAAGGGATTTGACATTTATTGTGATGCATGTGGCCAAGGACTTGGATGCGTGCTCATGCAAGATGGACATGTGATTGCCTATGCATCTCGTCAGTTGAGGAAGCATGAATTGAACTACCCCACCCATGACTTAGAGCTGGCTGCCGTTGTGCATGCGCTTAAGATTTGGAGACACTACATTATGGGAACTAAGTGCCAAGTATATACGGATCATAAGAGTTTGAAGTACATATTCACTCAGAAGGATCTCAATCTTAGGCAACGCCGTTGGTTGGAGCTCATTAAGGATTATGACTTGGAGAATCACTATCACCCAGGCAAGGCGAATTTGGTTGCAGATGCCTTGAGTCGGAAGGAGCATGTTCACTCCGCTTTCGTTGTCCAGCTACATGATGAATTAGCAAAAGACTTTGAGAGGCTCAACCTGGGAATTGTTACACATACGGAAGGAGTGACTATTGAATTGGAACCTACCTTGGAGCAAGAAATTCGTAAAGGTCAGGTTGGTGATGCCAAAATTCAGGAGATCAAGGATCTGATAACAGAGGGTAGAGGCCCGGAGTTCACGGAGGATGAACAAGGCACGATATGGTTCAAAAATCGGATCTGTGTTCCCGATATTGATAGTCTTCGGGAAACCATATTGAAGGAAGCACATGACTCAATTTATTCTATTCATCCTGGAAGTACTAAGATGTATCAGGATTTGAAGCAAAAGTATTGGTGGTATGGACTAAAGAGAGATGTGGCTGCACATGTGGCTATGTGCGATGTGTGTCAAAGAGTTAAGGCTGAACACCAGAGGCCAGCCGGACTATTGCACCCACTGAAGATACCTGAGTGGAAATGGGAAGAGATTGGCATGGACTTCATTGTTGGATTACCCCGCACGTCTGCTGGATATGATTCTATATGGGTGATTGTGGACAGGCTAACTAAAGTAGCCCACTTTATTCCAGTGAAGACCACGTATTCGGGAGCCAAGTTGGCAGAGTTGTACATGGCACGGATTGTCTGCCTGCATGGTGTGCCAAAGAAAATCGTGTCTGATCGAGGATCACAGTTTACCTCTCGATATTGGAAGAAGTTGCATGAGTCATTGGATACAAGATTGAATTTTAGTTCGGCTTACCATCCCCAGACTGATGGGCAGACTGAGAGGACCAACCAAGTGCTAGAGGATATGTTAAGAGCTTGTGCTCTTAAACATGGTGGAAGTTGGGATAAGAGTTTGCCTTATGCGGAGTTTTCCTACAATAATAGCTATCAGGCCAGTTTGAAGATGTCACCGTTTGAGGCTTTGTATGGCAGAAAGTGCAGGACTCCATTATATTGGAATCAGACCGGTGAAAGGCAGTTGTTTGGGCCTGAGATTATACAAGAAGCAGAGGAACAAGTTTAGCAAATAAGGGAGAATTTGAGAACTGCACAGTCCAGGCAGAAAAGCTATGCTGATACCCGGAGAAGACTACTTGAGTTTAAGGAGGGAGATTATGTTTATTTGAAGGTGTCACCACTCCGGGGTATGAGAAGATTCAAAGTCAAAGGAAAGTTGTCCCCTCGCTTTATTGGACCCTTCTTAATATTAAAGCGAGTGGGAGAGGTTGCATATCAATTGGAGTTACCGGATCATCTCGCGGATGTCCATGATGTATTCCATGTATCTCAGCTGAAGAAATGTCTTAGGGTACCTGAGGAGCAATTACCAATGGAAGACCTTAATGTTCAAGATGACCTGACTTATGCTGAGTACCCCATCAAGATTCTTGATACATTGACTCGAGTTACAAGAAGTAAGGTTATAAAGATGTGCAAAGTTCAATGGAGTCACCACGGTGAAGATGAAGCAACTTGGGAGAGAGAAGAAGAGCTTCGTATAGATTTTCCTCACCTTTTCCCTAGAACTTCTTAAATCTCGAGGACGAGATTATTTTTAAGGGGGGTAGGATTTGTAATACTCAAAAGTGTATACAAAGAATAATTGAGAGACCTCCACAATTTTATGTGCTTCATTTGCATCATGAAAAGAGCATAAAAAATCAGGGATGGTTAAATTAAACCAATAATGCTAAAATAAAAGAAAGTGCATTTTGTTGGAGTTTTATATGTTTGTGCATTAAAAAAATAATTAGAATAAAAATAGTAAGGTAATAATTACTTGAAGTTTGATTAAAACCCCAAATTGAGATTAGGGTTGGAAATAAGAAAAAGTTAAAGGTTATGAAAATATAAACATTATATATATAAATATATACAGAATTAACACCACTAATTTCACAAACATAAGTGTGTGGATGAGCCACAGAAGTTTGAATTCAAATTTTAAATTTGAAGATAGAGAAAAAAAAAGAATAAAGAGAAAAGGAGAAAAGCTCATCTGGGCCGCCTGCCTGAATTTGGCCCATCCCACCTTACTCCCCTCGCGTCGGCCCACTTAAGCTTACCCGCTCGGCCAACTTCGGTTCACCGCGCAGCCCATGTGGTGCCGACAGGTGGGCCCAGTGGGGCAGTCGCTGTGGTCGCGAGCTCGTCACCTCTGTCCCTGGTGGATGGCCCCCCTCTGTCAGCCTCAACCTCAAGTCCTCAACCGCGCGGCCCTATTACCATTTCACGCGTTGGGCGAGTTAGTCACAGTCGCGCGGGCCCCGCTTCGTCAGATGTTTCTCCTCCGAAGATCTCGCGCACACCAGAATCTCCGCTTTGACCGCGCACATCCATGGTCGGGCCGTCATACTCCGTGCGCCCTTCCCTCTATCGCTTGCCCTACCTCGATGACAACCGGGCCCCAGTGTCGGAACCACCTCGCGGACATCACGCCCGGATCAACTATTCCCCCGCCATTGCCGCTGCACGCCGTGCATGACGGAACCCCCATGCCGAGCCCGCAGGAGATAAGAGCCCCTTCAACACGCGATAATCCTCATCCCGCCCTGTCGTGCGCCGTTCCTCCGTTGCTACTGCTCCACAAATCCTTGCGCCTCCGCATCTAGCTCGGTAGCAAACCCGTCGCCGCAGCCACGCTCGTGCACTGTTGCCATACCCATCTGCTGCGCATCGGAGATCGACCAGGGAGCATCGTTGGGTCGTGGCGGACCTGTCGGTGGCGGAGATTGGAACGTTGGGATCCCCGGCGACGCGCGGATTTCTCATCGGAGACCCGCGGTCGCGCAACCTCGTGGCCGAGCTACCATTGTCGCCAATCCTAGGTAATTGGTCCCCCATCGCGTTCGCCCTACCTTTGACTTAGTGTAGCTTGGTTGAATTGGAAATTTGGGTTGGATTGTGGTCGAATCGATGGTTCTCCGGCGAGCGGGCCGCCGCAGAGGGTGTGCGCCGCCGCGCTCGGGATCCAGGGGAGGCGACGGTTGCGCACCGTCGGTTCGGCGATGAATGGCTAGGATTAGATGTCAATGTACCCATTTGCTGCGATCAGTCATGGCCCTTAGATCGGGATCGGGCGGTGTGTATGGGGTTTTCGGTTGTGGATCGGCTGCACCATTGATTTCGGATCCAAGGGCCACGATGGTGTACCTGTTCTAGGTAGCAAGGATCTAATCGGCACCGTATAGTTTTGATCCAATGGCCCATAGTGCACCGTACCCCTTCGCGGTGACGTTTTACACAAGAGACCTTATGATTTTACAGAATAGAACCCGCCGTCCACGTTCACTATTCACTGAGTCTAGGGAATCTTGCGCCAGGCCCCCTGCATTTTCCAGAAAATGACGCCCAGTCCAGAGAAATGATAAAACAGGGAAAATCATTTAGAAAATGGTTTTTAGCACATATTTAAATGCAGAAACTTGATTAAATTGTAGAAAATTCATTTTAGCTCCAAATTGAGTCATTCCAATTCCTAAAATTTTGTAAAATTATTCTCTATCATTTAGTATCTCTATTTTGACATGAAAACATTTAGAAAATTAATTTCTCATCTAATCCTATTTTAATCACATTAAACCTTAGGAAATTCATAACTTGAATACTATAACTCCAAATTTAGTGATTCCAGTTCCTATGATTTTATTTTAATGTGTAGATTTTTACTGTATATTTATTTTACATGTTTGGTGTGATGTTGATTTTGGCTATACTATGTACGTATTGTGTTGTTGCGAATAGACGAGCAAGCCACTGTGGAAACTGAGGTTCAACAAGTAGAAGTAGCTGAGCAGGAGCTCATTGAAGGCAAGTTGTGCCCTTGATCACTTACTTTTCCCAGCCATGTTCTTATTAATTTTAATGATCTGCATAGGTTAATTTTGATGGGAGCCTTTATGTTACCCCAGTTTTGATTACCTCTATACCTTGTTCACCCCTGAAATATTTTTGGGTAGTACTTGCTATTGCTTTATGTGGATTGGGTATGGAGATACACTATTCATGATTATTCTGTTATTATCTTGTTATTATTGCTGTTCATGTTAAGATCATTAAATTAATGGGAACATGGAGCGACCACCCGGGAAAACAGTGCTACCACAAGGGTTTAATGGGACGCCCTTGGCTGATTAACTAGGAAAGCTAGGGGAGGGCTACCTTACCCGAAAGGGGCAAGGGCAGTAGGGGAGTGGTCAGTGTAGGGAGGTCCTTGTTTGATTTTGCTGCGATGGCGGTCGGCAAGAACCCTGCACTGGAGCTTCCTATAAACTGTAGCGGGTAGTCTGAAGCTAGTGGAACTTTGTAAAGGCCTCGTAGTGTTACCCTGCCTCGCTTCCTTGGTAGAGGTGTATGGGATTCATGACCCCTTGGCAGATGGGTAACACGGCTTGTGGGTAAAGATGCGCAACCTCTGCAGAGTGTAAAACTGGTATACTAGCCGTGCTCACGGTCAAGAGCGGCTCGGACCCTCACATGATTAATTATGGAACTTAAATTCAATTTTGACATTTGCATCGCATTTGGGATTATTTTACTATTACTGTTCTTTATTATTATTAAGGTTTGGTATTTACTTACACATAGTAATTACTAATAAAATTTTGACCAACTTATAAAAGCAATGCTCAGCCTTAGCCTTTATTTCATTGATCAGCCTTACACTTCATGAACTCCCACCTTTGGTGAGTTCATGCCACATTATTCCCCACGACTTGTTAAGCTATGAACGTATGTGAGCTCACTCTTGCTATCTCACACCCCCCCCACAGGAGAAGAACAGGTGGTCGAAGAGGAGCTGCCTAACACTAAGGAGTTCGATCTGATCTAGGTGGCGTTTCTCAGTCGACATTGGCGCCGTCGATCCTTAGTTCGTTTTATATTTACTATTTTATTTTGTAATAAGTCTTCCTCTATGTAATAAATACTCTGATGTTCTATGACATTTATCTCTATACACTCTGTTATTATATATGTTGTCTTCTTGGCGCATGTATGAGATGCACCCGGCTTTGTCCTTTAAAACCGGGTGTTACAGAGACGGACCTCGCCAGGCGAGAGACGGATCTCGCCTTCAGGAAAGAAATGCTCACCCGACGGGGCGAGTTGCTGGCCGAGCACGAGCTCGAGGCGGAGAAGAAAGAGAGGGAGTTGGAGGAGCAGATCCGCCAGTTCAACGTGGCACAGGCGGCGCCGGGTCCCTAGGCGGTGGAAACCACTAGGAAGGCCCTTGAAGATCTCCAAGCGGAGCACTGCATCAGGGTCCAGCGCATTGCCACGTGGGTCGGCGAGGCAAGCACGACACTAGTGCCATTAGGGATGAGTCCCATCCCAGTGTCGGAGCTGCCAGCGTCGATCTCTGATGCGCTGCCGGTACTGGATTCCGCCGTTGACCGCCTCCGGCGCCTGGACCAGATCCTTGGGGCCTGCCTGGAGGCAGAGGGCAGCAAGCTCTACCGAGCGGTGGTTGAATATGTCCTGACGTGCTGCCGGAGTCACGACCCCGCCATATCCTTGGCGCCGGTGATCGCTGGTTCGGTAGCCGCTATAGAAGACGTCGCCTGGGAGAGCGTACAAGACGTCGTGGAGCTGGTGGCCGAGTGCTTGCAGCGTGACCCTGCTGACGACGAGTAACCGAATCTGAAAAGAGAAGGCGAGGGTTCCACTGGGAGGCGGCTGTAATAATTTTTGGTTTTGTAAGACATTCTAAGAACCGCTAATGAGGTAGCATTGGAACTTAAACTTATCTGTATGTTAATTGTCCTTGCTATGTGTAGCGTCATCAACTTCCCCTTGGTACTTGGCCCCCCAGGGAGGTAGGCTCGACGTGTCGAGGCTGGATACCAATATACCAAAGAGAAAATTGGTCGTCCGGTCCCTAGGAGGTAGTCTCTATAATATGAGACTACTTATGTCACACCCGGCTTTAAGGAACAAAGCCAGGTGCATCTCATACATGCGCCAATAAGACAACATATATAATTACAGAGTGTATAGAGATAAATGTCACAATAATCAGAGTATTTATTACATAGCGGAAGTCTTACAAAATAAAATATAAATATAACAGGATCTAAAATCCATCCTTAGCGCAGAAAGTCGACTGGGAGACGACGGCCTAGACCTCTCATGAACACAGCGCAACATCCACCATGCGCCTCCTCCAGTAATACCTGTTCTTGACCTGTGGGGGGTGTGAGACAGCAAGGCTGAGCTCACACATGTTCATCGCTCAACAAGTTGTGGGGAATATTGTGGCATGAACTCGCCAAAGGTGGAGTTCATGTGGTGTGTAAGGCTAATCAATGACAGGGGTTAAAGTTGAGCGTTGCTTTTAATTAGTTGGTCAAAATTTTATTAGCAATTACTAGATGTAAGTGAATACCTGTTGGGGACTTGTTCTCAAATGCTTCGGATTAAGAACAAGGCAACATAGAAGGTGTTAAATGATAAAGTCCTTCGTCCTCTGAAACATTATTTCCCTTCGGGATATAATGAATTTCGGACGAAGGTCCTGGCAAGCATACCTTCGTAAACACAAGAGATAATGATGAAGAATTCATACGGAATATGAAATTTAACATAAACATTATTATTAGATCATTTCTATTTTATTGATATAGAAAAATAGAAATGATTGCAGATTACAAATGTACCTTCGGCTTGAAGGACAGCAAAAGTACAAGCGTGACGCCAAAAGCAAATGTCCAGTCCGCGTGAACAGTACGGGGGTACTGTTCACCTATTTATAGGCACGGGACAGAGCCCATACAAAATTACATTCATGCCCTTTACACTTGGTAGTAATTCTATAGTAATCCACCGAGGTCCGAATAGCCTTTTCATCTTTAAGTCGGTTTCTTTTTCCGCTATCACACCGAAGCTTTCCCGCTCACATCTTCGGCGTTGTATCAACCTTCGTATTACTTGGACTTCTCCTACTGTGATATCGACTCGAGTCCGAAGATACCTGTTCACACATTATACTCCAGAAACACTGTTAAATCCTGTTTTTGAGGACCTTCGGATGCCGAAGGCCCCCAACAATACCAAACCTTAAATAAAATAATAGAACAAAATTAATAATAATCCCATGCAAATGCAAATGACAAATTGAGTTTAGGTTCCATAATTTAATCATCGAAGAGTCCTGAGCTGCTCATGACCGTGAGCTCGGCTAGTATACCAGTTTTACACTCTGCAGAGGTTGTACCCTTTACCCACAAGTCGTGTATCCCATGTCACCAGGGTTAGCTATGCCCTTAGACACTACCGAGGTGAATGGCTAGGGATCCACTACGAGGCCTTTACAAAGTTCCACTAGCTTCCGAAAACCCGCTACAGTTTATGGGAAGAGCACTTGCAAGAATCCCCCGTCTGACCGCCATCGCAGCAAAGTCAACCCGAGAACCACTTTGCATGCAACTCCCCTACTGCCCTTGCCCCTTTCGGGTAAGGTAGTCTTCCACTAGCTTTCCTAATTAGTTAGCCAAGGGGTCCCATTCCTCCCTTGTGGTGGCACGTGTTTCTCAAGTTAAGCTCCATGTTCCAATTAACAATAATATAATGATCTTGACATGAACTTAAATAAGATAACAAAATAACTGGAACATGGACATAATGAAATATTATCCCAAAATCATGTAGAGCAATAGCAAAACTACCCAAGTTATTCAGGGATAGCAAGGTAAAGAGATAAACAATCTAGGGTAACCTATCGGGTCCCATCAAAATTAAGCCTATGCATGGTAAATAATTATAAAGAACATTATTGGGTAACAAAAGTGAATCAAGGGCACAACTTGTCTGGCACTTGAGATTCCAGTACCAACTTGCTTTTCAGATGACACGTGTCCTCGCACTAGTCGTAGCAATACAAACAAACATGGTATATAAAATTAACACCGCACCAAACATAAGTACAAACTGAATAATAATGATCTACGCTTCGCTCCAGGATCGCGGGATCGAGAACTACTAAGATCGGAGTGACGGTCACCGAGTTATGATTTTATGTAGTTATTAAGCACCTAGAATAGAGTAATTCATGTGAATAATTTTAAATCAAGTTTCATGGTTAGGTGAAGGTACTAGGTGATAAACAATACTTAAACAAAATTTAATTCCAATGGAATGAATCAATTTGGAATAATGGATTTTAAGTTATGAATTTCTAAAGGTTTTATGTATTTGATACAAGATAGATTAAGCGATACATTTTAATATGGTTTTCATGTCAAAATAGTGGAACTATTTGATAAACAATAATATTATAAAATTATAGAAACTGAAATGGATTAAAAAGGAGCTAGTATGAATTTTCTATGATTTAAACAATTTCTAGCAATTATTTTTGTAGTAAAAATGGATTTCCATTTCATTTTCCCTGGATTTTCTATCTCCTGGACTAGGCGCATAATAACAAAGGAACGCAGGGTCTATTTCATAAACAATCCTAAGACTCAGAACGACTGGCGCCAGGACTGCGGGTTGATTCCAGTGTTTGTCAAGGTCCCTTTAGCAAATAAGCCAACGAAGGGGTATCCTCAGTTTCTGGCCGCACGATCTAAGATAAAGGGCTGGGATTAGATTGGGTCCCTGACGAACCGGTGCGCAATGTGGGCCGGCCGATCCCAGATCTACGGATGTGGTGCTGACGCCCCCGGGATCTAATCTCTACCACCCGTCACTCAATCAACGGCTCGGATGGGCGCCCGGAAATGATACGCACCAACCAGATCACCGCCGCCCCATGTGAATCCAATGGCCCAAACACCATCTAATCTCCACCCCTCATCACGGATCCGAAGGCTCTCAACCTTCTTCCCTCTCCCGAGCTGGGCGACGGCGGCGCTGCCCCCCCCCCCCCCCACGGCACAGGGCACGCCGGTGAAACCCCACTGGCGATTCCGTGCGCCGAACTCCGATTTCCCAGGTGCTAAGCGACTGGAATGACCGCGCGAATACAGAGGAAGGGTACACACCGGTGATCATTCAGCAGAGCGGTGCGGTGATGTTGGGGTAGGCAGATCGGCTCCTCCGTGAAGTCCGACAATGAATTCCGGCTAGAGTCGGCCAGATTCCGACTCGATCATGCTTCGCACGCCTCCCCACGAATCAACAGAGTTTTCCCCGCCATTTCCTCAACTGAATCGATGGCGCCTGGTAGAATCGCCCCCACGGCCACGCACGGGATTACCTTCTACCCCGTGGTCTCTCTCTGTGTTTCCTCTCCCTCGGCTCCATTCACTCGGTTTCTCTCGGCGACGTGCCCGCTCGACAATCGTGTGCTCCCCTCAGTTCGATGAACGAGAGGTGGTCACGGGGCTTGAGGTTGCGGCGAGTTTTATGCTCTAGGAAGGTAGTGTCCGCGAGGAAGGCGGCAATCTCCATTACGCGCGGATTCTGGGTTTGTTGCAACCGACCCAGGGGAGGGCGATTTCCGAGCCGAGGAGTCCATGGCGGCGGCTCGCGTCAAAAGGCTGGCCACCGGGCCCCTGGTGCGCTCGCGGCGTGAGAAAATGGAGTGGGCCGCGGGGATTTCTTAGCGGAATCTGTGGCGAGCTGGTAACAGACCTGAGGATAGGGACGATGCTGACCAAAGGGGGCCCACAGGCAGCGGCTCAGCGGGCGAGTCCGCGCCCAGGAGGTTGGGGCGACGCGGATCCTACGGCGAGCCCGCTGCGAAGCTTGCGCGCAACCCGGTGTTGGGTTGTTATAGGGAGGAAGAAAGGGCTGGTTTCTGGGGCCCATCTGACAGTGCCAGCGGGAAAGGTGCCAAGCGCGTGGGCGCGTTCCTGTCCAGGTGGCCCCACGTGTAGGTGACTGAGTGAGGCACTATCACACCCGGATTTTAGGGGTCCAAAACCCGGGCGCGAACATAATCACCAGGTGTGCTGGGACCAAGTCTCACACATATGATGAATCATGGCACAGGATCGAATGTCACATCTTTATATATAACAGGAGTTCTATACAAAATAAATAGTTACATAATAAGGAGACAACGGTCCAGTAACCCAAAGTTGACTGGGAGACGACGGCCTAGACCACTCACGAACTCATCACAGCATCCTCCAAGCTCTTCATCCTGCGGTACCTGTTCTTGACCTGTGGGGGGTGTGAGACAGCAAGAGTGAGCTCACATACGTTCATCGCTCAACAAGTTGTGGGGAATAATGTGCATGAACTCGCCAAAGGTGGGAGCTCATGTGAAGTGTAAGGCTTACCAAAGAAGATGGTTAGAGCTGAGCATTGCTTTTAAAGTTGGTCAAAATTTTATTAGCAGTTACTAAGTATAAGTAAATACCAACCCAGTTAAATAGTAGAACAAAAGTAACACCATCACCTGCGATGCAATGCATATGACATATTGAATTTAGTTCCATAAATTAATCATGTGAGGGTCCGAGCTGCTCTTGACCGTGAGCACGGCTAGTATACCAGTTTTACACTCTGCAGAGGTTGCGCATCTTTACCCACAAGTCGTGTATCCCATGTCGCCAGGGTTTGCAAGGCCCTTAGACACTACCGAGGTGAATGGCTAGGGATCCACTACGAGGCCTTTACAAAGTTCCACTAGCTTCCGAAAACCCGCTACAGTTTATAGGAAGTTCCAATGCAGGAATCCCTTGCAGGACCGCCATCGCAGCAAAATCCTCCCGAGGGCCTCCCTACACTGACCACTCCCCTACTGCCCTTGCCCCTTTCGGGTAAGGTAGTCTTCCACTAGCTTTCCTAATTAATCGGCCAAGGGGTCCCAATCCTCCCTTGTGGTAGCACTGTTTTCCCGAGTGGTTCTCCATGTTCCAATTAACATAATGATCTTAACATGAACAATAATAATAAACAGATAATAAAAGTGTGATCATGAATAATGTATCTTCATACCCAAAACCACATAAAGCACTAGCAAGTACTACCCAAAAAGGTTCAGTGGTAAACAAGGTATAAAGATAATCAAACTAGGGTAACCTATTGGGTCCCATCAAAATTAACCTATGCAGATCATTATGATTAATCAGAACATGGCTGGGTAAAAAGAAGTGATCAAGGGCACAACTTGCCTGGGACTTGAGATTCCAGGTACCAGGATGATCTTCAGGTGACTCGTGACCTCACTGCTAGTCGTAGCAATTCAAACAAACATGGTATAGGCAAAATTAACATTACACCAAACATAAAAACAAAATACATATTAATAATCTACATATTAGAATAAGATCCTAGGAACAGGAATCATTAATTTTGGAGTTATAGATTTCAAGTTATGAATTTTCAAAGGTTTTATGTGTTTAAAATAGGATTAGGTGAGAAATAAATTTTAATATTGTTTTCATGACAAAACAGAGGCTCTAAGTGATAGAGAATAAAATTACAAAATTTTAGAAAGTGGAATGGATTAATTTGGACTAAAAATGGATTTTCTATGATTTAAACAAGTTCTAGCATTTATTTATCTATTAAAAATCCATTTATACATTATTTTCTCTGTTTTATAATACTCTGGACTGGGCCTCAATTACTGCAAAGCGCAGGGGGCTAACTCGAAATATTTCCCAGACTCAGGCTTCTGTATACTGGACGGCGGGTTATTTTCCAGAAAACGCAGGGGCTCTTTAAGAAAAGTGCACGGCGGAGGGGTATGGACGAGTATCTACCGTCCGATCAGAGATGGACGCCCCGATTAAATCGAGTACCACCCCGAACCGGTACGCGCTGGTGGCCGCCCGATCTGAGATCAACGTCACAGATTCTTCCACGTCAAACTTGCACCCGAGCCCACCGATCTGATTGCTACGGTCACGATTTAATGCCCCGAATCGGTATCCAGAGATCTAATCGCAACCGTCGAACTACGGATCAACGGTCACAACCCTTTCTCTCCTCCCCCAGGTCACCGCAGAGCGACGGCGATGAGCTCCGCGGCGGCGGTCACACCGGCGAACCGCGAACCGATGCTCCAGCGCGCCAAACACCGATTAATTAGCCCAACACCTTGCGCTAAACGAGACGGACGTGGCTGAGGTATCCGTACCTGGAATTGGAGACCCGACGAGGCCGGACACGGTGCGAGGCGGATCCGTGGTGGTGGAAGAACGACGGCGAGCAATCCAGAGTGCTCCGCGGACTAACTTCCCCCGATTGCGCCACCGATAGTTTCGGGCGTTGCCCACGAACCCCCCGGACGCCTTGCCACGGCCGGAAACCCCCGTAGTGCTGATCTAGCCGGCGGCGGCCCACCCTCGGGTTGAGATTGCCGCGGCGCTGCGCTCGCTGTGATGTACACGCCGAGGGAAGTAAAGGGGAGGAGGAGATCGTGGGCGCGCCCGGCTTTTATCTCCCTCGACTAGCTCAACGACTATCACGGTAATCATGGCGAGGATGGCGGCGATGGCGCTGTTGCACCCGCACGCGAAATACGCGGAGGAGATGGACCCGACAGCGCGGTCCCGCGTGTCAGCGGTGGAGCAAGGAGGTGGCCGCGCGAGCAGGTAGCGGACGAGGCTGGCCGGTGGGCCCCACGCGGCAGTGGCCGGTAAGCGGGCGCGCGCGAATTGGGCGCGGGTGACTGACCAGCGGGTCCCACAAGGCAGCGGAAAAGGGAAGCGGAGCGAGCGGGGCGTGAGACTGGACAGCGGGGCCCGCGGCACAGCGGCACGGGTTGCAGACGCGCGCGCGAGTAAGCGACTGACAAACAGGGCCCACCTGTCGGCGCCGATTTTCCTGGTGTTGGGCTCGCGCGGAGGAATGGCCAAATGGGCCAAAATTCAGGTTGGCGGCCCAGTTAGGTATAGTGTTCCTTTTCCTTTTTCTTTTATTTTTCTTTTATTTTCTCCTTTCTCCATTCTTTCACAAATTCAAATTTAAAATACCAATTCAATTCAAACTTGTAACTGGTTCATTTTGGTGCAATTAAAAGTATTTGGTTTGAGAATATTTATTCAAATATATTACTCATGTTTTCATATTACTTCTCTTTTCTTCCCTTCCCATTTATTTTCTATTTTCTATTCCAAATTCAAATTTATACTTCTATTTTAGTTTTCAGATTTTTCAAATGTATCAATTGAAACCCAAAGGTGAATATAAACCATACTATTTTAATATTACTAATTTAAGTTTTATTCTCCTTGTTATTTATTTCATGGGATGTATAAATGGTTTCCTTTAAAAGAAAAATCCTTTTCTCATCATTTTCTTATTTCCTAATTTCCAAAGCATTATGATACTTTGTTTATATTTTTTTTTCCTACTAATTTTGGGTCTTACAAATCCTACCCCCCTTAACAAAAATCTCGTCCTCGAGATTTGTAAGAAAAGGGATGTATACTCATATTGTTCTCGGAACATATGCACAAACAAAGAAATCTCAGCATGAGGTATAATTCTTTAACAAAACATAGGGTCAATAGACCTTATTGTTCCTTCTAAAATAATATCATATCATCTACTAACTAAAGTAACATCTAGATCTTACAAATCATCATAATTTATATCTATGTAGCTTGGTGGAGCTGGTGGTGGTGGTGGAGGTTGTTGTTGTTGTTGTCTCTCCAACCGTGCTTGCCTTATTTCTTGGCGGACCTGACGTATTTCCTCGCGTTCTTGTCTTATCTGATTTTGCATCTCGGTCACCAGGTCTGTTAATTGTTGTATTACCAGTCTTTGGGCAGCAACCACTTGATCGATTTCAACAGGTGGAGGATTTGGAGAATTCATTTCTGTTTGCTGCTGCGTGATAATCTTTCCTTTCCTGGTATTGACCATGAAAGTTAGAAGCATGTGGTAATAGTTTTGCAAATGACCATATTCAATAAGCAGAATGAATAGGCTAGTAGCTGGTTATAATCTGAAGATTTCGTTAGTAGGGCTTAATTTTTGTTTTATGTCCAGATTGGGGTAACCAGTTGTATAAGGTAAATATCCAAGGGTAAGATAGAATCTGTCAAGATGAGAGATATATATGGGTGAGATAGACTACAAGATGTAGGTTAAAAGTTTGTTTATTGTTAGGTGGGAATAGAAAGGTTATACCATTCATCATGGGTTGGGTTAGCTCATAGTTGAGTTGATCCAATGTGCTAAGTTAAGTTAATACATGGCTAGTAGGGTCTAAGCTCTTCTACTAGTGTCATTAGTATGTTTAAGTGGACCACATTAGGTTGGATTACGTTAGACTACACTAGATCAGATCGCATTAGGTAAGAAAAGATCTAGATTAGATTGGATATGACTAGATTAGACTGGTTTAGGTTAGATAGGTCTAACAGGGTAGAATATGTATTATTAAGATATGTTAGAATCTTTTGAGATTAGTTAGATATGTTATGATAAGATAGAATCTCTTCAAGATAAGGTGAATTTATTAAGGTAAGAAGAATCTTTTAAGATGAGGTGGATCTAGTAAGATAAGAGAGAATCTTATAAGATACGATGAATCTATTAAGATATGGGAGAGTCTTTTAAGATTAGAGGGATCTCTATGAGATAGATACATTTTAATGGAGGATAATCTAAGTGGCTTAGTTTTCTTATGAATTCTATTTATGCCTATACGTATATGCAGATGTAATTGTGGATATTACTCCACAACCCATCACACTCAATCAAAGATCCAAATCAGACAAGTATCATAAGAACAAACATTCAAGTGCTTAGATAACCATAAAAATAGTTTTGTTTCTGTTCCTGAGAGTAGGTCTCCTATTCCTAAAGGTCACTTTAGGCACAGGATTTCAAAGTGTGAAATCCACATTTGTCTTTAGAAGGAAAAAGGTAAGAATAATCAGAGTAAAGCGGAATTAGATGAGAAAGGATTAAGAAGAGTTTAGAAAGGATCAGAGTAGCCAAGGTAAGTAAGTATTGGTTGTCCAGTTCTATCTAGGTTTCGTCCTACAGTCAACATTCCTCTGATACCACTTCTGTCACACCCGGATTTTAGGGGTCCAAAACCCGGGCGCGAACATAATCACCAGGTGTGCTGGGACCAAGTCTCACACATATGATGAATCATGGCACAGGATCGAATGTCACATCTTTATATATAACAGGAGTTCTATACAAAATAAATAGTTACATAATAAGGAGACAACGGTCCAGTAACCCAAAGTTGACTGGGAGACGACGGCCTAGACCACTCACGAACTCATCACAGCATCCTCCAAGCTCTTCATCCTGCGGTACCTGTTCTTGACCTGTGGGGGGTGTGAGACAGCAAGAGTGAGCTCACATACGTTCATCGCTCAACAAGTTGTGGGGAATAATGTGCATGAACTCGCCAAAGGTGGGAGCTCATGTGAAGTGTAAGACTTACCAAAGAAGATGGTTAGAGCTGAGCATTGCTTTTAAAGTTGGTCAAAATTTTATTAGCAGTTACTAAGTATAAGTAAATACCAACCCAGTTAAATAGTAGAACAAAAGTAACACCATCACCTGCGATGCAATGCATATGACATATTGAATTTAGTTCCATAAATTAATCATGTGAGGGTCCGAGCTGCTCTTGACCGTCAGCACGGCTAGTATACCAGTTTTACACTCTGCAGAGGTTGCGCATCTTTACCCACAAGTCGTGTATCCCATGTCGCCAGGGTTTGCAAGGCCCTTAGACACTACCGAGGTGAATGGCTAGGGATCCACTACGAGGCCTTTACAAAGTTCCACTAGCTTCCGAAAACCCGCTACAGTTTATAGGAAGTTCCAATGCAGGAATCCCTTGCAGGACCGCCATCGCAGCAAAATCCTCCCGAGGGCCTCCCTACACTGACCACTCCCCTACTGCCCTTGCCCCTTTCGGGTAAGGTAGTCTTCCACTAGCTTTCCTAATTAATCGGCCAAGGGGTCCCATTCCTCCCTTGTGGTAGCACTGTTTTCCCGGGTGGTTCTCCATGTTCCAATTAACATAATGATCTTAACATGAACAATAATAATAAACAGATAATAAAAGTGTGATCATGAATAATGTATCTTCATACCCAAAACCACATAAAGCACTAGCAAGTACTACCCAAAAAGGTTCAGTGGTAAACAAGGTATAAAGATAATCAAACTAGGGTAACCTATTGGGTCCCATCAAAATTAACCTATGCAGATCATTATGATTAATCAGAACATGGCTGGGTAAAAAGAAGTGATCAAGGGCACAACTTGCCTGGGACTTGAGATTCCAGGTACCAGGATGATCTTCAGGTGACTCGTGACCTCACTGCTAGTCGTAGCAATTCAAACAAACATGGTATAGGCAAAATTAACATTACACCAAACATAAAAACAAAATACATATTAATAATCTACATATTAGAATAAGATCCTAGGAACAAGAATCATTAATTTTGGAGTTATAGATTTCAAGTTATGAATTTTCAAAGGTTTTATGTGTTTAAAATAGGATTAGGTGAGAAATAAATTTTAATATTGTTTTCATGACAAAACAGAGGCTCTAAGTGATAGAGAATAAAATTACAAAATTTTAGAAAGTGGAATGGATTAATTTGGACTAAAAATGGATTTTCTATGATTTAAACAAGTTCTAGCATTTATTTATCTATTAAAATCCATTTATACATTATTTTCTCTGTTTTATAATACTCTGGACTGGGCCTCAATTACTGCAAAGCGCAGGGGGCTAACTCGAAATATTTCCCAGACTCAGGCTTCTGTATACTGGACGGCGGGTTATTTTCCAGAAAACGCAGGGGCTCTTTAAGAAAAGTGCACGGCGGAGGGGTATGGACGAGTATCTACCGTCCGATCAGAGATGGACGCCCCGATTAAATCGAGTACCACCCCGAACCGGTACGCGCTGGTGGCCGCCCGATCTGAGATCAACGTCACAGATTCTTCCACGTCAAACTTGCACCCGAGCCCACCGATCTGATTGCTACGGTCACGATTTAATGCCCCGAATCGGTATCCAGAGATCTAATCGCAACCGTCGAACTACGGATCAACGGTCACAACCCTTTCTCTCCTCCCCCAGGTCACCGCAGAGCGACGGCGATGAGCTCCGCGGCGGCGGTCACACCGGCGAACCGCGAACCGATGCTCCAGCGCGCCAAACACCGATTAATTAGCCCAACACCTTGCGCTAAACGAGACGGACGTGGCTGAGGTATCCGTACCTGGAATTGGAGACCCGACGAGGCCGGACACGGTGCGAGGCGGATCCGTGGTGGTGGAAGAACGACGGCGAGCAATCCAGAGTGCTCCGCGGACTAACTTCCCCCGATTGCGCCACCGATAGTTTCGGGCGTTGCCCACGAACCCCCCGGACGCCTTGCCACGGCCGGAAACCCCCGTAGTGCTGATCTAGCCGGCGGCGGCCCACCCTCGGGTTGAGATTGCCGCGGCGCTGCGCTCGCTGTGATGTACACGCCGAGGGAAGTAAAGGGGAGGAGGAGATCGTGGGCGCGCCCGGCTTTTATCTCCCTCGACTAGCTCAACGACTATCACGGTAATCATGGCGAGGATGGCGGCGATGGCGCTGTTGCACCCGCACGCGAAATACGCGGAGGAGACGGACCCGACAGCGCGGTCCCGCGTGTCAGCGGTGGAGCAAGGAGGTGGCCGCGCGAGCAGGTAGCGGACGAGGCTGGCCGGTGGGCCCCACGCGGCAGTGGCCGGTAAGCGGGCGCGCGCGAATTGGGCGCGGGTGACTGACCAGCGGGTCCCACAAGGCAGCGGAAAAGGGAAGCGGAGCGAGCGGGGCGTGAGACTGGACAGCGGGGCCCGCGGCACAGCTGCACGGGTTGCAGACGCGCGCGCGAGTAAGCGACTGACAAACAGGGCCCACCTGTCGGCGCCGATTTTCCTGGTGTTGGGCTCGCACGGAGGAATGGCTAAATGGGCCGAAATTCAGGTTGGCGGCCCAGTTAGGTATAGTGTTCCTTTTCCTTTTTCTTTTATTTTCTCCTTTCTCCATTCTTTCACAAATTCAAATTTAAAATACCAATTCAATTCAAACTTGTAACTGGTTCATTTTGGTGCAATTAAAAGTATTTGGTTTGAGAATATTTATTCAAATATATTACTCATGTTTTCATATTACTTCTCTTTTCTTCCCTTCCCATTTATTTTCTATTTTCTATTCCAAATTCAAATTTATACTTCTATTTTAGTTTTCAGATTTTTCAAATGTATCAATTGAAACCCAAAGGTGAATATAAACCATACTATTTTAATATTACTAATTTAAGTTTTATTCTCCTTGTTATTTATTTCATGGGATGTATAAATGGTTTCCTTTAAAAGAAAAATCCTTTTCTCATCATTTTCTTATTTCCTAATTTCCAAAGCATTATGATACTTTGTTTATATTTTTTTTCCTACTAATTTTGGGTCTTACAGGCACGCAGGTGGGCTGGTTGGTAGAAGGAGCTGGGCCAGGTTCCAGTGAATTAGGCCCAAAGCACGACTTTTGTATTTTCTTTCTTTTACTTTTCCTTCCCTATTTTCCTTTCTCTTTATTTTGGTTTTCAAATTCAAATTCAAACTTTATTGCCTAATTCTTACTAAGATGAAATACCCAACTCAATACAAAGAGTTTTATTTATTTAATCTATATTTTCCTTGTATTGTATAGTATTATTTCTTCTCATTCTCCAAATTCTAGAATATCCAAATTAGGTCTATCTTCCAAATTTGAATATTAATGTGTTTCTATATTTTTTTATTATTATATGCACACACAAATAAACTCTAGCATGGAATGCATATTCAGGTATTTATTTATTTGTCATTTGTCCACTTTATTTCCTTTAGTTGATTATGCACAAAGAAAACTATATCAGGAAATCCTCAAAATTCTAGCATGGAAGTATATTTATTTATTTATCCTATTATCTTTCTCTTATACTAATTTTGGGCATTACAAATCCTACCCCCCTTAACAAAAATCTCGTCCTAGAGATTTAGGAAGGACGAGGGAAACAATGGGAAAATCTATGTGGGGCTCTTTTTTTCTCTCCCAAGCAGCTTCATCTTCTCCATGATGACTCCATTGTTCTTTGTACATCTTTATCAGTTTGCTCCTTGTGACTCGAGTCAAGGTATCAAGAATCTTGATAGGGTACTCCGTGTAAATTAAATCACCCTAAACACTGAGCTCTTCCATTGGTAACTGTTCCTCAGGGACACGGAGACACTTCTTAAGTTTAGACACATGCAATACATTATGCACATCAGATAGACTATCAGGTAGCTCGCGTTGATAGGCTATCTCTCCAACTTGCCTAAAACTTAGAATGATCCAATATAGCGAGGGGACAATTTGTCCTTAACTTTAAATCTTCTCAATCCACGAAGCGGTGACACCTTGACGTACGCATGATTTCTTTCCTCAAATTCCAGTGGTCTTCTTCTGTTATCAGCGTAGCTCTTTTGCCTGGTTCGAGCTACCCTCAAATTCTCCTTGATTATACAGACTTGTTCTTCTGCCTCTTGAGTATGTTTAGGTCCAAAGAATTGTCTTCCTCTAGTCTTATCCAAATATAGAGGAGTCCTGCATTTCATGCCATATAGAGTCTCAAAAGGCGACATATTCAGACTGGCCTCATAGCTATTATTATATGAGAACTCAGCATAAGGTAGACTCTTGTCCCAACTACTACCATGCTGAAGGGCACAAGCTCTCAACATGTCCTCCAATACTTGATTAGTCCTTTTAGTCTGTCCATCAGTCTAGGGATGGTAGGTCAAACTAAAATTCAACTTTGTATCCATATTCTCATGAAAACTTTTCCAAAATCCGGAGGTAAACTGTGATCCTCAATCCGAAACAATCTTCTTCGGTACACCGTGTGGAGACACAATTCGAGCCATATATAACTCTGCTAGCTAAGATCCTTTATAAGTAGTCTTGACCAGAATGAAATGAGCCACTTTAGTCAATCTATCCACAATCACCCATATAGCATCATATCCTTTCTGGGTGCGAGGCAATCCAGTAATGAAATCCATATCAATCTCTTCTTACCTCCACTTGGGTAGCTTTAATGGGTGTAGTAGTCCAGTTGGTCTTTGGTGTTCTGCCTTAACTCTTTGACACACCTCGCACATAGCCACATGTGTAGCCACATCTCTCTTCAAACCATACCACCATAACTTCTACTTCAAATCCTGATACATCTTCGTACTCCCAGGATGAATGGAATAATTCGAGTCATGGGCTTCCTTCAGTATAGTCTCAAGAAGGCTTTCAATATCAGAAACACATATCCTGTCCTTGAACCACACAGTGCCTTGCTCATCTTCCGTGAATTCCGAACCTCGACCTTCATTAATCAGATCCCTAATCTCTTGTATCTTAGCATCACCAATCTGTCCTTCTGTGGATTTCTTGCTCCAAGGTAGGTTCCACATCAATAATAACTCCTTCAGTGTGAGCAACTATCCCCAGGTTAAGTCTCCTGAAATCTTCAACAATCTCATCGGGTAGCTGGGCAACAACAGCTGGATGAACATGCTCCTTTCGACTCAAGGCATCTGCAACCAAATTTGCCTTGCCCGGGTGATAGTAAATCTCCGAATCATAATCCTTAATAAGCTCCAACCAACGGCGTTGCCTAAGGTTGAGATCCTTTTGAGTGAATATATACTTCAAACTCTTATGATTCGTGTATACTTGACACTCGGTTCCCATGACATAATGTCTCCATATCTTAAGCGCATGCACAACGGCTGCCAATTCTAAGTCATGAGTGGGGTAGTTCAATTCATGTTTCCGCAACTGACGAGACGCATAGGCAATCACATGTCCTTCTTGCATGAGCACACATCCCAAGCCTTGGCCACATGCATCACAATAAATGTCAAATCCCTTCCATAGATCCGGCATAACCAACACTGGTGGCGACATCAATTTCTTCTTTAATCGATCAAAGCTATCTTAGTTCTTCTCATCCCACTTAAATTCTCTTCCCTTCTCCAGAAGTGAGGTCATATGCTTAGCGACCTTAGAAAATCCTTTGATAAATTTCTGATAATATCTTGCAAGTCCCAAGAAACTCCGAATCTCCGTAACTGTAGTGGGTATGCTCCACACCACTATCTCCTTGACTTTAGTAGGATCCACTGATATCCCTCCATTAGAAATGATATGTCCAAGGAATGACACCTCGTCAATCCAGAACTTGTACTTGGCGTAGAGTTGATTATCTCGTAGCTACTGTAGTACCAATCACAGATGTTCCTCATGATCACTATCACTCTTAGAAAATAATATCGTCGATGAAAACCACGACGAATCTGTCCAGATCATGAACACCTAATTCTTTAGATCCATAAAGTAGCTAGTGCATTAGTTAGTCCAAATGACATAACGATGAACTCATATAAAACATATCGGGTCGAAAAATCCATCTTGGGAATATCCGATGGCCTAATCTTCATTTGATGGTAACCCGATCGGAGATCAATCTTCGAGAATACCCTTGCACCTCTCATCCAATTAAATAAATCCTCAATGTGGAGTAATGGACACTTGTTCTTCACAGTGACATCGTTAAGGGACCTATAATCCACACACATTCTTTGTGATCCTTCTTTCTTCTGTACGAATAGAACTGACGCTCCCCAAGGTGAGGAACTCACACGAATGTACCCAGCCTCTTGTAACTCCGTTAACTGCTTCTTAAGTTCTTTTAACTCTTCTATAGACATCCTATGTGATCGTTTGGGAGTAGGAGTAGTCCCAGGTAAGAGATAAATGATAAACTCAACTTCTCTATCAGGTGGCGTCCCTAATAACTCTTCTAGGAAGACATCCGAAAAATCTCTAACCACACGGATATTGACACCAACAAACTTCCCATCTACTAAGAATGCCGCTAGTCTGGTGGCGGTAGTTACTGCAACTTCAACTTCAATTCTTTGTCCTTTGGAACTAGTGAGTTCTACGGTTCCCATAGCACAGTGTATATACTGTCTTTGCCTTTCTTAACCATGACATACCAAGGATCAAGTCTATACTGCTCTCTTCTAACACTATAGGGGTATCCCATCTGGGTTAGAAACATAGGGTAAGAAAGAAAGAATTGTAGACAAGGCGAGTAATTACGAGGAAGGTTACTGCAGGGGATTTATTAGCTAAGTAGATTAGTGCTTTATCCCCTAAAGCTAATACATTTCCTTATGATGGTACATGCTAAGATGCCCAACTATAATGTTTCAATCAATCAAAGAAGCAAATCAAGCATTTATCATCAGAACAATCAACCAACATTTTTTTAATAGAGAAAATAGTTTTTTTAAAAAATTGTCTTAGGTCTCCTATTTCTTAAAAAGGTCTTAAATATAGGATTCCAAAGTGTGAAATCCATCTTGTCTCGGAGTACAAAGATAAGAATGGTCAGAGTGGAACAGTAGAAGGTGAGACAGGATCAAGATAAGTATAGAAAGAATCAGAGTAAGGTAAGTATAGAATGAATCAGAATAAGATAAGTAGGTAAGGGTTTGTCCATTTCTATCTAGGTTTCGTCCTATAGTCAACATTTCCTCTAATACCACTTCTGTCACACCCGGCTTTAAGGAACAAAGCCAGGTGCATCTCATACATGCGCCAAGAAGACAACATATATAATAACAGAGTGTATAGAGATAAATGTCACAATAATCAGAGTATTTATTACATAGCGGAAGTCTTACAAAATAAAATATAAATATAACAGGATCTAAAATCCATCCTTGGCGCAGAAAGTCGACTGGGAGACGACGGCCTAGACCTCTCACGAACACAGCGCAACATCCACCATGTGCCTCCTCCAGTAATACCTGTTCTTGACCTGTGGGGGGTGTGAGACAGCAAGGGTGAGCTCACACATGTTCATCGCTCAACAAGTTGTGGGGAATTTGTGGCATGAACTCGCCAAAGGTGGAGTTCATGTGGTGTGTAAGGCTAATCAATGACAGGGGTTAAAGCTGAGCGTTGCTTTTAATTAGTTGGTCAAAATTTTATTAGCAATTACTAGATGTAAGTGAATACCAAACCTTAAATAAAATAATAGAACAAAATTAATAATAATCCCATGCAAATGCAAATGACAAATTGAGTTTAGGTTCCATAATTTAATCATCGGAGAGTCCTGAGCTGCTCATGACCGTGAGCTCGGCTAGTATACCAGTTTTACACTCTGCAGAGGTTGTACCCTTTACCCACAAGTCATGTATCCCATGTCACCAGGGTTAGCTAGGCCCTTAGACACTACCTAGGTGAATGGCTAGGGATCCACTATGAGGCCTTTATAAAGTTCCACTAGCTTCCGAAAACAGTTTATGGGAAGAGCACTTGCAAAAATCCCCCGTTTGACCGCCATCGCAGCAAAGTCAACCCGAGAACCTCCTTGCATGTAACTCCCCTACTGCCCTTGCCCCTTTCGGGTACGGTAGTCTTCCACTAGCTTTCCTAATTAGTTAGCCAAGGGGACCCATTCCTCCCTTGTGGTGGCACGTGTTTCTCAAGTTAAGCTCCATGTTCCAATTAACAATAATATAACGATCTTGACATGAACATAAATAAGATAACAAAATAACTGGAACATGGACATAATGAAATATTATCCCAAAACCATGTAGAGCAATAGCAAAACTACCCAAGTGATTCAGGGATAGCAAGGTAAAGACATAAACAATCTAGGGTAACCTATCGGGTCCCATCAAAATTAAGCCTATGCATGATAAATAACTATAAAGAACATTATTGGGTAACAAAAGTGAATCAAGGGCACAACTTGCCTGGCACTTGAGATTCCAGTACCAACTTGCTTTTCAGATGACACGTGTCCTCGCGCTAGTCGTAGCAATACAAACAAACATGGTATATAAAATTAACATCGCACCAAACATAAGTACAAACTGAATAATAATGATCTATGCTTCGCTACGGGATCGCGGGATCGAGAACTACTAAGATCGGAGTGACGGTCACCGAGTTATGATTTTATGTAGTTATTAAGTACCTAGAATAGAGTAATTCATGTGAATAATTTTAAATCAAGTTTCATGGTTAGGGGAAGGTACTAGGTGATAAACAATACTTAAACAAAATTTAATTCCAATGGAATGAATCAATTTGGAATAATGGATTTTAAGTTATGAATTTCTAAAGGTTTTATGTATTTGATACAAGATTGATTAAGCGATACATTTTAATATGGTTTTCATGTCAAAACAGTGGAACTATTTGATAAACAATAATATTATAAAATTATAAAGACTGAAATGGATTAAAAAGGAGCTAGTATGAATTTTCTATGATTTAAACAATTTCTAGCAATTATTTTTTAGTAAAAATGGATTTCCATTTCATTTTCCCTGTATTTTCTATCTCCTGGACTCGGCGCATAATAACAAAGGAATGCAGGGTCTATTTCATAAACAATCCTAAGACTCAGAATGACTGGCACTAGGATTGGGATTAGATTGGGTCCCTGACGAACCGGTGCGCAATGTGGGCCGGCCGATCCCAGATCTACGGATGCGGTGCTGACGCCCCCGGGATCTAATCTCTACCACCCGTCACTCAATCAACGGCTCAGATGGGCACCCGGAAATGATACGCACCAACCAGATCACCGCCGCCCCATGTAAATCCAACGGCCCAAACACCATCTAATCTCCACCCCTCATCACGGATCCAAAGGCTCTCAACCTTCTTCCCTCTCCCGAGCTGGGCGACGGCGGCGCTGCCCCCCATGGCACAGGGCACGCCGGTGAACCCCCACTGGCGATTCCGTGCGCCGAACTCCAATTTCCTAGGTGCTAAGCGACTGGAATGATCGCGCGAATACAGAGGAAGGGTACACACCGGTGATCATTCAGCAGAGCGGTGCGGTGATGTTGGGGTAGGCAGATCGGCTGCTCCGTGAAGTCTGACGACGAATTCCGGCTAGAGTCGGCCAGATTCCGACTCGATCATGCTTCGCGCGCCTCCCCACGAATCAACAGAGTTTTCCCCCGCCATTTCCTCAACCGAATCGATGGCGCCTGGTAGAATCGCCCCCACGGCCACGCACGGGATTACCTTCTACCCCATGGTCTCTCTCTGTGTTTCCTCTCCCTCGGCTTCGTTCACTCGGTTTCTCTCGGTGACGTGCTCGCTCGACGATCGTGTGCTCCCCTCAGTTCGATGAACGAGAGGTAGTCACGGGGCTTGAGGTTGCGGCGAGTTTTATGCTCTAGGAAGGTAGTGTCCGCGAGGAAGGCGGCAATCTCCATTACGCGTGGATTCTGGGTTTGTTGCAACCGACCCAGGGGAGGGCGATTTCCGAGCCGAGGAGTCCGTGGCGGCGGCGCGCGTCAAAAGGCTGGCCACCGGGCCCCTGGTGCGCGCGCGGCGTGAGAAAATGGAGTGGGCCGCGGGGATTTCTTAGCGGAATCTGCGGCGAGCTGGTAACAGACCCGAGGATAGGGACGATGCTGACCAAAGGGGGCCCACAGGCAGCGGCTCAGTGGGCGAGTCCACGCCCAGAAGGTTGGGGCGACGCGGATCCTACGGCGAGCCCGCTGCGAAGCTTGCGCGCAACCCGGTGTTGGGTTGTTACAGGGAGGAAGAAAGGGCTGGTTTCTGGGGCCCATCTGACAGTGCCAGCGGGAAAGGTGCCAAGCGCGTGGGCGCGTTCCTGTCCAGGTGGCCCCACGTGTAGGTGACTGAGTGAGGCACGCAGGTGGGCTGGTTGGTAGAAGGAGCTGGGCCAGGTTCCAGTGAATTAGGCCCAAAGCATGACTTTTGTATTTTCTTTCTTTTTCTTTTCCTTCCCTGTTTTCCTTTCTCTTTATTTTGGTTTTCAAATTCAAATTCAAACTTTATTGCCTAATTCTTACTAAGATGAAATACCCAACTTAATACAAAGAGTTTTATTTATTTAATCTATATTTTCCTTGTATTGTATAGTATTATTTCTTCTCATTCTCCAAATTCTAGAATATCCAAATTAGGTTTATCTTCCAAATTTGAATATTAATGTGTTTCTATATTTTTTTATTATTATATGCACACACAAATAAACTCCAGCATGGAATGCATATTGAGGTATTTATTTATTTGTCATTTGTCCACTTTATTTCCTTTAGTTGATTATGCACAAATAAAACTATATCAGGAAATCCTCAAAATTCTAGCATGGAAGTATATTTATTTATTTATCCTATTATCTTTCTCTTATACTAATTTTGGGCATTACAACCTACCTCTAGACTGGGACCTGGACCTGCACACAGCTTCAGTTTTGAAGTGTTAGGAGTGCACCCATAGGACCCATCGTCTGGTATCTTCATCCTTTGATTCATGCAACATGACCTGCAGGATTTAGCTTGGGAAGCCAAGCCATATGCCCGGACCCACAGGATCACAGTTCCAAATACTAGGGTACCCGTTGTAGAGTGGTGGAGCGTGCAGGCTTAGGGTATGGAACCAGGCTAAGCGGCTACACAGCTCCGGACCACTCTAGGAGACGAGCACCCATTCTCTAGAACCAGACCCCAGGTTGCCGGACCCCCTGCGGTAGGGGAGGGGTCCTGTTCTGCAAGCCTGGCTACTCAATTCGGATGTCATCTTACCAGCAAGGGTGGGAAACTGTATGGGTGGGTTAGATAAAAAATAATGCTTTAAAACTGTAGCAGAATAAAACCATCACAAAAGCACATCTGGGGATAAATCTCTTCCTTATAACTTGATATACATGGGTGTAGCCCAACAGGCTGGGCTTATGAGGGCGGACCTCACCAGATTGACGTACACCTATGCGTAACCTAGTTACAAAGGAAGAAAACTCTACCCCCAGTTTTGCTTCTATGGATAAAACTTACGGAGATGTTCTATATTCCAGGGATTGGGAAGAGGCACTCCTTCAGTTGTGGCAAGGCGGACACATCCGGGTCGGCATATTTCTGTCACCTTGAAGGGTCCTTCCCAACCGGGGGAGAGTTTGTGGAGCCCTTCTCAGTTCAGTACTCGCCTTAGGACTATGTCCCCGACCCTGAGCTCCCTACTATGCACAAACCGCTGGTGGTAGCGCCTAAGCGCTCGGTTGTACCGTGCATTTTGGATCGCCACTCGCCATCTGCATTTGTCGATGAAGTCCACGTCCTCATGCCATAGCTGTTCCTGCATAGACTCATCGAAAGACTAGACCCGTGGGGAGCCCATAAAAATTTCCGGGGGAAGACAGGCTTCGACTCCGTAGACCAGGAAGAACGGGGTCTCCTCGGTAGCTCGGCTAGGTGTGGTCTGGTTCCCCCATAGTACAGACGAAAGTTCGTTGACCCAATTTGCACCATGCTTTTTCAAGCAGTCATAGGTGCGCGTCTTGAGTCCCCTGAGGATTTCCGCGTTTGCCCTCTTCGCTTGGCTGTTGCTCCTGGGATGCGCCACAGACGCAAAGCAGAGCTGGGTGCCTATGCCCTCGCAATACTCCTGGAAGAGACGACTTGTAAACTGGGTCTCGTTGTCCATAATGATACGGCTTGGGACCCCAAATCTATAGACAATCGACTTGAGGAAAGCAACTGCAGCACCCTGGGTGATACTGACCACAGGGGTGGCCTCTGGCCACTTTGTGAACTTGTCGATGGCGACGAAGAGGAAACGGTACCCGCCGACAGCCCTGGGAAATGGTCCCAGGATATCCACCCCCCATATAGCGAATGGCTAGGAGGGTGGAATCATTTGCAGAGCTTGAGCCGGTGTGTGTATCTGCTTTGCATGGAACTGACATGCTTTGCAGGACTTTACCAACTCAGCTGCATCTTGGAGAGCGGTTGGCCAGTAGAAGCCGTGCTAGAAGGCCTTACCGACCAGTGTGCGAGATGACGAATGACTTCCGCACTCACCTCCATGGATCTCTGTGAGAAACTCACGGCCCTCCTCCTGGGTGATGCACCGCATGAGAATGCCATTGGCGCCATGGCGGTATAGATCCCCTTCTACCACCGTGTATCGTTTAGCCAACTGCACTATGCGCTCTGCGGACACATGATCTTCAAGAAGGATATTTTCCTTCAAGTGGTCCCGGATCTCGGAGATCCATGCATCGAGACCACTCTAAGCTACTGGCTGTGGCGCTAAGAGGTTGGTAGGACCCCCTGTAGCACACACAATCCTTGGTGGGTTCTGTAGATGTAACGCCACCGGGACCGCTAGCTTCGAGGTGCTAGGCTCACCCCCTTTGCCCAGCTCGGTAGGCTGGGCGGTAGGTCTCAGCAGCCGTCTTTCGAAGACGCCTTCAGGCACGGGTGCCCAAGTTGATGCCCTCGTGGAGAGTTCATCTGCCGCTGAGTTGTTAGCCCAAGGAACATGTTGCAGTTCTAGGGCAATGAAGTCCTTTTCCAGCTTCCTTACATGGAGGAGGTAAGCTGCGAGCCTGGGCTCGTTGCAGCTACATTCTCCGCGGACCTGCTTGATGATCAGCTGGGAGTCCCCCTTCACGAGGAGCTGGCAGATCCCTAGGGATAGGGCCGCAGACAAGCCGAAGATAAGTGCTTCATACTCTGCCATGTTGTTGGTGGCCTTGAACTCAAGGTGCACCATGTACTTCGCTTGATCTCTGCTTGGGTCGACGAGGCCCACCCCAGCACCACCACCTTGCTGGCAGGTGGACTCGTCGAAGAAAAGCATCTAGTGGGGCTCAGTGAAGACTGGGACCCTGGTCTACGTAGGTGTGGGGTCCGAATCAGGATCCGGACCCCCAGGAGCGCTCGGGGAGGGGTCCATTCCACGATGAAGTCAGCCAGGACCTAGCTCTTGACAGCATGGCGAGGCTAGAAGTCCAGTTGGAACTCAGCAAGCTTCGCAGCCCACTTGGCGATGTTGCCTGTGGCATTAGAGTTGTGGAGGATGGCCCTTAACGGGAAGGAGGTCACCACCACGACCCTGTGTGCCTAGAAATAGTGGCGCAGCTTCCTGGACGCAACAAGCATAGGATAGATAAGCTTGTGCATCTCAAGGTACCTGGCCTTTGCTTCATGGAGGACCTCGCTGACATAGTAGACCGGCTTCTGGATGGTTCGGACCCCTGCGGTTGGGCCCGAGTCCTCAAGCTCCATGGTGGTCAGACCACCACCTCCTCCTAGGGAAACTTTCTGACTCCCCTGGGGATGTTGTCGTCCTTTCGACGACCAGCACCATGCTCACCACCTCTGTAGCCGCTGCAATGTACAAGTACAGCGACTCTCCTAGCTCCGGAGCTACCAGTATTGGTAGGGACACAAGGTGCTGCTTCAACTCTTGGAAGGCACGTTTTGCCTCCTCGGCCAAGAGAATGGGCCAGACTTCCGTAAGAGCTTGAAGAAGGGTAGCGCTCTCTCAGCCAGCCTTGAGATGAAGCGGCTAAGGGCAGCCAGTGACCCCGTAAGCTTCTAGACGTCCTTGATCTGGGCCGGAGGCCTCATTGCCTCAATTGCCCTGATCTTCTCCGGGTTTGCTTCAATGCCCCGGTGCGAAACCAGGAATCCCAACAACTTCCCTGTGGAGACACCAAAGACACACTTCTCCGGGTTCAGCTTCATGCGCGTTGCCCGCTGCTTGTCAAAGACCAAAGTCAAGTCTTCCACTAGAGTCGACCCTTTCTTAGTCTTGACCATGATGTCATCGATGTATATCTCTATTCTGTCCCTAATTAGGTCCCCGAAGGTCTTACTCATCGCCCGTACAAATGTTGGCAAGGCGTTTTTCAGACCGTAAGGCATTACAACATAACAGTAAAGTCCATCCACTGTTACAAAAGCAGTATGCTTCCTATCTTCCCTAGATATCTGGATCTGATGGAAACCAGAATAAGCATCTAAGAAGGACAGGAGGTCGCACCCGGAGGTAGAATCCACGATTTGATCTATTCGTGGAAGTGGATACGGGTCCTTGGGACAAGCCTTATTAAGGCTGGTGTAGTCGATGCACATCCGAAGCTTCCCATTCGCCTTTGGAACGATGACTGGATTGGCCAGCCATACTAGGTGGTGGACCTCTTCGATGAAGCCAATGTGCAGCAGCTTCCGGACCTCCTCACGGATGAAATCCTGCCGCTCAATGGACTATCTCCGAGGCTTCTGACTCATCGGTTTGGCGTCAAGGTGGATCTTCAGATGGTGCTCAATCACCTCCCTGGGGATCCCAGGCATCTGCGACGGTTCCCATGCGAACACGTCGGCATTTGCCTGGAGGAAGGAGACGAGCGCGAGTTCCTATTACTCCTCCAGATTGCCCACGATGCGGGTGGTCTGGGAGAAATCCACGCCAACCTGGATGGTTTTGACGGGACCGACGTCTGCTCTGGATGGCTGCACCTTTGGCACCTTGGTAGGCGCCTTGGTACCAGAAGTCGAGGGGTCCCTCCCTCCATCGTCCGGGCGAGTAGTTTCTGCCGCCAGGGCGTGCAGCTTCTCGATAGCTGCAAGCACAGCGGCGCGGTCGCCCCGCACGGTGAGGACCCCTGCAGGGGACGACATCTTGAGGACCAAATACCCGTAATGGGCAATGGCCATGAACCGGTATAGGGCCGGCCTGCCAATGATGGCATTGAAGGGGAGGTTAACCTCCGCGACGTCGAACTGGACATTCTCTGTGCAGAAGTTCTCCTCGGTCTCGAATGTAACCGGGAGTGCGATGCTCCCAAGGGGATACACCGGTTGAAGGCCCACTCCGGAGAATGGACGAGAGGGTCCCAGTCAAGACATTGGGATCTGCAGCTGCTTGAATGCAGCATGGCTGATGACGTTGAGCCCAGCCCCACCATCAATCAGGACATGATGCAGCCGCATGTTGGCGATGACAAGGGCGGTGATGAGTGGAAGTATGCCAGCCCCTGCCATGTTTTCGGGGCAGTCGGATGCCCCGAAAGAGATAGTGGTGCTCCACCATCGCTGATGTGGAGCAGCCTTCGGGACCCCTAGGGTCGCCGAAAGGACCTCACGGCGTAGGGACTTCACGTTCCTACAGGAGGTGAGTTCCCAGCTCCCGCCGTACATCACGTACAGCTTCTTGCGGCGGTTGTTGTCGTCACCAGAGTCAGAGTCTCTAGTGAAGACATCCTTGAGGACTCCCTCAGGGGACTGATAACTGAGGTCCCGTTCTCCCGTAGCCGCATCACCTTCGTCGACCTTCTCCTTACCAGGTTGGCGATGAGGCGGCGAGCCATCCCTAGGACCTTCTCGCGCCGCTCGCTGACGCGCTTCGTGAGCTTGATGATCTCGCGGCACTCCGAGGCGCTATGGCGACTGTTGGGATGGATAGGGCATGAGCCACTGTTGCCTCCCTGTTGCTGTGGGTGCTTGTTGCGCTCGTTCCGGCCCCCAGCCATGGCTGCGGCGACCGTAGCAGCAGACTACGGCCTATCATGGTCGTGGTTCTTCTTCTTGTTGTTGTTGCCGCCCTGGGTGACGGCACCCGAGCCACCCGTCTGGGTAACTCTGGTCTGTGGTGCCGAGTGCCATGCACGGCACTCGGCAGCTCTGGCACATTTGTTGGCCAGAGCGAAGAGCGTGGTGACGGTTTCCACGTCATGCGTCGCCAACTTCTCCAACATCTTTTCATCACGCACCCCCTGTCGGAAAGCAGTGATAATGGAGGCATCGGAGACGCGTGGTATGGTCCCACGTACCTTGGTAAAGCGGGAGATGAAAGCCTGGAGAGTCTCTCTGGGTTCTTGCCTTACGGCATGGAGATGAGCCTCCACACCATGCTGCTAATAAGCAATGGCAAAGTTCATTGTGAACCGTGCATAGAGCTCTTCCCAGGAGTAGACAGATCCCGAGGTCAGGTTCATGAGCCAGGTCCGGGTCGGCCCGGTCAAGGCTACATGGAAGTAGCTTGCCATTACAGCAGTGTCTCCACCAGCTGTCGTAATGGCGGTGACATAGACCTGCAAGAATTCCGACGGGTTTGACGTACCGTCGTACTTCTCTGGCAGGTATGGCTGGAACTTGGGTGGCCAAGTCGCCGTGCGGAGATGATCCGCTAGTGCGGCACAGCCCACGCCGACCAATGGGACACCCGTGTGGATCCGGGCACCCCTTGGAGTTTGTGGCGCAAGCGGAGCGAAGTCTTGGTCGAGGTTGTGACCCTCGAAGTTTTGCCGGCGCTCCCGCGCCCTCTCCAGAGAGACTCGAGCGTCCTCGCCTGCACGCCTACGGTTGAGTTCTGCCCGCAGGTCATCAGGCCTCTTCAGAGAAATTGGAGCATCCTCGCCCGCACGCTTGTGGTTGAGCTCCGCCCGTAGGTCGTCAGTCCGTGTGGCCTTCACTGAGGGTGAGCGCACAGACGCCGACGCCTCGTGTTGATGCCTGAACGACCGAGGCCTGGGCCTGGCCGAACCAGAATGCGCCATGCCGAGGAGACGGTCGACATCGTCACGCCACTGCTTCATAGCCCCCGACGAGGCCGTGGAACTCGGAGGGTGGCATAGCAACTCCCTGGTTGCAAACAGCGCCCTAGGAACAGCCCTTGACGGAGCCCTAGATGTCTGCGCGGGCATATGCTGCTGCACAGCATGCACAATAGTAACACCAGGCGTAGGGCGGTTGGAGCCCCGTGGCATGGAAGATGTAGCCTCTTCCTCCATCAGGAAGTCCTCGGGAGACAAGTCGCGGTGCTCGATGATCTGAACCATCGTGTCGAGCAAGAAAATAAGCGAAAAACCTAAAGCCAAACCTCCTACCTGGCGTGCCAAATGTCGGAGAGAAAATCCTCTGGCTGGGTGGCGGAATGCACCCGCCCTAATCTTAAGATGAGGAGGGGGCCTAAGCGGTTTGCCTGTTAGGTGGATCGTTGATGAACACAAGAACATGCGAGAGTTTATAGTGGTTTAGGCCACCGGAGCGTAACACCCTACCTCCACTATATGTATGTTGTATTGAATGTGTGTGTGTGTAAGCGTGTGTCTGAGTCTGTGCTTGTGTATGTGAACTTGTCTTGTGCCTTCCCTTTTATAGTTTAAGGGAGGCACACACAAGGATGCTGAGCCCCGACATGCGGGCCCAGGAGCATAATGGTAGAAATACATTATGTGAGTAATAAATGTTGACAGCACACAGAGATCCTCTGCCTTAGTAATGCATGAGTAATCAGCGGGAGTCATGATGACCGCAGTCCATGCAGCATTGATAGTCGAAACGTGCGTGTAATGGTGAGTAACAGCACGGCCCACGTATCGTGGACTGAGCACGCCGCTTGTCAGTGGAATGGACAGGCGCACGTCTTATCCGTAATGAATGCGAAGGCACGCGTAGCCCAGAGGCTTTATGTCAGGCTCTGCCCGTCGGCTTACGCCGCGCGCAGTAAGCCACGTGGCAGCACCGGGTCTCCGCCTGAGCGAGGAGCAGGAGTGTATGCGGATAGATCCGGATCCTACCAGACCGGGTCTGGACATGTGTCGGCACCGGACCCCCGCCTGGGCCCTGATTAAGGCCCGGGTGTGCTCTGTCCTAGAACCCTGGGACCCTATTGTGGGCAGTCCGGACCCCATACGGGGGGGGGTCCGGGCCCCATTCCAGGGGTCCGGTCCGTACACGCGGGGGTCCTGGACCAAGCTTAGAGGTCCGGACTGTATATCCAAGGGTCCGGCACTTTCCCATGGGGTCCGGACTCACTGTTGATGCCTTGGAGTATAACACTTTCTTTGGACACGTGGCGGCTCCGGACCCGCCCATGTGGTGGGGTCAGACGCTGTTGCTGGCCCAGAGTAGTCGCCCGAGGCTGGGGCGAGTCATGGTCTGCTCCCACATACAGCTCTTTTACCACGCGACTAAAGATAATCACATGGGTACTGCGTCTTTATACAGTAGCAAGGGGTACCCTAGTTTCAGGGTACCGACAATACCTATGCATAATCTATTACCATTTTTCCTCCACTAAAAAACAACACAGTGTGCGACATTCGAGGGCAGGAGGTCGGCTGCCGCTCCTCTAAATCTAGTGTAGCACTATGCAATCCCCGTGTATAGTAGCTTGTATAGGAGCTCTTAGGGGCAGCCGCTGCACCGAAAGTGTGACCCTAAATATGCATAGTAGTAGGAGAGGGGGCATCCTGCAGACGCTGTTGCAAGCATTTTGAGGGGGTTCAAGAGAGTCGACCGACCTTAGGCCCCACCTCAGTGTACACATGAACGTTTAGTCTAGCGGCAAGCCAGGCAGGCCACAACATACACGCAAGCGAACACAAATAATCTAGTATTAGAGTTAAAAATATTGCAAATGACATTGCCAAACACATCAATGTTTGGTATAGAATTATTTTTGAGTTTGTTAGATAAATAAATTGATATCCCAATATATTTGTTGCTTCTCGGATATTATTTGCAATACCTGAATGTGACATCAGTTAAAAGGAGTTTCTCAAATCTAAAATTATTAAAGAATCATTTAAAGTCTGTAATGTCTCAAGAAAGGTTAAATAGACTAGCAAATTTATGTGTTATAAGAAGAAATGATTAGATGTTATTAATTCTTTTGCATCTATAAATGTTAGAAGTCATTTTAAAGCGATCTCTACAATATATTTGAGGTAATAATCTTACTTCTATTTTTTACCATTCAAGTTTTTCTATGATACATCAAAATATTTTAATTAGTTTATATATATATATATAGTAAAAATGGTCCTTACGGTATTGGGCCTCTGTTTATAATCTCGTTTTGGTCCTTATAAAACTCAGGAACAGCCCTATGCGCGGAGGAAGAATGGGGTGAGGTCTGCGTGCGGTGCCGAGGTGGCCAAGTGAGGTCGACGACGTGAGGGGGAGGCAGAGAAGGGTTTGGGGAGGAGGTGGTGGAGGTGTGGTGTGGGAGGTTTTGAGCGGAGGAGAGGGGGCGGAAAGAGGAGAGCATAGAGATGGCAACAAGGAATTCCTCGTCGGATTTTAGCTCCCCATACCCATCCCCGCGACGAAAAAATTTCCCGTGGGGATCCCCACGAACGCTTGTAGGGGACATTTCTTCCTTGTCCATGTTTCCCGTGAGGATAAATCCCTGTTGGTGATCCCCATCCACCCTTAAATTATAATTAGATCGTACCTCATTTGTTATTAATATAAAACACTATCACTTATACACATTATTATATACAAAAATTTATTATGTGTGCATTAAAATAAACACATTTATACAACGAGTGATTTCTTGACAAGATAATTATTTATTTTTATCATTAACTATTACATGAAAACATCGTTATATATAAGTTTAACGAGTCCCCACATGTCCGAGAATTTTTTTTTTCCCATGTACATCCCGTAAGGAAAAAAACTTCCACATTCCCGTTCTTTAAGGACCCGTTTGGTAACCAAAAAATGGAGGGAATCTACGAGGAGGAATTTGAATAGGAAGAGGATTCCCCATGAATCCCATCCATTTTCCTAGTCACTAAATTATCCCTAACAGAGGAATTCTGTGAAGGTCCTCGTTGCCATCTCTAGTAGGGCATGACCATGGCGGAAGTGGCGGTTGGGTACCGGGGGACGGATGAAGATGAGCTTGTCGGGCACAAGTGCAAGCCATTCGGCCCATTAATTTTATCATTGGACCTGTCCAAGTGGGTGACGTAGACGATGAGAGGCCACACCCACACGGAGGCAACACTGCGACTGCAAGCAAGCGCAGAGCATGCCGCCGCTATTGCCCGCTCCGATACTGCGTGTGCCCTGTAGCTGTAGTTGAGCTGCCGCTGCATGCTGCAACCTGCAATGCGAATACTGATCGAGCAAGCAGAACTAGCAAATAGTAATACTGCAACTTGCAACAGTGATCAATGTCGCCGGCGACAGGCCGGGGAGACGAGACCACGACCAGGCACGCATACAGCTGTTGTAGTTGTTTGTCACGCACACACACAAACAAACAGAGTCAGATTCTCGATCATCCACACAGTACACAAATTCTTAAACACAGGCGGCACAACGGAAAAGCAACTAATGATACGTAGTAGGGCAAAAGGCGGCATCCGGTCTGGCGCTGCCGTCTGCCGAGCGATGTTGCGAGCCTCAGATGAAGGTCCAGTTGGCGAGCATGAGCGCCAGGCACTGCGGGGCGCCGTCGTCGCCCACCACCTTCCACGCCACTGCCTGCTCGTACGACGCCTGCCGCCCCATGCTCGACCTGCACACGCCGCCGGGAAGGTACGCCAGGCCCTGCTCGCGACGGGGGAAGAAGAGAAGAGGCAGGTGTCAGCTGGCTTGCGACGACCACCACCCGCCATGGGCGCCACGGCTACCACCCGTACCTGCTGCATGATCGCGGGGAGCTGCGCGGACAGGGCCTTCTGGCCCTCGTCGTCGAGGACTGCCTCCAGTGGCAGGTCCTGGATGTTCACCATCGTCGTCTCCAGGATGTCGAAGCCGGCGCTGTTGGCGAACTTGAGCGTGAAAGCCGGCGGCTGCAAGCAGTTGGCAATGCCCGGCTTCAGGTTGCGGCATAATCTACTATCATTTAAGAAGTGCGGCGATGGCGATGGAATGGAATCATGAACACGGCAGCATCAGAGGCGACTGACCTTCAGAGAGCAGCAGAGTATCGCGTCGCTGTGCTTCCAGAACAGCATCAGCGGAGAGTCCGCGCCTTCGGTGTCCGACCAGCGGATCTCCGTTCCGGTGTGCGCCCTGCAATTTTGGAATCGTCAAGAACTCCATACACAGCTCGGTAGCACACAGTTCCAGGGGCCGGCCATATGCTGGATGTCAAGAGTTCCTTCCAGCGTAGTGGTGGATTGAGAGAGCATTAACAACTCCAGGGTAAAGCTGGACGAATGGAACTCCCTAACAATTCCAGAGTAGACAAAACGGAGAACGCAACAGGTAAGCTAGGAGTTCTACGGACCTGTAGCTCCTGCCAATCCACGTAGCTAGTGCAAGTGCCTCGGGAGAGCCCGGCGGATGCTTCAGTTCGATACGCGAGCCGAGGCGAGAAGGAGCGATCGCCATGGCCACCCTCTGCACGGAGGCCATCACGCCCCTGACGTACTGCCTGGCCATTGCCGCCACGCTCTCGCGAAGGTGGTTCTCGAACGAGAACTGGAAGGCGATGGTCAGGACCGATCTCGTGGCGCACGTGCCGGAACCATCGCTTGAAGCGCGCATGCCGCCTCCACCTGATCCAACCTCGAGCGCAGAGGCAAGGTCAAGCGTGCGTGTGGTGGCGGCGGTTGGCAAATCCTACAATTTCATTTGGGTATTGTGTTAAAGGAAACAGTGTGGCAAGGCACGGGCAAGATGTGACGCCAGGAGGGAGTGAATATACAGATCCGACATACTCACCGTCTTAGCATCAAGCGGTACCACACGGAAGCCTGAGGGCAGCAACGGTGCATCGTCGGCAAAAGATTCATCAATAGGAGCAAAGACAAGCTGTGCACACGCACCAGGTGCATCCTCGTCGACGCCACTGCACAGCTGCAGTAGCCGATAATGTCACACAATTGTAAAGCATGAACCAAGAAGCAAGAAACAGATTGGAAGGCCTCCATACCTGTAGAAGAAACATATCCCGGGACATAAGCACCTCCTCATGGCTAAAGCCATGTCCTTCAAGCCTAATAACCTCCAAGCACTGAAATTAAAACATTAGTTAGATGGAGCTTATATTGGTTGGACATTAACAAGAAGACAGGTAGAAGGAACCATGATCAATAGATTATTACCTCTTCATGCTCCAAGGTGCGTGCAAGGGGCAGTATAACCTGGTTGCCCATAAACCCACCAGCCCTTAAACCTGGAACAGCGTATGGGTTGGCCCTCAAAGATGCGACAGAATAAGCATCGATGCCAGGATCAGCCCATTCAGACCGATGCTCCCTCAAAAATCGCACAAGTAGAGCAGGTGGCACATTCTGCAATATCAAAAGAAGTACATCGGGGTAAGGTTAATTGTACCACAAAACAACTTTATGCAAGGAAAACTACATGAAGATTGTTTGTTTAGTATTGTAACAGCTAACAAGCAACTAAAATGAACTAACAAGCGAACAAACATGATACAGAATGGAGCGCATGTACAAACCTGCAGCAGCATCGATGCTTTTGCGCACATGATTCCACCCCCCATAGCAGAAAAGAATGGGGAAGCGCTGACATGAGACCCAACAAGTTTATTTGGAGATGAGTTGATTGTAACTGTAATATCCTCAGCACCATCTGTGTTCAACAAACAAGACCAGCCATCATCTGGAAAGCCACTCACAGCATCATTGAAGCCTCTGAAAATTAGAGTTTAGGTTTCAGATCAGTGGTGGCCAAGAATGGAATGTTATTACAAGACACTCTTGCAGATGCTTTTGCATCTTTTACACACCTGCTGAGCCTTTGACTGAAAGTTCTGAGAACAGCCGGCTGTCGCCCAGCACCATAGGGCATTTCACCACTTGACTCATGTGCAATTTGCCTAATGTGTCGCAACGCCTATACAGAAAACAGTACGTGCCAGTGTCACTGGTGCATCGGTAAAATTACATATTCAGGAGTACCAAAGTCCAACAGCTGCTTAGCAACAATGAAATTGAACAGTGAGACATACCGCCGCAGTCATCTTCTGTGCCAGTATCTTAGGGGATTCATAGAGTGGCCGAAGAACCTCAGGCACACTACAAGCCTGTATTGAAAGTTTAAAACACAAGAAAATTTAGGCACATATCCGCTAAAAATTGAAAAACGGGTAGATGCATATATGTATTACTATGAAAGACCCACTGCTACTTACATTCAGATCAACATGATCCACAATGTAAATCATGGAACCTCCCCCATCACAGGGTCGAATCAGATAACCACTAGGAAGCACCTCAGCTCTGATAAAATTTGGAGTGTTAGGTCCAGAAGGACCTCCAGTGGACTGAGTCAATGACCTTTCGCAGATCTAGAGAAGACAGAGCCACATTGTTACCAGTACGGCAGTATGCAGCAAATATAATGATCAAGCAAAAGAAGTGGAAGCCAAGCATCAACTAACACGCTGGTATTACCAAAGTCAAAAGACACAACTTTACAACAGCTTTCGCACTACAGTGAAAAAGGCAGGTAAAAATTGACAGGAGGGAAGTTCAGCAACAAGATTAAGCTTTGTTGGAACATGACAATGAGACCAATAATATGCATTAGGTTAGTTGGATAATTAAGGCATACCACAAGACTGCCATCGTCAAGACCACTAGTGTATCGGAGCGTCCAAAAGTCTCGTGGTTCCGCGAGTGTAGTCAGTGCATAAGTCTACAGATTAAAACAGAAATTATCACTATCAACAAAAACATAGTTACTAGTGCTAGTATATAAACAAACACGTAAAAAGACTGAACCTTATGTGCAGACATATACCTGCATATAGATCAGCTCAATCGTTCCACCGTTACCCGTAGGGATAACATGGAGGACATCAACATGCCGACAATCGCGATACCACGATGCACGATCCTTAAGGATCTCAGCAACCTAAATGGAAACTGATTAGATGTCTCACAGCTGCAGAAGCTAAAAGAAAATGCAAGACCAATAAGAATCAACATACCTTTGTGGGCTCAAGGCTCACAAGGCCGCAAGCTCGTGCTGCTACGCCGCTGCAGTTGTGCGAAACAGCGATGATTCCAACGGAATCCGGACCAGGCTGCAATCAGTATCACGTTTGAAACGGTCAGAGATATCAACATCAGGTGCATCACCATATTAGGGTAGCACACTATCTAAAAAACAAGTACATTACCTTCATCCCAACCATTTGCACCCAGTTGACAGCAGTTCCAGTCGCCTTGGACATGAACTCTGCCAATGTCTCCTCAGCAATAGCGAGTAGACTGGACAAAAGGAAAATTAGCATTACAGCAAGGATAAGGTTTGAAATGTAACCAGGTTTCAGGCTTACCCTGCTGGGTTGTTCGCATCCCTTTGTGGAGGATGCAGAACTGCTGGGTTTTGCTGTTGGTTGTGCTGACCACTTGTCACCACGGACTCACAGCTTGTGTCGGTGGTGGCTACAGAAGGCTGCAAATTTAGAAGCAAATGTTATAGCAAGCAGAACAAGATAATGCATAAGCAGGGAAAAAAAGAATTACTGTAGGCATGTAAACAATACTGTAACAGACTTTGTTAAAATGCAGCAAGCCATGCATCATGAAACCAACCCATTTTCTAGTTCAAGCCCATGTACATTTGAAAAGAGAAAAGTAGCTCACACTGTGGAGTCGATTCTTCATATACCCGTTGTCAAAGACGAGACGGGAAACCTGCTTCTGCAGCCGGTCATTCTCCTCCATCAACAGCTTGTTCATCGCACTCAGCTTCCGGTTCACAGTTTGTAGACGAGAGGACTCCTTGCGCTGCTTCTCCCGGCATCTACCAACGACGATGGAAACACGATTAGTTGCAGGCACGCCTAAAAAAGCAAACAGCTAGCAAACAGTGGATTCCAATACACGGGATTCCCTTGTAGTTCTTGATTGGCATAAACCAAGAATGAACAGGAAGAAGGCATTTCAGTAAATTTCTTATGGCATGAGCGGGTCATTGTACAGGAATGTGTGGAAAAGCTGAAGCAAAAGAGACCAAATGGATGCTAACTAAGAACCAATATGTGTGAATCATTGCTTAATTGGAAGTGATGTGTGTGTGAGTGTGTCTGCATGTACCAAGTCTGGTCAAAATTAGCACTTCCTAAGCCCCCAGGGTGCATGAAAGATTCTTGACTCCTTTTACCCTTCGCCAAGCTTTTTACTCAAAAGGTGCCGTTATTCTCATTCTTGATTCTTCCACAGTGGCAGTGAGGCACCACCAAGAACAAAACTGTTACCCAACTTTTAATCCGCTGGAAAAGAAGGCAAAGTGACATAGCCTACGAGGTGATGTTCAGAGGGGCCTGAAGGACACCGAATGCCACCACCACCACTGAAGTGGAAAAGACTGACATCAACTCAGAATGCTGTTGGATCGGTCAACAAGGAAACACACACACACACACACACACACTTGAAGCTACAATCAAGAACTCGATGATTTTGTGGTGCCGAACAACTGTCACTTGTTTTTTTTTCCGATCTCATGTTTCAAGATAGATGTAGTGCTAACCGACCAGCTGAGTTCATATTGACACCTCGATACATGATTGACTAGCAACTTCTTGACTAACACAAGCAACCATACGTCCTTGACTCGTTGGGGCATACATGTGAAAGGTTGACACCTCCCATTTACGCTTGTGCTGCTAAGCAACAGGACGAATCCTACCAAATGCAAGCAGAAACTGCCTGGTGGCAAGTCATTGTCATCACGAACGGCATGACGTTTATGAACACATAGGCCAAGTAATTTCCATACAATAAATCTGACAAAGACGGTTGCTTTAGTTCCCTGCCTAACCCACAGATGGCAAAAAGTATGAGATACGGAGACTGGAGGAGATACAGGAGCCCATATCATTGTGCAAGGCTCGACAAAATCTTTTCAAATCAAAAGAATCCAAGGAATGAGCGCAGATTCAAGCAATTCGTGTTTCGTCTGCACAAAATCTCTGAAGAATACACAGTTTTTCCCCAACAAAAATAGCATCATTGCCACAGCGCAGAACTCCCAAGATCCTATAAGTCAATCAACCCTATGAAACTGCGAAAATGATCCACTTTTCCCACATCCCAACATGGAAAACCCAAATGCAGGAAATAGAACAGCAACGACAGCACCAGAGGAGGTAAAAAAAAAAGGTCACGCAATGCCTTGACCCCCAACCCCAAGAAGAAAGAGGAGAGCCAAAGCCAGGAGATGGAGCTCACAGTCACAGATCGAGCGTGCGAGAAGGGGTGGGGGGACGGACACGGACGGACCGAGTGACTGACCTGCGGTTCTGGAACCAGACCTTGATCTGCTTGGGCTCGATGTTGCGGAGGATGGGGCAGTCCCTGATGAGGTGCTGCCGGCGCAGCGAGCTGGGCTTGGGGCACTCGCTGTAGACGCGCTCCAGTGCCTCCACCTGCTCCGGCGTGTACCGCACGTACTTGCCCGCGTCCACCTGCGGCGCGGCGCCCGGGGAGAGCCTCTCCCTGCTCGCCACCGCCGCCATCGTCGCCAGCGGGCCCGCTAGTAGTGCAGGAGAGGAGAGGAAGCGGAGGCGGAGTAGCAGGCCCCCGTGCGCGCTGCCGCCATGGCCATGGCGCTGGGCGTGCTTGCGGGGGGAGTAGAGTAGGGACTAGGGAGTAGGTGGTCGCGTGGGATGGGAGTGGGCAGTGCTGGAGTGAAGAGGAGGAGGAGAGGACAGTAGCAGCAGAGCTCTGGGCTTGTTAAATAGCAGTACAGTACTGCTGCTCTGCAGCAGCAATAGATGTTTTCTGGTCACTCTCTCTCTCTCTCTCTCTCTTTCCTCCGGTTTTTTATAACTTTTATGAAAGCTTCGGTTTTTTTTGTTTGCTGTGATTTTCATTTTCCGATTCTATAGTTCGTGCCATGGAATCAATTTTTGGCTCTTTTTTGTCGCATGGAGATCAAACTACGTCCGTAGCTTGATGCTAGCAAGATCGGCGCGAACTCACCCACGGTTTGAAGTGTTCGCTCAAAGCCTGAGCACAGTAGTATATACTGTTCGAAAAAACTGAAAGGTTTGGTGAGAGTTCAGAGGATGGGTGGCAGCTTTAAACAGCACATAGAGCCCTGTCAAAGCGAGATTCTTTTGGCGCCAAGCAGTTTTTTACATCACGCTTTTTAGAAGTCTGTGTGGCTGCATGAGCATTTTATTTTCTCTTCTCTCTGGGACCAGAGCACGGCTTCTATTCTTTTCAAGATCTCGGCTCTTTCTATGAAAAAAAACACATAATACACGTATAATAATATGATGCACCAGATGATGGTCCATTGGGGTTGAAGTTTTGTTCAACTTGTGCGAGCTGCGTTCGGGCCAGCTCCAAGGGAGCTCCCCATCCCACACCTCACTCACCCCGCGTAGGGAGGCTTTGTGGTAAAATTGCTTTCCAACGGCTCCTCCTAAAGCTCCTCTCATATGGGTGTTTTAATCTCCTCTTATTCGTTAACTAGTTATGTATCCGTATGTTACAACGGGATATAAAATATTCGATAAAATATATGTGCACAACGATTTTATAAAAACGAACACCACATATATTATCAACCACAATATCTCATAAATTATTTGGCAATACAGAGCTAAACTGATACAAATTGATTTATAGGAATATCGAAAACAAAGTCTAAGAAGTGAGTATAATGCTGTGGCGGTGTGGGTTTCAATCGCCTCACCCAAATTCAATAGTTCATGTCAACAAAACCTTGTTAGTAATGGAGTTTTCAAAGTAATAAAATGAGAGAACAAAATTGTTTCTTTGTACAAAACATAAAATAGTAGAACGGTTAGCAAAAATATAACCTAACCATTGACACCATATTATTATATCAACGGCTCCATTGCATGAACAAAGAGAAACAACACATTTAGGTAATTGTGACAAGGAATTTTTTAATAAAAGAACCAAAGGATACATATATCATTGTTCAAGGAGTAACAATGTGTTTCACATCCATCCATATAACCTTCCCCACTCTTAGGGTCTGTTTGGAACCACCCAGTTTTTAAGAAACTGGTTTATAGAAATTGAGGTGGTTCCGAACATGTCAATTTATACCTCAGTTTAGCTCTGTATTGAAACTAGCGATATTCGAAAATGTCTTTCTAGATCTCGTTGTGCGCCCTACATATTGTTTTGAGGAATGCTGCCTTAGTATGATATCAAGAACATGAAGCGCCTTCAGGGAGTTCTCATATTCTTCGCCTCTAATGACTTAACCAATAGCACTCATAGGAACCTCTGCTGCAAAATTTATCTTACAAGAACCAGCAGATTAAACACCATGTTAGCATGGGACTAAGATTGTAACCTGTCGGGGACCATAATTAGGGGTACCCTCAAGACTCCTAAATCTCAGCTGTTAACCCCCATCAGCACAAAGTTGCAAAGGCCTGATGGGTGCGATTAAGTCAAGGATCGGTCCATTCGAGGGACGCGATCACGCCTCGCCCGAGCCCAGCATCGGGCAAGGGCAGCCGACCCCGGAGGATCTACGTCTCGCCCGAGGACCCCCTCCAGCAACGGACACACCTTCGGCTCGCCCGAGGCCCAGTCTTCACCAAGAAGCAACCTTGGCCAAATCGCCACGCCAACCGACCAAATCGCAGAGGCATTTAATGCAAAGGTGGCCTGACACCTTTATCCTGACGCATGCCCTCCAGTCGACAGAGCCGAAGTGACCGCAGTCACTTCGCCGCTCCACTGACCGGTCTGACAAGAGGACAGCGCCGCCTGCGCCGCTCCGACTGCTGAGCCACTCGACAGAGTGAGGCTGACAGCAGCCAAGTCCGGCCCTAGGCGCCATGGGAAACTCGGCTTCGCCCGACCCCAGGGCTCGGACTCGGGCTCAGCGCCGGAAGACGACGAACTCCGCTCCGCCCGACCCCAGGGCTCGGACTCGAGCTCAGCCCCGGAAGACGACGAACTCCGCTCCACTCGACCCCAGGGCTCGGACTCGGGCTCAGCCCCGGAAGACGACGAACTCCGCTCCGCCCGACCCCAGGGCTCGGACTCGGGCTCAGCCCCGGAAGACGACGGACTCCGCTTCGCCCGACCCTAGGGCTCGGACTCGGGCTCAGCCCCGGAAGACGACGAACTCCACTCCGCCCGACCCCAGGGCTCGGACTCGGGCTCAGCCCCGAAGGACGACGAACTCCGCTTCGCCCGACCCCAGGGCTCGGACTCATCCCTGGCCTCAGCCGACGGTCTCCACCTTGTCCGACCCGGGGGCTCGGACTCGACCTCGACCTTGGAAGACAGACTCGACCTCGACCTTAGAGGAGCCTCCACCTCGCCCAACCTAGGGCACGGACCGACCACGTCAACAGGAGGCGCCATCATTACCCTACCCCGAGCTGAATCAGGCTACGGGGAACAAGACCGGCGTCCCATCTGGCTCGCTCCACTATACGAGTAATGATGGCGTCCCGCACGCTATATGACAACGGCGGCTCTCAGCCCCCTTACGGAAGCAAGAGGACGTCAGCAAGGACTCGACAGCCCCGACATCTGTCCTTCCGCCAGGCTCCAGCGCTCCTCCGACGGCCACGACACCACACGAACTGGGTGCTAAAACCTCTCCGGCTGCCACGATGGCATGTACTCAGGGCGCTAGCTCTCCTCCGCTAGACACGTTAGCACACTGCTACACCCTCCATTGTACACCTGGATCCTCTCCTTACGCCTATAAAAGGGAGGTCCAGGGCCCTCTTACAGAGGGTTGGCCGCGCGGGGAAGGACGGAACGGCGCTCGCGCAAGGCCGCTCGCTCCCTCCCGCATGGACGCTTGTAACCCCCTACTGCAAGCGCACCCGACCTGGGCGTGGGGCTAACACGAAGGCTGCGGGTTCCACCTCCCACGCCTGTCTCCCTCTGGCTGCTTTTCCCCCCTTCGCGTTCCGCCTCGCGCCGACCCATCTGGGCTGGGGCACGCGGCGACAATTTACTCGTCGGTCCAGGGACCCCCCCGGGTTTCGAAACGCCGACAGTTGGCGCGCCAGGTAGGGGCCTGCTGCGTGTTGACGAACAGCTTCCTGTCAAGCTCCAGATGGGCAGTCTCCAGCAACCTCTCCAGCCCGGGACGGTGCTCCGTTTCGGGAGTCTTGAGTTCATGTCCCTCGACGGCAGCTACGATATGATACTCCTTCCCCTGCCGCGCGACAGCGACAATGGCGGTCGACAACCCGTCCGCCGGCGGGGAAATCGACGACGCCTTCCCCACGTGGTGGAAGGACGACATTCGGGCTTGTCCCGTCCCCTCCCCCGCCGACGGAGGAGGAGGCGGGGCAACCAAGGCCAAGCAGGAGGCGGCACCTCGTTGGCTGTCGAGCGAGTCGACGGCGCCGGCGCCCCAACGGAGAGCACGTCGGGCATCGGCCTCGCGTCTAAGACGAAGACGAGCGTTGTCTCCCCGCAACACACCAACCTCAAGCAAACGGACGACGCCAGCACGCTCGCGAAGGACTTGCTAGGCGTCACCCTCGTACCTGAGACAACGGTGCAGTCAGTCGCTGACGTGACTTCGTCACCGCCCGTCGACCAAAAGGTACCGACCGATTCCCATCTCGCGCCTTTTGGATTCGGCCTCGACCCGCCAAGCAACTCCGCTTCGGTGGACATTCTCATAGAGGCGAGTCCAAACCCTCTGGGGTATCGTGTGCGGTCACCCTGGGACCGGCTGACGGCCGTCTCGACCTACGGGCCCTCGGGGTCCGAGGAAGATGGCGAGCCCGACCTCTGTTGGGATTTCTCCGGACTTGGTAAAGCCAATGCCATGCGGGACTTCATGATCGCATGCGACTACTGCCTTTCCGACTGTTCCGACGGTAGCCGCAGCCTCGACGACGAGGACTGTGGCCCAAGTCGCGAATGTTTCCACGTCGATCTAGGGGGTCCCAGAGAAGGCAACCATCTTAGTATACCGGAGAACGGTGATCCCCCTAGGCCCGTGCCTCGCGTCGGCATCCTTCGGGAGCTAGCTGTGGTCCCCGTCCTGGCGGGAGGTCATGACCCACAGCTCGAGCAAATCCGCGAGATGCAGGCCAGGCTCGACGAGGGAGCAGGAACACTTGAGCCGATCCGCCGGGACATCGGGCAGGAATGGGTGGGCCAACCTCCGGCCAGAGAAGCGCGTCATCTCCCCCAGGGCATCCAGCACCGCATCGCCGATGACGTCAGGGTAAGGCCGCCACCGGTTTCCAGTGGAGTCGGCCAGAACCTGGCTGCAGCGGCAATGCTTCTCCGCGCGATGCCGGAGCCATCAACCACCAAGGGGCGGCGTATCCAGGGAGAGCTCAAGAATCTCCTGGAGGACGCCGCAGTCCGACGGGCCGAAAGCTCCGCCTCCCGAAGGCAGGGGTACCCCTCGAAGCATCGCGCCGCGACTTCCCGATTCATGCGGGAAGCCTCGGTCCACACCGGGCGCATGCGCAACACAGCGCCTGCGGCCCCGGGTCGCCTCGGCAACGAGCACCATCACTGCAGCCGTCGGGCCCACCTCGACGAGAGGGTGCGCCGAGGCTACCACCCCATGCGTGGGGGACGCTACGACAGCGGGGAGGATCGGAGTCCTTCGCCCGAACCACCCGGTCCGCAGGCTTTCAGCCGCGCCATACGACGGGCGTCGTTCCCGACCCGGTTCCGAACCCCGACTACTATCACAAAGTACTCGGGGGAGACGAGACCGAAATTGTGGCTCGCGGACTATCGGCTGGCCTGCCAACTGGGTGGAACGGACGATGATAATCTCATCATCCGCAACCTCCCCCTGTTCCTCTCCGACACCGCTCGAGCCTGGCTGGAGCATCTGCCTCCGGGGCAGATCTCCAACTGGGACGACCTGGTCCAAGCCTTCGCCGGCAATTTCCAAGGCACGTACGTGCGCCATGGAAACTTCTGGGATCTCCGAAGCTGCCGCCAGCAGCCAGGAGAATCTCTCCGGGACTACATCCGGCGATTCTCGAAGCAGCGCACCGAGCTGCCCAACGTCACCGATTCGGATGTCATCGGCGCGTTCCTCGCCGGCACCACTTGTCACGACCTGGTGAGCAAGCTGGGTCGCAAGACCCCCACCAAGGCGAGCGAGCTGATGGACATCGTCACCAAGTTCGCCTCTGGCCAGGAGGCGGTTGAGGCCATCTTCCGGAAGGACAAGCAGCCCTAGGGCCGCCCACCGGAAGATGTTCCCGAGGCGTCAACTCAGCGCGGCACCAAGAAGAAGGGCAAGAAGAAGTCGCAAGCAAAACGCGACGCCGCCGACGCGGACCTTGTCGCCGCCGCCGAATACGAGAACCCTCGGTGTAGCATCCCAAAAATTCAAATCTTGGAATTTTCTCAAACTAGCTCTAAATTCAAAATGAATTTCAAATTTCATTTCAAAATGTTTGTTTGCGAGTTGATATCAACAAATAAAGTATAGTGGTCTATATTCTCTCTAAAATCCTCCTCAAAATATCCTACAAATATTTCCCGAGTGATCCCCTCAAATTCTTTCCAGAAATACTGCCCAGATATTTCCTAGTGATCCCCTTAAATTTCTTTCCAGAAATACTGCTCAACTATTCCACCGATATATCTTCGGATATTTTCCTCTTGAGAAATACCTTCAGAATCATTTTTCAAGACCCTACAAATATTTTCTTCATAACTTTCCTCATGCCCATACGTATATGTATGCCTCCAGTGTCATACAGTGAGCTCTACAAGCTAACCTCACTTATACAAGACAAATACATGCTAATCTCCCACTAATCCTCCCATCCTCCCACTAATCCTCTCATCCCTCCCCCTAATCCCCCACCATGGCTATAAATAGAGGGGCAAGGGCCTCCTCTCATCCCACCCCAAGTCATTTCATGGCAACTCTCCCCCCCCCCCCACACACACACCCACTCCATGTTCCACACAAGCACACACTAGCACAAGGATCGTTCGATCGTTCTTCGATCGTTCGTCCCCTGTTCTTAGTTTGTTCGTTCGTTCGTCTGATCTTTCGATCGTTCGTTCGTCCGTTCGTCCGATCGTTCGATCGTTCGTCCGTTCATTCGTCCAAATAATCTTTTTCCTACCGTTATGCTGCCGAAATTTCGATCGTTCGTTCGTTCGATCATTCGATCGTTCATCGTTCGTTCATAGTTCCTATTCATCGTTCATCGTTCGTTCATAGTCCCTATTCATCGTTCATCGTTCGTTCATAGTCCCTATTCATCGTTCTTCCAGATAATCTTTGTCCTGCCGTTATGCTGCCGAAATTCCGATCGTTCGTTCGTCCGATCATTCGATCATTCGTCCGTTCGTTCGTCCAAATAATCTTTTTCCTGCCGTTATGCTGCCAAAATTCCGATCGTTCGTTCGTCCGATCATTCGATCGTTCGTCCGTTCGTTCATCGTCCGTTCATACGAACTATTCACTATCACTATTCACCATTACTATTCACCATTACTATTCATCGTTACTATTCACATACACTATTCATCATCGTTACTATTTATTGTTGCTATTCATCATCGTTACTATTCATCGATGATATCTATAATTACTTTTCCATCGCCACTATTCATCGTTACTAATCATCGTTACTATTCATCGGTCATCTAGTCATTCCAAATTTCAACTACTCATCCATCATGCTGTCCAGTCCACCTAAGACCAGCCAGACCCATGTTCCAGTCATATAAACTCCGGTGACTGTGATTTTCCTTCCAGTGGGAACTTCCCATCTGGTCACCCATCCTAGGTTTCTCCAAGTTGAGCACACTTAACTTTGAGATTCCTTCGAACCAGGCTCCCAAACTCAGATTCCAATAATTCTCGTTTCCAAATTCTTATCAAACTATTCCCTACCCAACCATGTCATCCCTTAAGCATGGTCCATGGTCCAGAAGACTCCCAAAATACTCTCGTCCCATATTCTGCCTATAACTCTCCTGTTCATCCTAAGTCAGACGATTCATTCGTCACTATTCTCACCTACAGTGAACTTCACTGTGCTACACCACATACACCCAGCTATAAATACACCTAGCTACCCTCTCCCTCTCTAGACACTCAACACCCTCAGCCAAGGCAAACACCCCGCCCACTCAGTTACTCTGCTCTGCCGGCTACACGCATAGAGTCGCTTCGCCTCCAGTCCACCCTCCTGGTAAGCACCTCCGCTCCACCACTAGTAGTATCTCAACACCACATGACGCAGATTCTACTCAAGACTCTACCCATCCATATATCGCTATTTTGACCACTATACTAAATATTTGTTGGTATACTTGCTTGTTTGTATGTTTGCTTGTTCATGTTACATAGTTATCGGAGCGTTCGTGCCGTCTCGTGGAGGCCAGATCCGCAAGTCTACACCAAGCGGTGGAGCCAGAAGCCAGTTTCGCGAGCTCCCCTTCCCCCTTCGCCGAATAAGCACGGCAAGCTCACTGGATCCCTTTGATGCATAAATTACCTATGTTTTTCAACCACAACCCTCAGCCTGTTATTTTATGTATAATATGATTTTGAGACAAGTTATTATGGCCACCTAGCCGCTTGCCGCAATCAATCCCTGATATAATTGTTACAAATGATTTGAGGAAAGGTGTGAGTTTTCAAAAGAAAATGCTTTTCAAAATGTGTTTGATGAAGGGTTTTCACCCTTATCACCTTTGAGTAGGGATGATCAAGGACTCCCTGGTTTAGGGGAGGGCCTAAGGTGATGGCTCAGCTGGTTTAGGCGTGAGCAGAAGGATTGTCCCCTCTTATAAGGACCGGTTTGTCATCTTTCACTACCTGTACTCATGATAAGTACAACCACTCGAGACTGTGTGGGCAGTCACTCAATCTGAACTTGTACGGTCCAACCCCAGGGTTATGAAGGCTGGGGAGCACCGGGAGGATAAGGAGGGGGAATGTTTTGTCCGGTTTGGACATGGCGGTGGCCTGACTCCTTCCGGTATAACCGTTAAGGTTAGGACGTGCGAGGAAAGAAAGAGTTTCGGATTCGGATCTCATCGGCCATGAGATCGCAGAGCCGGACTAGTGGGTAAAGTGTACACCTCTGCGCAGAGTTTGAAAACCTATTCGAATAGTCTGTGTCCACAGGAATGGACGAGTCTGGTGTGGTATGGCAATTAGTGGTTGTTTTCAAAAAAAGGGTGCGTTTGAGAAAAGTGGTTTTTTTAAAAGGGCCGGCGGTTGAGCCGTGAGCTATGGTGGACGGGAAGTCCAGTAGCTGTTTTTGAAAATGAAAACCAGTGGGAAACTGCTGAGATACCTGGATGGTTTAGTCCAGGGGATTTTGTTCTAATATTGAAAAACTTCCTGCTCCTTTTGGAGAGGATGCGCTTTGCAAAATACAAAATGTTTTTCAAAACAACCCTGCATAAAATATTGTTGTTTCTGCAAATATCCTGAGCTCTACATATTCCATGCATTATATCTGATTTCCCCATTCCGTGGGTGAAGGTGGGCTGCTGAGTACGTTTGTACTCACCCTTGCTTATTTGTTGTTTTTCAGAAAAAGGAGATCGGGTAAGAGTTACGACTGTTCCCAACCTTGCCTGTGGCTGTTGGACCGCTGATTTGCTTCGCTGCGTATATCGGGCTGCTTCAGCCCCACTCTAATGATATGTCCCGAGTTGTGGACCAACTCTTAAAGTTGTTCGCCACCTTTGTAGGTTTGTCTCGTTTAAGCAGATTTGGTATCATCTGATGTATAAATGTGTTTACTAGCCTCTTGGGACTAGTAATTGTATCACATTTGAGTCCCAGAGGATTGGGGACGCTTCACTCGGAAACCTCCCGGAGGTGCCAACCTCTTCGACAAGATGCTCAAGGAGCCGTGCCCCTATCATTAGGGGCCCGTCAAGCACACTCTTGAGGAGTGTGCCATGCTTCGACGCCACTTTCACAAGGCCGGGCCACCCGCGGAGGGTGGCAAGGCTCTCGACGATGCTAAGAAGGAAGATCACAAGGCAGGAGAGTTCCCCGAGGTCCGCGGCTGCTTCATGATCTACGGTGGGCAAGTGGCAAACACCTCGGCTCGGCACCGCAAGCAAGAGCGTCGGGAGGTCTACTCGTAAAGGTGGAGGCGCCAGTCTACCTAGACTGGTCCGACAAGCCCATCACCTTCCACCAGGCCGACCATCCCGACCATGTGCCGAGCCCGGGGAAATACCCGCTCGTTGTCGACCCCATCATCGGCAACGTCAGGCTCACCAAGGTCCTCATGGACGGAGGCAGCAGCCTCAACATCATCTACGCCGAGACCCTCGGGCTCCTGCGGATCGATCTGTCCTTGGTCCGGACGGGCGCTGCGCCTTTCCACGGGATCATCCCCGGGAAGCGCGTCCAACCCCTCGGACAACTCGATCTACCCGTCTGCTTTGGGACGCCCTCCAACTTTCGAAGGGAGACCCTCACGTTCGAAGTGGTCGGGTTTCGAGGAACCTACCACGCAGTGTTGGGGAGGCCATGCTATGCCAAGTTCATGGCTATCCCCAACTACACCTACCTCAAGCTCAAGATGCCGGGCCCCAACAGGGTCATCACCGTCGGGCCCACGTACCGACACGCGTACGAATGCGACGTGGAGTGCGTGGAGTACGCCGAGGCCCTCGCCGAGTCCGAGGCCCTCATCGCCGACCTGGAGAACCTCTCTAGGGAGGCGCTAGACGTGAAGCGCCATGCCGGCAACTTCGAACCAGCGGAGACGGTTAAGTCCGTCCCTCTCGACCCCTGCAACGACGCCTCCAAGTAGATCCGGATCGGCTCCGAGCTCGACCCCAAATAGGAAGCAGTGCTCGTCGACTTTCTCCGCGCAAACGCCGACGTTTTCGCGTGGAGTCCCTCGGACATGCCCGACATACCGAGGGAAGTCGCCGAGCACTCGCTGGATATCCGAGCTGGAGCCCGACCCGTGAAGCAGCCTCTGCGCCGATTCGACGAAGAAAAGCGCAGAGCCATAGGCGAGGAGATCCACAAGCTAATGGCGGCAGGGTTCATCAAAGAGGTATTCCATCCCGAATGGCTTGCCAACCCTGTGCTTGTGAGAAAGAAAGGGGGAAATGGTGGATGTGTGTAGACTACACTGGTCTAAACAAAGCATGTCCGAAAGTTCCCTACCCTCTGCCTCGCAGCGATCAAATCGTGGATTCCACTGCTGGGTGCGAAACCCTGTCTTTTCTCGATGCCTACTCAGGGTATCACCAGATCAGGATGAAAGAGTCCGACCAGCTCGCGACTTCTTTCATCACACCCTTCGGCATGTACTGCTATGTTACCATGCCGTTTGGTTTGAGGAATGCGGGTGCAACGTACCAGCAATGCATGAACCATGTGTTCGGCGAACACATCGGCCGAACGGTCGAGGCCTACGTCGATGACATCGTAGTCAAGACGAGGAAAGCCTCCGACCTCCTTTCCGACCTTGAAGTGACATTCCGATGTCTCAAGGCGAAAGGCGTGAAGCTCAATCCCGAAAAGTGTGTCTTTGGGGTCCCCCGAGGCATGCTCTTGGGGTTCATCGTCTCCGAGCGGGGCATCGAGGCCAACCCGGAGAAGATCGCAGCCATCACCAGCATGGGGCCCATCAAGGACTTGAAAGGCATACAGAGGGTCATGGGATGCCTCGTGGCTCTGAGCCATTTCATCTCGCGCCTCGGCGAAAGAGGTCTGCCTCTGTACCGCCTCTTAAGAAAGGCCGAGTGCTTCGCTTGGACCCCCGAGGCCGAGGAAGCCCTCGGGAACCTGAAGGCGCTCCTCACGAACGCGCCCATCTTGGTGCCCCCCGCTGCCGGAGAAGCCCTCTTGATCTACGTCGCCGCGACCACTCAGGTGGTTAGCGCCGCGATTGTGGTTGAGAGACGAGAAGAGGGGCATGCATTTCCCGTCCAGAGGCCAGTCTACTTCATCAGTGAGGTACTGTCCGAGACCAAGATCCGCTACCCACAAATTCAGAAGCTGCTGTACGCGGTGATCCTGACGCGGCGGAAGCTGCGACACTACTTCGAGTCTCATCCGGTAACTGTGGTGTCATCCTTCCCCCTGGGGGAGATCATCCAGTCCCGAGAGGCCTCGGGTAGAATTGCAAAGTGGGCGGTGGAGATCATGGGCGAGACGATCTCGTTCGCCCCTCGGAAGGCCATCAAGTCCCAGGTCTTGGCGGACTTCGTGGCTGAATGGGTCGACACCCAGCTCCCAACAGCTCCGATCCAACCGGAACTCTGGACCATGTTTTTCGACAGGTTGCTGATGAAGACGGGGGCCGGCGTGGGCCTGCTCTTCATCTCGCCCCTCGGGAAGCACCTACGCTACGTGCTACGCCTCCACTTCCCGGCGTCCAACAACGTGGCTGAGTACGAGGCTCTGGTAAACGGGTTGCGAATCGCCATCGAGCTAGGGGTCCGACGCCTCGACGCTCGCGGTGACTCGCAGCTCGTCATCGACCAAGTCATGAAGAACTCCCACTGCCGCGACCCGAAGATGGAAGCCTACTGCGATGAGGTTCGGCGACTGGAAGACAACTTCTACGGGCTCGAGCTCAACCACATCGCTCGATGCTACAACGAGACTGCGGACGAGCTGGCTAAAATAGCCTCGGGGCGAACAACGGTTCCCCCGGACGTATTCTCCCGAGACCTGCATCAACCCTCCGTCAAGACCGACGACACGCCCGAGCCCGAGAAGGCCTCAGCCCAGCCTGAGGCACCCTCGGCTCAGTCCGAGGTACCCTCGGCTCAACCCGAGGCACCCTCGGCTCAGCCCGAGGTACCCTCGGCCCCCAAGGGTGAGGCACTGCGCGTCGAGGGGGAGCGGAGCGAGGTCACGCCTAATCAAAACTGGCAGACCCTGTACCTGCAATATCTCCACCGAGGAGAGCTACCCCTCGACCAAGCCGAGGCTCGGCGGTTGGCGCGGCGCGCCAAGTCGTTCGTCTTGCTGGGAGACGAGAAGGAGCTCTACCACCGCAGCCCCTCGGGCATCCTCCAGCGATGCATCTCCATCGCCGAAGGTCAGGAGCTCCTACAATAGATACACTCGGGGGCTTGCGGCCATCACGCAGCACCTCGAACCCTTGTTGGAAACGCCTTCCGACAAGGTTTCTACTGGTCGACAGCGGTGGCCGACGCCACTAGAATTGTCCGCACCTGCGAAGGGTGTCAGTTCTACGCAAGGCAGACCCACCTGCCCGCTCAGGCTCTGCAGACCATACTCATCACCTGGCCGTTTGTTGTGTGGGGTCTGGACCTAGTCGGCCCCTTGTAGAAGGCACCCGGGGGCTACACGCACCTGCTGGTCGCCATCGACAAATTCTCCAAGTGGATCAAGGTCCGACCCCCTAAACAGCATCAGGTCCGAACAGGCGGTGGCGTTCTTCACCAACATCATCCATCGCTTTGGGGTCCCGAACTCCATCATCACCGACAACGGCACCCAGTTCACCAGCAGAAAGTTCCTGGACTTCTGCGAGGATCACCACATCCGGGTGGACTGGGTCGCCGTGGCCCACCCCATGACAAATGGGCAGGTAGAACGTGCCAACGGCATGATTCTGCAAGGACTCAAGCCTCGGATCTACAACGACCTCAACAAGTTTGGCAAGCGGTGGATGAAGGAACTCCCCTCGGTGGTCTGGAGTCTGAGGACAACGCCGAGCCGAGCCACGGGCTTCACACCGTTCTTTCTAGTCTATGGGGCCGAGGCCATCTTGCCCACAGACTTAGAATATGGTTCCCCGAGGACGAGGGCCTACGCCAACCAAAGCAATCGAGCTAATCGAGAAGACTCACTAGACTAGCTGGAGGAGGCTCGGGACATTGCCTTACTACACTCGGCGCGGTACCAGCAGTCCCTGCGACGCTACCACGCCCGAGGGGTTCGGTCCCGAGACCTCTAGGTGGGCGACCTGGTGCTTCGGCTGTGACAAGACGCCCGAGGGCAGCACAAACTCACGCCTCCCTGGGAAGGGCCGTTCGTCGTCGCCAAAATTCTAAAGCCCGGAACATACAAGCTGGCCAACAGTCGAGGCGAGGTCTACAGCAACGCTTGGAACATCAACAGCTACGTCGCTTCTACCCTCAAGATGCTTCCAAGTTATTCGTACACTGAAAGGGAATTAGGCTTACACCTAGTTCCTAAATAATTTTGGTGGTTGAAGTGCCCAACACAAATATTGGACTAACTAGTTTGCTCTAGTGCATAAGTTATACAGGTGCAAAAGGTTCACATTTAGCCAATAAAAAGACCAAGTGTTGGATTCAACAAAGGAGCAACGAGGCAACCGAGGGCACCTCTGGCTGAAGGCACCGGACTGTCCGGTGTGCACCGGACATGTCCGGTGCGGCCAGAGGACTTCGACTCAAACTCTTCGCCCTCGGGAATTCTCGGAAGCCGGCGCGCTATAATTCACCGGACTGTCCGGTGTGCACCGGACATGTCCGGTGCTCCAAGGAAGCGCGGTCTCCGGAACTCGCCAGCCTCGGGTTCGCGCGGGAGCTGCTCCACTAAAATTCACCGGACTGTCCGGTGTGCACCGGACTGTCCGGTGTGCACCGGACTGTCCGGTGTGCCAGCGGAGCAACGGCTCCCTGCGGCGCCAACGGCTCCCTGCAGAGCAATTAATGCGCGCGCAGCGCGCGCAGACGTCAGGCACGCCCATACCGGTGCACCGGACATCAAACAGTACATGTCCGGTGTGCACCGGACACCCAGGAGGGCCCAGAAGTCAGAAGCTCCAACGGTCAGAATCCAACGGCAGTGTTGACGTGGCAGGGGCACCGGACTGTCCGGTGTGCACCAGACTGTCCGGTGCGCCATCGAGCAGAGGCCTCCAGCCAACGGTCATGTTTGGTGGTTGGGGCTATAAATACCCCAACCACCCCACATTCATTGCCATCCAAGTTTTCCACTTCTCAACTACTACAAGAGCTCTAGCATTCAATTCTATACACACCAAATAGATCAAGTCCTCTCCAAATTCCACACAACTCCATAGTGACTAGAGAGAGTGATTTGCTTGTGTTCTTTCGAGCTCTTGCGCTTGGATCGCATTCTTTTCTTTCTCACTTGTTCTTGTGATCCATCTCAATTGTAACCAAGGCAAGAGGCACCAATTGTGTGGTGGCCCTTGCGGGGAAGCTTTGTTCCCGTTTGATTGAGAAGAAGAGAAAGCTCACTCGATCGGTGGGATCGTTTGAGAGAGGGAAGGGTTGAAAGAGACCCGGCCTTTGTGGCCTCCTCAACGGGGAGTAGGTTTGCAAGAACCGAACCTCGGTAAAACAAATCCTCGTGTCACACTCTTATTTGCTTGCCATTTGTTTTGCGCCCTCTCTCGCGGACTCGTTTCTTTATTACTAACGCTAACCCGGCTTGTAGTTGTGATTATTTTTGTAAATTTCAGTTTCGCCCTATTCACCCCCCCTCTAGGCGACTATCAATTGGTATCAGAGCCTGGTGCTTCATTAGAGCCTAACCGCTCGAAGTGATGTCGGGAGATCACACCAAGAGGGAGATGGAGACCGGCGATGACAAGCCCACTACAAGCCAAGGGAGCACTTCATCGGAAGAGTCCCGCACCAAGAGAAGAGAGAAGAAGAAGAAATCCTCCAAGCGGAAGGAGAAAAGATCTTCCTCTTCTCACCACAAAGAGAAGAAGGAAAAATCTTCTTCTCACAAGCCGCATCGGAGTGGGGACAAGCACAAGAGGATGAGGAAGGTGGTCTACTACGAGACCGATACTTCATCGACATCTACCTCCGGCTCCGACGCGGCGTCCGTCACTTCTAAACGCCAAGAGCGTAAGAAGTATAGTAAGATCCCCCTACGCTACCCTCGCATTCCTAAACATACACCTTTACTTTCCGTCCCATTAGGCAAACCACCAACTTTTAATGGTGAAGATTATGCTATGTGGAGTAATTTGATGCGATTTCATCTAACCTCTCTCCACAAAAGATTATGGGATGTTGTTGAGTATGGTGTACAGGTACCATCCGTAGGGGATGAAGACTACGACACGGACGAAGTGGCCCAAATCGAGCACTTCAACTCCCAAGCCACAACCATTCTCCTTGCCTCACTAAGCAAGGAGGAATACAACAAAGTACAAGGGTTGAAGAACGCCAAGGAGATTTGGGACCTACTCAAGACGGCGCACGAGGGTGATGAACTCACAAAGATCACCAAGCGGGAAACGATCGAGGGGGAGCTCGGTCGCTTCCGTCTTCGCCAAGGGGAGGAGCCACAAGACATGTACAACCGGCTCAAGACCTTGGTGAACCAAGTGCGCAACCTCGGGAGCGCAAAATGGGATGACCACGAAGTGGTTAAGGTTATTCTAAGAGCCCTTATTTTCCTTAACCCCACACAAGTTCAATTAATTCGTGGCAATCCTAGATATACACAAATGACCCCCGAAGAAGTCATCGGGAATTTTGTGAGTTTTGAATGCATGATTAAGGGCTCCAAGAAGATCAACGAGCTTGACGAGCCTTCCACATCCGAGGCGCAACCGGTGGCCTTCAAGGCAACGGAGGAGAAGAAGGAGGAGTCTACACCAAGTAGACAACCAATTGACGCCTCCAAGCTCGACAACGAGGAGATGGCCCTAATCATCAAGAGTTTTCGGCAAATCCTCAAGCAACGGAAGGGGAAGGACTACAAATCCCGTTCCAAGAAGGTTTGCTACAAGTGTGGTAAGCCCGGTCACTTTATTGCTAAATGTCCATTGTCAAGTGATAGTGACAGGGGCGACGACAAGAAGGGCAAGAGGAAGGAGAAGAAGAAATACTACAAGAAGAAGGGCGGTGATGCCCATGTTTGTCGGGAGTGGGACTCCGACGAAAGCTCAAGCGACTCCTCCGACGACGAGGACGCCGCCAACATCGCCGTCACCAAGGGCCTCCTCTTCCCCAACGTCGGCCACAAGTGTCTCATGGCCAAGGACGGCAAAAAGAAGGTAAAATCAAAGTCCTCCACTAAATATGAAACGTCTAGTGATGAGGATGATGATAAAAATGAGGAGGATAATTTGCGTATTCTTTTTGCCAACCTTAACATGGAACAAAAGGAAAAATTAAATGAGCTAATTAGTGCCATCCATGAAAAGGATGATCTCTTGGACTCTCAAGAGGACTTCCTAATCAAGGAAAACAAGAAACATGTTAAGGTTAAAAATGCTTATGCTCTAGAGGTAGAAAAATGTAACAAATTATCTAGTGAGCTAAGCACATGCCATGACACTATTGCCAACCTTAGAAATGAAAATGTTAAATTAATTGCTAAGGTTGATTCTCATGTTTGCATTGATCCTAGAAATGAAAATGTTGATTTGCTAGCTAGGATTGATGAGTTAAATGTTTCTATTGTTAGCCTTAGAAATGAGAATGAGAAATTAATTGCTAAGGCTAAAGATTTTGATGTTTGCAATGCTACTGTTTCCAACCTTAGAACCAAAAATGACATGTTGCATGCTAAGGTTGTTGAACTTAAATCTTGCAAACCCTCTACATCTAATGTTGAGCATGTTTCCATTTGTACTAGATGTAGAGATATTAATGTTGATGCTATCCATGATCACCTAGCCTTAATTAAAAAACAAAATGATCACATAGCACAACTTAATGCTAAAATTAGGGAGCATGACTTAGAAAATGAAAAATTTAAATTGGCTAGAAGCATGCTCTATAATGGGAGACGCCCTGGCATTAAGGACGGCATTGGCTTCCAAAGGGGAGACAATGTCAAAATTAATGCCCCTCCAAAGAACTTATCTAACTTTGTTAAGGGCAAGGCTCCCATGCCTCAGGATAACGAGGGTTACATTTTGTACCCTGCCGGCTATCCTGAGAGTAAGATTAGGAAAATTCATTCTAGGAAGTCTCACTCTGGCCCTAATCATGCTTTTATGTATAAGGGTGAGACCTCTAGATCTAGGCAACCAACCCATGCCAAGTTGCCTAGAAAGAAAATTCCAAATGCATCAAATGATCATGCCATTTCATTCAAAACTTTTGATGCATCATATGTTTTGACTAGCAAATCCGGCAAGGTAGTTGCCAAGATTGTTGGGGGCAAACACAAGGGCTCCAAGACTTGTGTTTGGGTACCCAAAGTTCTTGTATCTAATGCCAAAGGACCCAAAACCGTTTGGGTACCTAAAACAAAGAACTAAACTTGTTCTGTAGGTTTATGCATCCGGGGGCTCAAGTTGGATACTCGACAGCGGGTGCACAAACCACATGACAGGGGAGAAAAAGATGTTCTCCTCGTATGAGAAAAACCAAGATCCCCAACGAGCTATCACATTCGGGGATGGAAATCAAGGTTTGGTCAAAGGTTTGGGTAAAATTGCTATATCTCCTGACCATTCTATTTCCAATGTTTTTCTTGTAGATTCTTTAGATTACAATTTGCTTTCCGTATCCCAATTATGTCAAATGGGCTACAACTGTCTTTTTACTGATACTGGTGTTACTGTCTTTAGAAGAAGTGATGATTCAATAGCTTTTAAGGGAGTGTTAGAGGGTCAGCTATACTTAGTAGATTTTAATAGAGCTGAACTCGACACTTGCTTGATTGCTAAGACTAATTTGGGTTGGCTCTGGCACCGCTGACTAGCCCATGTTGGAATGAAGAATCTTCACAAGCTTCTAAAGGGAGAACACATTTTGGGACTAACCGATGTTCATTTTGAGAAAGACAGGATTTGTAGCGCATGCCAAGCCGGGAAGCAAGTTGGCATCCATCATCCACACAAAAACATCATGACTACCAACAGGCCACTGGAGCTCCTTCACATGGATTTGTTTGGCCCGATCGCTTACATAAGCATCGGCGGTAGTAAGTATTGTCTTGTAATTGTGGATGATTATTCTCGCTTCACTTGGGTATTCTTTTTGCAGGAAAAATCACAAACCCAAGAGACCTTAAAGGGATTCTTGAGACGGGCTCAAAATGAGTTCGGCTTAAGGATCAAGAAAATTAGAAGCGACAATGGAACGGAGTTCAAGAACTCTCAAATCGAAGGCTTTCTTGAGGAGGAGGGCATCAAGCATGAGTTCTCTTCTCCCTACACTCCACAACAAAATGGTGTAGTGGAGAGGAAGAATCGAACTCTATTGGACATGGCTAGAACCATGCTTGATGAATACAAGACACCGGATCGGTTTTGGGCCGAGGCGGTCAACACCGCCTGCTACGCCATCAACCGGTTATATCTTCACCGAATCCTCAAGAAGACATCTTATGAACTCCTAACCGGTAAAAAGCCCAATATTTCATATTTTAGAGTTTTTGGTAGCAAATGTTTTATTCTTGTCAAAAGAGGTAGAAAATCTAAATTTGCTCCCAAAACTGTAGAAGGCTTTTTACTAGGATATGACTCAAACACAAGGGCATATAGAGTCTTTAACAAGTCCTCAGGACTTGTTGAAGTTTCTTGTGACGTTGTGTTTGATGAGACTAATGGCTCTCAAGTAGAGCAAGTTGATCTTGATGATATAGGTGAAGAACAGGCTCCATGCATAGCGCTAAGGAACATGTCCATTGGGGATGTGTGTCCTAAGGAATCCGAAGAGCCTTCAAATGCACAAGATCAACCATCCTCCTCCATGCAAGCATCTCCACCAACTCAAGTTGAGGATGAGGCTCAAGATGTTGAACAAGAAGATCAAGAAGATGAGCCACCTCAAAATGACGGCAACGATCAAGGGGGAGATACAAATGATGAAGACAAGGAGGATGAACAACCAAGACCGCCACACCCAAGAGTCCACCAAGCAATACAACGAGATCACCCCGTCGACATCATCCTCGGCGACATTCATAAGGGGGTAACTACTCGATCTCGTGTTGCTCATTTTTGTGAACATTATTCGTTTGTTTCCTCTATTGAGCCACACAGGGTAGAGGAAGCACTTCAAGATTCGGATTGGGTAATGGCGATGCAAGAGGAGCTCAACAATTTCACGAGGAACGAGGTATGGCACTTAGTTCCACGTCCTAACCAAAATGTTGTAGGAACCAAGTGGGTCTTCCGCAACAAGCAAGACGAGCATGGTGTGGTGACTAGGAACAAAGCTCGACTCGTGGCCAAAGGATATTCACAAGTCGAAGGTTTGGATTTTGGTGAAACCTATGCACCCGTAGCTAGGCTTGAGTCAATTCGCATATTATTGGCCTATGCTACTTACCATGGCTTCAAGCTTTATCAAATGGACGTGAAGAGTGCCTTCCTCAATGGACCAATCAAGGAGGAGGTCTATGTTGAGCAACCTCCCGGCTTTGAAGACAGTGAGTATCCTAATCATGTTTATAGGCTCTCTAAGGCGCTTTATGGGCTCAAGCAAGCCCCAAGAGCATGGTATGAATGCCTTAGAGATTTCCTTATTGCAAATGGCTTCAAAGTCGGCAAGGCCGATCCTACTTTATTCACTAAGACTCTTGATAATGATTTGTTTGTATGCCAAATTTATGTTGATGATATCATATTTGGGTCTACTAACAAATCTACATGTGAAGAATTTAGTAGGATCATGACACAAAAATTCGAGATGTCGATGATGGGGGAGTTAAGATATTTTCTAGGATTTCAAGTCAAGCAACTCCAAGAGGGCACCTTCATCAGCCAAACAAAGTATACTCAAGACATTCTAAGCAAGTTTGGAATGAAGGATGCCAAGCCCATCAAGACACCCATGGGAACCAATGGGCATCTCGACCTCGACACGGGAGGTAAGTCCGTGGATCAAAAGGTATACCGGTCGATGATTAGTTCATTGCTTTATTTATGTGCATCTCGACCGGACATTATGCTTTCCGTTTGCATGTGTGCAAGATTCCAAGCCGACCCTAAGGAATCACACCTTACGGCCGTGAAACGAATCTTGAGATATTTGGCTTTTACTCCTAAGTTTGGGCTTTGGTACCCTCGGGGATCCACTTTTGATTTGATTGGGTATTCGGATGCCGATTGGGCGGGGTGTAGAATTAACAGGAAGAGCACATCGGGGACTTGCCAGTTCTTGGGAAGATCCTTGGTGTCTTGGGCTTCAAAGAAGCAAAATTCGGTCGCTCTTTCTACCGCCGAAGCCGAGTATATTGCCGCAGGGCATTGTTGCGCGCAATTGCTTTGGATGAGGCAAACCCTGCGGGACTACGGTTACAAATTAACCAAAGTCCCTTTGCTATGTGACAATGAGAGTGCAATCAAAATGGCCGACAATCCCGTCGAGCATAGCCGCACTAAGCACATAGCCATTCGGTATCATTTTCTTCGGGATCACCAACAAAAGGGGGATATCGAGATTTCTTACATTAATACTAAAGATCAATTAGCCGATATCTTTACCAAGCCACTTGATGAACAATCCTTTACCCGACTTAGGCATGAGCTCAATATTCTTGATTCTAGGAATTTCTTTTGCTAAACTTGCACAAATAGCACATGAATATACCTTTGATCATGTCTCTTTTATATATGCTATGACTAATGTGTTTTCAAGTAAATTTCAAACCAAGTCATAGGTATATTGAAAGGGAATAGGGGTCTTCGGCGAAGAAAAAGGCTTCCACTCCACTCTACTACTCATCCTTCGCCATCGCTCCGCATCATCTCTCCAACTTTGGTATAATCTTCACTCATTCATTTCATGACCAAAGGAGGAGAAAGTACTTCATTGGGCTCTAATGAATCCGTTTTTGGCGATTCATGCCAAAGGGGGAGAAAATATGAGCCCAAAGCAAAAGGACCGCACCACCACCTAATTTTATAAATTTGATGATTTTAAATTGGTAAATTTCAAAATTGGTATCTCTTTGTGTTCTAAAGGGGGAGCAACTAGTATTTTCAAAATTGATGTCTTAAAACCCTCTTGAACACTAAGAGGAGACCTTATTTGAGGGGGAGTTTTGTTTAGTCAAAGGAAAAGCATTTGAACAAAGGAAGAAAATTTCAAATCTTGAAAATGCTTTACAAAATCTTATTCATTTACCTTTGACTATCTTGCAAAATGACTTTGAAAAGAATTTACAAAAGAGTTTGCAAAAACAAAACTTATGGTGCAAATGTGGTCCAATATATCAAAAATAAAGAAAACAATCCATGCGCATCATATAAGTATATATTGGCTCAATTCCAAGCAACCCTTGCACTTACATTATGCAAACTAGTTCATTTATGCACTTCTATACTTGCTTTGGTTTGTGTTGGCATCAATCACCAAAAAGGGGGAGATTGAAAGGGAATTAGGCTTACACCTAGTTCCTAAATAATTTTGGTGGTTGAAGTGCCCAACACAAATATTGGACTAACTAGTTTGCTCTAGTGCATAAGTTATACAGGTGCAAAAGGTTCACATTTAGCCAATAAAAAGACCAAGTGTTGGATTCAACAAAGGAGCAACGAGGCAACCGAGGGCACCTCTGGCTGAAGGCACCGGACTGTCCGGTGTGCACCGGACATGTCCGGTGCGGCCAGAGGACTTCGACTCAAACTCTTCGCCCTCGGGAATTCTCGGAAGCCGGCGCGCTATAATTCACCGGACTGTCCGGTGTGCACCGGACATGTCCGGTGCTCCAAGGAAGCGCGGTCTCCGGAACTCGCCAGCCTCGGGTTCGCGCGGGAGCTGCTCCGCTAAAATTCACCGGACTGTCCGGTGTGCACCGGACTGTCCGGTGTGCCAGCGGAGCAACGGCTCCCTGCGGCGCCAACGGCTCCCTGCAGAGCAATTAATGCGCGCGCAGCGCGCGCAGACGTCAGGCACGCCCATACCGGTGCACCGGACATCAAACAGTACATGTCCGGTGTGCACCGGACACCCAGGAGGGCCCAGAAGTCAGAAGCTCCAACGGTCAGAATCCAACGACAGTGTTGACGTGGCAGGGGCACCGGACTGTCCGGTGTGCACCGGACTGTCCGGTGCGCCATCGAGCAGAGGCCTCCAGCCAACGGTCATGTTTGGTGGTTGGGGCTATAAATACCCCAACCACCCCACATTCATTGCCATCCAAGTTTTCCACTTCTCAACTACTACAAGAGCTCTAGCATTCAATTCTATACACACCAAATAGATCAAGTCCTCTCCAAATTCCACACAACTCCATAGTGACTAGAGAGAGTGATTTGCTTGTGTTCTTTCGAGCTCTTGCGCTTGGATCACATTCTTTTCTTTCTCACTTGTTCTTGTGATCCATCTCAATTGTAACCAAGGCAAGAGGCACCAATTGTGTGGTGGCCCTTGCGGGGAAGCTTTGTTCCCGTTTGATTGAGAAGAAGAGAAAGCTCACTCGATCGGTGGGATCGTTTGAGAGAGGGAAGGGTTGAAAGAGACCCGGCCTTTGTGGCCTCCTCAACGGGGAGTAGGTTTGCAAGAACCGAACCTCGGTAAAACAAATCCTCGTGTCACACTCTTATTTGCTTGCCATTTGTTTTGCGCCCTCTCTCGCGGACTCGTTTCTTTATTACTAACGCTAACCCGGCTTGTAGTTGTGATTATTTTTGTAAATTTCAGTTTCGCCCTATTCACCCCCCCTCTAGGCGACTATCATACACCCCGTTCACACACAAAGTCTGGTCGTCAAGGAAGGGTCAGCCTTGCCTCGGCAAAGCCCGACCCTCCCTCGGGGGCTAGAAGGGGGGAACCCCCTCTGCGTCGAAATTTTCCTCGAAAAAAGAAAAAAAATCTTTTCTGCCAAAATGCCTTTCGTGCTTTTCGGCTACTTCGAAAGTGGATCCTGAAAACGACGGAGTACACGTAAGCAGCCAAGGCTGACCGAGCCGAGGGACTCCCACGCCTCCGGGATACGGATACCTCACTCATCACCTTCTGCGATAAGTAGCTCGCGCTCGGATAAGTGATTCCGCGGACCGAACAAGTCTTCACGCTCGAAAGCTCCTCTGCCGGAACGATTTTTCGGGCCTTCTCGACTGCGTCGGTGACAGAACCTTATGGACGAGTAAGAGTGCGCGTAAGCGGCAAGGCTGACGAGCCGAGGGGTTCCTACGCCTCCGGGATACGGATACCTCACTCATCACCTTCCGTGAAAAGCAACTCTCGCCCGCACAAACAATTCTGTTACCGACAAATAAGTCCGGATACTCGAAACAAGAGGAAAAGAAACGCAGCTTTACAACACGACGATGGTATGTTTGGGCCTCGGCGGCCGCAGAAAACATCCACACGCTACAAGACAACCCGATCCTGCAGGCTCGGACGTCGACAGTTGAAGGGGGCAGCAGCACCCTCGGCGTCAACTACACCTTCGGTGGGGTCCGACCTAGCCTCGAACGGCGACGCGGTTGGAGGATCTTCACCCCGAAGGACGACATCAGCACCACACCTGGGCCATCGCCGCCAGGGTCTTCTCTAGGAATCTGGCTCGAGCAGATGGCTCGGCCGGCCACCCCGAGGCCTCGGCCAGCTGTTCCCCGAGGACATCATCCCGGCTTGTGGCCTCGGCAGCTCAACTCCGGCGTCGGTCCCGCCAGTGGACGACCCGGCCAGGCTCCGGCCGACCAAATCTTCTTTTCGAGCCAACTCTGCCTCTGTCCGTGTTAACACCGCTACCTCCAGCTTTGGCTCATCAAAGAGCGACCGAGGGTTCCTTTAACTGAGCAAGAGAAGCCTCGGACAGCAAGGCCGACCGAGCCGAGGGACTCCTACGCCTCTGGGATACGGATACCTCACTCGTCACCTTTGCACGAGGCGACTCACGCTCGGTGAAGCGGTTCAGATAGTCGACAGGCGAGTCTTAGTGCTCGAAATGAAGGAAAAACACGGCTCCATGCCGAAGATACATACATGTTCAGGCCTCGACAGCCGCAATGAACAAGACACCGGCATTCAAGGTGCCAATGCAAACGGAACTCCGGTTCCGTCCCCACAGCAGCAGCTATGGCCCCAGGACGGACGCGGCCACCGGAAGGCTCTCGTTCGCGTCCCCACTCAAGGGACGCGAACCAGACATTAAAGCCAAAGAGCCGGGGGCCGGTCCGTCGGCGGCGCCGACGGCCTCGATGGGGGGGGGAAGCTTCCTCCAGCTGCCACCACGTCAGCACAGACGGCGGCGTTCGCCTCTCCACCAACGCCGACAGTTGGCAAGGCGCACCGGCAGGTCCTCACTCCCGTCCTCGCCACGAAAGCGAGGAGAAGGACGGAATGTTGCATCCTAGCTGGACAGCAACAGTTCGCCTTCCCTGGCATGGCTGGAGTACGCCTCCTCCGCAGGGCCGGAGGATGGTTTCCACCGCCAGAAGCTGGAAGAGGAGGTGACTAGCCGGCCCGCACGGGGGAAGAGCTCCGGCTCAGCCTGACCCCCGCCCCAGCCAGGATGATGAACATCCTTAAAGCTGAGGGCGGAACCAAGATCGCAGCCCGGTTCGCTTCTCCCCACCATCAAGCTGGTGGCCACCATCTTGGGTGACCACCGGTGAGGGGATGCGGCCGGGCTGCCTGATGAAAATCCTTGAAGCCGAACGATGGCTGAAAGGTACCAACTTCCTCGAAGTTGCGTCCCTCCGACGACAAGGCGGAAGGATTGCGGGCGTCCCCCATCCGGGGGCTCGGAAGGTGGAAAGACACGACGCATAAGGGAACGCGAAGACATGGTCGTCTTTCAAGGGGGTCACCCTCCTTTTAAAGGCAACTCTCCCCACTTGCGTCCTCAGCCGTTGCGGGCTGAGTCTTCTCCAACACGCTCCAAGGTCCTCCCCCTACGACACGGGGGCTGGGCCCCATGCGTCATGCAAGCTGGTCCAGGGCAGAAGGAGCCAAACCGCCGCGCGCAGGGCATGCAACTTCCCAGCGGTTACAAGCATTCCTCCACTTTCGCCTAGACCAGCGGGTGAAAGGGTGGATAGCCATGCAGTCGGCATGCAACCGCGCCAAGTGGGCGCGCCCCTTCGACTCCAACGCGACCAGCATGGAGGCCCAGGCCCACACGTCATGCAACCGGCGCGCCGGTTGCTACGTGCGAGCAACTGCACCGCTACTCGCACCACTACCGCGCCTCCTCGACTGCGGAACCAGTACCGCGACTCGAGGCAACCCTGCGTATGACCCAGCAGTGCCAGCCAGGCGCGATGGTCAATACGGCCAAAAATGGGCCGGCAGTAATGGCGGTGGCAGGCGGGCAGGAGCAGCGGTCACGTCGTCAGCCAAGCTTACGTCCCATCCAGGGGCAGCGAGAGAACCCTCTCTCACGGTGTGAAGACGGCACACCCGTGTTCTGTTCCTCGAACGGCTCGCACACACGCAACAACCGCCTCGCGAACCACTCGCCCCGTCGCATTAACTCCGCGGCGGGACAGGCGGCGCCTCAGGCAGGAGAAGCAAGCGACGCTTCGCCTTCGCCATAATGACCGCGTCGAAAAAGGTACGCCACATCATTCGATTTCGTATCCTTTTCCTTTTCCTCTTTCTCTCTCTTGCAACAGGGACCGAGAAAGGGGGATACCCCGAAAAGGATCCTTCTCCGTGAAGGAAACAGGCCCCGAGCCTCCCTACTGATCAGAGGTTCAAAGGCTGACCCCTCGGAGGGGTTCAACGGCCGCCTCAGAGTGCTTGGGTTCTACGCCCACTACTGGTTAGAGGTTCAATGGCTGGCCCCTCGGAAGGGTTCAATGGCCGCCTCAGGCCACTCGGGCTCCACGCCCAATACTGATCATGGGTTCGTAGGCTGGCCCTCGAAGGGTTCACAGTCGCCTCAGACACAGAGCGAGGGATGACCCTGGGTACGTTCGATACATAACCAAGGCTCGGGCTATGCTCCCGAGGTACCCTAGGACATTTCCGAGACCAGCGGGAATGATCTTGTAACGGAATCCCATCAGAGGGAGGCATCGAGCCCTCAGACCCCGTCAAAAGGGGACCGGGTCCGGCAGATCACCCGCAGGTACTTTTGGAGCGCGCCTCCGGGCCTCTAGCCGACCCCTAACAAATGGGGCACGGGCGTCCACTCGGATTACCCGCCAGCAGCTCACCGGAGACACCATGTTCGGCGCCCTCCGAGGGCAACATGGCGCTTTCCCCCCCCTCCTCCTTGCGGAAAGGCGATGCAGGGGCGTATGTAAAAAAGTCGAGTCTGTCCTTGACCGTCCTCTCGCCCTATGCAGAGGCTCGGGGGCTGCTCTCGCAAACCCGCTCCGGCCAAACCATTGACAGCATCAACATACCAGCCCGAGAACTTGGGACCCGACCGTGCACCCGGGCTACGACCAGCTCACATGGGGGAACAACCAGACCAGCCGAAGTCTTGCGAAACGCACTAAGACCTCGAAGGAGTCAAACTACTCCTCCGAGGCCTCGGGGGCTACACCCGACGGGTGCGCTCGCGCGCACCCACAGGAACAAAATGCAACCAAAAAAGGCTGGTCCCCTTGCAAAAAAGTGCGGCAAAAGCCTCCAAGCGAGTATTAACACTCCCTTCGAGGCTCGGGGGCTACTGTCGGGGACCATAATTAGGGGTACCCTCAAGACTCCTAAATCTCAGCTGGTAACCCCCATCAGCACAAAGCTGCAAAGGCCTGATGGGTGCGATTAAGTCAAGGATCGGTCCATTCGAGGGACGCGATCACGCCTCGCCCGAGCCCAGCCTCGGGCAAGGGCAGCCGACCCCGGAGGATCTACGTCTCGCCCGAGGACCCCCTCCAGCAACGGACACACCTTCGGCTCGCTCGAGGCCCAGTCTTCACCAAGAAGCAACCTTGGCCAAATCGCCACGCCAACCGACCAAATCGCAGGGGTATTTAATGCAAAGGTGGCCTGACACCTTCTGACGCACGCCCTCCAGTCGATAGAGCCGAAGTGACCGCAGTCACTTCGCCGCTCCACTGACCGGTCTGACAAGAGGACAGCACCGCCTGCGCCGCTCCGACTGCTGAGCCACTCGACAGAGTGAGGCTGACAGCAGCCAAGTCCGGCCCTAGGCGCCATGGGAAACTCCGCTTCGCCCAACCCCAGGGCTCGGACTCGGGCTCAGCCCCGGAAGACGACGAACTCCGCTCTGCCCGACCCCAGGGCTCGGACTCGGGCTCAGCCCCGGAAGACGACGAACTCCGCTCCGCCCGACCCCAGGGCTCGGACTCGGGCTCAGCCCCGAAAGACGACGAACTCCGCTCCGCCTGACCCCAGGGCTCAGACTCGGGCTCAGCCCCGGAAGACGACGGACTCCGCTTCGCCCGACCCCAGGGCTCGGACTCGGGCTCAGCCCCGGAAGACGACGAACTCCGCTCCGCCCGACCCCAGGGCTCGGACTCGGGCTCAGCCCCGAAGGACGACGAACTCCGCTTCGCCCGACCCCAGGGCTCGGACTCAGCCCTGGCCTCAGCCGACGGTCTCCGCCTTGTCCGACCCGGGGGCTCGGACTCGACCTCGACCTTGAAAGACAGACTCGACCTCGACCTCGGAGGAGCCTCCACCTCGCCCAACCTAGGGCACGGATCGACCACGTCAACAGGAGGCGCCATCATTACCCTACCCCGAGCTGAATCAGGCTACGGGGAACAAGACCGGCGTCCCATCTGGCTCGCTCCACTATACGAGTAATGATGGCGTCCCGCACGCTCTATGACGACGGCGGCTCTCAGCCCCCTTACGGAAGCAAGAGGACGTCAGCAAGGACTCGACAGCCCCGACAGCTGTCCTTCCGCCAGGCTCCAGCGCTCCTCCGACGGCCACGACACCACACGAACTGGATGCCAAAACCTCTCCGGCTGCCACGATGGCATGTACTCAGGGCGCTAGCTCTCCTCCGCTAGACACGTTAGCACACTGCTACACCCTCCATTGTACACCTGGATCCTCTCCTTACGCCTATAAAAGGGAGGTCCAGGGCCCTCTTACAGAGGGTTGGCCACGCGGGGAAGGACGGGACGGCGCTCGCGCAAGGCCGCTCGCTCCCTCCCGCGTGGACGCTTTTAACCCCCCTACTGCAAGTGCACCGGACCTGGGCGCGGGGCTAACACGAAGGCCGCGGGTTCCACCTCCCACGCCTGTCTCCCTCCGGCTGCTTTTCCCCCCTTCGCGTTCCGCCTCGCGCCGACCCATCTGGGCTGGGGCACGCGGCGACAATTTACTCGTCGGTCCAGGGACCACCCGGGTTTCGAAACGCCGACATAACCAGACCACAAGCCTAAGCACGGGACTAAGATTGTAACCAGACCATTTTTCATCTATAATGCAATAATACAGTTCTCGTGCATGTTCGAAAAAAAGTACATGCAAAAAGCACTCTAAAATATGTATCCGTTAATATGAACAAATTAATTAAGTTAACGAATTGAATAAGAAAAGGACATTTTTCTGTAACGAAATAATACTAATAATTCAAAGTAGATGCGAGGGATGTAGAATTTTTACATAACTTTAATCAAGGTATGATACTGCAACAAAATACACTAACACAGTTAAGAACCTTTCTCATTTTTATTATGGTCAGTAGTATCTGATTTTTTCCAAATATTATTATACATATATGCGCACAGCGAGACCTAAACCTAGTAACATCTTGCAACCTTGTTTATTAATGCAATAGAAGTAGAGTCAGATGATACCAAGAGCCTCATAATCTTAGGGCATAACATTTTAAATTACATTATCTACAAACACATGTTAAGGATGGAGCAATGCCTGAAACTTAAGAGAGGGACCATAAACATCTCAAATTATAAAGAATTATGAAGCTGCTTTCGACCATGGTACAGTTATTTCTGTTTCTAAATTCTAACATCAATGCCGTATTTGGCAGGTGCTCTCATATCTGTTGTTGCTCTCCAAAATTGTACTTATCTAAGTGTAAATCAGAACTACAATTACCCGACTTAAAATTCCACATAAGAAGAAAGTAACAACAGAGACATAGAATGGTGCTCTCATATCTGTCGGAGGTAAATGGACTGTAAATTTTAAGGAGAGCAGGCTACTTGAATTCTACCTCTCTCAGTGCAGATCAAAGCGGAATCTCGTAGAATCGTGCCAATCCTGATGATTTTATTGCTCCGATCGGCTATGATGTGTGCTCAAGGCTTAGCTAGGGTTAGGCCTTAACGGTGCTGTTATAGGCATATTTCTTTGTTTTGAAATATAGAAGGTCTATGAATTGTAGGCCTATTAGACAAAATCTCGAAGCTTAGGGTTGGGATGAGCATATTCTGTATGTCCTTATACATTGACATCATCTTTTTCTCATAATTATAAACTTTTACAAAATAGTAACGTTACTAATTACTGGCGCTCAGAAGAAATAGAACTTCAACATGTGCTTCTCACACGATATTAGTACGTACCCAAAAATATCAGTAAATTTAGTTCTAGTTTTATTCAGACAGTTGATCTCAAATTTTTTTGCAAAGGTGTTGTTAGCATTAATTACAGAACTTATTTTTTTAAAAAAATAAGAACAGGGGCGAATGACGAGATGCCTGTGGAATCTAGGAATTGTACGTTCCACAACAGTAATCTGCAAGGAGGGATCGAGGCCGTGGCGCTATGCGTTACCTCTTTCCGGCTAGCCTTGATGCCCGGCGACGCATACTCTGGAGTGCGGGGCAGCGTGGGCCACCTCTCCGGTGTCCTCGTCGTAGCAGCAGCGCCCAGCGGCATCATGAACCCAGTGCCCCAGTCAGGCATCGCCACGAACCTCAGGCTTTGCTCGGGCATCTGTGGGAACACAGCGGCGCTAGCGCCCCAGTCCGGAGTGGGCACGAACCGCGGGGTCCGCTCGAGCGTGGAGGTGCAGAGCTGCATGATCCTGGCAGCGGAATGAGAAGTGGGTGGGGGTATCATGCGCATCTAGGGGTGGGAGCGCGGCGGTCATGGACCTGCGTAGGGGTGGGGAGCGCGATAGTCACGAAGGCGGGGGCATGGCGTATTCAGTGTGGACGCCCACACTCTGTCCTTATAGAGTAGTAATAGATAATAGATAATAGATTATATAATTTTTATAATTTTAACTATTTTCAAGATATGTAACATGATAATAATGTGTATTATAATAATACAAATGCTGGAGATAAGATCTCTGGTTCCTGGGGTCCATCGGTCAGCGAGTGCACTAAGGAAAAGTCTCTAGCAATTGAAGCTAGTCGGTCACCTAGCGGAGAAAGGAAAACGTCTATGCTAGCCGCCTCCAGACAAACCCTGCGGCACCGAGACTAGGGTCGGGCGTGGCAGAACTAAACAGGGGGTTGGGCAAATCGAAGGGAACTCACTCGAGTGGATCCCTCTTCCAGCCCAAGACCGACCTGCCATAAGTGATCGGCTGCATTAACTACGCCTGGCACCAAGCCACGACAGAGCGCCTATCCATCTCCCACTCATGGCCTACGAGCATCTCGGGCTGCAGGCCTGCAGCGCACTCATGACCTACGAACCCCTCAGACTGTGGCGCATTTATGACCCGCTGTCGCTGATAGTCACCTAGAGGGGGGGGTGAATAGGCGAAACCTAAAAATTATAAACTTTGAACACGCAGTACACTTGGGGTTAGGGTTAGAAATAAATCAGAGTGCGGAAGATCGTTCCTCTTGCTATGAGTTGCTCAATCAATGCGGATAACCTTGGAAGCAAACTCAAATCAATATGAGCAAGGGAACTTTAGAGAGAGGAGAGGGGAGAAACAAATCAAGTGAAGATCAACACAAATGAACACGGTGATTTGTTTCCTAAGGTTCTGTTCTAAAGAACCTAGTCCCCGTTGAGGAGGCCACAAAGGTCGAGTCTATTCCAACCCTTTCCCTCTCTCAATCGGTCACTTAGATCGGTCGAGTGCTTCTTCTTAATCACACGGGTCACTAAGTCCCCGCAAGGATCACCACACAAGTAGGTGTCTCTCGCTTGTTTTACATAACACTTGAGAAGTTCAGAGTGAGAAGAAGAAAGCAATCCAAGCAACAAGAGCAACAAAAGAAACACAAAACACCCTCTCTTAAGTCACTAAGCACTTGATTTGATTTTGGAGCTTGGAGGGGATTGAATGTTTTGATTATGTCTTTGGAGTGTGTTCTTTGCTCTAGTATTGAATGTGAAGGTTGGAAGGCTTGGATGATTTGGATGGAGGTGGTTGGGGGTATTTGTAGCCTCCAACCACTTCCTAGTCATTGGCTGACTTTGTTGTCTATAGGCACACCGGACACTGCACTGTTCATTGTCCGATGCGTGCTATGTCAGCCGACCGTTGGGGTTTGGAGCTGTTGACCGCTGAAGTACTTTGTCCTCTTGCGGCACCAGACAGTCCGGTGGCACACCGGGCAGTCCTGTACGTTCTGACTTTGCATTTCTGACTTTTGACTTCTACTCTGTTTACTGTTCTGTCATCAGCACAGTCGACCGTTGGGCGAAGTTGACCGTTGCTCTGTTGGCTCACCGGACAGTCCGGTGGCACACCGGACAGTCTGGTGAATTATAGCGGATGAGCTCTGAGAAAACCCGAGAGCGGCCAGTTCGCGAGGGCTGCATCCTGGGGCACCGAACAGTGTCCGATGCGCCATAGGATGCGCCAAATCTTGTATGCTTCAAACTTTGTAGAGTTCCCCAAATCATTTTGTTGCCTGTTAATTGTCAACTTTATGCTCCTAATAAAAACATTTACTAGACAAACTAGTTAGTTCATATAGTTTGTGATGGACGTCAAACACCAAAATCGATTATAGAAAATGTTGAGGCCATTTCCCTTTCAATCTCCCCCTTTTTGGTGATTGATGCCAACACAAACCAAAGCAAAATATAAAGTGTAGAAATGTAACTTGTTTGCAATTTGACAGATGTGTATAAGTTACTTGAAATGAAACAATTGAAAGTATTTCTAGGCATACATGTTTGCTTTCTTCTACTTTAACATTTTGGACCACATTTGCACCACTTTTCTTGTTTTTGCAAATCTTTTGGAAAAGTATTTCAAATTCTTTTGCAAATAGCCAATGGTATAAGAATATGATTTCAAAAAGCATTTTCAAGTTTTTGAAAGTTCTCCCCCTTTTTCAAATGCTTTTCCTTTGGCTAAATAAAAGCTCTCTCTGAAGAAGTTCTCCCATTAACTGTCAAGAGGTTTTTGCAATTTAAATAATTTCCCCCCTTTTTTGAAAAAGTTTTTTGAAAACAGAGTGGTGGTGCGGTCCTTTTGCTTTGGGCCTATTAATTTCTCCCCCTTTGGCATTAAGCGCCAAAAACAAAAACCTTAGACACTACAGGAAACGCCTAAATTTTCGTAGGCCGATTTATTTTCGTCGGCCGGCCCACGAAAATAGAAGGTTATTTTCGTCGGCCCTCGTGACCGACGAAAATTCGGCCTAGTTTCGTGGGTCACGCTGTATGTTCGTCGGCTTGCCGACGAAAATACGAAAGTTATTTTCGTCGGCCTCTAAACCGACGAAAATTGTCTGTATTTTCGTCGGTCTCCTATCGGCCGACGAACATACGTCATTTTTTTTCGTCGGCACCAGCCCGGCCGACGAAAATAAACTTTTAACGGGTCACTATTTTCGTCGGCCTCAATGAGGCCGACGAAAATAGAGGACGTTATCTTCCATCCCGGCCTTCTCTCTCTCGTCTCTCACGCGCCCTCTCTCTCGTCTCTCACGCATCCGCCGCCACCGCCGCCGCAGCCGCAGCCGCGCCGCGCAACCGCCGCCGCGCCGCGCGCCCGCCCGCAACCGCGCGCCCGCCCGCACCCGCCCGCAGCCGCGCGCAACCGCCGCCGCGCCGCGGCCCGCCCGCCGCGCGCCCGCCCGCACCCGCTCGCAGCCGCGCGCAACCGCCGTCGCGCAGAGTTGTGCCGCTGTCGGCTACGAAGAAGGAGCCCCCGCTCCCACCCGCACACCATATCAAGGTATGTCCAATCCCTTCCGAGTTCTTATACTGCATAACCTAGAAATTATTCTTTTGGAGTTTGGCTGGTTCTTGAGCCTGTGAACGGGCAGTAGATAGTTCTTAAGCCTGTGAACAACATGTCGCTCTTGAGCCTATGAACGAGTAGTAGATAGTTCTTTTTGGTTGAGATCACTTTGATTGTCATCTAGCGACACTTTGATTGCCATTGATTTAGCAGTCAAAGTAACCTAGAAATTGTAGGGGTTCGACTACCATTGATTAAGCAGTCACTTTGATTGTCATCTAGCGACTTCCACAATACTGCGCCGAGGTGTCCATCGTGCAGTATTCTGTGTTGGCAACCATCGTGTTGTTGTTTTTTGCAGGTTTTAGAAACATCACTTTATAGTGGAGGTGCTGCCGATTTTTTTATTGACAATAGTAATTTTTGTACATAGGTGTTCTTTCGACTTGACCTTCTCCACCGTGTTAGCTGGACTCGTACATTATTCTCAGGTATACATTGTTTTCGTAATTTCGGTTAATGTGTCATTTATTATTTACTATATAGTTATTAGTCACTCGTTCGGAGGGTGATCGGAGGGTGATGTCTTTTGTTTAATCTCCGAGATATTTTTTAATGTTTAGAGTTCAGTTTTAATCGTTAACCGTAGCGAACCATATGCGTCACCCGTTCGGGAACGGCGAACGTCACATTGGCTTGTGAGGTTCGCCGTTCCGGAATTGTCCACATATTTTGGACAGCTTGAGAGTGTAGGCCGATGCTTGTGATTTATGACATGTGCCTTACGATTGACGCGGAATTTCGGTTGTGTAACCCAGTTGTTCTCCAACACACCATGTTCAGGCGTGTGCTTGGAGAGCAGCGGGGTTATGCTGCCGAAATTTCGCGACAATCGTAGGCTACACGTCACAAATCACAAGCATCGGCCTACACTCTTGGGTGGGTTTAGGGCCTTTACCTAATAGGGAGTTCACCTAAATAAGCCACGGACGATCGTTGATTTTCTTTGTCTTTTGTTTAGCCTTTGAAATGGACGGTGATCGGAGGGTGATGTATGACGGGTGGAGAAAGGATGGGGCACATTCGAATGCATGGATGGGTGTAACAAAGGCTTTTCTTGAGCACGCTTTCAAAGATGCAACTGGTCGTCTAGTGAAGTGTCCTTGCAATCGCTGCGAGAACAAGTGGCCTCAGAAGAAGGAAGAAATGGAGAAACACCTTTGCAAAAGTGGGTTTATGCCGAACTATCTTGTATGGTACCGGCATGGAGAGTCTATTAGACACGTTGACGCGGAGGTGGAACTTGATGACGATCATGATAGGATGGACGACATGTTGCATGATCTTGGTAGGGAGGTTGAAATAAACGCTGAGGAGCCGGGGCAGCTTCCACGCGATGCTCAAGAATTCTTCCGGCTACTCGCCGCGGGAGAAGAGAGACTACACGAGCACACTCAGATGTCAGTTCTTGGGACTCTCACAAGACTAATGGCGATAAAGTCGAAGCACAACATTTCAAACAGTGCTTACAACGACATCGTCCAACTGATGGGCGAGGTTCTCCCGGAGAATCATAAGTTGCCAAAGAATATGTACTTCGCAAAGAAGATGTTGGCTGGTCTTGGGATGACATATGAGAAGATCGACGTGTGTCCCAACAGTTGCATGCTATTCTTTGAGGAGGATGACAAGCTGGACCGTTGTAAGCATTGCGAAGCTTCTAGATATGTCGAGGTGACAAATGATGAGGGTGAATTGGTAGTTACGAAGGTCGCAGCTAAGCAACTTCGTCGGTTGCCCATCATTCCTCGGCTTTCAAGGTTGTTCCTCAACAAGGAAATAGCTCTGCATATGACGTGGCCAAAGAATGGTGTACGTCTCGTCACTGATCCAGACATAATGGTCCATCCATCGGACGGTGATGCGTGGAAGGCATTTGACGAGTTTGATCCCGAATTTGCAAACGACCCTAGGAGTGTACGGCTTGGTCTATCGACGGACGGATTCACACCTTTCAATACCAGTGCAAGCCCTTACTCGTGTTGGCCTGTCTTCATTGTGCCATATAATCTTCCTCCCGAGTTGGTCAATAAAGAAGAGTTCATGTTCCTTGCACTAGTCATCCCAGGCCCCGAGCATCCAGGGCCAAAGCTGAATATGTTTGTTCGCCCTTTAATTGAAGAGCTGAAACAATTGTGGAGAGGTGTGAAGGCTTATGACAGCCATACTGAAAAGGAGTTTACCATGCGCGCTGCTTATTTGTGGTCAGTGCATGATCTGCTGGCGTATGGAGATTGGTCTGGATGGTGTGTTCATGGTTGGTTGTGCTGTCCCATATGTATGAATGATACGGATGCATTCAGATTGAAGCATGGTGGGAAAGTGTCATTCTTTGATGCTCATCGACGTTGGACTCCATTCAAGCATGATTTTAGGAATTCGCTTACTGCATTCAGAGGTGGAGCCAAAATCAGAAATGGGCCACCAAAGAGGCAAACTGCACCGCAGATAATGGCATGGCATGCTTGTCTGAAGCAAGGAGAAAATGATAGGTTCCAAGGCTACGGGGAGGACCATAACTGGACCCATATTTCATCAATATGGGAGCTTCCGTATGCAAAAGCCTTGATCATGCCGCACAACATAGACTTGATGCACCAAGAGCGTAACGTTGCTGAAAGCATCATAAGCACATGTTTCGATGTGACTGATAAAACGAAAGATAATATGAAGGCAAGAAAAGACATGGCTGAAATTTGTAAGAGACCGATGCTCGAGTTGAAAGTAAGCGATAAAGGGCATGAGAGTAGGCCGCGAGCTGATTACTGCCTCAAGCCAGATGAAAGGAAAGAAATATTTAAGTGGTTGAAGAATCTGAAATTTCCAGATCGATATGCGGCAAATCTGAAACGGGCAGTCAATCTGAAGACCGGTAAATTGATCGGTTTGAAAAGCCATGACTACCATATTATTATGGAGAGGCTGATGCCCGTGATGTTTCGAGGCTATTTTAAGGATGAGCTTTGGAGCATATTTGCAGAGTTGAGTTACTTCTATAGGGAAGTATGCGCAAAGACGGTATCGAAGAGGCTGATGCAGAAATTTGAGAAAGAAATTCCAATTCTTATTTGTAAATTTGAAAAGGTTTTCCCGCCAGGATTCTTCAATGTGATGCAACATCTAATTGTGCATTTGCCTTGGGAAGCTTTGGTAGGCGGACCAGTGCAATTCAGGTGGATGTATCCTATAGAAAGGGCGTTGAAAAAGCTCAGGGCGTCTGTTCGGAACAAGGCTAGAGTCGAAGGGTGTATTGCGGAGGCTTTTGCCCTTAAGGAGATATCTCAATTCTCAACCAGGTATTTCGCTCGAGCCAACAATGTGTTTGCGCCTTCAGTGCGACTTCATGTCGAAAATGAATCACCCCAAAGCACCCTTCAAATTTTTGCGAATCCGGGTAAAGCAGTTGGAAAAGGGAGTGTACGTCACATTGAAGCATCAGATTTGAACACGCTAATGCTATATATGTATAGCAATATTGACAGCACACAGGAGGCGTTCGAGTAAGTTTTTGTGGCAGAACCACCCGAATTATTCCAGCTTAAGTGCCTAAGTCATGCCTCAAGGGCCGTGACACACTTAAATCGGAATAACCCGTCAGTCCTTCAGATCTAGTCTGATAGAGCCACTTAACCAGGATCAAATTCCACAATCCCACTCGAAGGTGAGTCACAGAAGAAATACAATAAAACAGGAAACCTCAAATTAAGTACCGAATTATTACATAAATCGGAGTTCTGGAGTAGCAAATAAGTTCATTAAGTAAGGTGCAGCGGATAATCGATGTCGTCGGTAATGAGGAAATGGGCACGGCCTAGCCCACTACTCCTCATGCTCCTCTCCTGCCGGAGCAACATCCCACTCGACCGTCCAACCCGGTGGCAGGGTGGTAGGCCAAGTCACACCATCAACCAACTCCTGCATGGTACCTGCAAAAATGGTGCCACAAGCAAGGCTGAGTATACTAATACTCAGCTAGACTTACCCGGTGTGAGGAGTCTACTCCTCTACCTCTAGACTATGCAGCTATTTGGCTGAGGGGTTTGGTTTGCCAAAAGCACTAGCCGAGTCTAAAAACAAGTTTTAGCTTTTCCAATTCTAGTATCATTAATTCAGCTAAGTTTGCTCTTTCTAAGCATACATGGTAACAATCAATTAGTTCAAACAACAAGTTATCTCATATAACCACATTTCACTTCTTACTCGATGCAGTACAAGGAATCAAGCAGTCTCATTAGCTGCGAGAAGCAGACGATTCGAATCGAGTTTTAAACCTTGCAAGGTAAACCTAAACACACGGCATGTCAGGGTACTCCGACCCTACACATGACAACCGTCCCCATCGATTCCCCGTTCGCGTCCAGGCCTCACCGCCTTGGCATACAATGCTCCACTGACCCCGGCTGCCGCCGTGCAGTGACCGCACTTGTACCCACCATAGCTAGCATGGGAGAACCAGTCTCAGGTCGCATGAGGGATAAAGTCCGCGCCCGGCTTCACTCAGGTACTAGGTTTACCGGTTACCATTTTTCCCGGCATGTGTTTAGTACGTTCAAAAGCTTGACTCAGGTATCCACACATTAATCCTTAATTCATTTTCCCGTCTCATGGACAAGGCATCCTCCCTGGATCCAAGTCCATAGACCAACATATATCCCATTATCAAGATGAATACAATCAATTCCTGACCTCGCGCGAGTGCTAGAAAAATCACTCGACTTCTACCGAGATCCTGATTAGCAAGCAGCTACTCGACCTAGCATACTAGTATCCATCTCAAAAAGGAGTCCTAAGTTCATGCAACTAGAGGTTTCAAGCAACTCCTACACTTAAGTGCACATTACAAACCTACAAGCATTAAGTGTAGTAAAGTAGCATATAATAACATGGTTATGCATAAGACCGGGGCTTGCCTTCGATTGCTGGGGCTGCGGGGAGATCCTCAATGGCAGCCTCTGAAGCCTGCTCCTGGTCCTCCTCTTGGACAGGTCCTTGCTCGGGGATGAGCACGTACTCTCCGTCGGCTAGATTACAATCTAATGAATGCAATGCGTAAGATATATGCATGATATGATATGTGCTTTTTTTTTTGAAATCATAACTTAAAGGTGTATAATCTTTCTTGAGTTAAACAAAGTCAACTTTACTTATGCAAGACCCTTGGGTGGTATACTTGGTAGATTAAGTTAAACTTTAGCTAAGGCAAGTGGTAGGTTTTACTTTTAGGGGTTCCACTGAATTCCTTTAAGTCTTAGGGATAAATGATAAGTACTCAAGTTAGACTTATTGAGGTGGGGTTTATTTCCTCTTTCCTTTTTCTTTATTCTCTTTAATGTTTTGGAGTAGGTTTGAACTACAAGTTGCTTTTATAAAATTCTAAAAATTCTGTAAAAATTACAGTGGCTTGCTACTGGTGTGTGTTTCTCTGTCTTAAAATTTGGGGATCAGAAAGTGAATAGTTTTCTCTGCACAAAATTGTTAAATTCTAGGGTAAAAGGGGTGCTTTGAACTACAACTACCATTTAACAGTGGGTAATTCTTCAAAACTTATTTTTGCTGACTTTTAGGTGTTATAACATGACTTGATACAAATTTCTAGTCATTAATACCTTTTAATTATTTTTCTATGGTTTTCTCAATTTTCTAGCCAAAGGGGTGCTTTCTACTACCACTATATTTGAAAAATATCAAACAACAGAATTCTTATTTTTCTTAGTCATTGTTTTGTGCAAGAGCAATCATTCTGAAGTTTGGCATCTTTTTGCTTAAGGGAAGGGGGTGGGGTGCCTTATTTGAATTAAATGGCCTTTCCCTTGAATTATTAACAAATGGTATGAGTTTGCTTCTTTTTCATGGGTTTGCATTTTTCTCTGGTAGTTTACCTCATCATGGACTTAGCTAATTTTTGGTTGCCCATTATCTCATTATTTGAGGTTGTTCATGATTTAGTTGGAAAATGCCTTATTATCACTTTGTATTTATTTCCCTTACTTAAAAAGTTGGACTGAGGTGCTCTATATTTTTGCAGTGGGGCTCTGGTGGTCATAAGTTCACTGGATTTTTGTTAAGCATTTTGGTTATGGTTTTGCCTCTTTAATAATTGATTTTCAGTCTTATTTAGGCTAAACAAATCACTTTAATTTAAAACTAATCCAAACTAATAGTCTCTGTATTTTTCCTAGGTTCTTTGTTTCATAAATAAACTAGGAAAAATAATATTAGTCACTGTTCATTAGTTTCTAACACCCTTATGATTTTCTCTAAGTTTTGGTCAAAACATCTTCAAATGAGAAACTACATCATAATGTCTAATGCTGGGGTTCCTACTATTTTTAAACAGTGTCTAAAAGAGGTCTGAATACCCACAAATTTTCTTAAGTCTAGTACAGAAGAAAAACTAATTTTCCTTGATTAAATAAGGTTTAGGGGGGTTTCTGTTTTTAATTTTAAACTCTAAAAGGTTGAACAGAAAGCATAGGGTTTACTATTTTTAAATGATAGATTGTAATATACAGAGGCTAGCAAAATTGGTTTGACATTTTTTGAGTAAGAATTCATCAAGTTATGAATTTTACAAGTTCTCTGGTTATTAAAAAGGATTTCAGAATCGATTTAAATGAAAACTACTTTGCACTGGGGTCCCTGGACGTTTTCTAAGTTTTTCCTCGCGAATCAGTCCTCAGGTTACTATTCACCAGGGTCTCTGACATTGCAGAAAACCCCTCGGGTTCTTCACCTCCTAACCCGAGGTCCTTAGCTAATCTTAAACAGTAGCCGCGGCGGGGAAAAGGGCGGAGGGGCTTACCGGCGGCGAGACTGCTCCGGTGAAGTGGTCGAGGATGAAGGGGAGGTCCTGGGGATCACAACGGTGGGCGAAACACCGTCGGAGATGGCCGGAGTCGGTCGGTCCACGCGCGCAGGCGGGGATGCTCGTCGGCGGCGAGGAGACCGGCCTGGCCACGGCGAGATAGGTCAATTGAATGGGTCAGAGAGGTTCACGGGATGCCAGAGAAGACATGAGCGAAAGGAATTGGGCGGAGACTCACCGGATAACTCGGTCTACGCGCGGCGGCGGATGACCGAAGTCCGGCGAAGTCGATCTCGGGCCTCCGGTGAAGTCCGGCTGGGTCCGAGGGCTTGGCGAGCTTCACGGGCTACTGGTGGAGCTGGCCGAAGCACTGGCTTGACTTGAGGGTGGCTGGAGGGAGCTGGCCACGGTGGCCGAAGCTCGGGCGGCAATGGCGGGCGGAAATCAAGCTCGCCGGAGCTAAGGAAAGCGGCTGGCCGAAGAGGGTGAGTGCGGGGTGAAGTGAGGCGCGCCTGGGGAGGCTTTATAGGCGCGGGCGAGCACGGCCGAGGGCGAGGACGCGCGGCGGACTTGACCGAACGCCGGGGAGCGCGCGCGCGCGGGTTGGGCGAGCTCTGGCACGCCGGCCAGGGTCGAACACGTGGGAGCACGCGTTCTGCCCAAGTTCTGGCGCGTGTAGTCGCTCATCCGAGCCTGCTCTCGCCTTGGTCAATGCACAAAACCTCTTCCCCTCCCTACAAGCTACCATTCTTGTGTGGAGGTCATAGGATTTTGCCTACTGGCTGCAGAGATATGGAGCCAGGAAATCTGGTCTGTCTCCCTGCGCAAATCCGAGGCAAATCCAAGGTTTAGTCGTGTCTAGGGCTCGCGTCCCAATGCCATCTTCTGGCACACGACAGAGGGGTTAGTTAGGCACATTTTTGTCAATGGGACCATTAGGATTCGAGTTAAGGATCAAGGTGAACATCTCTGATCTTTGGATCAAGGTCTGATTTTCAGAAATCTGAAATTCAGAATTCTTATTAAGTCCACACATGGAAAGCTTGATTTGGGGTTTTATTTGAGCTATTTTGGCTAAGCTTTCTCAATCTTTCTTGCTGCCCATTAAATATACTTTAATTTTTATAATTGGCTCAACTCAAAATTTTAAACTTTTCACTTCCTTTTTCTTACTTTCTGAATTTTGCTCTTGGGGCTCATTTTGGGATTTTTAAACTAGGGTTGCATGATCTTATCTTTTAAGGGACTCAATTGCTTTGATCATGACACTTTTAAGTATGTACTTGGTGACTTCATCATTACTTAAGTTATTTGATGCTCATGCTTACTTTGGTTCACATAAAATAATGGTTCTAGGTTTAGCTTTTGAAGGAAAAACCCTGAGTGACACTGGGGTGTCACAGCCTTCCCCCCTTAAAGGAATCTCGTCCCGAGATTCGGGCCAGAGTCCTCCCGGGGTAAAGCGAAGGGTGAGACTGATAGGAAAAAGGGTGATGATTGCCATTATTAGGAGAAACTGCTCTTCGAATGTCATTTTCTTTGCAACTTCAGAAGGAAGTCCTTTTAAGTTTCTCTTTATAGTTACTTCATTCTGAATTAAGATCATATTTTTGGAAATTAGATTCGAAAGGCAGGAGGAGGGGTTGGGGGTGATTACGTACCAGCTTCCTTAGGTAGGCAATCGGGAAAGTTGGATCTCAGGAATTCCTCGGTTTCCCAAGTAGCTTCCTCCTCTGAGTGATTACTCCACTGGACCTTGAACATCTTGATCGATTTAGCCCGAGTTGATCTTTCCTTGCAATCCAGAATCTTGGAGGGGTACTCTTGGTACGAGAGATCTGGCTCTATCTCCAATTCTGGCTCTGCTAAGATTTCAGTCGGTAATCAAACACACTTCTTCAGCTGAGATACATGGAAAACATTGTGAATGGCAGACATCCTTGAAGGTAACTTCAGCTTGTATGCCACGGGTCCACATGCTTCTATGATCTCATAAGGTCCAATGTAACGAGGGGCTAGCTTGCCTTTGATCCCAAACCTCTGCACTCCCTTGGTGGGTGATACCTTGAGGTATACAAAACTTCCCACCTCGAACTGGAGAGGTTTCCTTCTTTTATCATGATAACTCTTCTGCCTGGCCTGAGCAGCTTCTAGATTCTTCCTGATTAGCTTGACCTTCCTTTCGGCTTCAGTCACTAAATCAGGTCCAAAAACTTCTCTTTCACCAGACTGAGACCAATTGAGTGGTGTCCTGCACCTTCTTCCATAGAGAGCTTCAAAAGGTGCCATCTTTAGGCTGGATTGATAACTATTGTTATAAGCAAATTCTGCCAAGGAGAGGTGCTTATCCCAGTTCTTGCCACAATCGATCGCACAAGCTCTCAGCATATCTTCCAGGATTTGGTTTACCCTTTCCGTCTGACCATCAGTCTGTGGGTGGTAAGCTGAACTTCTGATTAGCTTAGTTCCCAAAGACTTTTGCAATTGTTCCCAAAATCTGGCAACAAATTGGGCTCCTCGGTCAGAAACAATGGTCCGAGGTAAACCGTGCAAACACACGATCCGGTCAATATACAATTCTGCATACTTCTGAGCCTTATCAGTGGTGTGCACAGGAAGAAAATGTGCCACTTTTGTCAATCGGTCCACAATAACCCAAATTGAATCATGATGACGGGAGGTGTTAGGCAGACCCACAATGAAATCCATGCTGATGTCGTCCCACTTCCACGAAGGTACGGGTAGTGGTTGCAAAGCTCCAGCGGACTTCAAGTGGCTTGTCTTCACCCTCTGACAGGTGTCACATTCTGATACATACTGGGCTATCTCCCTCTTCATTCTGGTCCACCAGTACAAAGGCTTCAAATCATGGTACATCTTGGTGCTTCCCGGATGCATAGAGAATCTGGAGAGATGAGCTTCATCCAAAATTCTCCTCTTGAGATCCTGATTTTTAGGAATTACCAATCTGCTTTTGAACCATAACACACCCTTCTCATCCTGGCGGAAACAATTATACTTCTCAATCTTCTGATGGAGATTCTTCTTGATAATCTGCACTCCCTTGTCACTGAGCTGGGCCATAATAATCTGGTCTTGCAAAGCTGGCTCAACAGAAATGTGAGACAAAGAACCAGAGGAAATTACTTCAATTTGCATCTTGCTCAACTCATCACACAAGGTGTTAATGTGAGAATCCATCAGAACACAGTTGCACTGCAACTTCCGACTCAAAGCGTCAGCTACCACATTAGCCTTTCCTGGGTGATAATGCACCTCCAGGTCATAATCCTTGATCAGCTCTAGCCATCTTCTCTGCCTCATGTTAAGATCAGCCTGAGTAAAAATGTACTTAAGGCTCTTATGATCAGTGAAGATGTTGCAGTGGGTTCCCATTAGATAGTGCCTCCACATCTTCAATGCATGAACCACTGCTGCTAACTCAAGGTCATGAGTGGGATAATTCTGCTCATGAGGCCTGAGTGCTCTTGAAGCATAAGCAATGACTCGGTTGTCTTGCATCAAGACACAACCTAGCCCGGTGCCCGAGGCATCACAATATACATCAAAAGGCTTGCTGCTGTCGGGTTGCGCCAATACTGGTGCTGTGGTCAGATGCTGCCTTAATGCATGGAAGGCATCTTCGCACTTCTGACTCCACACAAATTTGACTTCTTTCTTTAGCAATTCAGTTATAGGCTTCGCAATTCGAGAGAAGTCCGGAATAAATCTTCGGTAATAACCAGCTAATCCCAGAAAACTCCGAATCTGACGAACAGTTGTTGGTGGCTTCCAGTTCATCACCTCTTGCACTTTATCAGGATCAACAGCTATTCCAGCCTGAGAGATAGTGTGACCCAAGAATTTGATTTCCTTTAGCCAAAAATCACACTTGGATAACTTGGCGTAAAGGTGGTGCTCTCGCAGACGTTGAAGCACTACATGCAAATGCCCGGCATGTTCTTCCTCGTTCCTTGAGTACACCAGAATGTCATCGATGAAAACCACCACGAACTTATCCAATTCCGGCATAAAAACAGAATTCATCAGATACATGAAATACGCTGGTGCATTTGTCAGCCCAAATGACATCACCAAGAATTCATATAGCCCATATCTGGTTGAGAATGCCGTCTTCGGAATATCACTTGCTCGTATTTTGATCTGATGGTAGCCAGAGCGAAGGTCTATTTTGGAAAACACCTTGGCTCCGACCAACTGGTCAAAGAGAACATCAATACGAGGCAAAGGATACTTGTTCTTGATAGTTACCGCATTAAGAGGGCGGTAATCTATACACAGCCTCAAGCTTTCATCCTTCTTCTTCACAAACAGTGCTGGGCATCCCCAAGGCGAAGTGCTTGGGCGAATGAAACCCTTATCCAGCAACTCTTGCAATTGCTTCTTCAATTCTGCCAACTCAGCGGGTGGCATTCGGTAGGGCCTCTTGGAAATTGGGGCCGTTCCCGGTTGCAACTCGATGGCGAATTCAATGTCCCGGTCCGGTGGCATTCCTGGCAATTCATCAGGAAAGACATCTGCATACTCACAGACTACTGGGATCTTCTTCAGGGGTAGCTCCGTCATAGAGAAAGCACATGACTGAGAAGAACCCTGACTAGGCAAAATCAAAGTGAAATTTCCGCAGAAGGGAGAACTAACTTCCACGGTACGACTGGCTACATCAAGCACAGCTTGGTGCAAGGTCATCCAATTTGCCCCTAGAATAATGTCCACATTCTCCAATCCCAACACAAGAAGAGTGGTTTTGATAATGTGGCTTCCCAGTTGAATAGGCACACTTTGGTTTAATTGATTAGTTGCAATTTTACCCCCAGGTGTGACTATCATGAATGACCCTTTTGAGTGAGAGAATGGCAGTTTGCATTTAGCACTGAACTTTCGGCTAATGAAACTATGAGATGCACCAGAATCAAACAGAATTAAAGCAGGTTGATTATAAACTGAAAAGATACCAGTCATGATAGGAGCTCCTTCTGGCACTTCCTCAAGAGCAGTGAAGTTGAGCTTCCCTTGCCTGACTTGCACCTTCTGCTTTCTTCCCTTGTCTTGATTTGGTGCTGGCATCTGCCTCTGCTGGTTCCTGGGGCAATTTTTAGCATAGTGGCCCACATTGCCACAAGTGAAACACTTGTTCCCATTGCCCTGGCGGAACTGCTGCTGCTTGCGGAGGCTGATTGTTCCTTGGGGCGGGAGCTGGGTAGCGGTTGGGTGTCGGCTGCTGCTGCTGCTGAGGTGGCCTGATCACCCATCTGCCTGCCTGCTGCTGGAAACCCCTGCTCTGGTTGTGAGAAACAATCCGGAACCTCTGAGCTTGAGCGGATGGTGCTGCCATTGGTGCCTTTCTCTTCTTCTCTGCCCGGTGAGCAACAATGCAATCCTCCTGAGAGATGGCCATGTTGACCAACTCATTGAAGCTATTGGCCCGGACAGTGTTGAGTCGTTCCCGCAGCTTGGTATTGAGACCCCTGCGGAAGCGATCCCTCTTCTTCTCATCGGAATCAGCATGATACCCTGCATACTGGCATAAGTCATTGAAGGCTTGCGCATACTGCAGTACCGTGCGGGTTCCTTGATTGAGGGCCAGAAATTCATTCAACTTCCGATCAAGAATGCCAGCTGGAATGTGGTGTCCTCTGAAGGCAGTCTTGAATTCCTCCCAAGATACCTCACGATCAGCGGGGAGCATAGCACGGAAGTGATCCCACCAAGTCCGAGCAGATCCGCGAAGCTGCTGCGCGGCGAAGCGGGTCTTGGTAGCATCAGGGCAGTCTCCCGTGAGGAGGGGAAACTTGGACTCGACGACGCGAAGCCATACGTCGGCGTCCAACGGATCCTCTGCTTTGGCGAACAAGGGCGGCTGCGTGCTCAGAAACTCCTGGTATGTTGCCATAGCCGGAGGTCGCTGAGGCTGGCCTCCACCATGCTGCTGGGGGTGGGGCTGCCGCTGCAAGAGCTGTCGCAGAATCTCATTCTGCTGGGCCATCAGCTCCTGCACTGTGGGAGCTGGAGGAGGTGGCGGGGGAACCTGCTCGTTCTGCCCGCGACGCTGCCTAGCTGCCATCTGAAAACAGAGATTGTCGCCATTGTTATCCCAACTCACAATTTCGAACGGCAAGATATCATTTCATATAGGAGAAAAAGAATGCCACAATCATAATATCAGGTTCGAAATGAAGATAACATGGTGACAAGGATCCCACAGATTCCAAATGTTCACAGGGTTACATTTATCAGGGGAAAGTACCCACAAGCCTAGTCCAAAATGTGATACTACTAAGCTCGCATAGGTTTCTATCCACCTAAAATGTCAAGGTGACAGCTTAACCCTGAGCGGTGGAAGCGACACTGGATGCGGGTGAAGGGGGCATCGCGGAGGTAGTCCCATTGGCACCAGGGGCTGGTCCTAGCTCCTCGGGAGCCTCTTCTCCCTCGCTTCCTGCTTCATTGGCCTCCATTTCCAGGTGGTGCATGTCCAGGTGGTCGTTTGCTTCCTCGAGTTCCCTCTGCACATCGTGAAGCTGGTTCTCCAAGACATCAATAGTGTTGTCTCGGATCTCCACCTGCTGTTCCAGGGTAGCGATACGCTGGTTCAGCCTCTCCACCTGCAGATCCTTTTCCACCAACTCTGTGGATAGGTCGACCACAAAATCTTCCCGACTGTCGAGAGTGAGCTTGGCAGTCCGAGCGGTGTTAGCGAGAAGTGTCATAGCATCGCTCTGAAGGGCCTGAAGGCGGTACAGCGCACTCATGCACTGAACAGTGACCCTCCCAACCAAGTCAGGATACATGGCCCACACATCCTTCACATGGCTCACGCGGTTACACCACATGGGATCATCCTTCCTCTCAGCAGGGAAGAGTCCCAAGGGGTGCATCACCATCTCCAGGGGGTGGTAGCCACAGAAAGTCGTCAGAGCCTTCATGGCTGCTGCCTCAACGGTGTCGTCCGTCCTGAGTCCGATCGTCTCAGAGTCAAGAGAACGCCAACCCGGCTGAAGGGGATGAGCCTCCAAGGCCAGCCAGACCCGACAACGAGGTACCCGATGCTCCTCATACAACTGCACCGTGTACAAAGGGGGCGTAGGGTAACCGGCGGAGTTAAGCACTTCCCACAAGATGGATGGAAAGCCATCGCGAGAAAGGAAGTCAGAACTGAAACGAGAGTCTCCTCCACTAGCGGGGGTGGGTGAATTCATCTGCGGAAGGGGATCAAAGATAAAGATTATGGTGGAGGGAAAAAGAAAAAGAGAGCCCGAATGATTTTAAAGAAAAAGGGGTTAGCTCAGTTTTAATTCCTCTTTGTGTTTTATAATGCATGCATGCTGGAAGAAACGTTACCTCTCAAAAAGAAAATAGGGTGCCTTTTTAGGGCATCCTAAATTATAGGTATTGGCCCACAGGGCCTAATTAATTAGCCACCTATTCCCCTCTATGCCTAAGGCCTTTCGTCCTAGGTCTAGCGGTCTAGTCCTGACGATCTATAGCAGTTTCTAGGCAAGTTTTAGATTTTGAAAATTGGTATTCTTGGTTTATTGTTTTTCTCTGTGGTGGAATTTGCTCCGATACCAGCTGTGGCAGAACCACCCGAATTATTCCAGCTTAAGTGCCTAAGTCATGCCTCAAGGGCCGTGACACACTTAAATCGGAATAACCCGTCAGTCCTTCAGATCTAGTCTGATAGAGCCACTTAACCAGGATCAAATTCCACAATCCCACTCGAAGGTGAGTCACAGAAGAAATACAATAAAACAGGAAACCTCAAATTAAGTACCGAATTATTACATAAATCGGAGTTCTGGAGTAGCAAATAAGTTCATTAAGTAAGGTGCAGCGGATAATCGATGTCGTCGGTAATGAGGAAATGGGCACGGCCTAGCCCACTACTCCTCATGCTCCTCTCCTGCCGGAGCAACATCCCACTCGACCGTCCAACCCGGTGGCAGGGTGGTAGGCCAAGTCACACCATCAACCAACTCCTGCATGGTACCTGCAAAAATGGTGCCACAAGCAAGGCTGAGTATACTAATACTCAGCTAGACTTACCCGGTGTGAGGAGTCTACTCCTCTACCTCTAGACTATGCAGCTATTTGGCTGAGGGGTTTGGTTTGCCAAAAGCACTAGCCGAGTCTAAAAACAAGTTTTAGCTTTTCCAATTCTAGTATCATTAATTCAGCTAAGTTTGCTCTTTCTAAGCATACATGGTAACAATCAATTAGTTCAAACAACAAGTTATCTCATATAACCACATTTCACTTCTTACTCGATGCAGTACAAGGAATCAAGCAGTCTCATTAGCTGCGAGAAGCAGACGATTCGAATCGAGTTTTAAACCTTGCAAGGTAAACCTAAACACACGGCATGTCAGGGTACTCCGACCCTACACATGACAACCGTCCCCATCGATTCCCCGTTCGCGTCCAGGCCTCACCGCCTTGGCATACAATGCTCCACTGACCCCGGCTGCCGCCGTGCAGTGACCGCACTTGTACCCACCATAGCTAGCATGGGAGAACCAGTCTCAGGTCGCATGAGGGATAAAGTCCGCGCCCGGCTTCACTCAGGTACTAGGTTTACCGGTTACCATTTTTCCCGGCATGTGTTTAGTACGTTCAAAAGCTTGACTCAGGTATCCACACATTAATCCTTAATTCATTTTCCCGTCTCATGGACAAGGCATCCTCCCTGGATCCAAGTCCATAGACCAACATATATCCCATTATCAAGATGAATACAATCAATTCCTGACCTCGCGCGAGTGCTAGAAAAATCACTCGACTTCTACCGAGATCCTGATTAGCAAGCAGCTACTCGACCTAGCATACTAGTATCCATCTCAAAAAGGAGTCCTAAGTTCATGCAACTAGAGGTTTCAAGCAACTCCTACACTTAAGTGCACATTACAAACCTACAAGCATTAAGTGTAGTAAAGTAGCATATAATAACATGGTTATGCATAAGACCGGGGCTTGCCTTCGATTGCTGGGGCTGCGGGGAGATCCTCAATGGCAGCCTCTGAAGCCTGCTCCTGGTCCTCCTCTTGGACAGGTCCTTGCTCGGGGATGAGCACGTACTCTCCGTCGGCTAGATTACAATCTAATGAATGCAATGCGTAAGATATATGCATGATATGATATGTGCTTTTTTTTTTGAAATCATAACTTAAAGGTGTATAATCTTTCTTGAGTTAAACAAAGTCAACTTTACTTATGCAAGACCCTTGGGTGGTATACTTGGTAGATTAAGTTAAACTTTAGCTAAGGCAAGTGGTAGGTTTTACTTTTAGGGGTTCCACTGAATTCCTTTAAGTCTTAGGGATAAATGATAAGTACTCAAGTTAGACTTATTGAGGTGGGGTTTATTTCCTCTTTCCTTTTTCTTTATTCTCTTTAATGTTTTGGAGTAGGTTTGAACTACAAGTTGCTTTTATAAAATTCTAAAAATTCTGTAAAAATTACAGTGGCTTGCTACTGGTGTGTGTTTCTCTGTCTTAAAATTTGGGGATCAGAAAGTGAATAGTTTTCTCTGCACAAAATTGTTAAATTCTAGGGTAAAAGGGGTGCTTTGAACTACAACTACCATTTAACAGTGGGTAATTCTTCAAAACTTATTTTTGCTGACTTTTAGGTGTTATAACATGACTTGATACAAATTTCTAGTCATTAATACCTTTTAATTATTTTTCTATGGTTTTCTCAATTTTCTAGCCAAAGGGGTGCTTTCTACTACCACTATATTTGAAAAATATCAAACAACAGAATTCTTATTTTTCTTAGTCATTGTTTTGTGCAAGAGCAATCATTCTGAAGTTTGGCATCTTTTTGCTTAAGGGAAGGGGGTGGGGTGCCTTATTTGAATTAAATGGCCTTTCCCTTGAATTATTAACAAATGGTATGAGTTTGCTTCTTTTTCATGGGTTTGCATTTTTCTCTGGTAGTTTACCTCATCATGGACTTAGCTAATTTTTGGTTGCCCATTATCTCATTATTTGAGGTTGTTCATGATTTAGTTGGAAAATGCCTTATTATCACTTTGTATTTATTTCCCTTACTTAAAAAGTTGGACTGAGGTGCTCTATATTTTTGCAGTGGGGCTCTGGTGGTCATAAGTTCACTGGATTTTTGTTAAGCATTTTGGTTATGGTTTTGCCTCTTTAATAATTGATTTTCAGTCTTATTTAGGCTAAACAAATCACTTTAATTTAAAACTAATCCAAACTAATAGTCTCTGTATTTTTCCTAGGTTCTTTGTTTCATAAATAAACTAGGAAAAATAATATTAGTCACTGTTCATTAGTTTCTAACACCCTTATGATTTTCTCTAAGTTTTGGTCAAAACATCTTCAAATGAGAAACTACATCATAATGTCTAATGCTGGGGTTCCTACTATTTTTAAACAGTGTCTAAAAGAGGTCTGAATACCCACAAATTTTCTTAAGTCTAGTACAGAAGAAAAACTAATTTTCCTTGATTAAATAAGGTTTAGGGGGGTTTCTGTTTTTAATTTTAAACTCTAAAAGGTTGAACAGAAAGCATAGGGTTTACTATTTTTAAATGATAGATTGTAATATACAGAGGCTAGCAAAATTGGTTTGACATTTTTTGAGTAAGAATTCATCAAGTTATGAATTTTACAAGTTCTCTGGTTATTAAAAAGGATTTCAGAATCGATTTAAATGAAAACTACTTTGCACTGGGGTCCCTGGACGTTTTCTAAGTTTTTCCTCGCGAATCAGTCCTCAGGTTACTATTCACCAGGGTCTCTGACATTGCAGAAAACCCCTCGGGTTCTTCACCTCCTAACCCGAGGTCCTTAGCTAATCTTAAACAGTAGCCGCGGCGGGGAAAAGGGCGGAGGGGCTTACCGGCGGCGAGACTGCTCCGGTGAAGTGGTCGAGGATGAAGGGGAGGTCCTGGGGATCACAACGGTGGGCGAAACACCGTCGGAGATGGCCGGAGTCGGTCGGTCCACGCGCGCAGGCGGGGATGCTCGTCGGCGGCGAGGAGACCGGCCTGGCCACGGCGAGATAGGTCAATTGAATGGGTCAGAGAGGTTCACGGGATGCCAGAGAAGACATGAGCGAAAGGAATTGGGCGGAGACTCACCGGATAACTCGGTCTACGCGCGGCGGCGGATGACCGAAGTCCGGCGAAGTCGATCTCGGGCCTCCGGTGAAGTCCGGCTGGGTCCGAGGGCTTGGCGAGCTTCACGGGCTACTGGTGGAGCTGGCCGAAGCACTGGCTTGACTTGAGGGTGGCTGGAGGGAGCTGGCCACGGTGGCCGAAGCTCGGGCGGCAATGGCGGGCGGAAATCAAGCTCGCCGGAGCTAAGGAAAGCGGCTGGCCGAAGAGGGTGAGTGCGGGGTGAAGTGAGGCGCGCCTGGGGAGGCTTTATAGGCGCGGGCGAGCACGGCCGAGGGCGAGGACGCGCGGCGGACTTGACCGAACGCCGGGGAGCGCGCGCGCGCGCGGGTTGGGCGAGCTCTGGCACGCCGGCCAGGGTCGAACACGTGGGAGCACGCGTTCTGCCCAAGTTCTGGCGCGTGTAGTCGCTCATCCGAGCCTGCTCTCGCCTTGGTCAATGCACAAAACCTCTTCCCCTCCCTACAAGCTACCATTCTTGTGTGGAGGTCATAGGATTTTGCCTACTGGCTGCAGAGATATGGAGCCAGGAAATCTGGTCTGTCTCCCTGCGCAAATCCGAGGCAAATCCAAGGTTTAGTCGTGTCTAGGGCTCGCGTCCCAATGCCATCTTCTGGCACACGACAGAGGGGTTAGTTAGGCACATTTTTGTCAATGGGACCATTAGGATTCGAGTTAAGGATCAAGGTGAACATCTCTGATCTTTGGATCAAGGTCTGATTTTCAGAAATCTGAAATTCAGAATTCTTATTAAGTCCACACATGGAAAGCTTGATTTGGGGTTTTATTTGAGCTATTTTGGCTAAGCTTTCTCAATCTTTCTTGCTGCCCATTAAATATACTTTAATTTTTATAATTGGCTCAACTCAAAATTTTAAACTTTTCACTTCCTTTTTCTTACTTTCTGAATTTTGCTCTTGGGGCTCATTTTGGGATTTTTAAACTAGGGTTGCATGATCTTATCTTTTAAGGGACTCAATTGCTTTGATCATGACACTTTTAAGTATGTACTTGGTGACTTCATCATTACTTAAGTTATTTGATGCTCATGCTTACTTTGGTTCACATAAAATAATGGTTCTAGGTTTAGCTTTTGAAGGAAAAACCCTGAGTGACACTGGGGTGTCACAGTTTTCCTCATAGTTACGTCCATTTTCTCATCTCATAATTTCTATAGTGTGTAATCTCCATGTTTGTAATATGTCCAGCATGTTTGATGAAGAATGTTGGAAATCTACTAGTAAACCTACGGCCATCCAATTAGAAAATCTTCGACGTGATGGGTTGAAAGGTGGACCAAACTTCGTGCAGTGGTTTCGTAATTATGTTAGTAATTGTCATTCTCTCATTGTCCATACTTAATCTTTGAATTTTGGACTTGGAAGATATAATGCATATACTAATTACTTGTATAGGTTTCCAAAAACTCTGTGCACCCGGACTTGCAGCAAATGGCACATACCTCTGTGTCCGTCCGAAACTATACTCGCTATGATGTAAATGGATATCGCTTCCGAACCGCGAAATTGGAGAAGAGTCGACCATTGGCAGCCACCACCAATAGTGGTGTGTTGGCAAGTTCATATGTTGACGATGACAAAGTCGTGGACTATTACGGTGTTCTTCAAAACATTGTAGAGTTGATTTTCGATGGCCCCAAAGAACTTAAAGTCGTGTTTTTCTAGTGCGACTGGTTTGATGCTCATAGTGGGACTCGTGTCGACAAGTATGGTAATGTCGAGGTGAAGCATAGCTCTAGGATTCCGAGCAGTATGAGCGATGTTGTCCTTGCAAATCAGGCAAAACAGGTGTACTACCTGCCATATCCTCACCCAAGCCTTAGGGCTTGGTGGGTTGCAATCAAAGTCAACCCACAAGTCGTCGCTCCAGAGAGTGCTGACTATGTGAGTACGAGCAGGGACAACGATGATGCTGTTTTTCAACCAGAAGCGACGTCGAATCAAGACATAGCTCACCGATTCCATGTGACCAATGGAGAAGGACTCGAAAATCTCTGTTGCAATTCAAGCGACTTAATTGAAGAACCTAGGTCAAAGCGCAAACGACCTGTCGTCGTTAGAAGATCAGTAAGGATCCAACGAAATCAAGAGCGTATGAATAAACAACGAGCCGAAGAAGCATCATCGGATGCGGATGACTTTTGATTAGTATGTTTCTTTTAGTTAATCAATTAAGCTATGTATTCCAATTTCCACATTATTAATTTTCATATTATTTGTTTCATATACTGTGGTTTGACATTAATTTATCTAAAGTTGAACATGTTCAAGCATAGGAGATCGAGGAGGAGTGGGGGCAGCGCGGCCAGCGAGGACAGCTCGGGCAGTGGGCTTTTTCAGGGCACCTCACAGAGCCGACAGAGGCAGCAGCAACTTCTCGACTGTCTAGACGAAGTGCAGGGTGAGGAGGGTGAGCAGGAGACTCCTCAGCAGGATGCTCATGTGCAGGATGAGGAGGGTGAGCAGGATGAGGAGGTTGACCCAATGGGGGCAGGCAGCGCGGGCGACGCGTCAGATGGTTCTATGTCCTTCAGGTATTATTATGCATATTAGTTTAACTAGTCACAATGCCAGTACCTTTGTCAGTCAAGACAGTGAGCATTGGAAGAGCATATTTATAGTGCTCAGCATAGTGTGGGCAAATGGGGGTGATAAGCCTGGTCTGGACATCCATAAATCGCCACAACAGATCACGGTTCATGCCTGCTGCACCACAAGAGAGCCTGTACTCATCTCTAGCCAATTGGAGGTCATAGAACCCAGACTTCAGGGCGTCTCTGAACATGAAAGCATTGTAGCTCTTCTCAGTTTCTTTGATTGCAATGTTCATCTAGTGGCATCAGAAGAGTACTTTTTTATGGCATCTTCCAGAGTTAGGAAATTCCCTGTGGACTTGGACATTTTCTCAGAGTTAAGCATTAGATGCCCATTGCAAAACACGAAATCCCAGACTTCATCTGTCATTTCTTCTGGCCTTACTGAAGATATTTCTTTCCCATACATATTACCATTTTGCAAGGAACTGCTCATCCCATGGAATTCGAGTACCGCGGGTTTCAGCCAGCCCAGCGTATGTTCAAAACCATTGTGGGTTTCAGTTGAGAATGTATTCATGCAGTCCAAACATTTGACTGCCTTCTGCTTCCATTCAGCCTCGCCATAAGTTATATACCACTGATCAGTGAGGGCAACAACACATTCATCACCAGATCTAGACATGACCTTCTTCTCCGGCTCACTATACAAAACAGCTGTGCCTTCTTCAAGACAGTGAGCTTTCAAGGTCATTCTTTTTGCTTCAGCAAGCTTCTCCTTGTCGTTCTGGCTTTTAATCTTAAGATCATGGCAAACCTTCTCTGCTGACTTGTCTCCAAATTCAGGAATGTGGATTACTGCCAGTTCGGTTGGGTTCATTTGTTTATATCATCACTGCTGGTCACCATCGTCGCGAGCGGCTGACAGCACAGCACAGGTTAATTTGCTTCCGTAAATGTCCGGGGATTCAGGCAGTTTCTGCATAGAGATGGCCAAATCTGCGATGTAGTAGGACACAAGAATTGGGACCCAGGTGCTCATTAGCCAGAGGACTAGCCCAGCTGACTAGTGACAAGATTGGGTGCTGTTTTCTGAAAGAGAGAGAAAAAAAAACTGTCGTCTTCTAGAATAGAAGGAAAACGGGGGAGAAAAATCTTCGTGCCAGTCTTATCTCGTGACAGCATCACCCCTTTGTACTTTTGCTGTTTTGTTAGGCGAGTCAAGCCAATCCCTCCATCTTTTTTTGCCTATATACATATATAACTAAACAAAAGGAGTTCCCTAGAAGCCGACCTCTCCATGTATGTCCCCCCTAATATATAACGGGGGTAGTACTATTCGATAGAATTAGACATTTCATTCACAGAAGCCCTAATATATAATGGCAAAAAATTGTTTTGCCAGTTCAATAGAAGAAACAAATTTTTGGTAAGGCTAATAGAGATCGTGCATGTAGAACAGGTAGATGCTAGATGACATTGCCGCACAAAGCTGATACTGCAAAGATAACCAGTGGATTTCACTGGTCCAGTCCAGCTATGGCCTGCAACAACAGTTGAGAGATCAGATGATGGTCTGGTTCAGGGGTATGATCTGAATCGTATTTAACAAGTCCGTTCGGCGCTTGCTTATAATAAATACCACGACGGTGTCAGGGGTCAGGGAGGAGAAAGAGAAACTCTCCAAACGCGTAGGGTCTGATCCGATCCGCATCCGCTTGCTGCGTAGTGGCGTACCGATGCACTGTTGGCATCCTCCCACTGTCGGTCCAGGTATAAATAATATTCCTCTGGACATGGAGACGCCGTATGGCGTCAAGACTAGAATACTCCAGCAGGTCACCATGTCATGCCTCCCTCTTTCCGCACGGCAGCTAGGTAAGCTACCTACCGATTAGAATGCTTAATAAGGGTATGTTTGTTTCGATCTCAAACCATATGTATTGGGTATGTATTGGGTGGGCTTAAATCCCTAGAAAGTCAAATTTGTTCTTCATCTTTTTCTAATCTCATCCGATTTACATGAAATAGAAATAACCAAATAAGGCCTAAATCTGTACGTAAACCAAGTCTCCGAGGGTGAAAAAAGAAAAGAGATGGATCCTACAGATCGTGGGAGAGTATATCTGCTTGGGACCATACATTCCATCAGGAAGGACCCAGCAATTTGTCTGTCCATACATTGTCTCGGGTCTTAGTGTAGCAGCTGCCAAGTATACCTTCCTCCCTTCCAATGACTTCAGCTTGGGAGGAAAAGGTGATATCACCTCCATTTTAATCAAGACGTATTCTTGTGGCTGCACACCTTCACCTGTTGCCCTATCATGATCAGCACAAGGTTGGCCATCCAACGGAGAGTAGATTGTGTACCTCATGTCTTTAACAACTTTGCCCAATTTCTTCAGCTTCCTCATCTGCCACTTAACAAAAGCATCATAGTATGGATTCATGTCAGTAGTTATGAATGACCTCCTCCAGTCACAACCCAAGCCAAAGAGAAGATATAACAGTAGCATGAAACACACAGAAATAAACCTTTGTTTATAACCAGGTATACCATCACAGTTTGATTGTAGTTCAACTGAATCCATGTTTTAACTTTTAAGTGTAAAGAAGAGAAGAACTAACAGATGTATGAAACATACAGATGCAAGCATTTATCTTTTAAAGAAATAAACCATCACAGTTTAATGTTAAATGAACTGAACTGATATCTGAAGTGTAAAGAAATGGAGAAGCTAACAGACACATGAGAAAAACAGTAATGCACATTTACTTCTGATCAAAGTATAACATCAGGAACTGCCCCCCCCCCAACAAACACACACACACACACAACCCCTGTTCAAAGTATATCATCCACGTGGCAAGAGATCTTCAATATTTTTGTCCAAGTTTTATAGGACAGAGGTGACGCCTTAATTATATATATAAATATTAAAAATTAGACTAAATATTATTTATATATATAGCTTAATAGTAGTAGAGATTGATATTAGTTTCTAATCATTTCATCATATTGAATTTACTTGTATACTTAGGTATAAGAAGAGCAATGCGCTTGGTCCGAGACCTGCCGAGCGGAGGCTCATCCGGCCGCATGGAGAATGGTGGGGCTTATTTCTATTGTGTTAATTTTTTAATGTGAACGTGATTGCACTAGTTTACTTGTTTTATTAATTTTTGTAGGTCATGGGAAGACTTGACTTGGGACGGTACAGGCAGACGTCCCAAGGTGAACGCGGTGTTGGGTAGCCTCTGTCGCTTCTACTACCCTGGCATGGTGGAGCTGAATGGCGAGAGGTTCGCGGCTATGCAGTGGGCTGACTGGGGTCTAAAGGACTATGTCGAGCCAGGGGAGTCAGGGGAAAGCAGTAGCGGAGGGGGAAGTTCGGAAAAAAAACGAAGGACTTGTCAGGTGGCTGTGTGGGACGAGTTCTGGGTGAGTTTACTTTCGTATATAAGCAATTCATTGAATTATTGCTTATCCTAATCTTACTTTAACTTAAATTGTACATTGATATGTAGGGGAGGTTCCAATTGCCGGATGACATCGAGGAGGATCAGGCTCAGTGGACACGTGTGAAGAGGCACTTTCGGAAGTGCGCTGATAAGATAATCAAGGATGCCATGTACAATGCTCGCATCGCGGCCGTCAACTACTACTACAAGAAGATAAAGGGTCAGAAAATGAGCAAAGCATTAGGGGCCAATGAGATCTACCTCACAGAGGAGCAGTACCTGGAGAGCGTTGTGGATTGGCTGTCGAAGGACATGGAAGCCTGGAGGTGGTTGGCTAAGAGATGGGCGTCGCCTGAGTGGATTGCAGAGTCCAACAAGCACCGTGCCAACCGTGGCACTGAAGGACCGGGGCACAGGTACGGCGCCGATGGACACCTTGGTACCGCACGCCGCATGGTAAGTATATAAATCAAACTTGTATGTTACATCTATGAAAATTATATGGTTTAACTCTTCTTTTTCATGCAGGAAGCTGAAAGTGGAGTTGCTCCAAGTTTTATGGAGGTTTACGTCCGTGGTCACCGTGGCCCTGATCCGGCGAACCCTGATGTGCTATGCAGCGAGGCGGCAAGGGAGAAAATGGTAAACAAGTTTGTATTTACGAATTAAATTGCATGTTTTGTGTTTAACTCCAACTCCAACTTTCTTTGCAGAATGCATATGGGGAGGAAATGACTCAACGCCATGGGCCTGACTTCGACTGGATGCATTCAGACTTAGATGCCTCGGCGTTGTACCACAGTGGTGGGGGTAGAAAGCATGGCAGGTGAGGTGTTTGTGTTTGATTCGACGATTTCATTAACAAGAATGTGTCCACTTAATGGCTCAACTATGTGTATCATGCAGGTTTGCCTTTGGCACCGGCGTTGTGGAATATAACAGGACAATAGGTCAAGGGAAGGCATCGTCTTCGGGAGGGAGTTCTCGCTCCTCCAGGTCTGCTCGAGAGGCTCAGCTGGAGGAGGAGACTCGGGCAGCACAGGAGCAGGCTCGAGCAGCACAGGAGCAGGCTCGAGCAGCGCAGGAGCAGGTTGGACAGCTGACGCAATATATGGCTTCTTATTTTCAGGTAATCCGTCTATCTCATCATGTGTCGTCGTTGAATTCAAAGTATAATGTTGTGATTCTAACGTTGCATCCATTTGCAGGAAATGACTACTCGACTCGGCCCTGATATGAACTTGCCCGCTTTTCGCCCTCCCCAGGTAACACTATCTGAACACTTCAATTCCATAGCAACTCTTTTTTTATTATAAAAAATGGCTCACAGGCACAAGGATGGGGACAGTGGCCAGGACAAGCTCCAGCGTCGCAGCCACAGTGGACCGGTGTTGGGTGGACGCAGGCACCTCCAGGCACTTGGACGCCTCCACCCCAAGGATCGCAGCCAGTCCCGGGATGGGTGCCACCGGTCTCCCAGCCACCGGCGGGCTCTCAGCCATTTCAAGCGTGGATGGCACCGCCACCGACGGGGTGGGTGCCACCACCGCTGGGGTGGCCACCACAAAAGTACCCGTGGATGCATGCACAACCTCCTACTCACCATGGATCACAGGTGACGTTCCATGTTTAGTTTTATGCAAATATTGACCAAACACAGCAATGTATATGTATAGTGATAGCAAAATACAACCTTATTTGAATGATTGATGAATTGCAGGGTTCAGCGTCACATGCTCATGGATCGGAGGGTGGTGTCAACGTCCATGGTGCTGGAGGGAGTGGCCACCTTCCTGGTGGCGGAGGAGGGAGTGGCCAAAACTCCCACAGCCCGCCGGAGTGATCAGTGAGGAGTGAGGAGTGAGTAGTGAGTAGCTTATGGACTTATGGACTCTAGACTTATGGACTAGAGTTTTGTGAATTGTGTATTTGAATGGACAATGGACTTATAGACTCTAGACTTATTTGAATGGACTATGGACTATCTATGTATATGTGAATGTGTTTTGTGAATTATGTATTAGTCTTGTGAATCTGTATATGTGAATTGTGATATATTGTGTATATTGCTGTGAATTATTAATAGGTGCAGAAAAATCTGTTTTTGGGGGGGGGGGAACCATCAATTTTCGTCGGCCTCGGTGGTGGCCGACGAAAATATGTTCCCAGGCTATTTTCGTCGGCCACCACCTAGGCCGACGAAAATAGCCTGCACATATTTTCGTCGGCCACCACCGGCCGACGAAAATTGATGGTCGACTGCCTATTTTCGTCGGCTTTGGAAAAGCCGACGAAAATAGGTTATTTTCGTCGGTGCCGACGAAAATAGCCGCATATTTTCGTCGAACTTATTTTCGGCGGCTATTTTCGTCGGCCTGCCGACGAAAATTATCTATTTTCGTCGGTTTAGGCTTATTTTCGTGGGTTTTTGGTCCACGAAAATTTAGGCGTTTCTTGTAGTGAGAGGCCTATTGTTCTCTCCTCCTTTGTAAAAGGATAAGAGTTAAAGTTCATGAGTAGGGCAAAGGATAAATGATACCGACAGAGTCATAGTGGAAACCTTGCCTTTGCCGAATACTCCATTTCCCTTTCAATCTAAGACTAAGGATAAAAACACACTTGGAAGCACATTAGTCTTAACTTTGGCACAAAAAGAATAAGAAATATGCATTTGTACCAAATGAAAGAGATATGATCAAAGGTATATAAATGAGCTATGTGTGCGAGATTTCAATCAAAGTTCCGAGAATCAAGAATATTGAGCTCATTCCTAAGTTTGCTAAAAGTCTTTTTATCTAAGGGCTTGGTGAAGATATCAGCTAATTGGTTGTGGGTGCTAACATAAGCAATTTTGATATCCCATTTTGTTGGTGATCTCTCAAAAAGTGATATCGGATGTCTATGTGCTTAGTGCGTGTGTTCAACAGGATTATCCGCCATGCGGATTGCACTCTTATTATCACACAGGATAGAGACTTTGCTCAACTTGTAGCCATAGTCCCTAAGGGTTTGCCTCATCCAGAGTAATTATGCACAACAGTGTCCTGCAGCAATATACTCGGCTTCGGCGGTGGATAGAGCTACTGTAACACCTCAAAACCATCAACTAAAATTGACACATTTAGAATATTAGTAGTAATAATAGTAAAGAATTTTTCTTCAAGCATTTGATTTTGTTTGACCTTAGAATAATTTTTGGTTGCTCATATTTGATTTATGGTTGTTTCGTAGAATTTCCTTCATATTAAAAGCCCAATTAATTAATAGAAAATATTAGTATTTTAGTTATAAATAATTTTGGTATAATTATTATGATTTTTTGAAATATTTTAAAATATATTTATTTATATTTCTAAAAAAAGGAAAAAAAAGAAATCGGCCGAAACCCTAACCCTAGCCGTTTTCGGCCCACCAGCCGGCCCAACGAGCCGCCACCTCCCCCATCTCCACTCCCCACTCTCTCCCTCTCTCTTATAGGCGGGGCCCACCCACTGGCGCCCTTCTTCCTTCTCTGGCCACGCCGCGCCCGCCCAGCTGCCGACCGGCCAAGCCACCTTGGCCCCGACCGCACCCCCTTGGCTTCCCCTGCACCCGAAACTGCCGTCTGTTTCCCTTCTCCCCCATTTCCTCTCCCCCCACGTCCTCCTCCCATTAACCGGTGTCATCAATGGAGTTAATGGCCGCCGACCATCTTCCTTCCCCGACGCTCTCTCCCCTTCCTCTCTCTATAAAAGGAGCCGGCCGAGCTCTCCTCTCTCCCTCCCCACTGCGCTCCCTCCTCTCTCTTCCTTATCTCACTGCCCCGCCGAGCCTCGCTCGTTCCGGCCGCGTGCCCACCTCGCCGGAGCTCACCACCTGCGCCTCGTCGTCCGCGTCCACACCAGAGCACTACCTGATGCTGAGACCCCCTGTCCTGCTCCCTGCTCGGCCAACCCCCCCATTGAGCTCCCTTCACACAAGCTAGCCCAAGGTAGAAGATGACAATTTTGCATTTTGGCCCTCCAGTTTTCTATAAATTATTCCTGTATTTTCTGTAGTACAAATGTATCAAAAAGAAGTCCTAAAACCTTACGTGCTACTACCCGAAGTATACGTGTAATTGTGAATCAACCCCGACAACAATATTTTGGACATGAGTATTATTTTATATTTCTAAAATAAATAATATTGCGATTCACTAACTTGGTGATTTAAATATTAAAAACATTCTCGATTAACTTCTCATTTTAGCATATAAAACAATATTATGTTAGTAGATGTTTAAGTATAATTTTACTAATATAAGAAAATGAAAGAGGTACTAGGCCACATCTTGTCGATCAGGTTAAAATATAGGTTTTTACTAATCATGATATTTGTGTCATACACATATCACTTATTCACTAAAAATTAGTAAAATTTCTATTTATGACAAAATAACCATGGTTAGGTTACTAAGGTCCAAAACTAGTAAGTTACATTAATTCTTAGAATATTAATGTTATGTGGTTTATAAACAAACATTTTAGCAATAGGTATAATTTCTATCTAGAAAGGAAAGGATAAAACCCAAAGGATTATTATTAGTCATAAAGAAAATAATTAATAATTATTTTCTGTAAAATTTGTTAAGTCATGTTATCTACGCTATATTAGATAAAATAGCTTCATAGTCACCTGCCCATATAATTTTCACCAATGATAACTCAAAGTGGAAAACTTAGTGATTAATAAAATAGTTATGATTTAGACATATTTATGAGTATAGTAGTGTGATATGTGAATGTTTATGTAATGGTGAATGTTACCCATGTAATGGTGTATGTTTATTTATTTGGCGTACATATTCTTTTGTATGTACGATACATGAATCAATGATTAGAAGTTGATTGTGGGGTAGACGAACCAAACTCGTTCGAGGACGACCCACAAGACATGTTCGATCAAGGCAAGTGGATTCTCCCTCTGCATTTCTATTTGTACCCAAATAATGCATATAATAATGTTTACTTTTCGGATATTGCATAATTTGATGGGATTTGCCTAAATAGAATTTCCTAGAATTACCAACCCTATTCCTTGATTTACCCTGGGATAAATGCTATATTTAGCAATTTTTGCTATTGCTCAACTTGATAAATATGATGTCACTCTTTTAATGATACTATGTGACGAAAATGAAGTTTTATTTATTATGTTAACCCGATGGTTAAACAAGAACATTTTGTATTAAATGGAACATGGAGTGACCACCCAGGATAACAATGCAACCACGAGTGTTATAATGGCTCTGGCTTTGGTAATTAGCTCTATAGAATTAGTGCTTAGCAACCCTACCTGAAAGATGGGCAAGAGGGGGCAGCAGTGGTTTGGTGGCAGCTCATGTTAACATGGGGTGGTAGTCTTGGCTAAGTTACCTCACCCAGAGGGCCATCAATACTGACGTGGAAACCTTAGCCGGTGGCTTTGTACTAAGGATATTTTGTGAAAGCCTCATAGTGGATCCCTAGCCATTCACCTAGGCAGTGTTTATGGGTCCGATCAACCTAGGCTAGATGGGATACACGGCTTATGGATAGAGTTGTACAACCTCTGCAGAGTGTAAAACTGATATGTAAGCGTGCTCACGATTAAGAACAACCTGGACCCTCACATGATAATTGAACTTAAAGATGGAAAATAAACTGTGACCCGATGATCCACAAATGGTTTGCTTAAGTGATTTCACTTAAGTGTTTTGAGATACACTCATGTACTTATGTTACTAGCTAGGAAATTTTGGGATACACTTATAATTAGTAAGTCAGGTGTTGCTAATAAAATATTGGCCAACTAAAATGCTTACCGCTTATCCATAGCCTACCTTGTTAACTTTGCATTATTTCCCCCACTTGCTGAGCCCCGACCATAAGTGAGATCACCCTTGCTAATATTTTGATCAGAGGGTGATGACGAAGACTTCGCAGATGACGTTGATGAATTTTGAGTCTAACGATGCGCCAGTCACCTTCCTGTGGAAGAGTGTCCATGTTTAATTCCATCGTACTTTGATAATGATACTTGTTTAAGATACTATGACCCGGATGATGTAATAAAGTTACTCTACTCCTTTTTACGCCTTTATTGCATTGTCTTTTGATATATTACACTTGTGACGTCAACATATGTGTGGAAAATGGATCCTAGCCCACATATGCTATGCATTCGATTTTGCCCCCAGAACCGGGTGTGACAGCTACTGAGTTTTGTTTCTTTGAAGCCCAAGACACCAGGGATCTCCCTAGAAACTGACAAGTCCCTGATGTGCTCTTCCTGTCAATTTTACATCCGGCATAATCGGCATCGGAATACCCAATTAGATCAAAGGTAGATCTCTTGGGGGTACCATAGCCCAAACTTAGGAGTGTAAACTTAATATCTCATGATTCTTTTCACGGCTCTAAGGTGAACTTCCTTAGGATTTGTCTGGAACCTTGCACACATGCATACGGAAAGCATAATATCCGGCCGTGAAGCACATAATAGAGTAAAGAACCAATCATCGACCGGTATACCTTTTGATCTACGGATTTACCTCCCGTGTCGAGGTCGAGATGCCCATTTGTTCCCATGGAAGTCTTGATGGGTTTGGCATTCTTCATTCCAAACTTCTTGAGTATGTCTTGAATGTACTTAGTCTGACAAATGAAGGTGCCCTCTTGGAGTTGCTTGATTTAGAATCCAAGAAAATACTTCAACTCCCCCATCATAGTCATCTCGAATTTCTGTATCATAATTCTATTAAACTCTTCACAAGATGACTTATTAGTAGACCTAAATATAATATCATCAACATAAATTTAGCATATAAACAAATCTTTGGCAATAGTTTTAGTGAAGAGAGTAGGGTCAGCTTTTCCAACTTTGAAGGCATTAGTGTAAAGCCCAAAATTCATATAAGGGAAAAATAATAAAATAAAGAAATAAAGAAATAAAATAGTAAATTCAGATATCTCAAACTATACTTGAGTTTTGAAAATCGAGGACTGAATTTTGAAACCAAGAATTATTTTTAGAAAAGAAGTAATAGAAAGGTTTTCTATTCAACTAAATGATTATTCATTTCATTAAATGATACACTATAAGCATTTATTTACATGAATATTAAATTTAGATGACTCAAGTCGGGACTAGATTTTCTTTAAGTTTAACACACGAAATTGAAACTCGAGAAAAAAATAAATAATAGTAAGATACTCCATTGATTTGTTCTCCTCATAAATTATACATACTCTTGAAACAATCAAGAAACCCTTAAATGAAAGTATACAATATCTTCTTTCAAAATAAATAGATAATGAATATTTATTTTTGAAGAACTTTTGAAAATCTATTAGGACTCTCCCTCCTCATATTCAAACAATAATAGTAAATTAATTAAGTGACCAATAAATAGATAAGGAAAGGGTGATTTCTTGCCAATAATTTTGTGTGATGCCTTTTATTGAAATTATAATTTAAATTTGATCTCAAAATCTGAAATAAAAACATAACAAAGAAAATGAGAAAGGGAATTTAATGAAACTATTTATTCCTTCCATAAATAAATAACAGTGAAAATAATAAATAATAATATTGTAAACAGAAGATGTTATAATCACGTTAGTATTAACTTTGGCACTTCAGAATTTGGAAGATCAAAACATGAGTTTGAATTTGAAATGGGTTTGGAAAGAAAAGAAATAAAATAGAAAAGAATAAAAGCACCTAGTCGGGCTTGGTTTCGTGCTTTCGGCCCAACTGGCCATCCTGGTCGCGCGGCCCACCTCGCCCCCGCGTCGGCTTCACAGATGGCGTCGACCGGTGGCCCTGCCGGGTCAGTCACTCGTGCGCCCCGGACTTCTCTCCAGGCGCTGACCTATGGGCCATACCTGTCAGCGCCATCTCCCCATAGATCCCGCGACCATGAACAACTTCGGTTGAGCTCCGCGCGATTCCTCAGGCTCCGGTCAATCCTTGCCGCCACTTGTTCCTCGCCCTATAAAGATCACCGTAAACCCCCCTCTGGCCAAATACCCAAGCTCAATCGAGCAGAAATTCATGAGCACCAGAAGCATTGGCGGTGAGGAGAGAAATTTGGGGGGAGATAGAAAGGAGGGAGGCTGTGGTCGCTGCACGAACTAATTGTTTGCATCGGTGATTGAAGTCCATGGAGTCGTCTGGAGGAGTATTACATGTGCGGGGTCATCGTCGAGCGTTGGGGTCGAGAATCGACGGTAATCGCTCGCCGTCACGGGTCGCCTGCCATGGATTTCCGCCCCGACTCGTGGACGGGTCGGTCTACACCCGCATCGCCGATATGATGCCCTTCCACGTGCTCATCCTTACTTCACGATCGTGTACCATTCAACCGTGCTTTGGATTTGGCCCTCTATGTAAGGGGATTGCTCGCCTGAGTTCCAACTCCGCCCATCTCCGCCGCGTTCTGTGACCTGCCTCGTCCAGTGCCTTTCGCCTACTCACAGCGCCTCGATCACGTTCGCCATCTACCCCTCTGCCTTTGGCGCGTGTTGGGTCAACAGGCAGGGCCCCGGGAGTCACTGGGGGCGATTCCGATGAAGTCCTCCACCGTACACGGGGCAGCGCCGCCGTGCTTTGTTGGCCAAGGAAGATGAAGCGTAGGTAGCCGTTGATCTTTAGTGGAGTGACCGAGATTAGATTCATGGTTGGGGATGCCTCGGCCGTCGAATTCCGATGGATGCTCCCGATTAAAACGATGCATACCCCTTTCGGCCGGGTGATCTCAGCCCTTGATTTCTGATCGGGTGGCTGTGGATCACCGATACCCCTTCGCCAAGTAATTTTGCATAAGAGCCCCTTGGCTTATTCGAAAACAACCCGCAGTCCACCCTGAAGAAAGTCTGTGTCTGCGGGACTTTTGCGATATTAACCTCGGACTTTTTAGTATTTGTTGCCCTATCCAGAGCTCGTGAAATCAAATAAATAAATTTAGAAATTGATTTTTAGTCTAAAAATAAATCTAGAAACTTGTATAATTCATATTTAATTCATTTTAGCTCCAAATTGATTCATTCCAGTTGCAATAATTTTGTTTTGATATTGTTTATCACATAGAACATTTGTTTAGCCATGAAACTTGATTTAAAATTATTCACTTGAATTACTCTATTCTAGGTACTAAATAACTCCAGAAATTCATAACTAGAGAACCATAACTCCGACTTGATCTGTTCGAATTGCGTTAGATTCATAATAATATCATCTGTACAAGTATGACACCAACATTTATCATACCCCATACCTTTATTATTAGAAATTTGTCTAGCCTATGTTTAATAGATTAACTCCTCTAATCGAAGTTAATCTATCCATAATTATAGTTTGCTTAAAATATGATTTATAGTTAAGTTATAATTAGGATTAAAGTTGAATTAATTATTTATGGAATATTCTCTCGTATGGTGAATACTAACCAATTTATAATATAGTTTAAATCACAAGATCTTCCATAAAACATAACTCCTCAACCGTAACTCCGAATTTAATGATTCTCAAACCCACGATTTCATTAAGACGCATAGAATATTATTATTCAGTTTGTTCTCATATTTGGTATGATGTTAATTTTGTCTATACCATGTTTGTTTGTATTTCTATGACTAGTAGTGAGGTCACGAGAATCTGAAGATCATCCTGGTACCTGGAATCTCAAGTCCTAGGCAAGTTGTGCCCTTGATCACTTTTATTACCCAATAATGTTCTTTATTATCATTTATTCTTGCATAGGCTTAATTTTTATGGGATCCAATAGGTCACCCTAGTTTGGTTATCTTTTCACCTTATTTACCCCTGAACTATTTGGGTAGTTTTGCTATTGCTCTATATGGTTTTGGGATTAATATTACATTATGTCCATGTTCCAATTATTCTATTTATTGTTCATGTCAAGATCATTATTTTTAATTGGAACATGAAGCTTAACTTGAGAAATATGTGCCACCACAAGGGTGGAATGGGACGCCATTGGCTGACTAACTAGGAAAGCTAGTGGAGGACTACCTTACTCGACAGGGGCAAGGGCAGTAGGGGAGTAGGCGTGTAGGGAGGTTCCCGGGTTGATTTTGCTGTGATGGCGGTTAGATGGGGAATTCCTGCATTGCTCTTTCTAGAAACTGTAGCGGGTTTTCTGAAACTAGTGAAACTTTGTAAAGGTCTCGTAGTGGATCCCTAGCCATTCACCTCAGCAATGTCTAAGGGCTTTGCAAACCCTGGCGACATGGGATACACGACTTGTGGGTAAAGAGTACCACCTTTGCTGAGTGTAAAACTAGTATACTAGCCGTGCTCATGGTCATGAGTAGCTCAGGACTCTCGCATGATTAAATTATGGAACTAAATTCAATTTGTCATTTTCATTGCATGGAATTTATTATTAATTTTGTTCTATTATTATTATGGTTTGGTATTTACTTACATTAAGTAACTGCTAATAAAATTTTGACCAACTTTAAAAGCAATGCTCAGCTTTAACTATCCTCTTTGGTAAGCCTTACACTTCACATGAGCTCCCACCTTTAGCAAGTTCATGCACATTATTCCCCACAACTTGTTGAGGTATGAACGTATGTGAGCCTACTCTTGCTGTCTCACACCTTCCACAGGTCAAGAACAGGTACCACAGGATGAGGCGCATGGAGGATGCTACGATGTGTTCGTGAGAGGTCTAGGCTGTCGTCTCCCAGTCAACTTTTGGTTGCTAGATTGTTGTCTCCTTATGATGTATTTATTTATTTATTTTGTATAGAACTCCTATTATATAGTAAAGATGTGACATTCATTTCTGCACCATGATTCATCATATGTGTGAGGCTTGGTCCCAGCACACCTGGTGAATATGTTCGCGCCCAGGTCTTGGTGCCCCGAAACCCGGGTGTGACAGAAGTGATATTAGAGGAATGTTGATTGTAGGACGAAACCATGATAGAACTGGATAACCCTTATCTACTTACCTTTGCTACTCTGATTCTTTTCTAAACTTTTCTTAATCTTTTCTCATCTATTTTTCGCTTTACTCTGATTATTCTTATATTTTTCCTTCTAAAGACAAATGTGGATTTCACACTTTGAAATCTTGTACCTGAAGTGATCTTTAGGAATAGGAGACCTACTCTTAGGAACAAAAATCAAAACTATTTTTGTAAATATTTGTATGCTTGGATGTTTGTTCTGATGATAACTGCTTGATTCGATTCTTTGATTGAGTGTGATGGGTTGTGGGGTAATGTCCACAATTACATCTGCATATACATATAGGCATAAATATAAATAAATAAAATTCATAAGATAAAAAATCTAGATTATCCTCCATTAAAGTGTATCTATTTTAAATAGATCCCTCTTAATTTAATGGATTCTATCTTATCCTAATAGGTTCATCTTATGTTAAAAAAAATTATGTTATTCTCATAAATTGTTTATAAGATAAACTAGGCCAACTAAGAATACCCCCACTAGAATATATCAAGCCTAATAGATCCATCTTATCTTAAAAGACTCTCTCTTATCTTAATGGATTCATCTTATCTTAAAGGAATAATCTTATCCTAACCACTTTACTTATCTCTTCCTAAAGTAACAACCGGGATCCAATCCAAAATAATGACATCTTACCTAGTCTAATCTAGTCACACAAATATAACTTAGATCTGATCTAATGTGATAGATTAACCTAACCTAACAAAGGCTAAAGTTGAGCTAATGTAAGTTGCTTAACAAGAAGGATAATACTGATGAAATAAATGAGACTCTACTCCTATAAAATATGTTTTAACTTAATTCACTCTGCACTAAATTAAGAACGACAGACCAACTTGGCCTCATGCAACTACCTTAACCATCTGATGGTTGCATAACCCCTCTGTTTCAACCTGACAGAGATTCTGACCTACCTACACCATATAATCCATCATATCTCAAAAGATTCTAACATATCCTAATAATATATATCCTACCCTGGTAGATCTATCTAGCTTAAACTAGTCTAATCTAGTTATATCCAATCTAATCTAGACCCTGCCTAATCTAAAATGATCCAATCTAAAGGGAATTAATTAAACAACTTAGTTAATACTGGTAACATAGATTGGGCCATATTCTTATAAATAGGTTTTAAACCTAAATTGGTGTCTTAGACCAACTCGTCCATGAAACCACGACCTAGCCTATGTTATAGGTTGCCCAGCCCATTTATCTCAAAAGCAAAGTAAAACTCTATTTAATCTACCTACCCCATGTCCCGCAATTGTTATCCTAACTCAGATAATAGCATCTAACACCTCGACTGATGGTCCCTAAATCAGACCCAAGAAAAAGTTAACCTCAGCAATGAAGGATATGAGATAGAAATAGATCTTCAGATGAATCAAGATCCGTCACCTGGAATAAAAGTCTTCCTTACCTAATTTTCTTTTACCCCCAAATCTTCTCTACACTCACCTAATAGCTAAAACCTGAGGTACCCTTGTTCTCTATGCCACACCTGCTAATAACATGAAAAATTTTAGGTGTATAAAAATATAAATAGGAAGTTCCACTTAGATAAAAAAAATAAATAAAAGGATACCAAAATTTCATAAAGATAAAGTCAGCTTGATATGCTCAACTAAATGGTATTCTTAAATAGGATTATAGAATCTAATGTGATCTAGTCCAATGTGGTCTACTTAAATAGATTAGTGATACTGGTAGAAGATATTAGACCCTACTAGCCAGGTGTTAACTTAGCACATGAGACCAACTCAACCTTGAGCAAAAGAGCTAACTCAACCAATAGAGTCATGATGGATTTCATAATCTGTCTATCCCCACCAAATATCAAACAAACTTTTGACCTATATCATGTAGTCTATCTCATCCATATCTATTTTAACCATATTCCTCAACCCCAATGATATACACTAACTCCGAATCAATGAGACCAAGATCGGAGAAGAAAAGATCAACATCAACAAGGAAGGATGTAACAGTCAAAGCGAATCTCGAAATGAATCAAGACTTAAACCTTTCGGATGAAGTCTTTTCCTTGTCATAATCTGTCTTACCTCATCATTTCCAGCTTATATCCTACATAACGAGTAGCTTGATGCCCATGCTCTCCCAATCACCCACTATTGACTATGAAAAAAATGAGACTCTGGATTTTGAACCAATTATATACTAAAAGCTGAATTACAAACCAATCCTTCTGTATCCCTTTCTAACAAATCTCGAGGACGAGATTTCTGTTAAGGGGTAGGATTTGTAAAGCCCAAAATTCGTATAAGGGAAAAATAATAAAATAAATATAGAAAGAAATAAAATAGTAAATTCAGATATCTCAAACTATACTTGAGTTTTGAATATCGAGGACTGAATTTTGAAACCAAGAATTATTTTTAGAAAAGAAGTAATAGAAAGGTTTTCTATTCAACTAAATTATTATTCATTTCATTAAATGATGCACTATAAGCATTTATTTACATGAATATTAGATTTAGATGACTCAAGTCGGGACTAGATTTTCTTTTAAGTTTAACACACAAAATTGAAACTCGAGAAAAAAATAATAGTAAGATACTTCATTGATTTGTTCTCCTCATAAATTATACATACTCTTGAAACAATCAAGAAACCCTTAAATGAAAGTATACAATACCTTCTTTCAAAATAAATAGATAATGAATATTTATTTTTGAAGAACTTTTAAAAATCTATTAGGACTCTCCCTCATATTCAAACAATAATAGTAAATTAATTAAGTGACCAATAAATAGATAAGGAAAGGGTGATTTCTTGCCAATAATTTTGTGTGATGCCTTTTATTGAAGTTATAATTTAAATTTGATCTCAAAATCTGAAATAAAAACATAAGAAAGAAAATGAGAAAGGGAATTTTAACGAAACTATTTATTCCTTCCATAAATAAATAAGAGGGAAAAGAATAAATAATAATATTGTAAATAGAAGATGTTATAATCATGTTAGTATTAACTTTGGCACTTGGGAATTTGGAAGATCAAAACATGAGTTTGAATTTGAAATGGGTTTGGAAAGAAAAGAAATAAAATAGAAAAGAATAAAAGCACCTAGTCGGGCCTGCACGCTGTCTAGACCGGAACATGCACATAGAAATTTATTTGTCGGAGTGAGGTTCGAAACACCAACAGTTGCCACGCCAGGTAGGGGACTTGCGTGTTCTTGACGAAGTTCTTCAAGCTCTGGATGGCCAGCAACGACATCATTGCAGTTTGGACCCCTGGAACGACCATCCATTTTTGGAGTCTTGATTTCATCGTCAACAAGGAACGGGCAATGATCAGGGCCCCTGAAGCCCTAGCTCCTTCGACAAATGGCATACCAAACGTCGGCAGAGGTTTCGGCGACCTCCAGCTCAGCCCCCTAAGGAGGAATGTGGGTCGCAAAGCGCATCGCAACCTGTTCGTACCAGGGTCATATGGGTGTTGGACACCGTACGAGACTCATTTCTGGACATCCTCCTGTCAGGATCAGAGCACGGGCTCACCTCCCCGCCCAGTGAGGCGAGTTGCAACCCTAGCTAGGAGTGCCTCGCAGCCAACATAACGGGGGACCATTTCCCCCTCGTGGAAAGCCCGAAGGGAGCTTCTACCAGCATCACAATACATGCCACGATGTCTTCCTCGCGTCAGTTCAACCCGCCTCTTCAAAAATCACCACCGGGCCCGAGCCCTTTGCGAAGTAGTCAGCATCCCGCGACAGGGGGACAAAGAGTACCATGGTGCCGGAAGGGGCGGTCATGCCAAGTTGCAGGGTGAAGGCATGCCATGATGGTGAACATTTGCCGTTGTCTAGACTACGGCGGGGGCGGACCGCCTAGTTTCCCTCGAGCAAGCCAAAAACACCGCGCCTGCCACAGCTCTTTTGGACAAACTCCCCAAGACGGATACTCTGAGCAAGCGAAAAACTCATCAGGAGATCTGGGACCTTCTTGGTCTCACCATGCGACAGTAGACCGAGAACTCCATGTCACGACATCACGATCTAGGGACCAACCAGTGCAACACATCTATGTCAACAAAGAACGACGCCACATTGTGCAACCCCCCAAGCTTGAAGAAAGTGTGGCGCGGATCCCACCTCACCGACACCTAAGGCTAGGCAAAAGCGCATGGAGCGCGCCTAACCATGGGCCTAGAGAGGAGGGACGTGACGGGTCAGGCGGCACCCATCGGCACAACCAGCACCACATAGGAAACTTTGACCTCGATGGGGACCAAAGCCCGAGCTAGCCATCGCCGGGGCCTCAGGTCTTTAGCCACCACATCCTTCGAGTAGTGGTGCCATAACAATACTGGGCACCCACCAACATCGCAAAATATTCGGGAGAATCGAACCCCAACCTCTGGATGGGAGACTACCAACTAGTGTGCCATGTGGGAGGAGCAGACCACGACGACTTCATAATATGCAACCTCCCTTTGTATTTGGTAGGTTCGGTGCGTGCATGCTAGAGAACTTGACGTCAGGTTGCATCCAAAACTAGGCTGACCTCAAGGAAATCTTTGTTAGAAATTTTCAAGGCACATACGTTCACCCTAGCAATCCATGGGACCTCAAGAATTGCTGATAGAAGCCTGATGAGACCTTAAGGGACTACATCCGACATTTCTCACGATAATGCAACAAGCTGACTAACCTTGTCGATGCCAACATTATCAATGCTTTCATCTCAAAAACCGTGAGTGAGACTTTGGTGCACAAGCTAGGGAGCAAAAGCATGTGAACCACAAAGGAGCTCATTGACATTGCAACAACCCACACATCGGGAGAGGACAAAGTGGGGGCGATTTTCGACCGTCGTAGGCAGAAGGCCAAGCGCGATAAAGAACCCGACAGAGGCTCTGGAGGTCAGCATGATAGGAGAAAGAAGGACAAGTGGAGGCATGACAAAATTCTTGTAGCCACGGTGGGCTAGAAAAGGAAAGAGACTACCGACTGAAGAGACCATCGACCATTTCGAGAAATTACTTGAGGCCCCGTCTCCGAACCACCGATACCCGGTCTGACATGCCTACAAAGACTATGGGTTTCTTAGGAAGTTCCTAAGCAAGGGAACACCACCTGAGAAAGGGACCGAGCCCCACTAGGATGGCGAGCAGGAGAAAGTGGCAACCGCTTTCCCCAATAAAATCGAGTGTTTGCTGAGCTTCGGTGGGTTCGACTACTACGCATCAAGAAGACATCGGAAGTTGGAACGACGTGAGGTACTCTAGGCTCGGCAAGCATCCTTGACCTTCCTTGACTTGTTCGACCACACCATTACCTATGACCGCTCTGACTACCTAGAGCACATCCCCTGACCCAGGCAATACCCGCTTAACGTTAGCCCCGTTGCCGGATCAGTGCGACTGACAAAGGTGTTGATGGATGAGGGGAGGGGCCTTAATATCCTCTACTCTACCATGCTCTATGCCATGGTACTTGATCAGGGATGCCCCCGACCGATAGGAGGGCCATCACATGGGATCGTACTAGGAAGGAGGGCGACCCCAATCGGGCGAATTGATCTCCCTTTCACATTCGAGACGCCGGACAACTTTAGGACTAAAACCCTAATCTTGAAGGTAGTTGGGTTCTAGGGGACCTACCACACCATCATCGGGTGGCCATGTTACGCGAAGTTCATGGCTATTCCTAATTACACCTACCTGAAGCTCAAAATGTTGGGCCCCGTGGGTACCATCAACGTAGGCACCATAGTGCGCCATGCATATGAGTGTGAGGTCGAGTGATGCAACTTAACCGAGGGAGCCGCCACTAATCAGGAGCTCTCGAATATGCTCTGGGTCATGGATGAGCAAGCACTCGATGCGAAGAGAATGAGCACAACTTTCAAGCTAGCAAACGATGTAAAGGAGGTGCTCCAGAATCCCGAGCATGTCGACAGATGGGTGGTGCTCGTTGGGCCAACCTCTCTCAAAAATGGGAAAGCGCGCTCGTTGACTTCCTCCGCATTGAAAGGACATTTTTGCCTACAAACCCTCTAACTTGAAGGGCATCCCAAGGGAGGTCATCGAGCACTTTTACAAATCAATCCCGGATCTAAACCGGTAAAGCAGTGGCTGCACCATTTCGACGAAGAAAAATGCAAGGTCATCGGGAAGAGATTAACAAGCTTCTAGCAGCCTATTTTATCCGAGAAATTAACCACCCCGAGTGGATGGCCAACCCCATCTTGGTCCAAAAGAAAAGCAAGAAATGGAGAATGTGCGTTGATTACACCAGCCTAAATAAGGCATGCCTAGAGGATCCATTCCCCCTCCCATGCTTCGATTAGGTGGTCGACTCCACCTCAGGTTGTGAAGTTCTAAGTTTCCTCGATGCTTGCTCAGGTTATCACCAAATTGCGATGAAGGAGTTTGACCAACCGACAACATGCTTCATCACCCTTTTCGGCTCGTACTGCTATGTGACAATGTCGTTCGATTTGAAGAATGTGGGGGGCACATAATAGCGGTGCATGATCAATTGTTTTAGCGACCACGTCGAAAGAACTGTAGAAGCGTATGTCGATGACATCATGGTCAAGACTAGGTAGTCTGAAGGCCTCATACATGAGCTAAAAGAAACATTTGATAGGCTAAAAGTCAACGGTATCAAGTTGAACCCTAAAAAATGTGTCTTCGGCGTCTTGAAGGCATGCTACTTATGCTACTTGGTTTCTTGGTCTCTGAGTAGGGTATCGAGGCCAATCCAGAGAAAGTTTTGTCCATCACAAATATGGGACCCATATAGGATTTCAAGGGAGTCCAGTGAGTCATGTGGTGCATGGCCTCCCTCAGCCACTTCGTGTCACGCCTCGGAGAGCGTGGACTACCGCTCTTTAAGGTACTAAAGAAAACCGACTGCTTTGAATGGTCGGCAGAGGCATAGGAGGCCCTTGGCAGCCTTAACAGTCTCCTGACTTGGACCCCCATTATGGCCCCATCGAGGCATAAGGAACCACTCTTGCTCTATGTTGCAGGGACTACCTAGGTAGTCAATTCGGTGCTTGTTGTTGAAAGGCAAGAAGGAGAAGACGTGCACCCGCTTTAGCGTCCCATCTACTTCATGAGCGAGGTCCTAATAGGCAGGAAAACTTGCTACCCTAGGTATAAAAGCTCATGTTTGATGTCTTAATTACTAAACGAAAACTTATACACTATTTTGAATCACATCTCATCACTATGGTGGTTTCGTTCCCCTTGGTTGAGGTGACATGCAATACTAACATTTCTAGGAGGATCGCTAAATGGGCTCTTGAGTTGATGGGATATGGGATCTCCTACACTCAGCGAACAGTGATCAAATCACAAGTCCTTACCAACTTTATCGTGGAGGGGACCGAGGCTCGAATGGAGCTGGCTCCAACCAGCGAGAAATGCTGGATCATGCATTTTGATGGGTCGCTAACAAAGGAGCGATCGTCGGTGGCCTCGTCTTCACGTCACCATCAAGGGAGTAGCTACGATACGTCGTGTGACTCCGTTTTCAAGCCTCTAACAATGTGGCCGAGTACGAATCCCTCGTGAATGGCCTACTAATTGCCATAGAGATGGGCGTCCGGCGCTTAGACGTCCGAGGGGATTCACAGCTTGTCGTAGGACAAGTGATAAAGGACTCAGAGTGTAGTGACCCTAAGATGGAAGTGTATTGCCGAGAGGTACGTCGGCTCGAGGATCGTTTTGACAGCCTTGATCTAAATCACATTCCACCACGAGATAATGAAGCAGCGAACGCCGTCACAAAAATGGTATTGGAATGAGCGGCCGTCCCAACAGGTGTCTTTGCTACCGACCTCTTCGGATCGACTGTCCATTATGACGAAGCCTACCAAGAGGATGGGCAACCCTCAGGCACTGACCCTCCAAACCCGGAGCCGATTGTTGTCATGGAAGGAACAGACCTCTTGATAGGACCTGAAGACGATTGGAGAGTGTCGTATTACAGCTTCCTAACTAATGGCTTGCTTCTTCAAGACGAAACAGAGGCACAAAGACTTCATCGATGTGCCAAGTCCTTCATCCTGATTGGGGAAGATCTCTATAAAAAGGACATGTAAGGATAAGATAGCTATGCATCCCGATCGAATAGGGAAGGTAGCTCCTGGAAGACATCCATAACGAGACCTGCGGGCACCATGCTGCTCTGAGAAACCTCATGGGAAACACTTTCCGACAAGGCTTCTACTAATCTAGCGTGGTATGGGATGCACACTAGGTGGTAAGAGCATGCGAAGGATGCCAGTACTACACTCGATAGACCATCTACCCGCGTAGTCGCTCCAAACCATACCCATCACCTAGCCGTTCTCACCTGGGGACTCGATCTGGTCAGACCTCTCAGAAAGGCACCAGGGGCTACACGCACGTCCTGGTCACGGTTGATAAGTTCACTGTGTGGATCTAGGCGAGGCCTATCACGAGGATCACCTTAGAGCAAGCTGTAAAGTTTGTCAACAACATTATCCACTGCTTCGAGGTACCAAACTCGATCATAACGAACAATGGTACATAGTTCACCGGGAACAGATTCCGAGAATTCTGCGACGAATATCACATCCATGTTGATTTGATCGTTGTGGCTGTAACACTCTGAATTTGGGGGTATAAAATTTATTTTCTAATATCCACCTAATTCAGGTGTTACCCTCTCATTCCTTGTTTTTCTTCTCTTTTCCTTAAAAATGGAGAGTTACTTTGTTATATATTGGCATAAGCCAAGTGAAGTGAACTCTAGGGAAGCCTTGATTGTTTCATTCCATTCATGTCGTTGCATAGTGTTTCTAAGTGCGAAAGATGTTCAAAATATGTTAATATACCTTGTAGAAGCTTTCGGTAAATTTTCATATTTTTCAAAAAAAATCTATTTTCTGTAAACCAAAATCTATTTAATTAAGGCACTTAAAATATTTTTAGAAGCTCTAAGTGCATTTTTGAGTTCATTAGGTGTCAAAATATTTCTAGGAATTTTTGGAGGCTTCTACAAAATTTTGAGAATTTAAATCGAATTTCCCTGTTTTCTAAAATAAATAAATGCTAAAATCTAAATTTGCCCCGAATTTTATTTCGTCCAAACCCTAGCTATATATATGGGCGGCTTCCACTCACCCAACCCATTCCAAATCACGAAACAGTTTCCTTAGATTCATCCCCCATCTCCTGGAATTGATCGCCGAAGTTCAGAGCGATTGTAACTCTAGCGAGCAATTAGTTTCAATCCGTGCGTCGTTGGCGAAATCCGAGGATACCACTATATTCTTCTCGTCGAGGGATTTGTCTTGGCGCTCTCGGTTCATCGATCCAACTTCCGATTCAACATCAATCGACGGTTTTCTTCTTGGCTTCAGCGAACTTCATCCCCTTCGGTGATCTTTCTCCATTACCTTTCATGGCGGTTCTTCGTTTTTCTCCTTTTTTCACAGCCCGCTCGTCCCTAAGCCGAGCAAACCCATCCCCTACACCACCCCTCTCCCCTTTCCTCTCTCCCCTTTTGTTTCCTTTCCCTTAGGGTTGTAGGGTGTGATGCCCTCAGGCCCCACGCGCGGCCGAGCGTGGCCAGCGGGCCCACCAGGTGTGGCCTTCGCCAGCGGGCGTGGATGCCCTGTAGGGCACAGCTAGCATCCTGGCGGCGAGCCCCCCATTGGCCGAGCCTCCCCCACGACCTCCCCATGGCGGTTGCTCTTCTTTTGTTGTGAACGTGAGATAAGAGAGATGGAGAGAGGAAGAAGAAAGATGTTTTGCAAAAATACCCCCGGAAGATAGTGTAAATAACCCACTATTCGTTGAGTCTTGTAAAACTCTCTTGCTAGCCCCCGAGGTCTATAGATAATTACACGTAAATCCCTGCAGTTTTAAATATCCATAGGTTCCACGTTTTAAATTTGTTTTGAGCCGTTACAGTTGCATTAGGTTCGCAATAACACATGACTTCGTTAATTTATTAATTATTTGTTTATCAGATGGTAATTAAAATAGTAATTTAATTAAAACTAATATGTAGTTTTAATCTATGCAATTATAAATACATGTTGGAATATGTCTCTAATTCCTTTTATATATTTGGAATATGTCTTGGAATATTCTTTCCTGTACGCCTATAAATATAGGCCCTCCCTGTAACTTGTACTCGACGGTTGATAGTGGATCTGTTTCCTCGTGGTTGTTTGCTCCTCCATATTGGAGGAGATTTTTCACGTAAATCTTTGTGTCTATTTTATTTCCCTAACAAGTGGTATCAAAGCTAGGGTTAGACACATTGTTTTTATCCACATTGTGGTCGTCGCTGCCGCCTGGTCTTAAGGTTTCTCATGGCAATTGTATTATCTTGAAGGGCAACCATTTGAATAATCTCTATTACTTGCAATGTTCAATAGTTGATGCTGAAGCTGTTTTTATTGCGTTCCAGAAGAGAGGTTATTTGGATGATATGAACTCGTGCTCTAGTTCCAAGACTAATGATTCCTTAGACTTGGTTGATATTCAGATTTAGCATCCTAGTGGTGTTTAGGAAACAATTCTATGGATTTAGAGTCAAGGGGAGATTTGTTGGAATATGCCTCTAATTCCTTTTATATATTTAGAATATACCTTGGAATATTCTTTCATGTATGCCTATAAATATAGGCCCTCCCTGTAACTTGTACTCTGCGGTTGATAGTGAATCTGTTTCCTCGTGGTTGTTTGCTCCTCCATATTGGAGGAGATTTTTCCATGTAAATCTTTGTGTCTATTTTATTTCCCTAACAATACATGTTAACATAATTAATGACGACTCAAATACTTGGATCAAATACTCGTTTTGTGTAAACACAACATCTATTTATTAGTTTTCGTGTGTCGTTCGCATAATGTCGCATGTGTTGTCAAGCATGCTGTTTTGCGCACGTCATCACGCGTTGTCTACACATGTCGCGTGTGCGGATCGTGCGCATTGTCCGCACGCTAAGTCGTGTGTGGTTGTGCGTCGTTCATGCACCATTTTTATACACATTCATATAACATAAACGCGTTACCCGTTAGTGATTCTCGTGTGCCGCGTGCATCGTTTTTCGTGTCACGCGTTCTGTCGCACGTCAATAATCCATTTCACCTAGAATAGCCCATGTTAATTAAGCTATATATTTTAACGACGACTATTCGAGTAGCAAACTAATCAGAACCAAGTATTGTGCATTTAATAGATATCAATTAATATGGTTATGTCGAATTAAATATTATAACACATACCCGCCTAGCGTAAACACGATAATTTCTCAACCGTAGCTTTGACTTTTGTATTTCTTTTCCTCACATGACCGTAGAAGCGAGCTCTATTTCATATGGTATGTTTTTATTTATAATGTTTCCCCTTTTATGGTTTTAATGTTCATATGCATGTATATGTTTGTTTGTTTGTGCCTATTCGTGTTCGCTATGTGTTGCGAATAGACGTGATCTGCTCTCAGGCTTCGAGTAATCGACGATCAAGCTTTGGAGAACGAGGGATCAAGGTCTTTGAGTTCTACAAGGTTTAAAACCCTGAGCATCTGTTTGGTGAAGGCAAGTGTCCTCTGACCTACTTATGTCATATTGACGTGATAATTCATTTCCCCGCATTATATAATTAAAACCTAAGAATTGACTAGTTTTCTATTCACCTTGTCCTTGATTACCTTTTTGGATTATTATGGTTAGCTTTATACTAGTGCTCTACTTTAATCAATAAACATGATGAGATATAATTATGATATGATGCTTTACATTCTGGTTATGATTATGAACTTGTGACACTAAAGGGGGCTTGGGTTGTTTCCCAAGTACTTCTTCGTAAGGACCTGTTCGTTGGATGACCACCCGAGAAAAACAATGCAACCATGAGAGTGGTATGGGACGCCCTTAGCAGAGTAATTAGGGAAGTATTATGTTGGGTGCTGGTTTTGGTCATTGGCAACGGCGACATCTATTATGGCTCTTATATTCTCACTCAGGGATCTTGGTACAGACGTCGTTCCCACGTCTTTTTCCTGAAGGCAGAGGGTATAGGCTTGGGTACATCAGATGGTCTCTATGCAGTGGTCATTTCCAACATTCGCATAGTGAGGACCCTAGGGAAAAGCCACGTAGTGAGACCCTGCCAGTTCACCTTGGAAGTGATCAATGGGGAGTCGTGATCCTCGGGCAGAAAGGGAATCACGACTCATGGGTAAAGTGTGCAACCTCTGTAGAGTGTTATGAAACTGATATATCAGCTGTGGTCACGGTTAAGAGCGGCCTTGGGAGCTCCTTTGATTAAAGATACATATGGTTCGAGATACTATGGTTCTTGAAAGTCACCTAAAGCAGGGGTGAATAGGCAAAACCAGAAATTTATACCTTTAACACGACCCTTGATCCCTCAATTAGTGGTTTGAACAAGATGAACAATTAGCTGAGTATAAAACTAAGTCCTTTGCTTGCAAAAGTATTGCTTTCAAAGAATGCGGACTTAACACAAAGCAACACAACTAAAATATCTATGAAGAATAAAGCAAGAGGGCTTAGATAAGAAGAGGAATAACACAAGTTCTTTCTTGCAAGGTGTTGCTTCTATATATGAGAATTTAACTTGAAGCAACACAAAGTAATATCAATAAAGAATTGTGCAAGAGAACTTAGAGAGGGAGAAGACAAACAAATCACAATAAAAAACACTAGTGACATGGGTAATTTGTTTTACTCAGGTTCGGTTCACCAAGAACCTAATCCCCATTGAGGGGTCCATAAAGGACGGGTCTTTTTCAACCCTTTCCCTCTCTCCAACGGTCACCAAGATCGGCGAGTGTTCCTTCTTCTTTTTCGACAAAAGACCAAAGTCTCCGCAAGGCCAACCATAAAGATAAGGGGCTCTTGCTAGCTTTACAATGAAACCCAACTCTTGTGTATGATATGGACCAATAAATTCCCTGTGAATGGGCTGGTTGGGATCCCTTTTATAGCCTTCAACCACCCATATAGCCATTATGGCCAGGCTGCATGTTCTGCGCACGGGCGGACAGTCCGCGGCTTGAGCCCGGACGGTCTACGACCCTCTCAAGGTCGGTTCTGATTTCTCAACGGATATGCCTGATAGACAAACGACTATCTGCCTCGATGACATCACGCGGATGGTCTGCCCTTGGTCATCTATGGTCTATGCCAGCTCTAAAATTCCTTTTACTCAACTTGTCACCTTTGGGCCGAACCAGATCTTCACATGCAGACGTTTCGTGAATTATAGTCGGACGGACTGCGCTTTATAGCCGGACGGTCCTCAATTTTAGCTAGACTTTCCATGATTAATAGTTCCTATTTGAAGTCATAGTGGTGTCGTGGACGGTCCGCCGTAAGGGGCCAGACAGTCCGCACTTAGCGATTTCAGAACTTGAGTTTCTGACTTGTCGTTGATCTTTGAACAATCTTCTCCAAGTTGCTTTGGCTAAACTTGAGAGATCCTATGACTTAGAAAAATATCTCAAGTGGCTTTCCATCTAGTCTAATTTATGGATCATGAACATTTTGATTCTCTAACTCATATTTCTTCTTTTGCTCAAACTAGCTCAAAAATAGTGAGATGTTGATTCTGAGATTTCCAACCTCTCTAGAAGTCTTGAATATGTTCCTCGGGGTGTTTAGAACTTATCCAAAGAGTAGAACTATTGGTAGTTCATCTATCCCAAGTTTTAACCCTATATGGTTGGATCTGAGCTGATTCTAACTTAGAAACTAAAATGTTGATCTTATGAACCTGTAAATCAAAGACTAGGCAAACTAGTTAGTCCGAATGGTTGTGATGGTCATCAAGCACCAAAATCAATATAAGAAATGGTTTAAGGCCATTTTCCTTTCAATCTCCCCCCTTTTTGGTGATTGATGCCAACACAAACCAAAGCAAATATGAAGTATGAAATTGTAACTAGTTTGGATTTGGTCAAGTGTTCATAAGCTACTCAAATGAAAACAGTCCTAAGTGAATATGAGTGATATTGATATGATTACAATTTTGGACCATATTTGCACCATATTTAATGGTTTTTGCAAACTTTTGATAAAATCTTTTCAAAGTTATTTGCATATGGCCTAAGGTACAAGGATGGAATTTTAAGAGCATTTCTAAGATTTAAAGATTTCCCCCCTTTTTCAAATGCTTTTCCTTTGGCCGCTCCCCTGAAGAAGTTCTCCCCTTTGGTATAAAATAGTTTTTCTCCTCTTTACTGTCAAGAGGGTTAATAGTACCAATTTGGAAGATAAAAGTTTTTTAGAAAACAGGGTGGTGGTGCGGTCCATTTGCTTTGGCCTAATAATTTCTCCCCCTTTGGCATTAGGCACCAAAAATGAAGAAATTTTGAGGCCTTTTCAATATAGATATGGAATTGAAGTACATGAGTTTGAGCAAGGGTGTTTGAAACCGGACGAATATGAAGTGGAATAACTCCCTTTGCTCGAAACTCTATTTCCTTTCTATTCAAGATTAAGCACAATATACACTTGAAGAATGGTTAGTCCCAAAGATTTAATGTGTAGATAATTGCTCCCCCTAAACTTGTGCATACAAGTGATGAATACTTGTAGATCAATGCACTTTAGGACTTGTGAGGTCCGAGGATGCAAGTTCTACACATTGAACCTTGGTATAAGCAAAAATATGAATTAAGAGCAAGTACTAATTGAAAGAGATATATAAGATCAAAAGATATGTCAATTAAGCTTTATTATAGTTCTACAACGTAGATTGTTCCTCCTAAGTATGTGCATAGAGAGGAATACATATTTTGGCCTTCAATGCCAAATGCACACAATGAGGTTAATGAGAACATATCTATATCATAGGATTTGTGAAGTGCAGTGTGTCATAATATAAACGTGATGCTTATGACATACTATGCACTTAAGAAAGCATGTTATAAACATTTGATACATTTACCATTAAGGATTCAGAGAAACTTAAGGAACCTCCACCTTTGGAACAAAGGTGCTTATCCTTGTTACAAGGGTAAGCTTTAAGCTCTTTGACAAGAATATTACTTCACCCATATTTAACAAAAAATGCATCAAAGCAGGAATGAAATCTTGAGAGGTTAAACTGGGTAGGAAGCAAGGTTATGCATACACATTGCTTTTTATTCCTCTTGTAACTAAAGATATGCAATATACGTATAAGAGGGAAAACAGGTACAAGTGTAAATGATAGGAAGTGGTTTACCCTTTTCGTACCTGCACATGGAACTATTCTCATGATTGTGTTTTGTCCTTAGTCTTGGTTACTTAAGTCCTATGCTCAAGACAATATAAAGAATTATTTTGCACGAGAGAGAATTCTAAAACTAGCGATCCTTTTGTTTAAACAAATCATTACTATCGAATATCAAGCAGATCACCTAATTGCATATATTTTTTCCTAAATTCTCATTTTAACTTAGTGCATACATAAGAGATACATCAATTGATAGTATATGAAGCACTAAGCAACATAAGTATCAATTGAAGCTATTCAATGATCAAGAATTTAACAAATGTGATTAAATGAACAACTTATGCACAAGATTATCAAATAAGCTTATAACAGGAGAATCCAATAATTATGCTACTTTAATAATGAAAGCTGTAATCCTTGATAAGAGTGATACTTCTTTACCAAATTGGATTGAGTTGTAGTGGCATACTTCATGAGAAACTTATTCTCATACTTGAGACTACTTCAGATTACTAAGGGAAAGTGTTAGTCTCAACATAATCAAGATATAGAAATGGGCTCCCCCTAAAGATGTGCATCAAGTATTTGAATGACTTGGTTAGATGCACTCTCTCTTAAAGACAAAATAGGGGAATTCATTGAACATCTTAATCAAGGCATAGTAAATTTACAATAATGAGCTTGTGCCTGGTATTCTCAAAATGAAAAATGTTTAGAATACTTACAACCACACCATTGATTCATTTGAAGATCTTCATGTCTAAGTGAGTGTTGTTGTTCTTTTTCATTGGGGTGCCCTCCCTTTATAGTTGTCTCTTTTTCCTTTCAAACTTATTGAAAATACATGAAAGAGAGATATTAGCAGCACATGGGAGTATATGATAAATGATGATTTCTTGAGATAAGAGATACAAACAAATCATCATCCATAAGTCACACAAACATGAAGTAAAATCCTTAATATTAGTGCATATATAATACCCAAATTTGTAAGTCATATGATAGGAGATGAATTCCTTGAGTATCTTGCCTCTATTTAATTGAGCATGTGAATAACCACCTTTAAAGTTAATAAATAGCTAATGACACTTAAATAAAGTTTGCATCATGCTGAGGTTTTATTTGTGTGTGCATTTAATAGTCACAAAAATAAGAATTATAGAAAGACATTGATATCCAAATTGAATTGAGACCCAATTTACAATTCTAGGAATTGAGAAAAGAGAAGAAAACACTATACAAATAGGATAAAAATAAAAATATAAATGAATCAAAATTCAGTTCATATTGTTATGTAAACATAGACATTTAACCTGAGTTTGAACTTCACACATATAGATTCAAATGTGGAATTTAAATTTGAAAGAGAAGAGAAGAGAGAAGAAAAGAAAATATAAAAGAAAAGAAAAAGGAAAGCCAACCTGGGCCCTAGACCCCAATTCAGCCCACTATCATTTTTCTTCCGCGTGGCCCAGCTCAAGGAAACCGGCGCCGACACCAAGGGCCCGCGGGTCAGCCTGATCTTGCTCGCGCGCCTGGCATCGCTGTCATGCGGGCCCCACCTGCCCGTCTTGGCCGCTCGCGCGCACGATTGTGTGCCCACGTAATCTGACACTTTGGCCCGGCTTACCAGGGGCAGGAAACTGCCTTCCCCTTCATTGATGGCCACGGACGTCGCGGGCTCTGTGGGCGTGATCTCAACCACTACCGCGGGATCCTCGGGAGACCTTGACTTCGTAGATAAAAGCTGGGTCGTCGTGCTTTTTCCTCCACGCGCAAACCAATCCAAGCTGCGGCGACTAACGTATCCACCATTGAGCCGAGAAAGAGGGAGGAGAGAGAGACCGTGCGCGCACACCGCCGTGGTCATCTGCCCGCTTTCGGCTCGGGAGGCCGAGAAGGAGTCTGGGCGCGGCGTGTCTTCCTGGTGCGGCGGCGGAGACAACTGAGGGACTCAGCGTCAGGAATCCTCGGGGCTCCTATCGTGGGGCGGACTTTGGACCGCGCGCGCTGACCTCACCTTCGTCTCGACAGGCGGTATGTTGCGTCTCTCTAGAAACACGAGTAAATTCCGCGCATGCGTGTGTCGTCGGGAGGGTAGTTGTGGTCGTTGGGCGAGTTCTTGATGGGCGGTGATGGCGCCATCATGGCTCACTCACACGCCAGCGTCCGGAGGAGGAAGACGGCACCAGAGCCATGGATTTTGTGATGAATGGACGAGATTAGATGATGAGGTTGGAGAGAGATAGCCATTAGATCATTCAGATGCGGCTCAGATTAGAAGATAGCGCACCCCTTCGATCAATTAAATCGTGTTCGTCGATGTCCGATCTGGTGGTCGCGAGGTGATTTGCATGCATAGAATCTGATCCATGGGATTAGGATTCGATGGCATAGATCGCATACTAGTTTGAGTTAGGCATATTACATCCTAACGCTCGATCTCTAATCTAACAGCCGAGAACTCAGGATACTCCTTCGGTGGCTCATTTCACAAAAGAACCCCTGCGGTCTTTACTAATCAACCCGTCGTCCAGTGCAACAGTGCTATGAGTCTCGACACTTTTTGTGCAGTGAACCCTGAACCTTCTGATTATAGCAGCGCAGTCCGGTCAGAGAATAAACTATGGAAATTCATTTAGAAAATGATTATTGGTGCAAAATTAATTCTAGAAACTTTATTTAATTCATAGAAAATTCATATTAAGTCCAAATTGACCCATTCCAGTTTCTATAATTTTGTAATATTATTATTTATCACATAGTGTCTCTATTTTGACATGAAAACCATATTAAAATTTATATCCTGATTAATCTTATATCAAATACATAAACCTTCAGAAATTCATGACTTAAAATAACTCCAAAATTAATGATTCTTGTTCCTATGATCTTATTTTAATATGTAGATTATTAATATGTATTTTGTATACATGTTTGGTGTGATGTTAATTTCCTCTTTATACCATGCTTGTTTGTATTGTGACGAGTAGAAAAGCCAGTGGCTGAGGATCCCGGTGTTCAGCAGATAGAAGTTGCTGAGCAGGAGCTCATTGAAGGCAAGTTGTGCCCTTGACCACTTTTATGCCCAATAATGTTCATTAATATCATTTGTTCAATGCAAAGGTTTAATTTTGATGGGACCCAATAGGTCACGCTAGTCTGTTTATCCTTTTTACCTTGTTTACCCCTGAATCATTTGGGTAGTTTTGCTATTACTTTATAATGTTTTGGGATAATATTTCATTATATCCATGTTCCAATTATTCTGCTATTTTATTTATGTTCATGTCAAGATCATTATCTTTAATTGGAACATAGAGCTTAACTTGAGAAACACGTGCCACCACAAGGGTGGAATGGGACGCCCTTGGCTGACTAACAAGGAAAGCTAGTGGAGGACTACCTTACCCGATAGGGGCAAGGGCAGTAGGGGAGTAGGTGTGTTGGGAGGTTCCTAGGTTGATTTTGCTGCGATGGCGATCAGACGGGGGATTCCTGCACTACTCTTCCTAGAAACTGTAGTAGGTTTTCTGAAGCTAGTGGAACTAGGTAAAGGCCTCGTAGTGTTACCCTGCCTCGCTTCCTTGGTAGAGGTGTATGGGGCCCATACAACCCCGTGGCAGATGGGTAACATGAATCGTGGGTAAAGGGTACAACCTTTGTAGAGTGTAAAACTTGTATACTAGCCGAGCTCACGGTTATGAGCAGCTCATGATTCTCGCATGATTAAATTATGGAACTAAATTCAATTTGTCATTTGCATTGCATGGGATTATTTATTAATTTTGTTCTAGTATTCTTATTATGGTTTGGTATTTACTTACATCTAGTAATTGCTTATAAAATTTGATCAACTTATTAAAAGCAATGCTCATCTTTAACCCCTATTATTGATTAGCCTTACACATCACATGAACTCCCACCTTTGGTGAGTTCATGCACATTATTCCTCACAACTTGTTGAGCGATGAACATGTGTGATCTCGCCCTTGCTGTCTCACACCCCACAGGAGAAGAACAGGTGGTTCAAGAGGAGCCACATAATGAGGAATTCGACTTGATCTAGGTGGCGTCTCCCAGTTGACTTTATACCGCCAAGGATGGACTTTAGTTCGTTTTATATTTATCTTTTATTTTGTAAGACTTTCGCTATGTAATAAGAACTCTGATGATATTGTGACATTTATCTCTACACACTCTATTATTATATGTGTTGTCTTCTTTGGTGCATATATGAGATGCACCCAGCTTTATCCCTTAAATCCGGGTGTGATAGAAGTGGTATCAAAGGAAATGTTGACTGTAGGACGAAACCTAGATAGAAATGGGCAAAACCCTTACCTACTTACCTTACTCTGATTCTTTCTACACTTATCTTGATCCTATCTCACCTTTTGCTGTTATACTCTGATTACTCTTATCTTTCCTACTCTAAGACAAGATGGATTTCACACATTGGAATCCTACATTTATGACCTTTTTAAGAGATAGGAGACCTATGACAAAATTAAAACTATTTTCTCTATTTAAAAAATGTTGGTTGATTGTTCTGATGATAAATGCATAATTTGCTTCTTTGACTGATTGAAATATTATTGTGGGCATCTTAGCATGTACCACCATAAGGTAATGTACTAGCTTTAGTAGGTGACACACTAATCTACTTAGCTAATAAATCCCCCACAATAACATGCCTCGTAATTACTCGCCTTGCCTACAATTCTTTCTTTCTTACCATGTGTTTCTAACTCAGATGGTCAATACCAGGAAGGGAGGAGGAATTGACATACCTGCCAACCCATTCAACCGGAGGGTACTTAGACAACAACAACAACAAGCTGAGATGAATCCTCCGAATCCTCCACCAGCCGGAGCTGATCTAGCAGTCGCAGCCTAGATCCGGATAATGCAACAGATGACAGATACTATGGTAGATATGCATGCGCAGATGTGGCAGGAATGCCAGGAGATGAGCCAAGAGATAGAAGAGATGCGCCAAGAGCGAAGGGCGCAACAGCAGCAAGCACCACTGCCACCACCACCACCACCACCACCGGTTCCACCCCAGGACAAGCACTAGGAGTTCATGAGCCACAAGCCACCGACGTTCGCTGGCTCTCCAGATCCTCTGCACGCTGATGATTGGTTAAAGTTAGTGGAGAAGATGCTGAATATTGCCCAATGCTCTGACCGGGAGAAGATTCTCTATGCTTCTGGTCGACTTACTAGTCCTGCTGCTGATTGGTGGGATTCTTACACTACTGTTCACGATGCTGCTGATACAATCACATGAGCGGAGTTTGCTACTCAGTCCAGAAACTATCGTATTCCTGCTAGACTAATGAAGATTAAGAAGAAGAAATTTCTATCACTGAAGCAGGGAGGCATGTCAGTCAGTGAGTACCGCGATAGATTCATTCAGCTCTCCAGATATGCACCAGATGAAGTGGTTGAAGATGAGAGAAAGCAAGAGCACTTCATTGAAGGACTCAATGGACCTCTATAGTATGCTCTGGTGGCTCATACATTTCCATCATTCCAGAGGCTGCTCGACAAGGCCCTAGCTATTGAACACAAGCGTGTTCAGCTGGGAGATTTGAAGAGGAAAGCAGTATAGATCTGATTCTTGGTATGTCATGGATAAGAAAGGCAAAGGCCATTATACAATGTGGTAGGGGTACTGTAGAACTCACCAGCCCTAAAGGAGAAAGATTTCAAGTTGAAATTGCAGTAACTACCTCTACTAGACGTGTGTCATTCTTAATAGATGAGAAGTTTGTTGGTGACAACATCCGTGTGGTTAGGGATTTTCCAGATGTCTTTCCAGAGGAGTTACCAGGGATGCCACCAGATAGGGAAGTTGAGTTTGCCATTGATCTCTTACCTAGGACCGCTCCTATTTCTAAACGGCCATACAGGATGTCCGTAGAAGAACTAAAAGAACTTAAGAAGCAGTTAACAGAATTACAGGAGGATGGGTACATTCGTCCGAGTTCCTCACCTTGGGGAGCATCGGTTCTGTTTTGTACAAAAGAAAGATGGATCACAAAGGATGTGTGTGGATTATAGATCCCTTAATGACAGTCCGGTGTGCCCAACCGACCGTTGGCTTGGGCCACGCGTCACTCGCTGATCGTGCAGCAGCCGACCATTGGCTGCGGGCACCATTGGCGCACTGGACAGTCCAGTGCACACCGGACAGTCTGGTGATTTTTAGCTGCGGTGCCTTTACTTTTTCCCGAGAGCAACGAGTTCGTCGTCGGGCCAGCCTGGGCACCGGACATTGTCCGGTGCACCACAGGCTGGTGCTATTTTGGCTGAACTTAGCTAAAACTTCTCCTGTTCAATTCCAGTTTTCTTGGCTATAATCTCGACACTTAGATAAATATGTTAGTACTCAAAAGCAATTTACTAAGGCCGGAGACATAACTTGTTCTTTGATTTGCATCTTAGCACTTATGAACCAACGTATTTTGTGTTGGGCATCTAATCACTAAAACATTTATAGAAATGGCCCAAGGGCACATTTCCCTTTCAATCTCCCCCTTTTTGGTGATTTATGCCAACACATTAAAAAGCAACTAAAGAGTGCAAATTGAAGACCAAATTTTCTTCATTTGGCATATTTGGATCAGTTTTGCCACCACTTGGTTTGTTTATGCAAATCAAATTCTTTTTCCTATCTCTAAGTCAAACACACTTGTTTGGGCAAATAGAGAGATCTTTCAAGAGTAATTTTGATCAAGCGGCAAAAACTCTCCCTTTTTCCCATAATCAAAATTTTCCCCCATAAGAGACCAAATTTTGCAATAAGAGTATTTTGGACAAAATACAAATTATAACTCTACTATTTTCAAAGTTCACAAGTGGTTGGCTGATCCATTTGCTTTGGCCTTAATTTCTCCCCCTTTGGCATTAAGCATCAAAACGGGATAACTTTTGGCCCCTTAACCTCATTGCCTCACCAAAATGTCAAATAAGAGCAAAAAGGCAATGAGAGCTTTAGTATGAACTTGGAATAAAATACACGTATACCAGAGTGCAGTGGAAGTCTTTTCTTCGTCCAAGTCCATTTTCCCTTTCAATGTTCCTTCGAGACTACTTCAAGTGCACTCAAACAAACAAGTTAGTCTCAAAGAAGTCAAGTTGTAGCACATCTCCCCCTAAACATGTGCATCATTTGCATAAGGACTTGTGAGGTCCGGGGATGACTTGTATAACTTGAGCGCCACAAATAAGCAATAAATGATGTAAATGCTCAAAGTAACACGATCAAAGGCATAGAACACATGTATGCTATAGATCAATCCAAGTTACACGAATCTAAGACATTTAGCTCACTACGCAATGTAGAACCCAAAATTTGTATCAAATAAAAACAAGGATATAAATAAATAAATGTAGTTATAAGTTAATGTCTTGAGAAATTATGGAACCTTGAGAGATTAATTGAATTTCTTCTATGTGTGCATATTCAATTAATGAGATGATATTGTTCAAATAACAAATAAATAATGAAATATGCATCTCATGCCGATAATTTTGTTGTGGTGCATTTTGTTTGAATAAAGGAATCAAGACTTAATTTGGCCTCAAATGATAAATGAGAATATATCAAAAAAAAAGAATAAAAAGAAAGGAATTTTAATTAAGTCCATTACCCGAGCCATAATTGAATAATAGGAAGAAAGATAAATAATAAAAATGCAAATAGTGGGAGTAATATTCACATTAGGATGGTATTTAATAATTTGAGATCTAAAATATAAACCAGGAATTTAAAATTGGGTTTGAATCTTTAAATTTGGAATTTGAAAAGAAAATAACAAAAGAAAAGAATAAAGAAGCTTACTACCTCGGTTTGGGCCAAATTCCCCTCGGCCGGCCCACTTCCCCATCCTCCCCTGCGGCCCATTCACTGCGCCAACCCATTCTTGACCCGGCGCCGACGTGCGAGTCCCTCCTGTCAGCCTTGATTCTTCCTCTGTCACGTGGACCCGGCCTGTCATCATCTCCTTCTCTCCGGCGTAACAAACAGCAAAACCAAACAGAAAATCGCGGGGCGCGCGCCTGGGATCCCTGTTCCGCAGACACCTGCGTACTCGCTGACCCTGGGTGGTGGGGCTATCTCGTCGGATCCGTCACTTTGCTCGGACTCGGTTGCTCAACGGTGCCAGCGCCATATCCGCGGGATTCGCGTCAACCAACGCCGCATCTGGGGCAGATCGAACGGAACCTCCATGCTAGCTTCTCGAGATCCTTGGCGCTTCTCTCTTCACCCTTTAGACTCGCTCCGGGGTATATAAATCGCCGTGGCCGGTAGCGGCGGACAGGGCGGTTCGAGGAAGCTCGCTCGCGACTAACATTCAACCATGGGCAAACAGCGTACTGGGGGGGGGCTCGATCTGAACCAGGTCATCAGCAAGACCGTGGTGAAGCTCTAGGATAGTCGCGGGTGATCTATGAAGTTTGACGTGGCCTCGCCGGGCACAATCGGGGACCTGTGTGATGGCAATTTCTCGCCGTCGGCTCGGGACCGCCGTGGGCCGCATCCTGCCGTGGGCGGGTGCCTTCGCGACCTACTACTCCGGTAAAATCCCACCCCTAGCTTTGCCACCCTCTGCTCCTCGCGATGCCCTAAACCGCATAAGAAATAGCTCTGGGGGACTTCGATTTGGGACTCGCCGGCATGAGCGCCGCCGTCACAAGCTTGTGCCCCGCCGTGCTCAGTTGTTGCCTCACGGTGGATGATGAAGCCCTCTGCACCGTCCATCCTGGGATAGACGGTCGAGATCACATCAGTATGCTGGTTTAGGATGATACAACCGTAGCCGTTGATTCCAGATCGGGCGTATGGGATTAGTTAATGGTCGCGTAAAACCTTAACCGTTGATCCATGTGCCAACGGTCTGGATCGGCTTCGTCACATGCCACTTCTCTGATCTAATCTGGGCCGCCAGATTTTGATCGGGTGGCTGACATGGGCCGATACCCCTTCGGCTTGCTGTCTTGCAAAAGAGCCCTCCTGGAATTTGAAAACCCACCCGCAATCCACGGTAGGGAAACTCTGAGTCTGCGCACTTTTTGTGTTAACACCCCTGTACTTTCCGATAATATTGCGCCAAGACCAAAGAACAATAAAAATCATAGAAAAAGATTTGGAAAATGATTTTTAGTGTTAAAATAAATCCAGAAACTTATTTAATTCATAACTAATTCATTTTAGCTCCTTTTTGATCCATTCCAGTTGCAATAATTTTGTTTTAACATTATTTATCACCTAGTACCTTTGTTTAGCCATGAAACTTGAAGCAAAATTGTTCATTTGAATTAATCTGTTCTAGGTGCTTAATAACTTCAGAAATTCATAACTAAATAACTATAACTCCAAATTTAGTGGTTCTTGTTTCTACGATCTCGTTACGACGCGTAGATTATTATTATTCAGTTTGTACTTATGTTTGGTGTAATGTTAATTTTGCCTATACAATGTTTGTTTGTATTGCTACGACTAGAGCGAGGTCACGTGCCACCTGAAGATCATCCTGGTACCTGGATTCTCAAGGCCCAGGCAAGTTGTGCCCTTGATCACTTCTTTTTACCTAGCCATGTTCTGATTAATCATAATGATCTGCATAGGTTAATTTTGATGGGACCCAATAGGTTACCCTAGTTTGTCTATCTTTATACCTTGTTTACCACTGAACTTTTTGGGTAGTACTTGCTAGTGCTTTATGTGGTTTTGGGTATGAAGATCACACTGTTCATGATTATACTTTTGTTATCAGTTATTATTACTGTTCATGTTAAGATCATTATGTTAATTGGAACATGGAGAACCACCCGGGAAAACAGTGCTACCACAAGGGTGGAATGGGACGCCCTTGGCTGATTAATTAGGAAAGCTAGTGGAAGACTACCTTACCCGAAAGGGGCAAGGGCAGTAGGGGAGAGGTCAGTGTAGGGAGGCCCTCGGGAGGATTTTGCTGCGATGGCGGTCCTGCAAGGGATTCCTGCACTGGATCTTCCTATAAACTGTAGCGGGTTTTCAGAAGCTAGTGGAACTTTGTAAAGGCCTCGTAGTGGGTCCCTAGCCATTCACCTCGGAAGTGTCTAAGGGCCTTGCAAACCCTGGCGACATGGGATACACGACTTGTGGGTAAAGATGCGCAACCTCTGCAGAGTGTAAAACTGGTATACTAGCCGTGCTCACGGTCATGAGCAGCTCGGACACTCACATGATTAATTTATGGAACTTAAACTCAATTTGTCATATGCATTGCATCGCAGGTGATGATGTTACTTTTGTTCTACTATTTAACTGGGTTGGTATTCACTTATACTTAGTAACTGCTAATAAAATTTTGACCAACTTTAAAAGCAATGCTCAGCTCTAACCATCTCCTTTGGTAAGCCTTACACTTCACGTGAGCTCCCACCTTTGGAGAGTTCATGCACATTATTCCCCACAACTTGTTGAGCGATGAACGTATGTGAGCTCACTCTTGCTGTCTCACACACACCGCAGGTCAAGAACAGGTACCACAGGATGAGGCGCTTGGAGGGTGCTGCGATGAGTTCGTGAGAGGTCTAGGCCGTCGTCTCCCAGTCAACTTTTGGGTTGCTGGACCGTTGTCTCCTTATAATGTAATTATTTATTTTGTGTAGAACTCCTGTTATATATAAAGATGTGACATTCGATCCTGTGCCACTATACATCATATGTGTGAGACTTGGTCCCAGCACACCTGGTGTTTTATGTTAGCGCCCGGGTTTTGGACTCCTAAAAACCGGGTGTTACAGAAGTGGTATCAGAAGAATGTTGACTGTAGGACGAAACCTAGATAGAACTGGACAACCATTCTTTACTTACCTCTGCTACTCTGATTCTTTTCTAAGCTTATCTTAATCTTTTCTCATCTATTTCCGCTTACTCTGATTATTCTTATCTTTTCCTTCTAAAGACAAATGTGGATTTCACACTTTGAAATCCCGTACCTAAAGTGACTTTTAGGAATAGGAGACCTACTCTCAGGAACAAAAACAAAACTATTTTTATGGTTATCTATGCACTTGAATGTTTGTTCTTATGATATTTGTCTGATTTGGATTTTTGATTGAGTGTGATGGGTTGTGGAGTAATGTCCACAATTACATCTGCATATACACATAGGTATAAAAACATATTTATAAAATAACTAGACAGCCTAGATTATCCCCATTGGAACCTATCTAGCTTAAGAAATTTATCTTATCCTAAAAGATCTCATTCTAACCAATTCCTCTTATCTTAAAAAGGATTCTCCCTTATCTTAATAGATCCATCTCATCTTAAAAGATACTCATCTTATCTTGAAAAGATTTTATCTCATCCTAATAAATCTAACTGACCTCAAAAGATTTTATCTTATCTTAATGGATCCATCTTACCTTAGAAAGATTCTATCCTATCCTAACCACTCTACTTATCTCATCCTAAAGTAACAACCATGATCTAATTAATGAAATCTTATCAAGTCTATCTAGTCATAACAATCTAACCTAAACTAACCTAATCTAGATTTTATATAATCTGTTATGATATAACCTAGAGTAGGTTACTTGATGTTGGTACAAGGGATAAGGCCATACTCCTAATTCACTTAAGACTAAATTGGTGACTTAAATCAACTCGGCTATACCCAACAACTTGACCTACATAACAGATCTATCTTAACCTCTTGTCCCAAACCCAGATGGAGACACCAAAAAGCAAGAAGGAGAAGATCAACCTCGACATGGAAGAATAGGAGTCAAATCAGATCTCGAGATGATTCAAGATTTACCACCTTGGATGGAGTCTTCCCTTACCAAGTTCTTCTTACCATCAGCTAAACTCACTTTGACCATCTCTCTTCTTACCTAACTATGTGTCTAAACTAGAAGATACCCATGCATTTCTAAGTACTTGCTAAATTGTATTAAAAAAAAAGAGAGACTCTTAATTTTTGAATCAATTAAAAACTACAACCTCAATTACAAACCAATCTTGGTATAATCCTTTTTCCTTACAAATCTCGAGGACGAGATTATTTTTAAGGGGGGTAGGATTTGTAGAACCCAAAATTTGTATCAAATAAAAACAAGGATATAAATAAATAAATGTAGTTATAAGTTAATGTCTTGAGAAATTATGGAACCTTGAGAGATTAATTGAATTTCTTCTATGTGTGCATATTCAATTAATGAGATGATATTGTTCAAATAACAAATAAATAATGAAATATGCATCTCATGCCGATAATTTTGTTGTGGTGCATTTTGTTTGAATAAAGGAATCAAGACTTAATTTGGCCTCAAATGATAAATGAGAATATATCAAAAAAAAAAGAATAAAAAGAAAGGAATTTTAATTAAGTCCATTACCCGAGCCATAATTGAATAATAGGAAGAAAGATAAATAATAAAAATGCAAATAGTGGGAGTAATATTCACATTAGGATGGTATTTAATAATTTGAGATCTAAAATATAAACCAGGAATTTAAAATTGGGTTTGAATCTTTAAATTTGGAATTTGAAAAGAAAATAACAAAAGAAAAGAATAAAGAAGCTTACTACCTCGGTTTGGGCCAAATTCCCCTCGGCCGGCCCACTTCCCCATCCTCCCCTGCGGCCCATTCACTGCGCCAACCCATTCTTGACCCGGCGCCGACGTGCGGGTCCCTCCTGTCAGCCTTGATTCTTCCTCTGTCACGTGGACCCGGCCTGTCATCATCTCCTTCTCTCCGGCGTAACAAACAGCAAAACCAAACAGAAAATCGCGGGGCGCGCGCCTGGGATCCCTGTTCCGCAGACACCTGCGTACTCGCTGACCCTGGGTGGTGGGGCTATCTCGTCGGATCCGTCACTTTGCTCGGACTCGGTTGCTCAACGGTGCCAGCGCCATATCCGCGGGATTCGCGTCAACCAACGCCGCATCTGGGGCAGATCGAACGGAACCTCCATGCTAGCTTCTCGAGATCCTTGGCGCTTCTCTCTTCACCCTTTAGACTCGCTCCGGGGTATATAAATCGCCGTGGCCGGTAGCGGCGGACAGGGCGGTTCGAGGAAGCTCGCTCGCGACTAACATTCAACCATGGGCAAACAGCGTACTGGGGGGGGGGCTCGATCTGAACCAGGTCATCAGCAAGACCGTGGTGAAGCTCTAGGATAGTCGCGGGTGATCTATGAAGTTTGACGTGGCCTCGCCGGGCACAATCGGGGACCTGTGTGATGGCAATTTCTCGCCGTCGGCTCGGGACCGCCGTGGGCCGCATCCTGCCGTGGGCGGGTGCCTTCGCGACCTACTACTCCGGTAAAATCCCACCCCTAGCTTTGCCACCCTCTGCTCCTCGCGATGCCCTAAACCGCATAAGAAATAGCTCTGGGGGACTTCGATTTGGGACTCGCCGGCATGAGCGCCGCCGTCACAAGCTTGTGCCCCACCGTGCTCAGTTGTTGCCTCACGGTGGATGATGAAGCCCTCTGCACCGTCCATCCTGGGATAGACGGTCGAGATCACATCAGTATGCTGGTTTAGGATGATACAACCGTAGCCGTTGATTCCAGATCGGGCGTATGGGATTAGTTAATGGTCGCGTAAAACCTTAACCGTTGATCCATGTGCCAACGGTCTGGATCGGCTTCGTCACATGCCACTTCTCTGATCTAATCTGGGCCGCCAGATTTTGATCGGGTGGCTGACATGGGCCGATACCCCTTCGGCTTGCTGTCTTGCAAAAGAGCCCTCCTGGAATTTGAAAACCCACCCGCAATCCACGGTAGGGAAACTCTGAGTCTGCGCACTTTTTGTGTTAACACCCCTGTACTTTCCGATAATATTGCGCCAAGACCAAAGAACAATAAAAATCATAGAAAAAGATTTGGAAAATGATTTTTAGTGTTAAAATAAATCCAGAAACTTATTTAATTCATAACTAATTCATTTTAGCTCCTTTTTGATCCATTCCAGTTGCAATAATTTTGTTTTAACATTATTTATCACCTAGTACCTTTGTTTAGCCATGAAACTTGAAGCAAAATTGTTCATTTGAATTAATCTGTTCTAGGTGCTTAATAACTTCAGAAATTCATAACTAAATAACTATAACTCCAAATTTAGTGGTTCTTGTTTCTACGATCTCGTTACGACGCGTAGATTATTATTATTCAGTTTGTACTTATGTTTGGTGTAATGTTAATTTTGCCTATACAATGTTTGTTTGTATTGCTACGACTAGAGCGAGGTCACGTGCCACCTGAAGATCATCCTAGTACCTGGATTCTCAAGGCCCAGGCAAGTTGTGCCCTTGATCACTTCTTTTTACCTAGCCATGTTCTGATTAATCATAATGATCTGCATAGGTTAATTTTGATGGGACCCAATAGGTTACCCTAGTTTGTCTATCTTTATACCTTGTTTACCACTAAACTTTTTGGGTAGTACTTGCTAGTGCTTTATGTGGTTTTGGGTATGAAGATCACACTGTTCATGATTATACTTTTGTTATCAGTTATTATTACTGTTCATGTTAAGATCATTATGTTAATTGGAACATGGAGAACCACCCGGGAAAACAGTGCTACCACAAGGGTGGAATGGGACGCCCTTGGCTGATTAATTAGGAAAGCTAGTGGAAGACTACCTTACCCGAAAGGGGCAAGGGCAGTAGGGGAGAGGTCAGTGTAGGGAGGCCCTCGGGAGGATTTTGCTGCGATGGCGGTCCTGCAAGGGATTCCTGCACTGGATCTTCCTATAAACTGTAGCGGGTTTTCGGAAGCTAGTGGAACTTTGTAAAGGCCTCGTAGTGGGTCCCTAGCCATTCACCTCGGAAGTGTCTAAGGGCCTTGCAAACCCTGGCGACATGGGATACACGACTTGTGGGTAAAGATGCGCAACCTCTGCAGAGTGTAAAACTGGTATACTAGCCGTGCTCACGGTCATGAGCAGCTCGGACACTCACATGATTAATTTATGGAACTTAAACTCAATTTGTCATATGCATTGCATCGCAGGTGATGATGTTACTTTTGTTCTACTATTTAACTGGGTTGGTATTCACTTATACTTAGTAACTGCTAATAAAATTTTGACCAACTTTAAAAGCAATGCTCAGCTCTAACCATCTCCTTTGGTAAGCCTTACACTTCACGTGAGCTCCCACCTTTGGAGAGTTCATGCACATTATTCCCCACAACTTGTTGAGCGATGAACGTATGTGAGCTCACTCTTGCTGTCTCACACACACCGCAGGTCAAGAACAGGTACCACAGGATGAGGCGCTTGGAGGGTGCTGCGATGAGTTCGTGAGAGGTCTAGGCCGTCGTCTCCCAGTCAACTTTTGGGTTGCTGGACCGTTGTCTCCTTATAATGTAATTATTTATTTTGTGTAGAACTCCTGTTATATATAAAGATGTGACATTCGATCCTGTGCCACTATACATCATATGTGTGAGACTTGGTCCTAGCACACCTGGTGTTTTATGTTAGCGCCCGGGTTTTGGACTCCTAAAAACCGGGTGTTACACGCAACCTGCAAAACCTTTTCTCATCTAAAGGCTTGGTGAAGATATCGGCTAGCTGGTTCTCGGTGCTAATATAGTAAATGTCGATATCTCCCCTTTGCTGGTGGTCTCTCAGGAAGTGATGCCGGATGTCTATGTGCTTAGTGCGGCTGTGTTCAACAGGATTATCCACCAAGCGGATTGCACTCTCATTGTCACATAGGAGTGGGACTTTGCTCAGATTGTAGCCAAAGTCCTAGAGGGTTTGTCTCATCCAAAGTAGTTGCACGCAACACTATCCTGCGGCAACATACTTGGCCTCAGCGGTGGATAGGGCAACTGATGTTTGTTTCTTAGAGCTCCAAGACACCAGGGACCTTCCCAGAAACTGGCATGTCCCTGATGTGCTCTTCCTATCAACCTTGCACCCGGCAATAGTCGGAATCTGAGTATCCGATTAAGTCAAAGGTAGACCCCTTTGGATACCAGATCCCGAAGCAAAGCGTAGAAACTAAATATCTAAGAATTCGCTTAATGGCCACAAGGTGACACTCCTTGGGGTCGGATTGAAATCTAGCACACATGCATACACTAAGCATAATGTCTGGTCTACTAGCACAAAGATAAAGTAATGAACCTATCATTGACCGGTATGCCTTTTGATCAACAGACTTACCTCCTTTGTTGAGGTCTAGATGTCCGTCAGTTCCCATCGGTGTCTTTGCGGGCTTAGCATCCCTCATCCCAAACCTTTTGAGAAGATCTTGAGTGTACTTCGTTTCGGAGATGAAGGTGCCTTCCTTGAGTTGCTTCACTTGAAATCCAAGGAAGTAGTTCAACTCGCCCATCATGGACATCTCAAACTTTTGCATCATTATCCTGCTAAACTCCTCATAAGACTTTTGGTTAGTAGAACCAAATATAATGTCATGGACATATATTTGGCAAACAAAAAGATCTCCATCGCAAGTCTTCCTGAAAAGAGTGGGATCAGCTTTCCCAACCTTGAAAGCATTAGCAATTAGAAAATCTCTAAGGCATTCATACCATGCTCTTGGGGGCTTGCTTAAGTCCATAGAGTGCCTTAGAGAGTTTATACACGTGGTCGGGATACCTGTCATCCTCAAAGCCAGGGGTTGTTCCACGTATACCTCCTCCTTGATTGGTCCATTTAGGAAGGCGCTCTTTACGTCCATTTGGAACAGCTTAAAGGAATAGTGAGCGGCATAGACTAATAAAATTCGAATTGATTCTAATCTAGCCACATGAGCGAAAGTCTCCTCAAAGTCCAAACCTGTGACTTGGGCATAACCTTTTGCCACAAGTCGAGCCTTGTTTCTTGTCACCACTCCGTGTTCGTCTTGCTTGTTGTGGAACACCCACTTGGTTCCCATAACATTTTGCTTTGGACGTGGCACCAGGCTCTAGAGTTCATTTCTTTTGAAGTTGTTGAGCTCTTCCTGCATGGCCGACACCCAGTCCGGATCCTGCAAGGCTTCTTCTACCCTGAAAGGCTCAATAGAAGAAACAAACGAGTAATGCTCACAAAAATTAGCTAATCGTGAGCGAGTTGTTACTCCCTTGCTGATGTCACCTAGAATCGGATCCACGAGGTGATTTCTTTGGATTGTCCCTTAGACTTGAGTTGGAGGGGCCCGTGATGCTTCTTCCTCCATAGCCTATTCTTCCTGTGCTCCCCCTTGATCCTGCCCCTCTTCTTGAGGTACCTGTTCATCGTCTTGAGTTGGGGGATGCACCATCATAGAGGAAGATGGTTGATCTTGTTCCTGTAGTTCGTGTGGTCGCACATCGCCTATCGCCATAGTTCGCATTACGGCCGTCAGAACCTCATCTTCATCTACATCATCAATATCAACTTGCTCTCTTAGAGAGCCATTAGTCTCATCAAATACAATGTCGCTAGAGACTTCAACTAATCCTGATGATTTGTTGAAGACCCTATACGCCTTTGTATTTGAGCCATATCCTAGTAAAAACCCTTGTACTACTTTGGGAGCAAATTTTGAATGTCTACCTTTCTTCACCAGAATGTAGCATTTGCTCCCAAATACACGGAAATAAGAAACATTGGATTTGTTACCAGTAAGGAGTTCATAGGAAGTCTTCTTGAGGAGACGGTGCAGATAGAGCCGGTTTATGGCATGGCAGGCTGTGTTCACAGCTTTCGACCAAAACCGCTCAGGCGTCTTGTACTCTCCAAGCATCATTCTCGCCATGTCGATTAGCGTCCTATTCTTCCTCTCCACCACACCATTTTATTGTGGTGTGTAGGGAGTGGAGAACTCGTGCTTGATTCCTTCCTCCTCAAGATATTCTTCAACCTAGAGATTCCTGAACTCTAACCCATTATCTCTTCTTATCTTCTTCACTTTTAGCTCAAACTCATTTTTGAGCTCTCCGTAAGAAGCGTTTTAGGGTTCCTTGGGTTTTGGATTTGTCCTGCAAAAAGAATACCCAAGTGAAGCGGGAAAAATCATCAACTATAACAAGACCATACTTACTTCCCTCGATGCTAAGATAGGCAATGGGGCCGAAGAAATCCATGTGTAGGAGTTGCAGTGGTCTTGATGTCATCATCACATTCTTGCTGTGATGAGTGCTTCCCACCTATTTCCCTGCTTGGCACGCTGCACAAGGTCTGTCTTCTCAAAACATACATCGGTTAGTCCTAACACATGATCTCCCTTTAGAAGTTTATCAAGGTTCTTCATCCCAACATGTGCTAGACGGTGATGCCAAAGCCAGCCCATATTAGTCTTAGTGATTAAGCATGCATCTAGATCAGCATTCTCCTTTGAGAAATCAACTAAATAGAGCTTGCCATCTAATACACCCTTAAAAGCTAATGAACCATCACTCCTTCTAAAGACAGATACATCAATATTTGTAAGTAAACAATTGTAACCCATATGACACAATTGACTTACAGATAATAAATTATACCCGAGTGACTACTAAAAACACATTTGATATTGAGTGCTCGGTCGTGATGGCTATCTTGCCCAAACCTTTAACCTTGGCTTGGTTCCCATCTCCAAAGATAATAGTATCCTGGGAATCCCTGTTCTTGTTGTAGGAGGTGAACATTTTCTTCTCCCCTGTCATGTGGTTTGTGCATCCGCTGTCGATAATCCAGCTTGAGCCCCCAGATGCATAAACCTGCAAGGTAATTAAGCTTGGGTTTTAGGTACCCAACTCTTGTTGGGTCCTACAAGGTTAGTTACAATAACTTTTGGAACCATAATGCAAGTCTTGTCTCCCTTGCATTTAGATCCCAATTTTCTAGCAACTACTTTGGCATTCTTGCATAATAATACAAAAGAAGCATTACACGTTTGATACATATCAGTTGAACTAGTGTAAACTTTCCTAGGTGCATGAGAAACAGTATGATTGCGCCTATGCCTACTCCTATCATGAACATATGGGGAACTAGAAGCAAACATAGCATGTGAATCATGATAAGTAGGTAAAGCAGCATGATTATGACATTTATCATAATGAGAAACTTTCTTGACATGAGCATAAAGATAATCATGGTTCTTTTGATCATGTGAAGAACTACTAGCCATAGGAGCCTTCCCTTTCTCCTTGTTGAGAACGGAAGTCCTTTGGCTTGTTAGGTTCTTGGTTTCCTTTCGAAAATCAAGTCCATCCTTAATTGAGGGGTGTCTTCCAACAGTGTAGGCATCCCTAGCAAATTTAAGTTTCTCATAATTATCCATGCAAGTCTTAAGTTGAGCATTAAGACTTGCAACATCATTGTTTAACTTAGCAATAGTAGAGGCATGTTCATTACAAGCATCAACATCAAAGTCTTTACATCTATTGCAAATAATAACATGCTCTACACATGAACTAGTTTCATTTACTTTCTCTAGCTTAGCATTCAAATCATTATTTAAATTCTTTAAGCTAGAAATAGATTCATAACAGGTAGACAATTCAGAAGACAACAATTCTTTCTTCTTAATTTCTATAGCAAGAGATTTTTGAACACTAACAAACTTATCATGTTCCTCATAGAGTATATCTTCTTGTTTTTCTAAAAGTCTATCTTTTTCATTAAGAGCATCAATTAGTTCATTTATCTTATCCACCTTAGATCTATCTAGCCCTTTAAATAAATCGGTATAATCTATCTCATCATTGGAAGATTCCTCATCGCTAGAAAAAGAATACTTAGGAGTATCTCGAATATGCACCTTCTTATCCTTCGCCATAAGGCACGTGTGTCGTTCGTTGGGGAAGAGCAAAGTTTTGTTGAAGGCTGAGGCAGCTAGTCCTTCATCTTCGGAGTTGGATGAGGAACAGTCGGAGTCCCATTCCTTCCCAATGTGTGCCTCGCCCTTGGCCTTCCTTTAGTTTTTCTTCTTTTCCCTCTTCCCATGCTTCTCTTGTGCCTGGTCATTATCGTTATCGGGCCATTGAGCTATAAAATGACCAGTCTTACCGCATTTGAAGCAGGAGTGTTTTCCCCTTGACTTGTTCTTGTTGGGGGTACTCCTTGCGTCCTTTTAGTGTGGTCTTGAAGCGCTTGATGATGAGCGCCATCTCATCCTCATTGAGCCCGGCAGCCTCCACCTGTGCTACCTTGCTAGGTAGCACCTCCCTGCTGCTGGTTGCTTTGAGAGCAATGGGCTGCGGCTCGTAGACGGGAAGCGGACCGTTCAAGGCATCATCCACATATCTTGCCTCCTCTACCATCATGCGCCCGCTTTGAGAGCACCTAGAGGGGGGGGGTGAATAGGTGATCCTGTAAAAACTTCAAACTTAAGCCACAAAAACTTGTTAAGTGTTAGCACGATTATTGCCAAGTGGCTAAGGTGAAGTCTCAACAAAACACAATACCACAAAAGATCAAGCACAGAGGTGACACAGTGGTTTATCCCGTGGTTCGGCAAAGACCAACGCTTGCCTACTCCACGTTGTGGCGTCCCAACGGACGAGGGTTGCAATCAACCCCTCTCAAGCGGTCCAAAGACCCACTTGAATACCACGGTGTTTTGTTTTGCCTTTCACTATCCCGTTTGCAAGGAATCTCCACAAATTGGAGTCTCTTGCCCTTACAAGTATATGATCACAAAGAAGCACAGAGTAAGGGAGGGAAGCAACACACACAAATCCACAGCGAAACGCGCACACACACGACCAAGAATCGAGCTCACAAGAGTATCACAAAGTTCTCACTAGAACGGAGCTCGAAACACTTAGAATGACAACAGAATGCGCAAAGATTGCTTGTGGATGATCAGGAATGCTCAAAGGTTGCTTGTGTGTCTCCTCCATGCGCCTAGGGGCTCCTTTTATAGCCCCAAGGCAGCTAGGAGCCGTTGAGAGCAAATCCGGAAGGCCATCCTTGCCTTCTGTCGTCGGGGGCACCGGACAGTCCGGTGCACACCGGACACTGTCCGGTGCCCGATTTGTTTCCATAACTGGCGCTTCCGACCGTTGCCGACCGTTGGAGATCTGGGAGCCGTTGGCGCACCGGACATGTCCGGTGCACACCGGACAGTCCGGTGCCGTCTTCCGACCGTTGGCTCCGCCACGTGTCCTGCGCAGATTGCGCGGCCGACCGTTGGCCCGGCCGACCGTTGGCTCACCGGACAGTCCGGTGCACACCGGACAGTCCAGTGAATTTTAGCCGTACGCCGTCGGCCAATTTCCCGAGAGCGGCCAGTTCGAGCCGAGTCAGCCTGGCGCACCGGACACTGTCCGGTGCACACCGGACAGTCCGGTGCTCCAGACCGAGCTGGGTCTTGGCAGCACACAGCCAAGTCTTTTCTCCTCTTCTCTCTTCTTCTTCTTTCTGTTTCTAACACTTAGACAAATGTATTAGTACACAAAACCAATGTACTAAGGCTTAGAAACATACCTTTACTTCATGATTTGCACCTTGTTCATCCATGTACATAAATTCACAATTAAGCACATGTGTTGGCACTCAATCACCAAAATACTTAGAAATGGCCCAAGGGCACATTTCCCTTTCAATCTCCCCCTTTTTGGTGATTTATGCCAACACAACATAAAGCAACTAGAACAAGTGCAAACTCACTTCAAATAAAACTCAAATTTATTTTGAATCAATTTTGGCATATATGGATCATCCTTTGCCACCACTTGGTTTGTTTTTGCAAATCAAACTCAAATCTCTATCTCTAAGTTAAACACACATGTTGAAGCATAAAGAGAGTCATTCCAAAAGAGATTGATCAAAGATTTCAAAAACTCCCCCTTTTTCCCATAATCAATGCTTCTCCCCACAAGAAGCCAACTTTTGACAAGAGAGACAACATAAGAATTTTGACAAACCAAAAACTCTATTCTACTATTTTCAAACTCTCTCAAGTGGTAGCTGATCCATTTATTGCTTTGGCCTTTATTTTCTCCCCCTTTGGCATCAAGCACCAAAACGGGATCAATTTTGGCCCTTTAACCCCATTGCCTCACCAAAATTTTCAATTAAGAGCAAATGGCAATAAGAGTTCATGAGATGAACTTGGAAATAAGTTACCCTCTCATCGGAGTGCAGTGGAAGTCTTGCATGATCCAAGTCCACCTTTTCCCTTTCAATTCTCCTTTGAGACTAAATCAAACAAACTCAAGCATATGGTTAGTCTCAAGGGGTCAAGTTGTAACACATCTCCCCCTAAACATGTGCATCACTTTGCAACGGACTTGTGAGGTCCAGGGAGTGTTTGTACAACTTGAGCACCATGATAAGCAACAAAATGCAAGAAGGAACATGATCAAAAGCATGAATACATGTATGCTACAATTCAATCCAAGTTCCGCGAATCTAAGACATTTAGCTCACTACGCAGCCTGCAAAAGGTCTTCTCATCTAAAGGCTTGGTGAAGATATCGGCTAGCTGGTTCTCGGTGCTAACATAAAACACTTCGATATCTCCCTTTTGCTGGTGGTCTCTCAAAAAGTGATGCCGGATGTCAATGTGCTTTGTGCGGCTGTGCTCAACAGGATTTTCCGCTATTCGGATAGCACTCTCATTATCACATAGGAGTGGGACTTTGCTCAGATTGTAGCCAAAGTCCCTGAGGGTTTGCCTCATCCAAAGTAGTTGCGCGCAACACTGACCTGCGGCAACGTACTCGGCCTCAGCGGTGGATAGGGCAACGGAGGTTTGTTTCTTAGAGTTCCATGACACCAGGGACCTTCCTAAGAATTGGCACGTCCCTGATGTACTCTTCCTATCGACCTTACATCCAGCATAGTCAGAATCTGAGTACCCAATCAAGTCAAAGTTAGACCCCTTTGGATACCAGATCCCGAAGCAAGGCGTAGCGACTAAATATCTAAGAATTCGCTTCACCGCCACCAAGTGACACTCCTTAGGATCGGATTGAAATCTAGCACACATGCATACGCTAAGCATAATATCCGGTCTACTAGCACATAAATAAAGTAAAGACCCTATCATTGACCGGTATGCTTTTTGATCAACGGACTTACCTCCTTTGTTGAGGTCGGTGTGTCCGTCGGTTCCCATTGGAGTCTTTGCGGGCTTGGCGTCCTTCATCCCAAACCGCTTTAGCAGATCTTGCGTGTACTTCGTTTGGGAAATGAAGGTGCCGTCCTTGAGTTGCTTCACTTGGAACCCAAGGAAGTAGTTCAACTCGCCCATCATTGACATCTCGAATTTCTGCGTCATCACCCTGCTAAACTCTTCACAAGACTTTTGATTAGTAGAACCAAATATTATGTCATCGACATAAATTTGGCATACAAACAAATCACCATCACATGTCTTTGTAAAAAGAGTTGGATCGGCTTTCCCAACCTTGAAAGCATTAGCAAGTAAGAAATCTCTAAGGCATTCATACCATGCTCTTGGGGCTTGTTTAAGTCCATAGAGCGCCTTAGAGAGCTTACACACGTGGTCGGGGTACCGTTCATCCTCGAAGCCAGGGGGTTGCTCCACGTACACCTCCTCCTTTATTGGCCCGTTGAGGAAAGCGCTCTTCACATCCATTTGGTACAACCTGAAAGAATGGTGAGCGGCATATGCTAGCAAGATACGAATTGATTCTAGCCTAGCCACAGGAGCAAAAGTCTCCTCAAAGTCCAAACCTGCGACTTGGGCATAACCTTTTGCCACAAGTCGAGCCTTGTTCCTCGTCACCACCCCGTGCTCATCCTGTTTGTTGCGGAAAACCCACTTGGTTCCCACAACATTTTGCTTGGGACGAGGCACCAGTGTCCAAACTTCGTTGCGCTTGAAGTTGTTGAGTTCCTCCTGCATGGCCAACACCCAGTCCGGATCTAGCAAGGCCTCCTCTACCCTGAAAGGCTCAATAGAGGAGACAAAAGAGTAATGTTCACAAAAATTAACTAGTCGAGACCGAGTAGTTACTCCCTTGCTAATGTCACCCAGAATTTGGTCGACGGGATGATCCCTTTGAATCATCGCTCGAACTTGGGTTGGAGGTGCCGGTTGCGCTTCTTCCTCCATTACTTGATCATCTTGTGCTCCCCCTAGATCACACGCCTCCTTTTGATGAGCCTGTTCATCGTCTTGAGTTGGGGGATGCACCGTTGTTGAGGAAGAAGGTTGATCTCGTTCATCTTGTTCCTGTGGTCGAACGTCTCCAATCGCCATGGTTCGTATAGCGGCCGTTGGAACATCTTCTTCATCTACATCATCACAATCAACAACTTGCTCTCTTGGAGAGCCATTAGTTTCATCAAATACAACGTCGCTAGAGACTTCAACCAAACCCGATGATTTGTTGAAGACTCTATACGCCTTTGTATTTGAATCATAACCTAATAAAAACCCTTCTACAGCTTTGGGAGCAAACTTAGAATTTCTACCCTTCTTCACTAGAATGTAGCACTTGCTCCCAAATACACGAAAGTACGATACATTGGGTTTGTTACCGGTTAGTAGCTCATATGACGTCTTCTTGAGGAGGCGGTGAAGGTAGACCCTGTTGATGGCATGGCAAGCCGTGTTCACGGCTTCCGACCAAAAGCACTCGGGGGTCTTGAACTCTCCAAGCATCGTCCTCGCCATATCGATTAGCGTCCTGTTCTTCCTCTCTACCACACCATTTTGCTGTGGTGTGTAGGGAGCGGAGAACTCGTGCTTGATCCCTTCCTCCTCAAGAAACTCCTCCACTTGAAGGTTCTTGAACTCGGACCCGTTGTCGCTCCTTATCTTCTTCACCTTGAGCTCAAACTCATTTTGAGCTCTCCTGAGGAAGCGCTTGAGGGTCCCTTGAGTTTCAGACTTATCCTGCAAAAAGAACACCCAAGTGAAGCGGGAAAAGTCATCAACAATAACTAAACCATACTTACTTCCTCCTATGCTTAGATAGGCGACGGGTCCGAAGAGGTCCATATGCAGCAGCTCCAGAGGTCTTGATGTGGTCATCACATTCTTGCTGTGATGTGCTCCTCCCACCTGTTTACCTGCTTGACAAGCTGCACAAGGTCTATCTTTTTCGAAATAAACATTGGTTAGACCTATCACGTGTTCTCCCTTTAGAAGCTTGTGGAGGTTCTTCATCCCCACATGTGCTAAGCGGCGATGCCACAGCCAGCCCATGCAAGTCTTAGCCATTAAGCATGCATCTAGACCGGCCTCTTCTTTTGCAAAATCAACTAAGTAAAGCTTGCCGTCTAGTACACCCTTAAAAGCTAGTGAACTATCACATCTTCTAAAGACAGACACATCTACATTAGTAAAAAGGCAATTGTATCCCATGTTGCATAGTTGACTAACAGATAGCAAATTGTAACCAAGAGACTCAACTAAAAACACATTTGAAATTGAGTGCTCATTAGAAATTGCAATTTTACCTAACCCTTTTACCTTGCCTTGATTCCCATCACCGAATATAATTGAATCTTGGGAATCCTTATTTTTGACGTAGGAGGTGAACATCTTCTTCTCCCCCGTCATATGGTTTGTGCATCCGCTGTCGATAATCCAGCTTGAACCCCCGGATGCATAAACCTGCAAGGCAAATTTAGGCTTGGGTCTTAGGTACCCAACTCATGTTGGGTCCTGCAAGGTTAGCACAAATGTCCTTAGGGACCCAAATGCAAGTCCTGTCTCCCTTGCATTTTGCCCCTAACTTCCTAGCAACTATTTTCCTATCCTTTCTACAAATAGCAAAGGAAGTGTTTAAAGCACAATAAATTATAGAAGGTTCATTCACTACTTTCCTAGGAGCATGAATAACATTCTTTCTAGGCATATGTACAACATTTCTCCTACACATATTCCTATCATGCTTATAAGAAGAACTAGAAGCAAACATGGCATGAGAATCATAAACATGTGAATCAAAATCATTATAAACATTTCTAGCATTTCTCCTATCATTATACATAAAGGCATGGTTCTTTTTAGCATTACTAGCCATAGGGGCCTTCCCTTTCTCCTTGACGAAGATGGGAGCCTTATGGCTTGTTAAGTTCTTGGCCTCTCTCTTGAAGCCAAGACCATCCTTAATTGAGGGGTGTCTACCAACCGTGTAGGCATCCCTTGCAAATTTTATTTTATCAACTTCATTCTTGCTAGTCTTAAGTTGGGCATTAAGACTAGCCAATTCCTCATTTAATTTGGAAATTAAAACTAGGTGTTCACTACAGGCATCAACATCGAAATCCTTACACCTAGTGCAAATCATAACATGTTCTACACAAGAATTACATTTATTTGCTACTTCTAACTTAGCATTTAAATCATTGTTAACACCTTGTAAAGTAGAAATGGTTTCATGACAAGTAGATAGTTCATAAGAAAGCATTTCATTTCTTTTCACTTCTAAAGCATATGATTTTTGTGCCTCTACAAATTTATCATGTTCATCATACAATAAATCCTCTTGCTTTTCTAAAAGCCTATCCTTTTCATTTAATGCATCAATCAATTCATTGATTTTATCTATCTTAGATCTATCTAAGCCCTTGAACAAGCATGAATAATCTATGTCATCATCATCACTAGATTCATTATCACTAGATGAAGCATAAGTGGAGTCTTGAGTACTCACCTTCTTCTCCCTTGCCATAAGGCATGTGAGACGCTCGTTGGGGAAGAGGGAAGACTTGCTGAAGGCAGTAGCAGCGAGTCCTTCATTGTCGGAGTCGGAGGAGGAGCAATCCGAGTCCCATTCCTTTCCTAGATGTGCCTCGCCCTTTGCCTTCTTGTATTGCTTCTTCTTCTCTCTTTTGTTCCCCTTTTCCTGGTCACTTTCATTATCGGGACAGTTAGCGATAAAATGACCAAGCTTACCGCATTTTAAGCATGAGCGCTTCCCCTTTGTCTTGGTCTTGCTTGGCTGCCCCTTGCGACCATTTAGCGCCGTCTTGAATCTTTTGATGATGAGAGCCATCTCTTCATCATTGAGTCCGGCTGCCTCAATCTGTGCCACCTTGCTAGGTAGCGCCTCCTTGCTTCGTGTTGCCTTGAGAGCAAGGGGTTGCGGCTCGTTGATCGGACCATTCAAGGCGTCGTCCACATACCTCGCCTCCTTGATCATCATTCGCCCGCTAACGAATTTCCCAAGAACTTCTTCGGGCGACATCTTGGTGTACCTGGGATTTTCACGTATATTGTTTACCAAATGAGGATCAAGAACTGTAAATGACCTTAGCATTAGGCGGACGACGTCGTGGTCCGTCCATCGCGTGCTCCCGTAGCTCCTTATCTTGTTGATAAGGGTCTTGAGCCGGTTGTATGTTTGCGTCGGCTCCTCGCCCCTTATCATCGCGAACCGTCCGAGCTCTCCCTCCACCAACTCCATCTTGGTGAGCAAGGTGACGTCGTTTCCCTCATGAGAAATCTTGAGGGTGTCCCAGATCTGCTTGGCGTTATCCAAGCCGCTTACTTTATGGTATTCATCCCTGCACAAGGAAGCTAGAAGAACAGTAGTAGCTTGTGCATTCTTATGAATTTGTTCATTAATGAACATGGGACTATCCGAACTATCAAAGTGCATTCCACTCTCTACAATCTCCCAAATACTAGGATGGAGAGAGAATAGGTGACTACGCATTTTGTGGCTCCAAAATCCGTAGTCCTCTCCATCAAAGTGTGGGGGCTTGCCGAGTGGAATGGAGAGCAAATGTGAATTTGAACTTTGCGGAATACGAGAGTAGTCAAAAGAAAAGTTCGAATTAACCGGTTTCCTTCTCTCGTAGTCGCTGTGGTCGTCTTTTTGGGAAGAAGTAGACTCATCGCTGTCGTAGTAGACGATCTCCTTGATGCGCCTTGTCTTCTTCTTCTTCCCTTCCTTCCGTCTATGGCCCGAGCCGGAGTCGGTAGGCTTGTCGTCCTTCGGCTCGTTGACGAAGGTCTCCTTCTCTTTGTCGTTGATCACTATACCCTTCCCCTTAGGATCCATCTCTTCGAGCGGTTAGTCCCTTTGTGAAGAGAACGGCTCCGATACCAATTGAGAGCACCTAGAGGGGGGGGGGTGAATAGGTGATCCTGTAAAAACTTCAAACTTAAGCCACAAAAACTTGTTAAGTGTTAGCACGATTATTGCCAAGTGGCTAAGGTGAAGTCTCAACAAAACACAATACCACAAAAGATCAAGCACAGAGGTGACACAGTGGTTTATCCCGTGGTTCGGCAAAGACCAACGCTTGCCTACTCCACGTTGTGGCGTCCCAACGGACGAGGGTTGCAATCAACCCCTCTCAAGCGGTCCAAAGACCCACTTGAATACCACGGTGTTTTGTTTTGCCTTTCACTATCCCGTTTGCAAGGAATCTCCACAAATTGGAGTCTCTTGCCCTTACAAGTATATGATCACAAAGAAGCACAGAGTAAGGGAGGGAAGCAACACACACAAATCCACAGCGAAACGCGCACACACACGACCAAGAATCGAGCTCACAAGAGTATCACAAAGTTCCCACTAGAACGGAGCTCGAAACACTTAGAATGACAACAGAATGCGCAAAGATTGCTTGTGGATGATCAGGAATGCTCAAAGGTTGCTTGTGTGTCTCCTCCATGCGCCTAGGGGCTCCTTTTATAGCCCCAAGGCAGCTAGGAGCCGTTGAGAGCAAATCCGGAAGGCCATCCTTGCCTTCTGTCGTCGGGGGCACCGGACAGTCCGGTGCACACTGGACACTGTCCGGTGCCCGATTTGTTTCCATAACTGGCGCTTCCGACCGTTGCCGACCGTTGGAGATCTGGGAGCCGTTGGCGCACCGGACATGTCCGGTGCACACCGGACAGTCCGGTGCCGTCTTCCGACCGTTGGCTCCGCCACGTGTCCTGCGCAGATTGCGCGGCCGACCGTTGGCCCGGCCGACCGTTGGCTCACCGGACAGTCCGGTGCACACCGGACAGTCCGGTGAATTTTAGCCGTACGCCGTCGGCCAATTTCCCGAGAGCGGCCAGTTCGAGCCGAGTCAGCCTGGCGCACCGGACACTGTCCGGTGCACACCGGACAGTCCGGTGCTCCAGACCGAGCTGGGTCTTGGCAGCACACAGCCAAGTCTTTTCTCCTCTTCTCTCTTCTTCTTCTTTCTGTTTCTAACACTTAGACAAATGTATTAGTACACAAAACCAATGTACTAAGGCTTAGAAACATACCTTTACTTCATGATTTGCACCTTGTTCATCCATGTACATAAATTCACAATTAAGCACATGTGTTGGCACTCAATCACCAAAATACTTAGAAATGGCCCAAGGGCACATTTCCCTTTCACGCTTACGAATATTTCGAGGATTTCCTCGGGCGACATCTTGGTGTACCTGGGGTTTTCACGAATAAGATTTACAAGATGGGGGTCAATAACCATAAATGACCTGAGCATGAGTCGGACGACGTCATGATCCGTCCATCTTGTACTCCTGTAGCTTCGGATTTTGTTGACAAGGGTCTTTAGCCCGTTGTATGTCTGTGTTGGCTTTTCTCCCCTTATCACTGTGAAATCTCCCCAGCTCGACTTTCACCAGTTCCATTTTGGTGATCATGGTGGCATCATTCCCCTCGTGTGAAATCTTGAGGGTGCCCCAGATTTGTTTAGCATTGTCCAAGCCGCTGACCTTGTTGTATTCATCCTTGCATAGAGATGCTAGCAAAATAGTAGTGGCTTGGGCATTCTTATGAATTTGTTCATTGATAAACACAGGGTTATCAGTACTATCAAAATGCATTCCACTTTCTACAATTTCCCAAATGCTAGGATGGAGGGAAAATAGATGACTACGCATTTATGGCTCCAAAATGAGTAATCCTCTCCATCAAAGTGTGGGGGTTTTCCAAATGGAATAGAAAGTAAATGAGCATTTGAATTGTACGGAATACGGGAATAATCAAAAGAGTAGTTTTGATTAACCGTTTTCCTTTTGAACGAGGAGTCATCGTCGTCATCCCTTGGTGAAGAAGAGGAGGCATCGCTGTCGTAGTAGATAATCTTCTTGATGCGCCTCTTCTTCTTCATGTCCCTCTTCTTGTTACTTGAGCCTGAGTCAGTGGGCTTGTCGTCTCTTGGCTCTTTGAAGAGGGACTCCTCCTTATCGTTGATCACCATCCCCTTGCCCTTAGGATCCATCTCTTTAGGCGGTTAGTCCCTTAGATGAAGAGTACGATTCCGATACCAATTGAGGGCACCTAGAGGGGGTGAATAGGTGATCCTGCAAAATTCAGCACTAATAGCACAAACTTGGTTTATAAAATGTTAGTTAGATTAAACCAAGTTGCTATAGAGCGAGCTCTTGAGAAGAAATCAATCACAGTGAAAAGCAACACAAGAGACACGATGTTTTATCTCGTGGTTCGGCCAATGCCTACTCCACGTTGTGGTGACCTCCTATGGTTAAGGATTGCACTCAATCCCTCTCAAGTGAACCAATGATCAACTTGAGTACCACGGTTTCCTTTCTCAGTAGACTTTTCCCGTTTGTGAGGAATCTCCACAAATTGGAGCCTCTCGCCCTTACAAAGTTGATCACAAGAGAAGCACAAGAGTAAGGGAGGGAAAGCAACACATGCAAGACTCAATTCGTAGCACACACACGCACACAAGCCAAGACTTGAGCACAAAACACGGCATAGGGAGTTCACAACTCAAACGGTGCTTAAATCTCTAACACAATGATCCAAATGCGTGGAGGCGGAGTCTAGGTGTCTTAGGATGTTTAGAGAATGCTTGGTGTTGTGCTCCATGCGCCTAGGGGTCCCTTTTATAGCCCCAAGGCAGCTAGGAGCCGTTGAAGTTCCAATTGGAAGGCAATTCTTGCCTTCTGTCGGGTGGCGCACCGTACAGCCTGGTGCACCACCGGACATGAACAGTACCTGTCCGGTGCCCGATCTCCTTCCTTATTGGGTGCAGCCGACCGTTGGACCTCGGGTCCCGTTGGTGCACCGGACGGTGCACACCGGACAATCCGGTGTGCCCAACCGACCATTGGCTCGGGCCACACGTCACTCGTTGATCGTGCAGCCAACCGTTGGCCGTGGGCGCCGCTGGCACACCGGACAATCCGGTGCACACCGGACAGTCCGATGATTTTTAGCCGTGGTGCCTTTACTTTTCCCGAGAGCGACGATTTTGTCGTCGGGCCAGCCTGGGCACCAGACACTGTCCGGTGCACCACCGGATAGTCCGGTGCACCACAGGCTGGTGCTGTTTTGGCTAAACTTAGCCAAAACTTCTCCTGTTCGATTCCAGTTTTCTTGGCTATATTCCTGGCACTTAGATAAATATGTTAGTACTCAAAAGCAATTTACTAAGGTTGGAGACATACCTTGTTCTTTGATTTGCATCTTAGCACTTATGAACCAACGTATTTTGTGTTGGACATCTAATCACCAAAACATTTATAGAAATGGCCCAAGGGCACATTTCCCTTTCAACTATCCCACTCATGACTTAGAACTGGCATCCGTAGTGCATGCGCTCAAGATATGGAGACATTATATTATGGGAACCAAGTGCCAAGTGTACACCAATCACAAGAGTTTGAAGTACATATTCACTCAGAAGGATCTCAACCTTAGGCAACGCTGATGGTTGGAACTCATAAAGGATTATGATTTGGAGATTCACTATCACCCGGGCAAGGCAAATCTGGTTGCGGATGCCTTGAGTCGAAAGGAGCACATCCACTCAGCCATTGTTGCACAGCTACCCAATGAGATTGTTGAAGATTTCAGAAGACTCAACCTAGGAATTGTTGCACACACTAAAGGAATCACTATTGATGTGGAACCTACCTTGGAGCAAGAAATTCGCAAGGGTCAGATTGGTGATGCTAAAATACAAGAGATCAAGGATCTTATTACTGAAGGTAGAGGTCTAGAATTCACGGAGGATGAGCAAGGCACGTTATGGTTCAAGTACCAAATATGTGTTCCTGAGATTGACAGCCTTCGTGAGACTATATTGAAGGAAGCCCATGATTTTGATTACTCTATTCATCCTGGTAGCACTAAGATGTATCTGGATTTGAAGCGGAGGTACTGGTGGTATGGGCTAAAAAGAGATGTGGCTGCACATGTGGCTATGTGTGATGTGTGTCAAAGAGTCAAGGCCGAACACTAAAGACCATCTGGACTACTGCACCCATTAAAGATACCCGAATGGAACTGGGAAGAAATTGGCATGGATTTCATTACTGGATTACCTTGCACCCCGAAAGGATATGATTCTATATGGGTGATTGTGGATAGACTGGCCAAAGTGGCTCACTTCATTCCGGTCAAGACTACTTATAAAGGCTCTCAGCTAGCAGAGTTATATATGGCTTGGATTGTGTGTTTACACGGAGTACCAAAGAATATTGTTTCTGATCGAGGCTCACAATTTATCTTAATATTCTAGAGAAGCTTTCATGAGAATATGGATACAAAGTTGAACTATAGTACGGCCTATCACCCTTAGACTGATGGATAGACTAAAAGGACTAATCTAGTACTGGAAGATATGTTGAGAGCTTGTGCCCTTCAGCATGGAAGTAGTTGGGATAAAAGTCTACCATATGCAGAGTTCTCTATAATAATAGTTACTATGCCAGTGTGAAGATGTCACCATTCGAGGCTTTATATTTGCAGGAAGTGCATGACTCCTCTGTAGATCAGACTGGAGGAAGACAATTCTTTGGGCCTAAACTTATTCAAGAGGCAGAAGAACAAGTCCGTATAATCCAAGAGAACTTGAGGGTAGCTCAGACTAGATAAAAGAGCTATGCTGATAATAGAAGAAGACCACTGGAGTTTGAGGAAGGTGATCATGTGTACCTCAAGGTGTCACCACTTCGTGGAATGAAGAGATTTAAAGTTAAAGGCAAACTATCCCCTCGCTTTATTGGACCATTCAGAATCTTTAGACGAGTTGGGGAGATGGCATACCAACTCGAGCTACCTGGTCATCTATCTGAGGTGCATAATGTATTCCACGTGTCTCAACTTAAGAAGTGTCTCCATGTCCCTGAGGAACAGTTACCGATGGAAGAACTAAGTGTTCAGGGTGATTTGACTTACACAGAATACCCTATCAAGATTCTTGATACTTCAACACGTGTTACAAGAAATAAGGTGATGAAGATGTGCAAAGTGCAATGGAGTCACCATGGAGAAGATGAAGCTACTTGGGAGAGAGAAGAAGAGCTTCGAATAGATTTTCCCCATCTTTTCCCTAGTCCTTCCTAAATCTCGAGGACGAGATTCTTGTTAAGGGGGGTAGGATTTGTAATACCCAAATTTGTAAGTCATATGATAGGAGATGAATTCCTTGAGTATCTTGCCTATATTTAATTGAGCATGTGAATAACCACCTTTAAAGTTAATAAATAGCTAATGACACTTAAATAAAGTATGCATCATGCTGAGGTTTTATTTGTGTGTGCATTTAATAGCCACAAAAATAAGAATTATAGAAAGACATTGGTATCGAAATTGAATTGAGACCCAAGTTCCAATTCTAGGAATTGAGAAAAGAGAAGAAAACACTACACAAATAGGATAAAATAAAAATATAAATGAATCAAAATTCAGTTCATATTGTTATGTAAATGTAGACATTTAACCTGAGTTTGAACTTCACACATATAGATTCAAATGTGAAATTTAAATTTGAAAGAGAAGAGAAGAGAGAAGAAAAGAAAATATAAAAGAAAAGAAAAAGGAAAGCCAACCAGGGCCCTAGACCCCAATTCGGCCCACTATCATTTTTCTTTCACGCGGCCCAGCTCAAGGAAAACCGGTGCCGACACCAAGGGCCCGCGGGTCAGCCTGATCTTGCTCGCGTGCCTGGCATCGCTGTCATGCATGCCCCACCTGCTCATCTCGGCCGCTCGCGCGCACGACCGTGTGCCCACGTAATCTGACGCGTGGGCCCGGCTTACCAGGGGTAGGAAACTACCTTCCCTCCATTGATGGCTGCGAACGTCGCGGGCTCCGTGGGCGTGATTTCAACCACTACCGCGGGATCCTCAGGAGATCTTGACTTCGTAGATAAAAGCTGGGTCGCTGTGCTTTTTCCTCCACGCGCAAACCAATCCAAGCTGCGGCGACTAACGTATCCACCAGTGAGCCGAGAAAGAGGGAGGAGAGAGAGAGACCATGCACGCACACCACCGTGGTCATCTGCCCGCTTTTGGCTCGGGAGGCTGAGAAGGAGTCCGGGCACGGCGTGTCTTCCTGGTGCGGCGGCGGAGACAGCTGAGGGTCTCGGCATCAGGAATCCTCGGGGCTCCTATCGTGGGGAGGACTTCGGACCACGCACGCCGACCTCGCCTTCGTTTTGACAGGCGGTATGTTGCATCTCTCTAGAAACACGAGTAAATTCCGCGGATGCATGTGTCGTCGGGAGGGTAGTTGTGGTCGTTGGGCGAGTTCTTGATGGGCGGTGATGGTGCCGTCGCGGCTCGCTCACACGCCGGCGTCTGGAGGAGGAAGACGACACCAGAGCCGTGGATTTTGTGATGACCGGACGAGATTAGATGATGAGTTGGAGAGAGATAGCCGTTAGATCGTTCAGATGCGGCTCAGATTAGAAGACAACGCACCCCTTCGTTCAATTAAATCGTGTTCGTCGATGTCCGATCTGGTGGTCGCGAGGTGATTTGCACGCATAGAATCCGATCAGTGGGATTCGGATCCGATGGCATAGATCGCATACTGGTTTGAGTTAGGCAGATTAGATCCCGACACTCGGTCTCTAATCTAACTATCGAGAACTCAGGATACCCCTTCAGCCGCTCATTTCACAAAAGAACCCCTGTGGTCTTTACTAATCAACCCGTCGTCCAGTGCAACAGTGCTCATAGTCTCGGTACTTTTTGCGCAGTGAACCCTGAACATTCTGATTATAGCAGTGCATTCCGGTCAGAGAATAAACTATGGAAATTCGTTTAGAAAATGATTATTGGTGCAAAATTAATTCTAGAAACTTTATTTAATTCATAGAAAATTTATATTAAGTCTAAATTGATCCATTCCATTTTCTATAATTTTGTAATATTATTGTTTATCTCATAGTGTCTCTGTTTTGATGTAAAAACCATATTAAAATTTATATCCTGATTAATCTTGTATCAAATACATAAAACCTTCAGAAATTTTCATAACTTAAAATCCATAACTCCAAAATTAATGATTCTCGTTCCTATGATCTTATTTTAATATGTAGATTATTAATATGTATTTTGCATACGTGTTTGATGTGATGTTAAATTCCTCTTTATACCATGCTTGTTTGTATTGTGGCGAGTAGAAGAGCCAGTGGCTGAGGATCCCGGTGTTCAGCAGGTAGAAGTTGCTGAGCAGGAGCTCATTAAAGGCAAGTTGTGCCCTTGACCACTTTTATACCCAATAATGTTCTTTAATATCATTTGTTCAATGCATAGGTTTAATTTTGATGGGACCCAATAGGCCACCCTAGTCTGTTTGTCCTTTTTACCTTGTTTACCCCTGAATCAATTGGGTAGTTTTGCTATTGCTTTATATAGTTTTGGGATAATATTTCATTATATTCATGTTCCAATTATTATGTTCATGTCAAGATCATTATCTTTAATTGGAACATGGAGCTTAACTTGAGAAACACGTGCCACCACAAGGGTGGAATGGGACGCTCTTGGCTGACTAACTAGGAAAGCTAGTGGAGGACTACCTTACCCGATAGGAGCAAGGACAGTAGGGGAGTAGGCATGTAGGAAGGTTCCTTGGTTGATTTTGCTGCGATGGCGGTCAAACGGGGGATTCCTGCACTGCCCTTCCTATAAACTGTAGCGGGTTTCTGAAGATAGTGGAACTAGGTAAAGGCCTCGTAGTGTTACCCTGCCTCGCTTCCTTGGTAGAGGTGTATGGGGCCCGTACAACCCCGTGGCAGATGGGTAACATGACTTGTGGGTAAACGGTACAACCTTTGCAGTGTGTAAAACTGGTATACTAGCCGAGCTCACGGTCATGAGCAGCTCAGGACTCTCGCATGATTAAATTATGGAACTAAATTCAATTTGTCATTTGCATTACATGGGACTATTTATTAATTTTGTTCTATTATTCTTATTATGGTTTGGTATTTACTTACATCAAGTAATTGCTAATAAAATTTGATCAACTTATTAAAAGCAATGCTCAGCTTTAACCCCTATTATTGATTAGTCTTACACATCACATGAACTCCCACCTTTGGTGAGTTCATGCACATTATTCCCCACAACTTGTTGAGCGATGAACATATGTGAGCTCACCCTTGCTGTCTCACACCCCCCACAGGAGAAGAACAAGTGGTTCAAGAGGAGCCACACAATGACGAATTTGACTTGATCTAGGTGGCGTCTCCTAGTTGACTTTATGGCACCAAGGATAGACTTTAGTTCGTTTTATATTACTCTGATGATATTGTAGCATTTGTCTCTACACACTCTATTATTATATGTGTTGTCTTCTTTGGCGCATATATGAGATGCACCCGGCTTTATCCCTTAAATCCGGGTGTGACAGCATAGTTTTAGAAAAGAGGAATATGCACCTTTTAACATTTATAATCAATCATAGGAAATTTACTCTTCATATTGATGTTTCTCCACACATAATTGATTAACATAACTTAGAAGCATATCAATATGAGAACAAATATAGCAAAGGCATGAATTAGATTCTAATGGACTAGTGCACATATGAAAGCAAGATAATATGCACTTTTAGTAGATTTAAGTCAAATAAGGAATCTAAGCTTCACATTGGTAGATTATGATAATTTGGAAGAGTTACCAATTGAAAGGAACTATTATTGATTGGATATTGATAAGGAGATGAGTTCCCATACCTTTGCTTTTACCTTTCTTCCTTTAGGTGAAAAGCAACTTTGAGGCTTGTGTCTTTTAATAAATCGAACATGCACTCACTCTCCTGTAGATTTTCATAAATATGCTCAAGAGAGATGTCATTAGTAACACAAGCTCTAGTTAGTAATCATTTTTAGTAGGAATGACAGGTAGATTACTACAACAGGGAAACTTCATGACATGAACTAGATTATCCCTTAAATGATATTATGCACTATTTTAACTCATAAAATAAGCATAGTCAATCTTTCAAGTTCATGAGGATAAATCTAATTCATAACATGGAGAGCGATTAATGTATAAGAACCACATCCAATTTAAGCAACAAGAAATACATCATATATCATTGGATTGATTTTCTTTTTATGTTTAGATCACACATTCCATAGAGAAACTCATTCTCATGATGTATGACTATTTAGGTTACTTAGACAAAAGCATTAGTCTCATGATTCTAGTCATAAAGAGAACTTTCCCTTTAATAAGTGTCCTAAGGATTTGAATTCCTTATATGACACCTTTTTCTTTTAAGAACTTGGAATATCTCTCTCTATGTCTAGAACATGGCAACAATAGGATCACTAATGTAAAACATGCCATAAGGTACTTACAACAATTTAAAGAACGTAGATTGCCATAATATAGAAATGAAAAAAAGTGCAATCTACCATATGAGAGGAACTTTCTCCAAATAACGGTGACATAATTTAACAACATTCTTAAGTGCTTCATTTTTTCTATGTGACTACACAACACACAAGAGAAATGATAATTGAAGATACTTGCACTTAAAGACATAGGTGTTACCATCCTTTGGCTTTCCTCCATGTTGTAGGTTTTTCTTGATTTTCCACACAGCATAGTCCTACAACATCAATATCTTGCTTGAGATTATATGAGTTTTAGATATAATAATTCAACATAACTTTGGGTCAATCTTAGAGATATAAGGCATTGTAAGATTGATAGCTTGAGTTAATAAGAATTGGTTTAACCCGCTCAAACACCTCCAAAGCTTCATATCATCTTTTCCCCTGCAAAGCTTGGCAAGCATATTTTGGTCCCCATCTCTTGATGGGTCCATCAAGGTTAGTCAACAAAGATCTAGCGACCCAAATGTCCTTTGTGCTAGCACTTGGTAAATTCATTACCTTTCTAGCACAAGTTGCAATTTTGGGTTACCTAGTTACATATGAATCAATTGACAAGCTAGGAGTAGAATAGTTACCAATGTGACAATCCTTGCATAGATGTCCCTTTTTCGGCATATGTAGCAAAGACGATCTTCATGTTTTGAAGATTTCTTCTTTCCTTGTCTCTTGCTTGCCACATGGTTAGTAAATATTTTCTTTTCTAAAACTATACCTTTTTGTTTTGCATAGGGACATGATTTAACCATATGTCCCTTCTCAGAGAATCTAAAACATTTTCTATTATCTTTGTTGATAACCAAGCCATTTTCTTTATTATAGGGACATGACCTAATCAAGTGCCCCCTCCAAAGAATTCACTACACTTCTTATTTTTCATAGCATTAAGTGTGGCTTCATCATTACCTTGGATGTTACCTTATATGGAGGCATGGTTGAGGCTTTTTGTAGAGGTACTGATTTTCTTCTTTTGTTCCTTCCGCTCGTCAATCCTCGTGTCCTTGACATTTTCTTCGAGGGATTTTGTGCATCTTACGGTTGTTCCCGTCTCAAGCTTTTTCACCATGTCATCACAGTTATCTTGAGAAGGTTGAGCAATGCACTTCCCTTTCAGTTGTGTCAAGCTCGTTCTTAGCCTCTCATTCTCTTCTTTGAGCTCTTGATATACAATATCATCTATTCCTGGAAATTCTAGCTCAAGGAAGGATTTGCTTGTTGGGGAGCAATTAGCACATGGCAATATAGTTTCAATTTGAACACATGTGCATGATTGAGGTTGTTGAGATTTTAAGTTTGCTCTCACAACTTCATGAGAAATATTTAACATGATATGATCATCCATAGGATTTTCATGAGAACATAGAAGCATATTATGTTTTTCTTGAAAAGCTAGATTTTCAATATTTAGTCTTTCTACTTGGTCCTTAAGCAAGGTATTCCTATTTACTAATTGAGCAATACATGACAAGGAATTGTCTTGCTCAATTGAAATAGTTTCATACCTTTGGACCAAATCAACATGAGAGCACTTTACCTCCTCATATTCTTTAGTCAACTCTTCCAAGCTTTGGATTTTTATAATGAAGACACCTTCTAGCTTGTGAAGAGCTTCGCTTTGGTCTCTCGCTCTTTTTAGAAGTTTGAGTATGACCACTTTATCTTCTAGGCTTAGGTGAGCGTAGAGTTGCATGAAGCTTCTTTCATCCTCCTCATCCTCATTTTTGCTTCCACTATCATTTTCATTAGCGACACAACATATGTGGGAATCTAAATGGGAGGACAAACCTTTTGGAGAGGTGGATACATCGTTTAGTCTCCAACGTTCATTTTCTTCTTCTTCCTTTAAAGGGTTAGTTTCAAAAGGACTAGAGGAAGTAGAAGCATCATACGAACTAACATGTTTGGGCTCATCAAATTTATCTTTAATTCTAATCCAAATATCATGCGCATCAGGAATTGGTTCATTATATCTAATTATGAAGGCATGATAATCTTCTTTGCTAAGAGAATTAACTAAGATGTCATAAGCAACATAATTTAAGCGTAAACATCTTCGATCTTCCTCAGAAGCATTTTTATTATTATAACTAGAAGGTATAATACTCTTGTTTGGAATTTGTTCTAATTGTCGGTCAATGGTTCTAAAAGCATTTATCACCCTAGTAGTCCATGAAGCATAATTAGAACAATCGGAAAGTAATATCTCAAGAGTTACCTCATTATTCTCCTTCGGTGGTGTCTTCTTGTTCGTTTGGATTTTCTCTGAGCCATCACTTCGAGTTGTTAGACTCAATATGAAGTGTCTTGCTCTGATACCAATTGAAAGTCGCCTAGAGGGGGTGGGTGAATAGGCAAAACCTAAAATCTATAACTTTAACACGACCCTTGATCCTTCTTCCTTGTCAACAAAAGACCAAAGTCTCCGCAAGGCCAACCACAAAGATAAGGGGCTCTTGCTAGCTTTGCAATGAATGAGAGTCAAAACTCCATGCCCAAATGATCACAAGAGTTAGCACACACTTTCTCTCAATGATTCTCACAAGGCACTATCACTAAACGCACATGAGTAGCTCTTTCTTGCTTGATATCTCTTTTGTGGCACTTGTGAGGATTTGATGTGTATAGAAGTGTTGGTCTGGTAGATAGGAGTGAATTCCCTATGAATGGGCTGGTTGGGATCCCTTTTATAGCCTTCAACCACCCATATAGCCGTTATGCCCTGTCTGCCTGTTTTGTGCATGGGCGGACAATTCGCAGCTTGAGCTCGGACAGTTCGCGACCCTCTCAACGGTCGGTTCTGACTTCTCAACGGATACGCCTGACAGACCAATGGCTAGATCAATGGCTATCTGCCTCGGTGACATCACACAGATAGTCTTCCCTTGGTTTCGGACGGTCCGTGCCAGCTCTAAAAATCCTTTTCTTCAACTTGTCACCTTCGGGTTGAACCAGATCTTCACATGTGGACAGTCCATGGATTATAACCGGACGGTCCATGCTTTATAGCTGGACGGTCCGCAATTTTAGCCGAACTATCCACGATTAATAGTTCATGTCCGAAGTCATAGTGGTGTCACGGACGGTCCGCCAGAAGGGGCCGGACGGTCTGCACTTATCGATTTCAGAACTTGAGTTTCTGACTTATCATTGATCTTTGAACAATCTTCTCCAAGTTGCTTTGGCTAAACTTGAGAGAGATTCTATGACTTAGAAAAATATCTCAAGTGGCTTTCCATCTAGTCTAAGTCATGGATCATGAACATTTCGATTCTCTAACTCATATTTCTTCTTTTGCTCAAACTAGCTCCAAAATAGTGAGATGTTGATTCCGAGCTTTCCAACCTATCTAGAAGTCTTAAATAGGTTCCCCAGGGTGTTTAGAACTTATCCAAAGAGTAGAACTATTGGTAGTTCATCTATTCCATGTTTTACCCTTATATGGTTGGATCTGAGCTAATTCTATCTTAGAAACTAAAATGTTGATCTTATGAACATGTGAATCAAAGACTAGGCAAATTAGTTAGTCTGAATGGTTGTGATGGTCATCAAGCACCAAAATCAATATAAGAAATGGTTTAAGGCCATTTCCCTTTCTGTTCTATTTATGGATTTAGTTATAGATGATGATGGTGTTTCTATTAATGATGTTTCTAACTATGGATTTTGGTATTTCCTCTATGAGGAGGTACTCTCTGGGATAATAACATGGGATTGATTATAAAACTTGGCTTATATAAATGAATAAAACTTGATAAAGTAAAGTAACCTACTTTGAGCCTAACTCCACATAAAGCTAATCCACCTCAGCCAAACGCCCAAACGGGACATTTGCTGAGTACGTTGATGTGTACTCACCCTTGCTTTCACAAAACACCAGGTTGCCTTTGGTGCAACCTATGCTCAGGTAAAGAAGAAGAAGAAGAAGGCGTCGAGGTGGATCTTCAGGAGTTCTAGGAATTCGATGAGTTTGAGGATTTGGCTAGCAACCTCCCCCAGTCAGCTGTCTGTGGTGGGTTTATCTATGTTGGCTACGTTTCTATTATGTGGACTTTGATATAAATGATGTAAATGACTCTAGTCTGTAATATTATTACTTACTCTTTATTATTATTCGAAGCATTGTGCTATGATGAGTAATTTATGTAATCGTTGTGTACGTGAGTTCTAGTCCTGGCACGTAAATGTTTCGTATTTGGTTTGCCTTCTGAAACCGGGTGAGACAGTGGCCCACCCCGTGCGAGTGGATAGGTCAAGCGGGCTAACGGGATGATCATGTAAGGCCTCAAGTCTTGAGTTTTCACCTATCTGAAGCAACTTAGCCAGCGGTGGCCACAAGCGCTAACTACAGTCCTCTAGAGCCTAAGAACTACCCGAATCGCTCAACCGAATACACGTCGTACCAAAAGGCCTATGGAGCCAAAGCGTTCCTCCCCACCAACCTCGAGCATGGCGCCCTAAGGGTAAAGTTGTATACGAACGAGTAGAATGAGTCAAACCTGAAAGACACGTTGGACCAACTTGACGAAGCTCATGATGTAGCACTCTTTTGATTGGCGAGGTACCAATAGGCACTACAAAGATACCATAGCCGCCACGTTCGAAGCAGGACCCTGCAAGTAGGAGACTTAGTGCTTCAGCGGGTCTAGACTAAAATAGACCGGCGGGTCGTTCGTAGTTGAAGAGATACTTTGGCTAGGCACCTACAAGTTGAAGGACGAGAAGGGAAGGACGCTCGCCAACACGTGGAACATCAAGCAGCTGCGATGATTCTACCCATAGTGAAGCTCCAATGCCCCCAAGCGAACCTGGTCCTGACCCTGGGCCAGGTGCCTCTAGGCTTAGGGGCAGGGGGAATGGAAAGCACCAGAAAACTAGCCTTCCTCGTTTAACAACTTTTGTGTCCTTCCAATAGGCATTACGTTTATATCCTTCTAATAAGCATGGTCACGCTAATATCTTTTTTTTCTCTTTGTTGTCTACTCGATTCAAGCAAATTCTTGAGAAAATCGAAGGGAGCAAAAACTGACCAGGCAACCTTTTGAGAGTATCTTGGCCCAAGGAACTGAGCAAATGTTGAGGGCTCACTTTCCAGTAAGGACCTAAACCCGTTCAAATTCCTTTGGTAGGGACCAAAAAATGAAAAGCTCATGGCAAAGTAGCCATGAATTCTAGAGTTCAAAGGTCAGTCCACGGAGGTCTCGCGGTCGCTCTAGTGAAAATAGATCGAGGGGCACCTAGAGACAGGCACACTAGCGGCCAAGAAAGTAATGAACGAAACGTTAAGGGCGTCACCAGCTCGTGTTCGAGTCCTTGGAAAGTCTGACTCATGGTTTATCGTGGAGACAGGCACCGAGCCATTGATTTCGGTCGAACGGAACTGGCAACTATATGATTGGATGCCTGGGAGTATGAGGACGGTCCCTAGCGGACCCCGTGCTTGGATGCTATGGAACGAACCAGGGCCTCACTTGAATTACTCGCTTGAAACTCACCGAGCGCCATTGCTAGCCCATTGAGGAAAGCATGATACAGCTCACCTCCCCAATTCCCGCGAAGGGGATGCTCGGGGGAGATTAAAACCAAAAAGACATGACATGCCTCGCAGATAGACCCTTGCACCGAGCAGGGGCTCAGGGGCTCGCCTCGAACGAGTATGTAGATGGGTGAAAGTTGCACGGAAAGCACCCCCAGACCCCAAAAGCATTCGAGACAAAGTAGGGTCAGGGGGCTGAAACCCATACGTGTCATAGGAGCGGTTGAGTCACGCGTAGAGCCACAAAAGGTTATGAATCATGATACTATGGATGACCACGTACTATTTCTTTCACAACACCACCTCGAGCACAACATTCACAATAGCATCAAAATCACTTAACAATAGGTCTAGATCTACTGCTGACGAACCCTCGCATGGACTGATGGCATTGCGAAAATTGCCACCGAAGTGTAGCAATGCAATGGTGAGAGCGACTGTTGTGCCCCGACGAAGTTCCGAGCTCGACGGTCTCGCACGCACGGGCTAGGACATGAAGGAGACGCAAATCATGGTCCCCACTATGAACGCTAACGAATCATGTGGCCTGATTCGCACACATATAAAGACTTGAAAACTTAGGCTCCAACGAACGCTATGAACAATGTCACCCACAAGAAAACGTAGCGGATAAACTTTTTCGTTATTCCGGGAAGTCACGCCGAAGCACGTTACAACATGGGGTCAATGAGTGCTACGAACAATGTCGTCCACAAACAACCTGTGTACGACGCGAATTGCTGCCTCATCAAAACACTCTAGCATCTCCTCCGAACCCTCATCTAGGAGGGCCGAGGGAGGGTCGACGACCTCCCATAGGCTGCAGCTGGACCGAAGCTCCCCAACAAGCGGCGCCATAGCGGCGCCCTGATGGACGTCAAAACCTACAACACCTCGGGTGCGGCATAGGACGTTGTCGAAGCGCTCCACCAAAGAAGAACTATGAGCCCCGACTAAAAGGGAAATAGGGTCAAACCTTTTCCTATTTAATTTTGGTGGTGGAATTGCCCAACACAAATAATTGGAGTAACTAGTTTGTTCAAGATTATATTCTACAGGTGCAAAAGGTTCAACACAAACCAATCAAAAGAACAAGTTAGGTCTCAAGAGAAAGGAGCAAGAAGGAAACCGAAGGCTGCCCTGGTCTGGCGCACCGGACTGTCCGGTGTGTCACCGGACAGTGTCCGGGGCACCACCGGACAATGTCCAGTGCACTAGGGTGCTTCATCTCGAACTCTTCACCTTCGGGTTTCCCAGGCGTCGCTCCGCTATAATTCACCGGACATGTCCGGTGCACACCGGACTGTCCGGTGTACCAGCGAAGCAACAACTATCTGCGCGCAACGGTCGACTCTGCAAAGTGAACAGTGCAAATCAGATGTCAGAGCAGACGGTCAGAGGGGCACCGGACTGTCCGGTGTCGCACCAGACTGTCCGGTGTCGCATGAGGACAAAGCCTCCAACGGTCGACTAGCTCCAAGACCTAACAAGAGGATGACGTGGCGGCGCACCGGACTGTCCGGTGCGCCCTTCGCCAGCAGACTTCATCAACAACTAGTTTTTGGATGGTGGTTATAAATACCACCCCAACCGACCACTTCAAGGTGGGGGAGTCCAAGCAACATTCCAAGTCATCTAGTTGACATACTCAAGCCCTCCCAACCACATATATTCATTGATCCATCCTATACACAAGATTTAGTCCACTACAACCAACACAAGTGCCACAAAAGAGAGAGCAAGCAATTGAGAGCTACTCAATTGAGTTTAGCCCTAGCGCCTTGTGAGATTCATTGAGAGATAGTGTGTGCTACTTCTTTGTGTTCATTTGTGCGTGGAGTGTTGACTCCCATCGAACTTCCTCCAAAGTTTTGGAGGCTTGTAAAAGCTAGCAAGAGACACCAAAGAGTGTGGTGGTCCTTGTGGGATCAAGAGTGATCCTTGAGAAGAAGAAGAGCTCACCGATCCTTGTGTGATCAGGGGAGAGAGGGAAAGGGTTGAAAAAGACCCGTCCTTAAGTGGACTCCTCAACGGGGACTAGGCCTTTGAGGGCCGAACCTCGGTAAAACAAATCACCCGTGTCCATTGTGTTTATTGCTTGTGATTTGTTTGTTTTCCCTTGCTCTAAGTTTTCTTGCACCATTATTTGCTAATATCATTTGGTGTTGCTTCAAGTTAAATTCTCATTTAGTGAAGCAACACTTCGCAAGAAACAACTTAACTTATTGCTCTTCTCATTTAAGCCTTCTTGCTTTATTCTCATAGACTTATTAGTTGTATTGTCTTATCAATCCCGCATTGTTTGAAAGCAATACTCTTTTCAAGCAAGGACTTAGTTTTTATACTCTGATAATTGTATATCTTGTTCTAACCACTAATCAAGGGATCTAGTTGGGGGATAAAGTTTTAATTTTCAGGTTTCGCCTATTCCCCCCCTCTAGGCGACTTTCAATTGGTATCAAAGCTAGGCACTTCATCTTGAGTCTAACAACTCGAAGTGATGGCTCGTAGAAGATCCCAAAAGAACAAGAAGACCCAGGAGACCAAGGAGGTAACTCTTGAGATATTACTTTCCGATTGTTCTAATTATGATTCATGGTCTACTAGAGTGATAAATGCTTTTAGAGCGGTAGATCCTCAATTAGAACAAATTTTAGACAAGAGTATTATTCCTCCTAACTATGTTAGGGAAAATGCCTCCGAAGAAGATTTAAGATGTATACGCTTAAACTATCTAGCTTATGACATCTTAAGTAAATCCCTTAGCAAAGAAGATTATCATGCCTTCATAATAAAATATGACAAACCCATTTGTGATGTGCATGATATTTGGACTAGAATTAAAGGCAAATTTAATAAGTCCAAACATGATAGTTCATTTTGTGCTTCTACTTCCTTTGGTATTTGTGATACTAACCCTTGCAAGGAAGAAGAAGAAAATGAACGGTGGTGACCAAACGATGAATCCACCTCTCCAAAAGGTTTGTCTTCCCATTTCGATTCCCACATGTGTTGTGTGGCTAATGCAAATGATAGCGGAAGCACAAATGAGGATGAGGAGGAAGAAAGAAGCTTTGTGCAACTCTACGCTCGCCTAAGCCAAGAAGATAAGGCGGTCATGCTCAAACTTCTAGAAAGAGCGAGAGAGCAAGGCGAAGCTCGTCAAAGGCTAGAAAGTATTCTCTCCATGAAGATGCAATACTTTGACAAGTTGACTAAAGAACATGAGGAGCTAAAGTGCTCTCATGTTTATTTGGTCCAAAGGTATGAAACTATTTCAATTGAGCAAGATAACGCTGTAGGAAACGGGTGACGCCTAAGAGGGGGGGGGGGGGTGAATTAGGACTTCTAAAACTTTTACTAAACTAGGCCACAATTAAATCCCTAGAGCAAAACCTATGTAAGTAATCAAAACTAGAATGTGCAACCTAGGTTTTGTCTAAGTGTTGTTATCTCTACCGCAAAGGCTAAGTTTCAATCTACACTAAATAAGTATGACTACAAGATTGAAACTTAAATGCTTAATATAAATGCGGAATGTAAAGAGCTAAGTAGAGAAGCAAACTCTCGTGGATGACGCCGATATTTTTACCGAGGTATCCGGAACCACGCAAGGTCCCGACTAATCCTCGTTGGTGCCCCAACGCAAAGGGAAGCCCACGCGAGGGCCAAGCACCATGGTCGAGTAACTCCGTAGAGAGCCACGGGCCTTCTCCACGCGCAAGTGGTGCTCCGCTTCCGGCTCCTCTCGGACGCTCCCCGCCGTCTCCACTATCGAGCTTCCGGCCGAAACGCCGCGGGCCTCGTTCCCTCCGATACACGGTGGCGGTCGTGACACAAACGCGGTTGTCACGGTCTCGCAAGACTCTCGCCCCACTCGGTACAATTACAACGACTCACACAAGAGCCGAGGGGTTGTGTGGTTTTACAAAACTCACTCAACTAACTAGGGTTCACCTAGAGCAAGCGCTAAAGCGGTCTAACTAACCTAAGCACTTCGCAAAGCACCTATTCTAATCACCGAGTGATTCTATTAAGCACTTGGGTGTTTGAGCTCTTGGAAATATGCACTATGTGTCTTGGTATGTTGCTTGGGCTCTCACGCTTGAGAATGGCCGGTTGGGGTGGTATTTATAGCCTCAACACCCCAAACTAGCTGTTGGACAGAAAGCAGCAGCTTTCTGTCGTCGGGTGCACCGGACAGTCCGGTGCACCATCGGACACTGCACAGTAGATGTCCGGTGCACGCCACGTCAGCCGACCGTTGGCGCCTGTAGCAGTCGAACGTTGGATCCGACCGTTGCCGTCTGCCCGTTGGCACACCGGACAGTCCGGTGCTACAGCCAGAGAGCGCCTGTCTGCGGCCTCTCTGCGCAGACTGTCCGGTGCCTCACCGGACAGTCCGGTGCACACCGGACACCAATGTCCGGTGCGCCACCAGGCGCTGGCTGACAGCCCTTATCTTGGATTTCTTCGCTGATTTCTTCGGGCTTCTTTGTTCTTGAGTATTGGACTCCTATGTATCTTTTTATGTCTTCTTTTGAGGTGTTGCATCCTCATTGCCTTGGTCCAATTCTCTTCGCATCATGTGAACTACAAACACAAACACTAGAAAACTTATTAGTTCACGGATTGTGTTGTTCATCAAACACCAAAACTCAATTAGCCAAATGGCCCGGGGTCCATTTTCCTTACAATCTCCCCCTTTTTGGTGATTGATGACAACATAACCAAAGCAAGCAAATAATACAAGTATTTGAATGAAAATATGCAATTTACTTGCTAAGATGCATGATTGTCCCTACAATGTGATATTATGGACTTAAGCCTCCCCCTAACTCCATAATTCACTTACTTCCTATTTTTGGACCAAATAACCAAAACCACTTGAAAAACCATTTGTAGATATAAAATTTTAAATTGGTGGTGTTTGGTGTTTGATATAGTTTTCATTGCTTTGGTCCCTAAAACTTCTCCCCCTTTGGCATCAACCACCGAAAAGGAAGACATTAAAAGCATGTAGGAAGTAAATAAAAGCTTGCCCTCAACAAGAATTGTATCAAATGATATCATTAGAAGGATATTAAAATAAACCATATGAATGATACCAGTTGAAAGGAACTCCCCCTAAATGAGTGTTCTCTTTAGAAAGAAATTTCTCCCCCTTTTTAGAGATGAAGAAATACTCCCCCTGACAGAGACCCTCTACTTAGGAAAAAGCATGTGAAAAATTAGAGGTGCAAGACAAGGTTTGAAAAGACTAACTTCCTTTATGCATAGGTAACAGAATTTGAATTAACTACTTATGCATTTTTAGCAACATGGAAGCATATGATATGAAATATAGTCTAATCAAATATTGGAGAAGACATGTAAATTATACTGAATGTAGTCTCAAAAGATACCAATTGAAGATCAATGGTGAGCTTGAGAGACATGAGAGTTCTTGGAGATTTTGCAGTGGAAGATTGTTGTCTTTCTCCGGGGACTTCATTTTCCTTACAATGAGACTATCACATGAAATAGACTTGAAAAGGTGTTAGTCTCAAAGTGTTAGATTATAGAGTAACCTCCCCCTAAAGGTGTGCATACAAGTTTTGAATACTTGTAGGAGACATGCACTTTGATTTGATATCAAGAGGGGCAAATTATCTATAATCCAAACTTTGGCACATATAAGTTAAATGATACACTTTGTAGAAATCAAAATTTTCAATTGATGCATCATTTACTATGGAGTGATATAAAAGCTATGTGTCGTGCTTAAATAAACATTTTAAGCCATTAGGTTTGCTTAAGTATATGAATTAAGAACAAGCAATCCTACCATATGATTTACCTAGTATGCATGATTTTGAACAAAAGTACACAACAAATGTAATACTAGGCAAGAAAGGTAAACTAGATAAAAGATAAATAGATACGCATATCTAAAAACGATACAATAAAACTAGTTACCTTAGTCATGGGTGGGAAATTTGGGTCCAAAATTTTCACTAACCCACTTGGCAATAAACTTGATCCAATATGATGTATCCCATGATATACATCCCAATTTAGCCAAGTCTCCAAATTTCCCGAGGACCTTCGGTCCACTCACTTCCCTTTCGGGATCCAAACCTTCTTGGTGCTTTTCATGGTTGAAATTATCTCCTTTGGCACCCAGATGCGTTTGGCCCCCTTTCCTTTGTTGGCTTGCTTGTTGGCCTTGATTGCTATCACCTTTCCGTTCTTTTTCTTCTTGATCAAATATGGTGTAGCATCCTTTTTGTTCACCTTTTTGATGTAGGTGTTTGAGATTTTGCTTGATGGCTTTTGCTTGAGCTTTTGTCTTTGTTTATCCCCGGTCATCGCCTTGCATTGGAAAGACTTGTGGCCTTCCTTGTGGCATAGCCTACAAATCACAGTTTCTCCCTCCATAGGCTTGTTCACTCCCGTAGTGGTGTTATCTTGTGGAGGTTGGATTTGTTTGGCTTTGCCTTTCTTGTCATACAAAGCCTTGCCAAGGCGAGCCACTTCTTGCTTTAATTGTTCATTTTCCTTTGCAACCTCATCCGTACATGTCTCTACAACAATATTCTCAACAACGACTTGGTTGCAGGGGTTAGAATCATCAATTAAATCAAAGCAGGAAGTAGAAGCATCTTTCTTAATTATTTCAGGTATTTCAACTAAAGATGTTGCTGGGGTGCTACCAATGTTTTCTAGCTTAGTAGTTAGCTCATTGTTGTGTATGCTAAGAATTTCCATTTTCTCTAGCAAATTTTTAATAGCTTCTTGGGAGCTAGCTAACTTAGCCTTAAGTTTTTCATTCTTTTTAACAAGGCTATAATCGGTAGCAGTGGATGGAGCACTAGATTCTAATAGCTCAATTTTAGTTGATAGCTCACTATTTAAGTTTGCAAAAGTTTCAAATTTTTCTAGCAAACATTTGTAATCATTTTGAGAGCTAACCAACTTATTTTTCAAAGTTTTAAGTTGAGCTTTTTGCTTAGTGCAGACATCCTGGAAAAATTCTACGGCTTCCGCAAGCTCATCTAGAGAGGGCTTTCCCTCACCTTCATCATCACTACTACTTTCATCACTAGAGGATGGAATGCTTTTGTTACCTCTTGCCATAAGGCATTTGTGTGATGACCGTGATGATCGTGACGAGGACCGGTGGCTGCGCGTCCTTGGAGGTTCATCTTCACTTGAAGAATCATCCCAAGTTCTAACACTTGTTAGCGCCTTGCCTTTGCGCCTCTCCTTTTTGGGTTTGGCCATATTTGGACAGTTGTCCCTGAAGTGGCCCTTCTCCCCACATGCGAAGCATCCTCTCTTCCTTTGCTTTTTCCTGTCAATGTTAAAGAGAAGATCCTCGACCTGCAGGGGCACACCCATTAGATTAATCTTGCGGAACATCCTCATTACCTTTCTGACGCGTCGGATTGTTTCTTCGTCCTCGGAGGATGATGTGCATGGTTGATTATCTTCATCATCATCACTTTCTTCTTCTTCCTCTTCTTCACTTGAGGAACTTGGAGTGGGAGCCTTCTTTTTGCCCTTCCTTTCATCACATGCAAAAGCATATGGCCTTGAGGAAGTTGGCTCCTCTCCCCGACTCATTTTTCGCGACATCTCAAAGGCCGCGATTTTCCCAATCACAATGGTCGGGGTCATGTTGCTCAAGTCCTCCATGTTGTGAAGGATGGTGATGATGCTCCCATATCTTTGTTGTGGTAGCAGGGAGATAATCTTCCTCACAATGTCCGCATCACCTAGCTTATTTATGCCAATAGAGTTGAGCTCATTGATTATTAGATTCAAACGAGAATACATGTCTCTAACAAGCTCATCATCTTTCATAGCAAAAGAATTATACTCATTTAAGACTAGGCAATGTTTTTGCTCACGGACATTGGATGTGCCGTCATGGAGCTCATGCAATTTTAGCCAAATCTCATTAGCAGTTTTCAAGGTAAATACTTGGTTAAAAATATCCATGCTAAGAGATTCATACAAGCAATTTTTGGCTCTAGCATTTAAATGGATTTCTTTTTCCTCACTCGTGGTGGGTTTCTCGGGATTCTTGAGGGGTTTCATCCCGTCACGAGTGACTCTCCAAACACCTAGACCAACGGCCTCTAGGTAACAAGCCATTCTAGCACTATAATATGGGAAGTTAGTGCCGTCGAAGTGTGGTGGCCTATGGGTATCCATCCCTTCCTCTAAAAAGCGTCGGCTCTTTTAGCGGTGAAGCTAAAGTGTTTCAAATGAGCTAAACCGGCTCTGATACCACTTGTAGGAAACGGGTGATGCCTAAGAGGGGGGGTGAATTAGGACTTCTAAAACTTTTACTAAACTAGGCCACAATTAAATCCCTAGAGCAAAACCTATGTAAGTAATCAAAACTAGAATGTGCAACCTAGGTTTTGTCTAAGTGTTGCTATCTCTACCGCAAAGGCTAAGTTTCAATCTACACTAAATAAGTATGACTACAAGATTGAAACTTAAATGCTTAATATAAATGCGGAATGTAAAGAGCTAAGTAGAGAAGCAAACTCTCGTGGATGACGCCGGTATTTTTACCGAGGTATCTGGAACCACGCAAGGTCCCGACTAATCCTCGTTGGTGCCCCTACGCAAAGGGAAGCCCACGCGAGGGCCAAGCACCACGGTCGAGTAACTCCGTAGAGAGCCACGGGCCTTCTCCACGTGCAAGTGGTGCTCCGCTTCCGGCTCCTCTCGGACGCTCCCCGCCGTCTCCACTATCGAGCTTCCGGCCGAAACGCCGCGGGCCTCGTTCCCTCCGGTACACGGTGGTGGCCGTGACACAAACGCGGTTGTCACGGTCTCGCAAGACTCTCGCCCCACTCGGTACAATTACAACGACTCACACAAGAGCCGAGGGGTTGTGTGGTTTTACAAAACTCACTCAACTAACTAGGGTTCACCTAGAGCAAGCGCTAAAGCGGTCTAACTAACCTAAGCACTTCGCAAAGCACCTACGCTAATCACCGAGTGATTCTATTAAGCACTTGGGTGTTTGAGCTCTTGGAAATATGCACTATGTGTCTTGGTATGTTGCTTGGGCTCTCACGCTTGAGAATGGCCGGTTGGGGTGGTATTTATAGCCTCCACACCCCAAACTAGCCGTTGGACAGAAAGCAGCAGCTTTCTGTCGTCGGGTGCACTGGACAGTCCGGTGCACCACCAGACACTGCACAGTAGATGTCCGGTGCACGCCACGTCAGCCGACCGTTGGCGCCTGTAGCAGTCGACCGTTGGATCCGACCGTTGCCGTCTGCCCGTTGGCACACCGGACAGTCCGGTGCACACCGGACAGTCCGGTGCTACAGCCAGAGAGCGCCTGTCTGCGGCCTCTCTGCGCAGACTGTCCGGTGCCTCACCGGACAGTCCGGTGCACACCGGACACCAATGTCCGGTGCGCCACCAGGTGCTGGTTGACAGCCCTTATCTTGGATTTCTTCGCTGATTTCTTCGGGCTTCTTTGTTCTTGAGTATTGGACTCCTATGTATCTTTTTATGTCTTCTTTTGAGGTGTTGCATCCTCATTGCCTTGGTCCAATTCTCTTCGCATCCTGTGAACTACAAACACAAACACTAGAAAACTTATTAGTTCACAGATTGTGTTGTTCATCAAACACCAAAACTCAATTAGCCAAATGGCCCGGGGTCCATTTTCCTTACAAACGCTTTACATTGTATAGCTCAATTAGTAAATAAGAATACCTTGCTTAAGGACCAAGTAGAAAAGCTAAAAATTGAAAATCTAGCTTTTCAAGAAAAATATGATATGCTCCTATGCTCTCATGAAAATCTTAGAGATGATCATATCATATTAAACATTGCTCATGAGGTTGTGATAGAAAACTTAAAATCCCAACAACCTCACTCATGCACATGTATTCAAATTGATACTATATTACCATGTGCTAATGCTTGTTGTCCGTCGACAAGCAAATCTTCTTTTGAGCTAGAACTTGCAGGAACAAATGATGATACATATCAAAAGCTCAAGGAAGAAAATGAGAGGCTAAAATTGAGCTTGACACAACTAAAAGGGAAGTGCATTGCTCAACCTTCTCAAGATAACCGTGATCACATGGTGAAGAAGCTTGAGACGGGAACAACCGTGGCATGCACTACATCCCTTGAAGAGAATGTCAAGGATTTGAGGATTGCCAAGAGAAAGAAACAAAAGATGAAATTCAACACCTCCTCCAAAAGCCTCAACCACGCCTCCACAAAAGGTAACATCCAAGGTAATGACCAAGCCACACTTCACATTAAGAGGTGTAGTAAATGCTTTGAAGAGGGGCACTTGATTAGGTCATGTCCCTACATTAAAAATGGCTTGATTATTAACAAGGATGATAGACTTTGTTTTAAATGCTCCAAGAAGGGACACTTACTTAGATCTTGTCCCCATATAAAACAAAAAGGCATAGGGTTAGAAAAGAAAGTTTTTACTAACCATGTAGCAAGCAACAAACAAGGAAAGAAGAAAGTTTCAAAACTTGAAAAACGCCTATGCTACACATGCCGAAAGAAGGGACATCAATGCAAGGATTGTCCCATTGGTAACAATTCCACTCCTAACTTGTCAATTGATTTTCATGTAACTAGGCAACCCAAAATTGCAACTTGTGCTAGAAAGGTAATGAGTTTACCTAGTGCTAACACAAAGGACTTTTGGGTTCCTAGATCTTTGTTGACTAACCGTGATGGACTCATCAAGCGATGGGTACCAAAATATGCTTGACAAGCTTTACAGGAAAAGGAGATGATATGAAGCCTTGGGGTGCTTGAGAGAGTCCATTCGATTCTTATCAACTCAAGCTATAAATCTTCAATGATCTATATACATGATTGACCCAAGGTTATTTTTCAAATTGCTATGTCTTAAACTCATATCATCCCGAGGAAGATATTATATGTTGTAGGAAGTGAAGAGATATCATGTGCAAAAATCAAGGCCTACAACATGGAGGAAAGCCAAAGGATGGTAACACTTATCTTTTAAGTGCAAGTATTTTAGAATATCATTTCTTATGTGTCTTGTGTAGTCACATAGAAAAATTGAAGCACTTCAAATGTCTTCAAATTGATATTACCATTCTTTGAAGAATTTCCTCTCATATGGTAGATTGCATATTCATCATTTCTATACCATAGCAATCTACATGCTTTAATTTGTTGCAAATATCTCATGGCATGTTTTTTCACTAAGTTATTCTATTATTGCCATGATTCTAGATATAGAGAGATATTTCAAGTTCTTAAAAGAATAAGGTGTTATGTAAGAAATTCAAATCCTTAGGACACTTATAAAAGGAAAACTCTCTCTATAACTAGAATAGTGAGACTAATAATTTTTTTTAAAGTAACCCAAGTAGTCTCACTTGTAGAGAATAAGTTTCTCTTTGGAAGCATGTAATCTAACATGAAAAGAAAAAAAATCAATCCAATGATTTATGATGTTTTTCTACTTGGTTAAATTGGATTTGATTCTTTCACATCTATCGCTTTCCATATCATGAATTAGATTTATTCCCATAATCTCAAAGGATTGCTTATGCTTGTCTTATGAGTTAAAATTGAGCATAACATCATCTATGGATAATCTAGTTCATGCTATAAAGTTTCCATGCTTTTAGTAATCTAGTTTTTCATTCCCTATAAAAAATGATTACAAAAATGGAAACTAGTGCTTGTGTTACTAACGACGTATCTCTTGAGCTTACTTATGAATACCTACAAAAGAGAAAGTACACAAGCCTCATGGGTTGCTCTTCACCCAAAGGAAGAAAGGTAAAAGCAAAGGTATGAGAACTCATCTTCTTAAGATAGTTTCCATGGTTATTTATTCTAAATTATCTTATTCTACCTATGTGAAAAATAGATTCTTTTTGGGACTTAATTTTTGCTAGGTGTGCATTCAATCTCATTCTCATAAATGCACTAGTCCATTAGAATCTATTTCATGCCTTTGCTATACATATTCTCATATTGATTTACTTCCAAGTAATGATTAATAAACTCAATATGAAGAAGTAAAATTCCTATGATTGATCAAAACGTTAAGGAATTTACTTCATGTATATGTGAAATATGAATGATGAATTGTATTTATTTCCTATCTAAAGAAATCATCCTTCATTATATACTCCCTTGTGCTATTAACATCTTTCTTGAGTATTTTCAATAAGTTTGAAAGGAAAAGGAAACAACTACAAAGGGAGGACTCTCAGATGAAAGAGGAGGACATCAAAAACAACACCACCTACTTGGATAATAAGATCTACAAAACAATCAATGGTGTGGTTGTGAGTATTCTAAATCCTTTCATAATGAGAACACTAGGCTTAAGTTGTTTATTGCAAAATTTATGAGCCTTGATCAAGATGTATAATGCTTCTCCCTATTTGTCTTTAAAGTAAATGCATCCATTCAATTCATTCAAATAATTGATACATATCTCTAGACGGAGCCTCTATCTACATCTTGTTTACGATGAGACTATCACTTTATCTTAGAAATTTCATATAGTCTCTTGCATGAGAATGAGTTTCTCATGAAGTATGCTACTATTTTTAAAATTCTTGTCTTTCACTCTAAAGTAGCATATTTGCTGGATTCTCCTACTCTAAGCTTAATTGATAATTTATTGTGCATGTTGTTCTCTTGATCACATCTGTTATTTGTTTGATCATTGAATGACTTCTATTAACAATCATGCTTCTTAGTGCCGCATATACTATCAATCAATATCTCTTGATATGCACTAAGTTAATAGGAGAATTCATGATTCATCTATGCAATTTGTGATCCACTTGATACATGCTAATCATGACTTAGAAAAGGATCACTAGTTGTAGAACTCTCTTTTGTGCAAAATATTTCCATATATTGTCTTAAGAATAGGTCTTAAGCAACTAAGACAAAGGACAAAGCACAATGAAGAGAGCGTCTCTATGTGAAGGTACAAAACGGTAAAACTACTTCCATTCATTTACATATGTACCTAAATCTTCCTTTTGTATACATTCCTTGCATATCTTGTATAGAAGGAAGAGAAAGCATGTCCATGCATTTTTCCCTGCTTCATATCTAGTTTAACCTCTTAACTATTTCATTCCTGCATTTATGCATCTTTGTTAAAACTAGATGAAGTGTCTTTATTGTCAAAGAGCTTAAAGCTTAACCTTGTAACGAGGATAAGCTACCTTTGTTCCAAAGGTGGATGGTCCTTAAGTCTCTTTGAAATCTTTAAGGATAAATGCTTAAAATATTTGCAACATGCTTTGATAAGTGCATAAACTGTCATGAGCATCACACTTATACTTTGACACAATGCACTTCACATTCTGTATAATATAGATATGTTCTCATTAAACTAAATATGTGCAATTGGCATTTAAGGCCATAATATGTGTTCCTCTCCATGCACATACTTAGGGGGAGTAATCTATGTTATATAGAACTACGATCATGCTTGATATGATATATCCTTTGATCATATCTCTTTTATGTATATGACTAATGTGTTTTCAAGTATATCCTCATGCTTAGTCATAGAATTGAAAGGGAAATGGAGTCTTCGGCGAAGACAAAGCTTCCACTCAACTCTATCGGTATTATCTACCCTTCGCCATCACTCCACACTGTCTCTCCACATTGGTATAATCTTTCACTCATATATTATTTGCCAAAGGGGAGAACTCTTTAAGGGCTTATATTTCACTCAAAGTATCCGTTTTTGGCGATTCATGCCAAAGGGGGAGAAAGTATTAGCCCAAAGCAAAAGGACCGCACCACCACCCTAATTTTAAAACTAATGATTTTCAATTGGTAAATTTCAAATTGGTATCTGATTGTGTTCAAAAGGGGGAGAAAGTAGTATTTTCAAAATTGATATCTTAAAACCCTCTTGAACACTAAGAGGAGAATTTATTGAGGGGGAGTTTTGATTAGTTAAAGGAAAAGCATTTGAAACAAGAGGAGAAAATTTCAAAACTTGAAAATGCTTTGCAAAATCTTATTCATTTACCTTTGACTATTTTGCAAAAGGACTTTGAAAAGAATTTACAAAAAGAATTTGCAAAAACAAAACATGTGGTGCAAGCGTGGTCCAAAATGTTAAAAATAAAGAAACAATCCATGCATATCTTATGAAATATAGATTGGTTTAATTCCAAGCAACCTTTGCACATATATTATGTAAACTAGTTCAATTATGCACTTATATATTTGCTTTGGTTTGTGTTGGCATCAATCACCAAAAAGGGGGAGATTGAAAGGGAAATAGGGTCAAACCTTTTCCTATTTAATTTTGGTGGTTGAATTGCCCAACACAAATAATTGGACTAACTAGTTTGTTCAAGATTATATTCTACAGGTGCAAAAGGTTCAACACAAACCAATCAAAAGATCAAGTTAGGTCTCAAGAGAAAGGAGCAAGAAGGAAACCGAAGGCTGACCTGGTCTGGCGCACCGGACAATGTCCGGTGCACCAGGGTGCTTCAGCTCGAACTCTTCACCTTCGGGTTTCCCAGGCGCCGCTCCGCTATAATTCACCGGACATGTCCGGTGCACACCGGACTGTCCGGTGTACCAGCGGAGCAACGGCTATTTGCGCGCAACGGTCGACTCTGCAAAGTGAACAGTGCAAATCAGATGTCAGAGCAGACGGTCAGAGGGGCACCGGACTGTCCGGTGTTGCACCGGACTGTCCGGTGCCACATGAGGACAAAGCCTCCAACGGTTGACCAGCTCCAAGACCTAACGGGAGGATGACGTGGCGGCGCACCAGACTGTCCGGTGCGCCCTTCGCCAGCAGACTTCATCAATGGCTAGTTTTTGGATGGTGGCTATAAATACCACCCCAACCGGCCACTTCAAGGTGGGGGAGTCCAAGCAACATTCCAAGTCATCTAGTTGACATACTCAAGCCCTCCCAACCACATATATTCATTGATCCATCCTATACACAAGATTTAGTCCACTACAACCAACACAAGTGCCATAAAAGAGAGAGCAAGCAATTGAGAGCTACTCAATTGAGTTTAGCCCTAGCGCCTTGTGAGATTCATTGAGAGATAGTGTGTGCTACTTCTTTGTGTTCATTTGTGCGTGGAGTGTTGACTCCCATCGAACTTCCTCCAAAGTTTTGGAGGCTTGTAAAAGCTAGCAAGAGACACCAAAGAGTGTGGTGGTCCTTGTGGGATCAAGAGTGATCCTTGAGAAGAAGAAGAGCTCACCGATCCTTGTGTGATCGGGGGAGAGAGGGAAAGGGTTGAAAAAGACCCGTCCTTAAGTGGACTCCTCAACGGGGACTAGGCCTTCGAGGGCCGAACCTCGGTAAAACAAATCACCCGTGTCCATTGTGTTTATTGCTTGTGATTTGTTTGTTTTCCCTTGCTCTAAGTTTTCTTGCACCATTATTTGCAAATATCATTTGGTGTTGCTTCAAGTTAAATTCTCATTTAGTGAAGCAACACTTCGCAAGAAACAACTTAACTTATTGCTCTTCTCATTTAAGCCTTCTTGCTTTATTCTCATAGACTTATTAGTTGTATTGTCTTATCAATCCCGCATTATTTGAAAGCAATACTCTTTTTAAGCAAGGACTTAGTTTTTATACTCCGATAATTGTATATCTTGTTCTAACCACTAATCAAGGGATCTAGTTGGGGGATAAAGTTTTAATTTTCAGGTTCCGCCTATTCCCCCCCCCCCTCTAGGTGACTTTCACCGACGAAGTTCAAGGCCTGACCCAAGCGACAGCACAACTCATCTAGCTCAGCTGCCAAAGCTATCGAAAAAACATAAAACTAAGGAAGATGCCAAGGACACCAAGGGACAAAGGATTGAGCGCCTCACCAACCACGTGACCATCGGACTCAACAAGTTGGGGCCATAGCAACTCGGCCTCGGCCTTGACAGCCTCCTTCACCGCATAGAAAACTCTGTAACTCTCCCAAGATTCCCAAGGGAGAGGAAGGGGGGCAACAGGTCTGGTCACGATGAACCAACAGAGGACAATGCCTCCCTGGCGAAGGGAGAGGGGGTCGCGCTGCATCAAAGGGGCATCAGAATTGATGGAAGAGAGGAGTAGGAGGAGTCACACAGGAAAGGTGGGGCCTTACCCTAGAGCTAGATCGACGCGGTGCGGTTTCCTCCCGACCTAGAACCGTCAACTGACCCTCCAGCGGACCCCATGCAGAGTGAGGGCCCAAGGACGAAAAGCTCTTGGGAGATGACGGGCGAACGACCGCCCGGAGCTTATAAAGGGGGCAAAGATGCTCGACTGAACCCCAAAAAGCAGCATGCTGCGTCCAAAGCGGCACAAATCTCGAGGGAATAAATACCACGGTCACCAAAAGGCAAAAGGACAAATGTCATCTCACCCTTCATCATCCCCCAATGGGAGACACTCTCCCCTCGGAGCTACTATCGGGGATGAGATCCCTAGTCCCTAGGCCTAACGGTCAACGAGCGCACTAGGGGAAAGCCTCTGGTAACTAGGATCTGTCGGTCAGCTAGAGGAGAAAGAAAACGACTACCCTAGAAGCACTCGCCCTCGGACGAACACCGCAACACCGAGCCTGGGGTCGGGCGTTGCGGAACTGGATAGGGGGTCAGGCGAACTAAAGGGAAATCACTCAAGTGGATCGTCCCTCGTCCGACCCGAGACCGACCCGACATAAGTGACCGACCGCATTAACTATGCTTAGCACCGAGCCATGACAGAGGCGCTGGTCCGCCTCCCACTCCTGGCCTATGAGCCCTCGGGCTGCAGTGCACTCATGACCTATCAGGACTAGGCCTGAGTGCGTAGACCGCTTGTACAACACAACAAGACAAGTCGCGCCGAGCCCCAGCTACGCAGGCTAGGGGTCAGCGTAGCTTGAATTATAGCACTTGAACCCCCATGCTGCTCGCGCCATCTGATGTAAGGAATACGAGAAAACCAGACAATGCCCACGGGCGCCGGCGGCTTCACCCCACGGTAGAATACCTGGTGACTCCTTGAGGAAGCCACCGCCGGCCAACTGCCTCCTTGGTCTATAAAAGGAGAAGGTCGGTCCCCATACAAGGGAGGAAGGATACACAAGAAGACGCCCAGACGGATACCTAGACCCAAAGACGACGGACCGAACGAGAGGAAGGAGAATGTACTGATGAGGACCTAGAGGTCAGAGCCTGTCACCAAGCCAAGACTTGGTTAAGACTTCACTTTGTAGCCTTATCTCCACCTCTTCCACCACAAGAGACATGGGAGCCTCTCCTCCCTCTCTCTCCCGCTTGTAACCACTATTATGATCATTGATTAGCAATGGTGCCGGTAGTGTAAGTCGTCGAAGACTAGATGTAGGGGCGTTCTGTTCGAACCAGTATAAATCTTGTGTCACCACGCACATCGTCCGGAGCCCGGAACGCGCACATAGAAATTTACTTGTCGGGACGAGGTTCGAAACATCGACAACAAATAGTCTATAATTTTTTAAAACTTTAAAAACTAATGAAAAATATCAAATAACTGAGCTATATTGTATAGTGGGAGTTAGATACGGTGAAGGGTTTGTAGGGACTAATTTTTAGTTCCTTCATTTTATTCCATTTAGTACCTAAATTTTCAAACACGGAAACGAAAATAGAGTTTTAGTTTCTATATTTAGTAATTTAGGGACTAAAATGGAATAAAATATAGTTGCTAAAAACTAATCCCTATAAACCAAACATCCCCTTAAAATGTGGAACTTAAACTGTGGAACTGTAAATGATATTTGAGAACGGGTGTAGTAGTTTAATATTATTTGTAGAGTAAAATTTAAAATAGAGGATGAGATAGCAGATTAAATCCTCTATCTTATCTTCTATTTAATTTTTTATTTGAAACTTCATTCTTGTAAATAATGTTAAACAATGTTATCTAATGTTTGGTATTCTCTATTTTACCACGGAGACAAAGTGAGAAGAACGTCTCGCCCCCTCCCGTTTGCACGAATTCCGCACGAACCTTTTCCAGCTCGATTTCAAAATGGGTTCGTCGTCCTCACTCACGTGCAATGTAATCGAGATTCGCAGCGATATGCAAACGCTGGGTTCCTGACGGCTGACACTGACAGAGTGACAGTGCAACAAAACTTGCTCTCTCTAGCTAGTGTACTGCACCCACAGGATGACAACACGGGGAGATGATGGAAGCACGATGGTTGTCAGGATGTGTGCCTGCTGCATGCATGCGCGGCCCGCATACACTGGTTAGACTGTCTCCAAAAACGTACCCTAAATTCCGTCCCTAAAAGAATATTCTCTATACTTTACAGAACATTTTAAAAGATTTTATCCTCTATATATTCACAGTCTCCAGCATCGTTCTCTAAATTCCGTCCCCTAAAGCTACAGTGTTAACAGATTCCCTTTTTCTATTTTTTTTCATTTTTCTTTGTTTTCTTCCCATCCCACGCTACACAAATGATGCGTCAAAAATGTATTTATTAATTTCTAAATTAATAAATTCGAATTGTCAATATTAATTACATTGCTTGTTTTGTTGTTGTGTAATTGTTGTCGATAAAGCGCCGCATAGTATATTATCGGTACGAAAATATGTTTTGAAATTGACAAGCTTCCACCGTAAGCCAAAACTCTTCTTCGAGAAGCCATGAACTTGCTTCCCCTGCACGACAACCGCATGGCTTGTCTCCGAAGCGTACTTCCTTTATAAATACCGAGTGAGCCTTGCATACTTGAAAGTTGCCTAGAGGGGGGGGTGAATAGGCAAGTTAAAACTTTTTCAACAAAAACTAGAAGCAAACTGAGTAAAACTGAATTGATCTCGAAATTCACCCAGTTAACTTAGGAAATGAGATGTTCTAGTTGATCCACAGGGTTCAAAGTAGTAGATCTGAGAAGGGCACTTCTCAAAATCCACACACCAAAATATATATAAACAAATCTTCCACGCAATGGTGAGAGAACGAATAACACGAATAAGCACAATGAACAAGAATACAAGAGACACAAGATTTATCCCGAGATTCGGTCACACCACCAAGGTGCCCTACTTCCTTATTGAGGCGCCCACAAAGAGCCGGGTCTCTTTCAACCCTAATCCTCCCTTTGCCGACCACAAGGTCAAGCCCACACAATAATCTTTGCTCAAACGAGCGGGTAATACAAACTTTTTTGTGGTCTTCCACAAGATTTGGAGACTCACAAGCGACACCTAGTCGTCTAGGAGCTAGAAGCTCCAAGAGTAATGAATCCACAAAGAACTCGATGTAGTACCAAACCTCGAATGAAGAAGAGCAAGAAGGATTTAGAGATGAAGCACCAAAATTGCAGCTCTTCAATCTCACTCAAAGATTTCTCTCCAAAGATTTGAAATGGGAGAGGCAAGAGGTGTGTGAGAGAGAGTGGGAGGTGTTTCTCAGGTTAGAAATGGAGTTTTGTGTGTGCTCTTCTGTGGGGAAGAGTGTGGGAGGTGTATATAAAGGTGCCCCCAAAAGCTGGTGGCCGTTGGGGAAATCTGACTGAAATTCGGTTGAACCGGTTCTAAAACCGGTTGAACCGGATTCCACGAGTCGGTTTTCGGTTCACTGGCGGACTCAGTCGGAGACTGGACCGGACTCAAATTCGGTTGAACCGGTTTCAAATTCGGTTCAACCGGTTTCAAATTCGGTTGAACCGGATTCAAAATTCGGTTCAACCGGTTTCAAATTCGGTTGAACCGGTTTTCCAAAAAATCTGCACACGACTTTTTCTGATAGGACTGGCTGGCAGACTGGCAGTGACAGAGGGAAATAGTGCAGAAACCGGTTGAACCGGTTTTAGGTCTGGTTGAACCGGTTTTTGAACTGTTGCACAGATTTTGAGAAAACCAAAGTGAAACAGGGTAAAATGGAAGTTTTAGATCAAGGATTTTGAGCTTTAGTACCAACACCAACCTTCTTTATGGATCCCCCTTGATAGTACGACGATTCCTATACTCAAGTTAAATAAAATATAATTAAGTAAACTCCTTGAGGCATTGGTGTCTCAAGTGTGATTTCTCCATGGTGTTGCTTCATAAGGATCACAAACATCTTTGTCTCACCTTTTGAAGCAAACACAAATCGAGCCTGTGACTTGTGCCATTTCACCATATATGAGTTCAAATCATGGCTTCAAGTCACCTTACTGATGCATCAACATGTTGTAACTCTTTATAGCTGATTAGTTCATCGACTTAGTGCAAGTACTCTCTTCTTCACCTTAGCCATGGTACCTCGGTCTACAAGCCGTCGCTTGGCCTTCACCTTCGCTTAGTTCCTCGAAGCCCTTTCCTTGCTATCTTCACCCTATCAAGCCATTCTTGAGTCACATCCTATTGAGCATCCATTGAGAGAATCATTTCTTCAATATTGTGAACCTTGCTTGAATGTCATCTAGATATAACTGCTAAGATCAATCAAGCTCTAGTTTGATTCTCATATATTCATATATGGACTAATAGTAATATGGTCAAGCCAATTCACGATTCCTCATATCTTATTCACTTTGGCTTGACCAATCCTCTTAATCACTTCAACCTCTATTATGATCATATTTATGCATAGTGATTTCTCAGGACTTGTCCATATATTCAAACCAATATAGAGACCATATTATATCTATTTGCATTGTCTCACTGGCTATTTGACCTTGTGTTGAACCTTGTTCACTGATCATTATACACTATTCAAGTATGTTCATCATACTGAATTTCCTGTTCAACACTTAGCAAACTTGTTAGACCTTTAAATGTGTTGTTATCCAAATCACCAAAACTCACAAAAGGGATGAATGCACTTTCAATCTCCCCCTTTTGGTGATTGATGACAACATATTTAAAGTTTACATTAGATTTGATAAATAAGATTTTGAATCCTATGATATAGTTTCCTCCCCCTAAATATGTGCATTTCAGAAAATACCAATTTTGTACTCAAATGCCAAAACCACATATTTGGGTCAAAGAGTGAAGACAACTAATATCATACTATTCGTGGGGTGCAGTGTGTCATAAAATAAACGTGATGCTCATGACATAGTATGCACTCATCAATTTTCTACATCTTATGTTTTTCTTATGACTTCCCCCTTTTTAATTATTTCTCCCCTTTTTAAAGTCTTCTAGCACTTAGTTACATAAGACTAAAGGTAAGCTTTAATGCAAAATTTCTCCCCCTTTGTCATAAATCTCCAAAAAGGATACGAAGAATATAAAGGGCAGAAATTATGATTAAGCAAGATGTGAACACACTATCATGAAGAGGGTCCTTAGATGGCACAAAGGTAATGGATAAGTGTCATGAAGTGATGTACTTTTGTGTTTTACCTTTTCAAGGGGGTGTTCCACACTTGTGTTGGATTTAGAATACATTTGCAAGCTCTTATTGGCATAATTGTGACATAGGTCCAAGATATCAAATGAATATTGTCATACTAATTGACAGATAAATCTTGATACCTGGAGTCTAGATGTCACCTAGCATTTTCTTATTATAACAAGAGGCAGCATGAAAATTGCACAAGTATGAATTATACAACTAGTGATCATGTACGAAAAATATCAATTGAAACCCACCAATTGATACAATTTGATAGATAATTAGATCACTAATTGCATATTACACTAAGTTCTCCTCAAGTTTTAGTGCACACATATATATTAATTCAATTGATACCTGTTGAGAGTACTTATTTGCAACTTAAAGTACCATTGGCATAAAAGGAGTATCAATTGAACATAATCATACAACATAAGAAACATGTGCACTATTTAATCAATTAAGTTCTAGACAGGAGAATCTATAAGCTATGCTACTTCAGACATTTGCAATCCAAAAGGATGTGATACATATTTACCAATTTTAGATGACGTTGGAGTAGCATATACAAGAGAAACTCATTCTCTTATGAAATGTATAGAAGATACATTTATTGGAGCAAAGAATATTTGATACCCATCAAAATTTGCAGCGGAAGCGATTGTCTTTGCCCAAAGGTTCCTTTCTAATTTGAGACTACACACATAATAGACTTGAAAATGAAGTTAGTCTCAAAGATTCAAATTATAGACCATTCTCCCCCTAAATGTGTGCATACAAGTGATAAATACTTGTTTAGCTTATGCACTTGGACTTGTGAGGCCCGGATTAAGTTCTACAATTTGAACCTTGGTACAAATAAAGTATGAAAATGTGAAATTGTACCAATTGAAGAAATTACTCATAATCAAAAGGTATACTAATAGACATGATATGCAATATTTTAAGCCAAGATTCTTGAGAAGTTAGCATGTTTGACTCATATCTCACAAAGATGACTTAAGACTAACTTATGACATCACCACAAGAGGTATTAATCAAATATCTAGAGATTCTTTAATCGTCACCACAAATACAACCTCATGGTGTGACTTAAGATATTGCATATACATGCACACACTAGCATGTAAGAGCCTAGATGCACAAATGTTATACAATAGTTCATGGAGTGACACACCTTTGTTCTACGCCACATGGTCTCCATTATAATCATGAATTTTCATCTTAGCTTTTGATAGGCTTGATTCTTTACAAAGCAAGATAGTTTTCATTGATGTCCATCAGTCTTCATCATGACTTGGATTGAGTCAATTTAGCATGCCAAAGAGAAACTTATCCTCTTCAAAAATCAACAGAAACTCATTCTCTTCAAAGAACTACACAAATTCACTAAAACAAAATGTTAGTCTTTTAAGGACACAAGATATAGAATGAGCTCCCCCTAAATGTATGCATCAAGTACTCGAGTTACTTGTAACATGCACTTGATTCAATTAAGATTCTTAGAGGAGTTCATCATATATCTTGGTCAAGGCATAATATATTTGAAACAATTGAATTTATGCTAGAGAACACATATCGTTCCCCAAAAGAACTAATCCATGGGGTGACATGTGGTAATTATTTGATCATTTCTTTGGAACCACTCATCCTCATTTGATGTTCTTCTTTCACCAAGGTGTGAGACTACACAACATGAACTTGAAAGAAATCATTAGTCTCACAAGATATAGGCTAAAGTCTCCCTCAATTTGTGCATGCAAGAGTACACAAAGTACAATTATGCACATCAACAATACGAGGTTAAAGGAGATGTTTGTACTATATCTTGGTTTAACATAACATGCTTTACGTAGATGATGAAAATTAAACCAATTGAAAGTTTAAGAACTGAAAGTATATCAATTGAAATTCTGAAGGGTAAAGCATGCTAATATGAACCTCAAACCTCATAATGAAGGATATCATATAAATATGTCACTACATCTTCATTATTTGGTTGACAAAAAGTGTAACTCCCTTCTTGAATCACTATGATTTCTTTTCTCTTTATGATTTCATCCAACCAGGCAATCTTGAACTTCATTCATCTTGGCATGGTTCAATCATACATGATATGAGAACCATTGAAACTCAATGATTGAAATAACCAAGACTCTTATATCCGTAGATTTTGAATCCATCTTGAAAGCACTTGGAAGGACCTTGTTCAAACACTTAGAAAAAAGAGCATTAAAAACACATGGGAAGGTTTCACAAATGATGATCCTTATATGTGGATGAAAATGAACCATCATTCTTGAAACCCAAAAGGATAGACTAAATTCCTTTAAATTAGTGCACACATATAGTTGATGTCAAAGTTATATGCACTATTGAACATTTTATAATGCAATGAATTTAACCTATACTATGGTACATCCCACTAAGTATAGAATACTAAAACAACTGAAGGATAGGAAGTTTTCATACCTTGGCCTCTTATCAACTTCATCTTACTTTAGTTGAATAGTATCCTTTAAGATCACATAGTTTTGAATTATTGATCATATGATAAGATTCATTTTTCTTCCAATTGGACCTTTATTTCATAATCAACAACTGATGTATGTCCTCAGGTGCTTCTTCTTCCTTAGTGGCTACACAAGTCACAAAGGAGATAAGATTTAAAAAAAATATGCACTTGAGATTCAGTTGTTACCACCGTTGCTACTATCTCCAAATATGATTTATACATTCATTATCGAACACCCAACTTGATCCATTGAAGGAGTGATCCTGCAAAACAAGTTTAAGCTTCATATCTTGGTACCCAATTTGAATTGGGTCCTTTGAGATTAGTAGTAAGAGCCTTGAGTACCCACACAATCCTTATTGTGGCCTTTCTCTTTGTGTAGGCACCCACATATAGTTGACAACCATCTTACATGGTTTCAAGTCAATATTTAATCACACAGATAGAAGCAAGAGTTAAGAATAGGAGCCTTTTCTCCTTTTCTTGATACATCGTTGTGTTGCCTTCTCGATGATGAACTTAGCTTGACCTTGGGTGCACCTAGCTTATCAAGGTTAGTCGCACAAGCATTCATAACATGAAGACAAGTTATGCATGGAATTTACAACTTAGTGATCCAATTCAATGTGAAGCATATGGATACCGATTTAAGTAGATTTCTAAGATATGAAAATATGAGTTTCCAAATTTTAGAGAGTATGGATCACTAATTGTACCTTTTACAGTTTAAAAATCATATCCATGTTAGTGCATATGTATGTCATGAATATCAACAAAAAGATTCTTATGCACTTTTAGATTTAACGATAAGGGAATTTTAAACTGCATCAAGAGTAGCTATTTAGAAAACAAAGATTACAATCCATATGAATGAGATACAAATTTACCATTTTGGATTGTCTTAGTATAGCTTACTCAAGGGAAACTTATTCTCTACGACACAAGATATATATAATGTGCTCCCACTAGATATGTGCATCAAGTATTTGAATGACTTATCAAATGCACTTTCAATTCAATGAAGATTCTCAAGAGGAGTACATTACATATATTGGTCAAGGCATGAAAAATTTGCAATGAATTAACTTATGCCTAAGAATACTTACGACCATATAGAATGTACCATTTGTTATATTAATTGAAAGATCTTACTATATGAGATGGTGTCATCTAAGTATTCTTCTTTTCTTCAACTGTGGAGACTTCCTTCTTTAGCTTGTTATCTCTTTTCCTTTTAAAACTAGTAAAAAAAGCACTTTGAAAAGAGGTATTAGTAGTACAATGAAGTATTTAATGATTGATGATATTTATATATGAATGTCAAATAAATCATCATTTATGAGGCATAAAGGCATAAATTAAATTCCTTTTAAGTTAATGCACATGGATGAGTGAATCAACAATATGCACCAATTTACAAATTTAATCCAAAAGGAATTTAACCTTCATATTGACATTTCTTTTCATAAAATAGATTATTACTAATTGAAAGTATGCCACTTGAAATGAACTACTATTGATCAACTACCAATTGAAGCAATTAGTTCCATACCTTTGCCTTGAGCATTTCTAATCTTTCTTTTAGGTGAAGATTAACCTTTAAAGCTTGTGATTTTACCAATTGAAAGAGCACAATCTCTACTTATGAATTTCATGAAATAGCTTAAAAGAGATTGCATTAGTAACACAAGCAATAGTTTCCTATTTAGCAACCTCTAGTATATGAATGACAAGAAGGTTACTAAAATAAGGAAACCTCATGATATGAACTAAATTACCCTTACAAGCATCATGCATAACATCAATTGAAAAAGATGAAAGTAGCATGATTATTTAATTAAGTTTATAGGGCAACTCTAATTCATAACATGGTGAGTGATTAATGGAGAAGACTCAAAACCAATTTAAACAAGAATGAATACAGCACATAGTATTGGTTCGATCTTCTTTGAATGTTGAATGGCACACTCCATTTGGAAAACACATTCTCATGTTGTGAGACTACATAAACACTTAGATAGAAACATTAGTCTCACAACTCTAGTCATATAGAGAATTCCCCATTTGGTAAGTGCTATAAGAATTTGAATTTCTTACTTAGCACTCTATTCATTTAAGAACATAGGATAATCCTCTTTATGTCTAGGTCATGGCAATAACACGATAATTAATTTGAAATATGCCACAAGATACATATAATCAACTTAAAGCATGTAGATTGTCACAATATAAAAATATGAACTTGCAATCTACCATATAATTAGATCCTTTCCAAAGCAAGGTAAAATCTCTTAAGTTCATTCTCAAGTGCTTCATTTTTCCTATGTGGCTACAAAAGACACAAAGGAATATACCAATTAAAAGCAATGTGCACTTAAGAATTAATTGTTACCATCCTTTGGATATCACTTGGTTGTAGGCCTTTTGCTTGATTCCCACAAAGGTTAATCCTTATTCCCTACAACACAAGTTCTTGCTAGAGATAAATATGAAGTTAGTGATATAACAACTCAATTCATCTTTGGGTCAATCTTAAAGGATAGACAATGTAAGATTGATAGCTTGAGATAAGAATTGAGTTAAACCGCTCAAGCACCCCAAAGCTTCATATCATCTCTAGGTACCTGCAAAACTTATTAAGTACATTTTGGTACCCATCTCATGATAGGTCCATCAAGGTTAGCCAATAAGGACTTAGGCACCCAAATAGCCTTGGTCCTAGAATATGGTGAACTCATCACCTTTCTAGCACAAGAGTCAAATTTGGGTCTCCTAAGCATATTTGAATGTATTGACAAGTTAGGCTTAGGAGTTTTACCCTTTGGACAAACCTTAAATAGATGACCTTTTTCACGGCAATTGTAGCAAATGTGATGCTTGTCCTTGCAATGCATTTGCCTTTTGCTTTCATCCTTTTTGATGGTCATCTTTCTTGATCGTTCAAGGTCTTGATTCTTCATGTGGGGGCATGAATCAATTTCATGGCCCTTCTCCTTGCATCCATAGCACCTCCTATCGCTTCTCTTTGATCTTTCTTTATTGAAGCACATAGGTACATTGTTAGAGCAAATCATATAAGCATTAATTTTCTCACCATGGATTTTGCTCATGCCCTTCTTGGAAAGCTTGGTATTCTTTTGAAGGGGTTTTGTGCATGCCACAGTTGTCCCCTTCTTAAGCTTTTTCACCATATTATCACGGTTATCTTGAGAAGGTTGAGCATGACATTTTCCCTTCAATTGAGTCAAGCTCCTTTTTAGCCTCTCATTTTCTTCCTTGAGCTCTTTATTTTCTTGTGTGATAGAAATATCACTAATTCCTGAAATTTCTAGCTCAATGGAAGATTGGCTTGCTTGATAACAACAATTGTTAGCACATGGTAATATAGTTTCTATTTGAGTACATGTGCATATGTGAGGTTGGTATGATTTCAAATTAGTTAACACAACCTCATGAGCCATTTCTAACATGATATGTGAATCCATAAATTTATTATGAGAGTACATAAGCATATCATGTTTTTCTTGCAAAGCTACATTTTCAATATTTAGCCTTTCTATCGTGTTCTTGAACATAGCATTTTTATTTTCTAATTGAGCAATATATGATGAATGATTAACAAGTTTAATTTGCTCAATTGAAATGTCTTCATACCTTTGGACCAAATCATCATGAGAGCACTTTAGTTTCTCATGCTTTTTGGTCAACTTCTCTAAGTCTTCGATTTTTCTGATGAGGAAGTATTCTTGCTTATGAAGCATTTCTTTTTGTTCTTCCGCTCTTTTCATGAGTTTGAGCAAGCTCATCCGATGTTTCTTGCTTAGCTGAGCGAAGAATTGTTGAAGATCATCCTCATCTTCACTATCACTTTCTCCTCACTTTCGCTTTCACTTTCACTCCCATTAGCAATAAAGCACATATGAGAAGTGGATTTGAAAGACGAACCTTGTGAAGAGGTGGATTCGTCGTTTGGTCTCCATCGATCATTTTCTTCTACAATTTTGTTCTTCGCCTCATCTTCCTTCATTTTGAGGAACATCCTTTCGGCGATTCTCATGGCAAGATCTATTGCCCTAGGATCAACATCTGCACCAAAAGATGAAGTCGAGACAATCTCAACTTTTTCAAGCTTAGAAGCACTTTCGTTTCTTAGTCCCCCCCGACATGATCTTTCCTCACGCGGTTAAGCGTTAGAACGAGGATTAGGTTCTGATACCAATTGAAAGTTGCCTAGAGGGGGGTGAATAGGCAAGTTAAAACTTTTTCAACAAAAACTAGAAGCAAACTAGGTAAAACTGAATTGATCTCGAAATTCACCCAGTTAACTTAGGAAATGAGATGTTCTAGTTGATCCACAGGGTTCAAAGTAGTAGATCTGAGAAGGGCACTTCTCAAAATCCACACACCAAAATATATATAAACAAATCTTCCACGCAATGGTGAGAGAACGAAGAACACGAATAAGCACAATGAACAAGAATACAAGAGACATAAGATTTATCCCGAGGTTCGGTCACACCACCAAGGTGCCCTACTTCCTCGTTGAGGCGCCCACAAAGAGCCGGGTCTCTTTCAACCCTAATCCTCCCTTTGCCGACCACAAAGGTCAAGCCCACACAATAATCTTTGCTCAAACGAGCGGGTAATACAAACTTTTTTGTGGTCTTCCACAAGATTTGGAGACTCACAAGCGACACCTAGTCGTCTAGGAGCTAGAAGCTCCAAGAGTAATGAATCCACAAAGAACTCGATGTAGTACCAAAGCTCGAATGAAGAAGAGCAAGAAGGATTTAGAGATGAAGCACCAAAATTGCAGCTCTTCAATCTCACTCAAAGATTTCTCTCCAAAGATTTGAAATAGGAGAGGCAAGAGGTGTGTGAGAGAGAGTGGGAGGTGTTTCTCAGGTTAGAAATGGAGTTTTGTGTGTGCTCTTCTGTGGGGAAGAGTGTGGGAGGTGTATATAAAGGTGCCCCCAAAAGCTGGTGGCCGTTGGGGAAATCTGACTGAAATTCGGTTGAACCGGTTCTAAAACCGGTTGAACCGGATTCCACGAGTCGGTTTTTGGTTCACTGGCGGACTCAGTCGGAGACTGGACCGGACTCAAATTCGGTTGAACCGGTTTCAAATTCGGTTCAACCAATTTCAAATTCGGTTGAACCGGATTCAAAATTCGGTTCAACCGGTTTCAAATTCGGTTGAACCGGTTTTCCAAAAATCTGCACATGACTATTTCTAACAGGACTGGCTGGCAGACTGGCAGTGACAGAGGGAAATAGTGCAGAAACCGGTCGAACCGGTTTTAGGTCTGGTTGAACCGGTTTTTGAACTGTTGCACAGATTTTGAGAAAACCAAAGTGAAACCAGGGTAAAATGGAAGTTTTAGATCAAGGATTTTGAGCTTTAGTACCAACACCAACCTTCTTTATGGATCCCCCTTAATAGTACGACGATTCCTATACTCAAGTTAAATAAAATATAATTAAGTAAACTCCTTGAGTCATTGGTGTCTCAAGTGTGATTTCTCCATGGTGTTGCTTCATAAGGATCACAAACATCTTTGTCTCACCTTTTGAAGCAAACACAAATCGAGCCTGTGACTTGTGCCATTTCACCATATATGAGTTCAAATCATGGCTTCAAGTCACCTTACTGATGCATCAACATGTTGTAACTCTTTATAGCTGATTAGTTCATCGACTTAGTGCAAGTACTCTCTTCTTCACCTTAGCCATGGTACCTTGGTCTACAAGCCGTCGCTTGGCCTTCACCTTCGCTTAGTTCCTCGAAGCCCTTTCCTTGCTATCTTCACCCTATTAAGCCATTCTTGAGTCGCATCCTATTGAGCATCCATTGAGAGAATCATTTCTTCAATATTGTGAACCTTGCTTGAATGTCATCTAGATATAACTGCTAAGATCAATCAAGCTCTAGTTTGATTCTCATATATTCATATATGGACTAATAGTAATATGGTCAAGCCAATTCACGATTCCTCATATCTTATTCACTTTGGCTTGACCAATCCTCTTAATCACTTCAACCTCTATTATGATCATATTTATGCATAGTGATTTCTCAGGACTTGTCCATATATTCAAACCAATATAGAGACCATATTATATCCATTTGCATTGTCTCACTGGTTATTTGACCTTGTGTTGAACCTTGTTCACTGATCATTATACACTATTCAAGTAAGTTCATCATACTGAATTTCCTGTTCAACACTTAGCAAACTTGTTAGACCTTTAAATGTGTTGTTATCCAAATCACCAAAACTCACAAAAGGGATGAATGCACTTTCAATACTTCACTCAACCTTGCCTTTGCAAACTCCACAACCATGAACCCCTACTTAGAAAACAATTTCCTTGTGCGGTTGATGGAAGAAATGGAAGAGGAAGAAGAAGAGTTCGAGTTGGCGAGGCACATGCTCAATAGGAGGCGACGTGCACGCAACGAGCGTCGTCATGGTGGTTCGATTCCAGGGCATGTTAGGATTCATCGTGATCACATGAGCGGCGATGCAAGAATCCGAGCGGACTACTTTGGAGCGCACCCGGTGTACACGGATGCTCAATTTCGTAGGATGTATTTAAAATTCCCACATTCATTTTGCCATGTACATAACTTCATGACCCCTATTATGACACATGAAATGTATGGTAGGTTCCGCATGCATCGCCATGTGTTTGAGCGCCTCATTGATGTTGTGCAACAAGTGGATCCATACTTTATTCAGCGTCCAAACTGTGCGGGTGAGATTGGTCTTTCTGCTCTACAAAAAGTTTTTGCTGCTGTTTGAATCCTTGCTTACGGTATTTCGGCTGATGCCGTGGACGAATACGTACGCATTGGTGAATCCACAGCTCATGAGGCATTGAAACACTTTTGCACGGCCGTCCAAACCGCATTTGGTCCGTACTATCTCCGTGCATCAACTGCAGAAGATATCGCACGCCTTCTCCAAGTTGGCGAGTCACGTGGGTTTCCTGGTATGCTTGGTAGTGTTGATTGCATGCATTGGGAGTGGCGTAACTGCCCAAGTTCATGGAAGGGCATGTTTACAGGGCGTGGTAAACATCCTACCATGATCTTGGAAGCTGTTGCGTCGTATGACCTGTGGATATGGCATGCATATTTTGGTCTGCCAGGTAGCTGCAACGACATAAACGTTCTCCACCGTTCAAACCTTTTCGAAAGGCATTTGAGCGGTGACACACCTTCTATTTCATTCACTGTGAATGGTCACATGTACAATATGGGATATTACCTAGCAGACAGGATTTACCCTGACTGGCCCGCATTTGTGAAGACAATCCGTAATCTCTACGACGTTAGAACGCAACACTTTGCAACAATTCAAGAGTCTGCTCGAAAAGATATTGAACGAGCTTTCGGTGTACTCCAGAAGAGATGGGGTGTGGTCTGGGGCCCTGCTTACGGTTGGAGTCCTGAACACATTGGGGACATCATGAAAACTTGCATAATATTGCACAACATGATAGTAGAAGACGAAGGTCCATTGTCTTTGAACACAACCTTTGAAAACATCGGAGTGCTGGCAGACACAGGTCAAGGTTCAATGGAAGAGCGCAACAACTTCGTCAATCAAAGGTACAACCAACTCAAAGACCGCAACAAATATACTCAGCTTCAGGTTGATCTGATACACCATCAATGGGCGCGACATGGATCCGGAGTTGCATAGGAAGCAATGAAACGAGTTGTGTCATGCTTGTTCTTATCTAGTGTCCAACTGTTAATGTCTAGACATGTTTCTTAGTTTACCTTGTCCTAGTATCGAAGTGTCTGTTGTCTGTACTTTCTGTCGTAGGGTGTCATGCTGCTCTTTCAATTCAATAACAAGAAGTACTACTGTCATGCAACCACATGTGTGTACAAATGGTAAACAAAAAACTACAGCATGCTCACAGTTATTCAAACCAAATAGTTCAAAAACATATAGTAAAACATTCAGGTACAAACCATGACAAATAGTTGAAAACAAATAGTTCAAACAAGTACTAAAACAATCTGGTACAAACCAGATTTGGGTCTGACGACAGCAAGCTCACAGAAACAAGTCCGAGTATGCCTCATTTAGAAATGATAAACAAACAAATTAAGTAACCAACCATCACAGGCTAGATGATGTTGACCCAGTAACCCTAGCCAATATCTCTTGTTGCTTGGCTTCATAGTACTTGCGGAGAAGAGGATTACATTTGCTCAAATCCATGCTTAAGATCATGATCTCCTCTTCCTTGTCCTCCTTTAGTTTCTGCCTTTCAAGCCTTAATTTCTCTAGGTTCAACTTCTACTTTTCTAGGAGCAATTTCTGCCTCTCATTTTTGTTCATTGAATCCAACTTCTTTTCCTCAGTTGTAACAGCTATTTTGTACACTGACAGGCGCTCCAAAGAAAGATCTCCCATGCGTGTCATGAACTCAGAATCTGATGAAGATGTGTCCATAGATTTAGTCCTCTTTGCCTTTTCCTTAGAAGAATCTCGACCCAGTGGCCTCTTCGATGTGAAGCTAGATGGTACAGATTCTTCTGCATCCACATCGACAGTGTTAGAATGGGTGGGATTCGCGTTGCCATGCTGATTTTGTTGGCCCATGTGGTTGTCCATCCATTTTGGTTGGTCCTTAAGTATGGCCCAACAATGTAAAAAGTGGAAAGGCTTCTTCTCAATAGCTGCAAACCTAGAGGCTGCCAGTGATGTCTGCGACATAAAACAACTGGTTACAGCAGGAACATACTTGTAAATACCTACAATAGTTATGTGAAAATGTTACATTAAAGATGTACCTTGTCTGCGTCAGTGAGTCCACTAGGATTCTGTCGGAGGACTGCCATCATGTAACCAGCAAAGGTGGAACACTGTGTTTTGATAGTATCCCATCTACTCATCAAAGATTTTGTGGACCTTTCGGGCAATGTTCCTCGTCTTGAGTTGTATGCTTCAGTAATTCTACTCCAAAATCCTTGACGTTTATGCCCTGTGTTAATAATGGGATCGCAACATACAGCAAGCCAAGCATGGCATACCCTAGTGTCCTCATCAGCAGTGAAGTTTGCTAGCTTTGTTCTTTGAGTTGGCTTCTTAGGAACAGCTGGTGTTCTTGAGCCCTCGGCTTGCCCATCAACTGGAAATTCAGAATGTTGAGTTCCCATAGGCTGCTCGTCAATCTGGCTAAGGAAGCTTCCATATTGAGACATCACCTGGTTCCAATCACTCCCCATTCTATGCAACAGAGGCAGATGAAACATGATATAAATGAACAGAACTGAACATGTAACATGATATAAAGTAACGCAAACATACTCCAACATAACAGAATAATAATTGTACTAGCTGAAATGGTTTCAGTTTACATAGACCAGAACATTCAAATCCCCCAAAAGCATGATCATACCAACCCTCCCACCTTTCCTAGTTTTCGTCATATAGACGTCGTTACCGTACATGCTACAATACTTCTACTTAAGTTAAACCTAGACACTAGTAGGGATATGTGTCGTCGGTTGAGTAGTCACGACCATCGTCGTAGCCCACAAGGTCTTCATAGTTAATTGGTGACTCTTCGTCTATCAGTAGCTCGTCTTTTGAACCATCTTCTATTAGAAGCTCCTCTACTGCTTCCTCTTGTCGTGGATGTTCGTTTACTTGACAGTTAGCCATATTTTCTACCTCCCATTGAGTTTGCACTGCTACGTCTTCAAGATCCTTAGCGAGGTCGTCAATCTCAACTAGTGCTCGGTTCAATTCGTCCACCAAAGGTGAGTTGAAAGGCTGGAAGGCTGAATTGATGACATCAACGATGTCACAACTACGCTTTTGAACAACTCTGAGCAGAGCAGCCAGTGCTTTACGGAGCTTTTCGTTCTCTGATTCCATGGCTACATCAAACACAGTGTTCTATTAGTTAACACCGCCTACAAATTAGCTATCTTATACAAACTAGTGCATATAAGGGATTCAAAACTGTGACTACACAGTTCAAATGAACCCTAAAACCATGAATGTACATTCCATCTATGTTATTTTCTGCAAAAAATTATCTTAAATGTCAACCTGTTTTCAATTTGCAGATTACTGACCATGTTCGCATAAAATAGCCTCATGATCTAGGAGGAACAACCCCCCAAACCCGAAATGGCTAGCCCCAAATCCTGTATAAATTAATGAATCCGAACACAACAATAAGGGATTCATGGATGAAATTCAAGCTCATTTATTTAGAATGCTCCAGATCTGGGAGAAAACACCCTGGCAAACCCTAACTTCCTTGCCCCAAATACACAGAATACAATACGGTAATGAATCAGTACTATACGCAATGGATTTGTGTAGATCGTACCTCGGTCTTCGCGGATCTGGCTCGGTGGACCGAATCGAAGAGGAAGACGACGACGGCGACGAGCTTCTCTTCCTTTTGCCGGCAGCCTTGGACGAAGTCGGCGGACGACGAAGGCGTTTGGCGATGGCGACTCTTCGGCGACGAGCTGGGGGAACCTCGCTTGGAACTTCGGTTGAGGTGGGTCGCGCGTCCTCGGTTCGAAGTGGTGCGAGCTCTACGCCGCCAGACCCACCACCGCACGCCCGCTTCTCGCCCACCTGCCTCGATGCCGGCGGCGAAGCACGCCGGCTCGAGGGCTCGGCCCCGGGAGATGCAGTCGCCAGCGCGGGGTAGGAGGAGGCGGAAGTTTCCTCGCGGCGGCTGGTGGAGGAGTAGCGCGGATAGCGCACTCTCGGAGGCCTCCATATTTAGAGTGTCTGCCACATCCTCTAAAATTTAGAGGACACTTTAGAGTCCCTTGCTGGAGCCATAGGGGACCTGACAAACCGCTAAATTTAGCGGACAGGACCCTTTACAGGGTGTTGTTGGAGACAGCCCCCTAAAAAAATATTTTTTGCCATTTATACAACACTTTAAAACATTCTGTCCTCTATATATTCTCAGTCTCCAGCAGCGTCCCCTAAATTCGGTCCTCTAAAGCTATAGTGTTAACAGATTCCCTTTTCCATTTTTCTGTTTTTTTTGTTTTCTTCCCAATTCACGTTATACAAATGATCTGCAAAAAAGTGTATTTATTAATTTTTGAATTAATAAATTTGAATTGTCAACATTAATTAACATTGGCTATTATGTTGTGTGTAATTGTTGTCGATAAAACGTCGCATAGTATTTTATCGGTACGAAAATATGTTTTCAAATTGACAAGCTTCCACCGTAAGCCACAACTCTTCTTCGAGAAGCCATCGACTAGATTTCTCTGCACGGCAAGCGGATGGCTTGTCTCCGAAGCCTACTTCTTTTATAAATAGCGAGTGAGGCTTGTCTCTGAAGCCTACTTCTTTTATGGAAGAGCGCAACGAGTTCGTCAATCAAAGGTACAACCAACTCAAAGACCGCAACAGATATACTTAGCTTCGGGTTGATCTTATCCACCATCACTGGGCGCGTCTTGGATCCGGAGTTGCATAGGAGGCAATCAACGGAGCTGTGTCATGTCTGTTATGTGTCATGTTTGTTAGTTTATCTTGTTTTAGTGTCGGTCGTACTGTCTGCTGTCTTAGTGTCTCATGTAACTGCTCCTTCAATTCAATAACATGAAGTAGTATTGTCATGCATGCACATGTGTGTAAAATTGTTCAAATAAAAAGTACATCATGCTCACAGTAAGTAGTATTCAAAACAAATAGTTCAAAGAAATAACATGACACAAAGCATCCTAATGACAGCAACCAAGTAGGAAAAACATTCTGGTACAAACTAGAATCCGGTCTGATAACAACATCCTCACACAAAGTAGTCCGAATACGCCTCATTCAGAAACGATAAAAAAATAAATTGATAAACTAATAATCACTTGGTCGATGAGGATGACCTAGTAACCCTAGCCAATATCTCTTGTTGCTTGGCTTCATATTACTTGCGGAGAAGAGGGTTACATTTACTGAGATCCATGCTTAAGATCATGATCTCCTCTTCCTTGTCCTCCTTCAGTTTCTGCCTTTCCAGCCTTAATTTCTCTAGGTTCAACTTCTTTTCTAGAAGCATTTTTGCCTCTCGTTTTTGTTCATTGACTCCAACTTCTTTTCCTCAGTTATAACAGCTATTTTGTACATAGAAAGGCACTCCAAAGAAAGATCTCCCATCCGTGTCATGAACTCCGAATCTGATGAAGATGTGTCCACAGATTTAGTTTGCTTTGCCTTTTCCTTCGAAGAATCTCGACCTAGTGGCCTCTTGGATGTGAAGCTAGTTGGTACAGATTCTTCTGCATCCACATCGACAGTGTTAGATTGGGTGGGATTAGCGTTGCCATGCTGATTTTGTTGACCCATGTGGTTGTCCATCCATTTTGGTTGGTCCTTAAGTATGGCCCAACAATGTAAAAAGTGGAAAGGCTTATTCTCAATAGCTGCAAACCTAGAGGCTGCAAGTGAAGTCTGGGAGATAAAAAGCTGGTTAGAGCAGGAACATATTTACAAATACCTACAATACTTATGTAATGTTTCATAGTAAACATGTACCTTGTCTGTGTCAGTGAGTCCACTAAGATTCTGTCGGAGGACTGTCATCATGTAACCAGCAAAAGTGGAACATTGTGTTTTGATAGTATCCCATCTACTCATCAAAGATTGTGTCGACCTTTTGGGCAATGTTCCTCGTCTTGAGTTGTATGCTTCAGTAATTCGACTCCAAAATCCTTGACGCTTCTGCCCTGTGTTAATAATGGGATCGCAACTGACAGCAAGCCAAGCATGGCAAACCCTAGTGTCCTCATCAGTAGTGAAGTTTGCTAGCTTTGTTCTTTAAGTAGGCTTTTTAGGTACAGCTGGTGTCCTTGATCCCTCGGTGTGGGCATCCACTGGAATTTCATAATGTTGAGTTCCCATAGGCTGCTCGTCAATCTGGCTAAGGAAGCTACCATATTGAGACATCACCTGGTTCCAATCACTTCCCATTCTATGCAACAAAAGCAGAACAAACATGACATAAATCAACAGAACAATTGGTAATGAATTAACACAAACAAACTGAAACATAACTGAATAATAATTGTACTAGCTGAAATGGTTTGAGTTTACAACGACCAGAACACTCAAAACCCACAAAAGCATGATCATACAAACCCTGGCACCTTTTCAAGTTTTTGTCATACAGAAAAGGGTACCGTACATACTACATTACTTGTACTGAAGTGAAACCTAGAGACTAGTAGGGATATGTGTCGTCGGTTGAGTAGTCACGACCATCGTCGTAGCCGACAAGTTCGTCATAGTTAATTGGTGACTGTTCGTCTGTCAGAAGCTCGTCTTCTAAAGCATCTTCTATCAGAAGGTCCTCTACTGGTTCCTCTTCTCGTCGATTTTCGTTTACTTCATAGTTAGGCATATTTTCTACCTCCCACTGGGTTTGCACTGCTACGTCTTCAAGATCCTTGGCAAGGTCGTCAATCTCAACTAATGCTCGGTTCATTTCATCCACCAAAGGTGAGTTGAATGGCTAGAAGGCTGATTTGACGACATCAACGATGTCACAACTACGCTTTTGAACAACTCTATGCAAAATAGCCAGTGCTTTACGGAGCTTTTCGTTCTCCGATTCCATGGCTACATCAAACACAGTCTTCTATTAGTTAACACCGCCTACAAATTAACTATCTTAAAGAAACTTGTGCATATACCCTATGACTACATAGTTTTGATGAACCCTAAACCATGAATGTACATTCCAACTCGCAGTACAATAAACACAATAAAAATCAGGGAGAACACAGTGTGGCCACATCAAATTTCTATGTATTTGTGTGCACACAATTATCTTAAATGTCTAGCTATTTTCAAATACAAGTTATAGACCGTGTTGACGTAAAAAGGCATCATGATCTGGGAGACCGGACAAAAGAATTAGGTTTTCATGGATCAAGTTCATGTTCATGACAAGGAATGCTCTGGATCTGGGAGAACATACCCCGCAAACCCTAAATTCCTTGGCCCAAATCCGGTATAATAAAGACATCACAATACAAATTATGGTCATCAATCGGTAGTATACGCAATGAATTTGTGTAGATCGAACCTCGTTCTTCGCGGATCTGGTTCGGTGGAGCGAATGGAAGAGGAAGACGATGGCGGCGACGAGCTTCGCTTCCTTTTGCCGGCAACCTTGGACGAACTCGGCGGACGACGAAGCCGTTTGCCGATGGCGACTCTCCGGCGATGAGCTGGGGGAACATCGCTTCCAACTTGGGTTGCAGTGGGTCGCGACTCGTCGGTTGCAAGGGCTATGACCTCTAGCTGCCAGACCCACCCGCGCAAGCCCTCTTCTCTCCCACCTGCCTCGATGCCGACGGCGAAGTACGCCGGATCGAGGGCTCGGCCCTAGGAGATGCAGTCGCCAGCGCGCGGTAGGAGGAGGCAGAAGTTTCCTCGTGGTGGCTGGTGGATCCGTCGTGCGGATAGCGCACGCTGGGATGCCTCCACATTTAGGGTCTCTGCCACATCCTCTATAATTTAGGGGACGCTTTAGAGGACCTTGTTGGAGGCGTAGGGGACCTGACCGTCCCCTACGTTTACCGGACAGGAGCCTTTACAGGTCCTTGTTGGAGGCAGCCTTAGTAGTGTAGCACAAAGTCACACCTAAATAATATCTATATAAGGTTATCTTAATACCACCTTACATATTTATATATCTGTAATCAAACTTTACTCTCCAATAATACAAATACAATGCAAAACATTGTTTTGGATATCCATATGGGTAAACTGCTGGATACGTTTTTATATCATACTATTATATATCTCGTGCTAACGCTATGTTTTTAGGAGAGTAGAGGTGGAGGACGGCAGCAATGATCCGAGGAGAGAGGTTGATGGCGACGACGGCGCTACTGAAGGGGAGAGGGCAACAGACACACAGGGGAGAGGGAGGCTAGGGACAGCGGGTCATGAGGGAGGAAGAAGGATGAGGGATGATTTAAATAATAGTGTCCATTGTATTTTAGTGAGTAAAGGAGATGGAGTTATCTAGCGATCTAAACCGTTGATTCTGATGATAAACTAAGTCTGGGTGCAATTTGTTTCCTGGAGGTTATGAGTTGTAGGTGATTTGGTTGGGTGAGGTTTGCAAAGTTTAAACTGATGGATTATATAGTGGTATAAATAAATTAGTCAGATGTCCGTGCATTATATTGCTACAATTTCTCTATATCATATGGATAGTATTTTGTTTTAATAAAAGACAAAAATGTGTGTTGTTGGTGTTTCGAACCTCGCTCCGACAAGTAAATTTATTACTCTCGTTCCGGGCTTCGGAGGGTGTGCGAAGTGGGCGCAAGATTTATTCTGGTTCAGGCAGGATGTTCCTACTTCGAGTCATCGGTGGCTTGCGCTATCGACACTATTGATGATCAAAACTCATAGTAGGGGTTACAAGCGGGAGAGAGAGGGAGGAGATGCTCCCAGGACTTAAACACAAGTTGGTGATGCCCTTAGTGCTTCGCACATTAGGGTCCTGGCTGCTAGTGTGCCTGCCACCTAATGCCCTCACTCTAATTTTTGCTGAGGTGGCTGCGAGCCCTTACGGACCGGCCTTTTGAACCCTAGAATTCAGGGCAATTCTGTTGTGGGTTTTTTAATCCCCTCATAAAGGAAATAGGAGTCTGAGGCCTTACCAGTTTGGATGCTCCTAGTGTTCATTTGGCTTCCTTAGGTAGGGTGTTCTGGTCAGTGGCTTGGCTAACTTTTCGTCCCCTTCGGTTCTCGGAGGTCCTGTGTCAGTTGCATGGACAAGAGAAAAGAATAGAGATTCGTTAGAGCGATCGTGTTCGTAAGAAAGATGCAAAAGACGTTGAAAAGAAGGTGTGGAGAAGCTAGCGGTCTCCCGTATTCCTTAATTTTGCTTGTCAGATAGCCTCGGGCAACTATTTTAAGGTTGGGTATAGAACCAGTCTGGGGCACCGAAACTTTATCGCGAATCAAGCCGCTCTTGTTGCTCGATGCTCCTAGCGTTAGCTAGTGTTCACTTCTCGTTGCCCGACTCGATGTTTCGTAACTGGAGGCAATGTTTGCTAGCTAACCAGTACGTGGAAGGGGGACGAGTCCTTCGGTTAACTGGATGTGGTCTCGTCCAAGACTTATGGCGTTTGTTCGAGGCGGAGTAAAGGACTGTAAGCCTACTACCTCTAACCATGAGTACCTTGGCTAATCGTGCCATACCGCTGATGGAGTCGGCGATAGGCGAGCAGGCCTTACATCGCCCAAGTTTTTGGCGCATGCTCGAGGCGCAACAACTATGCCCCAAGGATCAACGAGCAACCGGTCTTGGCGAGGCAAGCGATCATCTTCTCTTTGGCCTTTCGTCCTTCCTGGGTTCGGGTCCCCTTTCGAATGGTGTCGTCTTGCATAGAAATTTTTTGACTAGCCCACAATCCTGATAGACATGTCGGACCGGATGCTAATGGTTCAGACAAGGGGCTTCGAGGAGTTTTTCAATGTGGTCACTGGTTTCCTCGATTAGAGGTCTTCTTTTTGTCTGGCTTGCCAAAGCCATCAGCACGTTGGCTCTGTATCGTCGACTTCTTCTCCCTTTTGCGTTGAGCTGGCTACCGGCACCCTTGTCCGACTCTTTGTCGCGTCCAGCCTTCCGCTTGCGGCAATCAAAGATGGCTCCCACTGTGCCCTCTCCCGATGCATGGTTGGTCTCAATGTCGAAAAGCTCATTTGCCATTTACGGGCTCTTTCATCCTAGCTTATGCACCAGGGTTTCGTTGGTGGTCCCCGAGATGGAAGCGCTGATAACGTCGGCGTCCATGGGGTTGGTCAACTGGTCGTATTGTCGTGAAAAGCGCCAGATGTATTTTGATTTATGCCGACAATCTTTAAGGTCCCACGAGTTTTCGGGACGTACGTACATGTCTTGGAAATTTTCAATAAAAACCTCCTCTAGATCCACCCATTACTGGATGCAACGATACAAGGAGAGGGTCTAGATTATGAAATTATCACAATCTGCTCCTCCTACATGACACGCAAGTCTATAGTCCCCAACCAGTGATTGGGGTTCGATTCCCTAGTGTATTTCACGATGGCAGGGGTCTGTAGCGTCGCGGTACGAACACCGAAGGATGTGATGACCGAAATCCTAGGCCATGGCGACTGGAGGCTCGGGCTTGGGTCCTCATTGGGTTAAATCGGCCCCACAGTGTTGACTATACCGATGGTCGTCGCTCAGCCCCATCCGTACTTCCTCGCTGCTCCCTAGATTAGATGTGCTCCATGCTCCCCTGCCTATTTCTAGGTTCCAGCAGGATGGAGTCCATTTCGGGCCCTCCTCAGGCTCAAACAATCATCTCATCAAGGCGTCATTAGTCGCTGGTATAGACGCGGCGTTTTGACTAGCCCCTGGCTCCCGATGTCATGGTGTGGGGGCATTTGGATTACTGTCACACGACGAGGCTAAGTAGGGTTCAGGTTTTCCCGGTGGTCCCTCGTTCGCTCAGACTTTCCGTCTCTAGGAGTTTGTTTTGGAGTGTCACAGCGGCCACGATGTTCTGCCGCGTACGAGAGAACCGTGGTGGGCTGACCCTGCTGCAGATCGGACGACACGGAGCGCCAGCAGCTTCGACGCGCGCTCGCCAACCACTCCATCGCAGCTGCCCATTTGCCACTGAGGCAGCACTCGCTTCCTAGCAGGAGGACCTTGGCTGCCTCGAGCAGGGTCCCGCCCTAGCGGCAGTTCCCGGCATGGCATGCAGGTCAGGGTGAGACAGGGTTGATGCTACGGCACGAACCACGACATCGGTGAGGGTCTCCTCAAGGCTTCTTTTGAATACAAAGGAGTCCCTAGTCGATGAGATCATGAAGCATTCCTAGGCCGAGGTGTGGGTGATCCCATTCGGCGAGGAACCGGGTCCATTTCCTGACCTCGACGGGGGAGGCCAAACAACAGTCCCTAAACGAGACCCAACGCCTCCACGACCTTGGTGAAAATGGACAACGGTGAGCATGGCCACACATTCCCACCTCCCAAGCGATCAAGGTGGTGTTAGGATTTATGGGCTTGGCCCAATTAAGAAATTCAAATAAATCCCAGAAAAATCTCAAAAGCTCATACAAGAGGATAGCTAGAGGATAGGTGGAACCATTAGCACCATATTGCTAGCTCTAGTGGAGTAGAGCTAGCTTAAATATGAAAGCCACACGCACTCACCAAGTCATGGATGAGAGGAGAGAGTGTGGAGAGCCACACGCGCGCGCTCGCTCGCCTGGCCTGGCCTGGGCGGGGCGCCATCTATCAGTATGTCTAATCAGTACACATCATCTGATTTGACTTTTTACTTCAGTGCTTGTGATTTTGTCATGATTTATATTCGGAATTTAATCTGGAATTTGTCTAATTATTCAACAATCCAAAAAACCTTATTGTAGACAATTTCCTAGTTTTTCTATGGCTGCTTTTGCCGACGCGCTGAAGCCAGAAAAGTTTAATGGTATGCACTTTAAGAGATGGCAAGTCAAGGCCACGCTCTGGCTTACTGCTATGAATATCTTCCATGTTAGTAAAGGCAGACCTGAGGGTCCACTGACTCCTGAACAGGAGAAAGAGTACGACCATGCCAATACTATGTTCACGGGAGCCGTTCTTAGCGCCCTTGTTGACCGTCTGGTTGATGCGAATATGCAGTACACAGACGGGAAAGAGTTGTGTGATGCACTTACTACTAAGTATGGTGCATCAGATGCTGGCAGTGACCTGTATATCATGGAGAGCTTTCATGATTATAAGATGGTTGATAATCGCTCTATTGTAGAGCAAGCTCATGAAATACAATGTATAGCCAAGGAGCTCGACCACCTTAAGATAGTCCTTCCTGACCGATTTGTGGCTGGGTGCATTATTGCAAAGTTGCCTTCTACATGGAGGAACTTCGCCACAGCTCTGAAACATAAGAGACAGGAGATATCAGTTGAAAATCTGATAGCGTCTCTGGATGTTGAGGAGAAAGCTCGTGCTAAGGACACGGGATCTAAAGGAGGCGAGGGCCACTCCAGCGCCAACATGGTTCAGAAGAACCACAACAAGGGCAAAGGAAAGCCAAAATCTAACAAGCCCAACAAAACTACCAACTTCAAGAAGAAGAAGAACAAGGCTGAATTGACATGTTTCGCATGTGGCGAGGCGGGTCATTTTGCCAAGGATTGTCCCGATCGAGCGGATCGCCGTGGCAAAAAGGGCAATGTCAACACAGTGGTCGCTAGCAATGAGGAAGACAAAGGGTATGGTAATTTACCTTACATCTTCTCAGTATTTCAATCACCTAGCTGGTGGCTTGATACTGGTGCTAATGTTCATGTGTGTTCTGACATTAACTTGTTCTCTTCTTATCAGGGCGCCCGGGATTCTTCCGTGCTAATGGGGAATGGGTCACATGCTTCTGTTCATGGCACTGGCACGGTGGATCTGAAGTTTACTTCGGTAAAGATCGTGCAGCTGAAGAACGTGCATCATGTCCCTTCTATACACAAGAATCTCGTTAGCGGAACCCTTCTATGTAGAGATGGGTTCAAGGTAGTTTTGGAGTCCAATAAATTAGTTGTGTCCAAGTCTGGACAATTTATTGGTAAAGACTATGATTGCGGAGGCTTGTTCCGCTTTTCTCTGTTAGATTTCAATAATAAGTCTGTGAACCATATTTGCGCTAATGTTGATGATCTTACGAGTATTTGGCATTCTCGTCTGTGTCATATTAATTTTGGCTCTATGTCTCGGCTTGCAACCATGAGTTTAATTCCGAATATCACCATAGTCAAAGGTTCTAAGTGCCATAGTTGTGTGCAGTCGAAGCAACCTCGAAAGCCTCACAAGGCTGCTGAGGAGAGACACCTGGCACCTCTAGAACTCATACATTCTGATCTTTGTGAGATGAATGGTGTGTTGACAAAGGGTGGTAAGAGATACTTCATGACATTGATTGATGATGCGTCTAGATTTTGCTATGTATACTTGGTAAAAACTAAAGATGAGGCTTTAGACTACTTTAAAATCTATAAGGCTGAAGTTGAAAACCAACTAGAGAGAAAGATCAAACGTCTTAGATCAGATCGTGGTGGCGAGTTCTTTCCCAAAGTCTTTGACGATTTCTGTGCAAAACATGGCATTATTCATGAGAGGACTCCTCCCTATTCACCCGAGTCAAACGGGATTGCTGAAAGGAAAAACCGTATGTTGACTGACCTGGTGAATGCCATGTTAGACACTTGTGGTTTATCTAAGGCATGGTGGGGGGAGGCAGTCCTGACTTCATGTCATGTTCTGAATAGAATTCCTATGGGCAAAGAAGAGAAAACCCCTTATGAGAAGTGGGTTGGGAGAAAACCATCACTTTCATACTTGCGCACTTGGGGCTGCATGGCGAAAGTCAATGTACCAATTAATAAAAAGCGCAAGCTTGGTCCAAGGACAGTGGATTGTGTCTTTCTTGGATATGCTTTGTGTAGCATAGCATATAGATTTTTAGTAGTTAAATCTGAAGTTCCTGATGTATATGTTGATACTATTATGGAATCATGTGATGCTACTTTCTTTGAACATATATTTCCAATGAAAGACATTCATAGCAATTCTAGATACTCTTCTGAGATAACTCCTGAACATAGTACACCTATTGAGAGTTTTGAACATCCACATGAAATTGTCCTAGAGGAGGATGACAATGATGCTCCTAAAAGGAGCAAGAGACAAAGGGTTGAAAAATCCTTTGGTGATGATTTCATTGTGTACCTTGTGGACGATACTCCTACTACCATTACAGAAGCATTTGCATCTCCAGATGCAGATGATTGGAAAGAAGCAGTTCATAATGAGATGGACTCCATTCTTTCAAATGGTACGTGGGAAGTCACTGATCGACCCTATGGATGCAAACCTGTGGGTTGTAAGTGGGTGTTTAAAAACAAGCTCAAGCCTGATGGTACAATTGAAAAGTACAAGGCTAGGCTTGTGGCTAAAGGCTATACTCAGAAAGAAGGAGAAGACTTCTTTGATACTTACTCACCTGTTGCTAGAATGACCACTATTCGAGTACTACTTTCTTTGGCTGCCTCGTATGGTCTCCTTGTTCATCAGATGGATGTAAAGACAGCTTTTCTTAATGGAGAGCTGGACGAGGAAATCTATATGGAACAACCTGATGGATTTGTAGTAAAGGGTCAAGAAAGCAAGGTATGCAAGTTATTGAAATCTTTGTATGGTCTGAAGCAAGCACCAAAGCAGTGGCATGAGAAGTTTGACACGACTCTAACGTCTGCAGGCTTTGCCATTAATGAGGCAGACAGGTGTGTATATTATCGCTGTGGTGGGGGCGAAGGAGTTATATTGTGCTTATATGTTGATGATATATTGATATTTGGCACAAACATTGATGTGATCAATGAAGTCAAGTCTTATCTATCAAAGAGTTTTGATATGAAAGATCTGGGAGAAGCTGATGTGATTCTAAACATCAAGCTGATTAAGGCAGATGGTGGGATTACTCTCTCGCAATCTCACTATGTTGAAAAGGTTTTGAAGCGATTTGGCTTCTCTGAGTGCAAACCTTCTCCAACACCTTATGATCCCAGTGTGACACTACGAAAGAACAAGAGAATTGGTTTAGACCAATTGAGATACTCTCAGATTGTCGGTTCACTCATGTATCTTGCTGGTGCAACAAGGCCCGATATCTCGTTTGCTGTGAGCAAATTGAGCAGGTTCATGTCAAACCCCGGGACTGATCATTGGCATGCACTTGAGCGGGTTATGCGCTACCTGCAAGGTACAATGAGTTATGGAATTCACTATTCTGGTCAGCATGCGGTACTTGAAGGATATAGTGATTCGAACTGGATATCTGATGCAGACGAGCTTTATGCCATCAGTGGTTATGTCTTTACTATTGGTGGAGGTGCGGTATCATGGAGGTCATGCAAGCAGACCATTTTGACGAGGTCAACCATGGAAGCCGAGCTAGCTGCACTTGACACAGCAACCGTTGAGGCAGAATGGTTGCGTGAACTCTTGATGGACTTGCCGGTGGTTGAGAAACCAATACCAGCTATCCTTATGAATTGTGACAATCAGACAGTGATTGCTAAAGTGACGAGTTCTAAGGATAATGGAAAGTCATCAAGACATGTCAAAAGATGATTGAAGTCTGTCAGAAAGTTGAGAAACTCCGGAGTTATAAGTGTGACTTATATTTCAACAGATAAAAATCTGGCAGATCCTTTTACCAAGGGACTACCACATAATGTGATAGAAATCGCATCGAGAGAGATGGGTATGAGACCCGAATAAAGTTGCCATGGTGGAAACCCAGTCTATGTGATCGGAGATCCCGTGAATTAGGTCCTGGGAAGAACAAGCCATTGGTGAACTGAGGAGAGTAACCTTTGACCCTCTCTAAGTAAAGATGCAATACTCTCAAATGCTGTAAGGCAGGTTGGCTTTGTGCCTTAATGTGTTCTGTTGGCTTGTATTAGCGAAGATGTTGTCCTGCAGAACATACTTTGAAAGAACACACCTATATGAGTTAGACTGTCTAACGTCGCAGTCTATGAGATTTGGGTGATCTCTAGTAAACTCATGAAGAGACCTTGGAGTACGACGTATATGCTCCACCCGAGAAGGGGACTACTGGTAGCCAAGTACTGGTCATGACTTCAAGTGAAACCCATTCACGCAAAACTTGCAATTCAAGGCATAGTCCATTGTCCAAGTTGTGGGTTGGTGTAGCTTGGAGTTCTAGGCGGAAGTTCAACTTAACAGTCTCTGCTGAAAAACTAGTATATTAAACAGTAGTGAACAGTGGCGAAAACTGCAGATGGGCATTTGAGATCTGGTGGGGGATTGTTAGGATTTATGGGCTTGGCCCAATTAAGAAATTCAAATAAATCCCAGAAAAATCTCAAAAGCCCATACAAGAGGATGGCTAGAGGATAGGTGGAACCATTAGCACCATATTGCTAGCTCTAGTGGAGTAGAGCTAGCTTAAATATGAAAGCCACACTCACTCACCAAGTCATGTGTTGGGGACTTGTTCTCAAATGCTATGAGTTAAGAACAAGGCAACACAAAAAATGTTAAGTGTTAAAGTCCTTCGTCCTTCAAAGCATTATTTCCCTTGGGATATAATGATTTTCGGACGAAGGTTATGAAGGACATACCTTCATCAACACAACATATAATAATGAAGAAAGAATCATATAAAATATAAAGGATAACGTAAACAATTATGTATAATCATCAACTCATTTTTTATATTATTATCATGGAAAAATAGAAATGATATCCAATAACAAATGTACCTTCGGCTTGAAGGAAGATGTAAGTACAAGCGTGACGCAAAAGTAAAATGCCAAGTCAGCGTGAACAGTACGGGGGCACTGTTCACCTATTTATAGGCATGGGACACAGCTCATGTAAAATTACATCCATGCCCTTTACATTTGGTAGTGATTCTATAGTAATCCACCGAGGCCTAAATAGCATTTTCATCTTTAAGTCGGTTTCCTTTTCTGCTATCATGCCGAAGCTTTCCTGCTCACAGCTTCGGCGCTGTATCAACCTTCGTATTCTTCTCCCACTGTGGTGCTGATTCGAGTCCGAAGATACCTGTTCACACATTATACTCCAGAAACACTGTTAAATCATATTTTTGAGGACCTTCGGAAGCCGAAGGCCCCCAACAGTAGCCCCTCGCAATATTAATTTAGAATGATAAATTTAGATTGCGACATGGACGAAGGCCTTAAGCCGAAGGTCCGAAAAACACCTTCCCTTTGCTAGAATAGCAACATTCACTGACAAGTAGGGTCTCCCAATTTTCAATGCACTGGGCATATAAATAAGAGCATACCACGAACTTATTTGGTACGCTTTCTTGCCGTCTGCTCTTGCTTAATTTTTTAGCTCTTGTGCACCAACTGCTTAGCTTTTTAAGTTTTTAAGCTTCGGCTTTGAAAATAGTTTTTAGCATTTTCGAAGATGTCAGAAGATAAAAAGGCTGCTGCCGAGATGAAGCTAAGTCTCTCTGAAGAGAAAAACCTGGGGTTTCTTGAAGCAATGTCGAAGACCAATACAGAAAAGATCACCAAAGAGATTTTAGAAGGTTTATCTGAAAATACTGATGACAGCGACAGCTATGTTGTGGATAGTGGTGGTGAAGACTCCGAAGATCGCCCTTGGCGACCAAGCCATGCGGTTTTCGGCAAATCAAGTATCAAAGAAAATCATCTTGTCAACATGAGGGGAAGATATTTCCGGGACTTGTCCATTGTGAGGGCCGACGAAGGAGAGAAGACTTGTCCGACTCCTGAGGAAAATGAAGTCGTAGTGTTCCGAAGCTTTTTGAAAGCTGGACTACGATTTCCCCTGAGCAGCTTTGTCGTAGAGGTGCTGAAAATATTTGAAATTTATCTTCACCAACTTACCCCCGAAGCAATCATAAGGATGAATATCTTCGTGTGGGCGGTGAGAAGCCAAGGTCTGAAACCGGATGCGAAAAGTTTCTGCAACATACACGAATTGTTATACGAGACAAAGCCCTGGGGTAATGAGCAGTATCACAATAATTTCGGCTGCTACAGCTTCATCGCTCGGTCTGGGTCAAGCTGCCCCGTGCCAACCTTTCGGAAGAAATGGCCCGGCGACTGGATGACAGAATGGTTTTATGTGAAGAATGACCTGAAAACATGGGAAGATGTTAAAGGTATAATTATGCGCCCTATTTGGCAACGCTTCGGCCTGCGGAAGCCGAAGGTTGAAATGAATGAAGCTGCCAAAGAATGCCAGAGAGCCTTCGGAGTTATTTGCTCTTTTATTGGAACGAGGGATTTGGTCCAAGAGCATATTGCCTTCAGAGTATGGCCGCTCGCGGAAAAATGGGAAATGCCGCAAGAAACCATAAAGGAGGCTGACGAAGGTGGACTTATCAGGCTGAAGTATACTTTCAAGTTTGGAGATAAATTCGTTGAGCCAGATGATGACTGGCTAAAAAGCATTGAAAATTTAAGTGATGAACTACTTGGGGTTTATTCAAAGGCCGAAGATACTGCATTGTCAGCAGCCTTCGGAGGCCGGAAAAAGAAAAGACTGAACCGAGTGTTTGACGCAATTAGGTTCGTGTACCCCGACTACCACTATCCAGCGCGGGGCCAAAAAAGAAAAAACGCAACCTCTGCACAGGAAACTGCTTCAGCCGCTCCCAGCGAGCCAGCGCCAAAGAGACAAAGGGTAAAGGTTCTCACACACCGGCCACGCTACATTGAACCAGCTACAGTGCCTGAGTTCGCCGGTGAAACCTCTTCGGCCACCGTAACTAAAGAACCAACTTCAGTGTCGAAGATCGAAGAAAAAACTGAAGCACCCTCAGCAGAGAAAGCAGAAAAACCGAGAACTGAAGGAACGAAAAAATTGGAAATTTTAAGTCCTTCAGCAAGTGTTGAGACAATAAAAAACCAAAAAGGCCCAGCAGTGACCCCGAAAAGAAAAAGAATGGTCAATGTGCTAGATGTACTGGAGACAATTAAGTCTTCAAGCACGACTCCGAAGAAGACTGTTGAAACTTCCGAAGCGGAAACTGAAATCTTTGACACTAAAGCTCCAAAGCAACAAACTGAGACTGAGGCTGGGCCTTCAGAGCCCACAAAGGTAAAATCCTTGGAAACCGAGGAAGAAAAATGACGGAGCCAATTCTTGTTGAAGAAGTCAGTGCTGTTGCCCCCGAAGCATCCTCCAAAGTTCTTGATTACATTGTTCAGCACGCTTCGGGGAAAAAGTTATCAGAAGAAGAAGTTTTTGAAGCTAATCACTATGCCAAAGAATTGAAATATCCGAAGGGGGCACTAGTGTTCAATGGTACAGATGAAGAAGATTTCCTATACTGCCTCCCGGATAACAAAGAATTACTCGTCTGCCGGGAAATGGCCCGAAGCATGGGGTTTCCTAAGCTGGAGGCTGGCCTCTGCGCGATGACAAAGGACGATCTTGCGGACAGCCTTGCATATAATAGCATGAAGGTACGAGATCTGCACATTTGGAAACTTTATGATTTGAAATCTATTGTTTTATTCTTATACTAACTCTTTTACATATAGGGTTTAATACTTAGCAACGCGCCGAGAGCGCAAAAGAATGCCGAAGACGAGAGCTATGAAATTGCTTTCAACAACCTTCGAACAGAGGTTATCAAACTAAGGAACGAAGCCTTGGAAAAGGACAAAATTCTAGTTACATTGGTGGATAAAATAAAGGAGAACGAAGCTGCGTCTAAAGCACAAGTTGCAGCTCAAAAGCACGAGATTGACGATCTTCGGAAGCAATTAGCCCGGGCTAAAGAAGAACGCATACTTGAAGAAACGAAGTGAGAACTTAGCGACCAATGGGCAAATCATTTAGAAGGAACTGTTGAAGAGCTTCGTTCGTCCAAGAAAAGATGCTATGACAAATCTATGGAGTGTGTTAAGAAAATGAAAGCTAGCTTCGCCAGCGTTGGCGCATTTTCGAGTGAAGAAAACTTTACAAGAGGCAACCCCGAAGGTCCCATTGAATGGATTAATCACGAAGCTGAGGCCTTTGAAGAAATTTTAAATAGTCGTGGAGACATATGCGCTTTTTCGGGTGCCAGGGGGATTGCCACCATTTTAGAAAGGAAAGGCTGCGAACATGTAAAAGTTTTAGCACAATCCGAAACTGCCTTGTCCTTCGAAGACGCTAAAGACCCTTCAGCTAAAGCTAGCATAGTTGGTGGAAAATTTTTCACCGATATCTGGGATAATGGTGGCCGAGAAATGGCCCGAGAAATTATCCAAAAAAGCGAAAAAGGCATCCATGATGCTAGAAAAGTGGCCGAGGCTGCTGAGAAAAGCGCAGAGCCCGAAGGGCAAATAGGTATTAACTAATGGTTTTTATTGTGTTGTAATTTTTGATTTCAAACTTCGTTCGCCAATTGTAATAGCAATGTAGCCGTATCCTGTCCTCCCTCAGATCCTGCTAAAACGCCTCCGGGCCCTCACCCGAAGGACGACGATGAAATCAAAAAGATGGCCGAAGCTATCATGGATCAAGTTGTCAATCAACTCCTGAACGAAGCTGCGGAAGTAGTACTTAGGGAAGACTAGGTGCTATTGTAAAAACATCTGAAATGTAATATGTGTAATATCTTGTAACCCTGAATGTAATATACTTGTTTTTTATGGTTCAATTCTTTACGATGCATGAAATTTTACATGCGTACCGTTTTTAAGTCTTCGACGAAAAAACACCTTCCCTTCTTTTCATGCTTCGTAAAGAAGAATTTTCATTTATCACAACGATATCCATAGTGTTCTGATGAAGAATATCCAAGCTTCGTGAAAATATTTTCCGAAGCTATACTCCGAAGATCAATATTGTATCTCCTTGTGACTTAGCATGATTTTCCCTTTTTCAAAGCATTCTTCCGAAGATCAATATTGTGTCCCCTTCTTGTGCCATATGCAGCATGATGTATGATGCTTATGCTATGCGAAATGATGTGATGATGTTATGCTATGTAAAATGGTATTTATTCCGAAGATACACGCACATCCCTGCAATAAAACACATAATCTTTTTAAATCAGCGTTGACTTTTCGCTGTAAGCCTCCCTTAGGAGCTTCTTCGCCTTTTACTTCAGCGGAATCAGCGTTTATTTTTTGCTGTAAGCCTCCCTTAGGGGATTCTTCGCCTTTTACTTTTGGCGGTATTCGCGTTGACTTTTCGCGCTTCGCCTTTTACTTAGGCGGTATCAGCGTTTATTTTTCGCTGTAAGCTCTGCATTCCCTTTGGAACGACTTCTGAGTAGAAAACTTACACTGCGCTCCCTTTGGAACGGCTTTTTGTAACTTCAGCAAACTTACTCTGCGTTCCTTAGAACGACTTTTTGTTGCTTCGAAGAATTCATGCCGTGCCTTTTAAAATAAATTTTTGATAATTCGAAGATCCTCCTTGCTATCGCAAATCTTTAAGCTTCAACAACTTAAGCCTGTGGAGAAGATATACTTTCCTTGTGGCAATCAACGAAACTATTACATGAGATTTAAAAATTGTCCTTTATTACACAGAAAATAAAACTGAATGGAAAAGACTACTATCAAAGTAGGATATTTGTCAATAAATGTGCTTCGACTCTGGCACAGTGCTATTGACTGTGCGAGCTTCGGACTGTTCTCTGAAGTCCCTTTGCTGTTGAACATATTGGCCCCCTTCTGGCTGCTGGCCTTGTTGCAGCGGTGGTAGAGGCGGAGGCTGTTGCCAGGAAGCTTATGGTTGACTCGCCGAAGCAACAGAAACTGCAGGGTGATTGCCTACATATTCTGGGATATAAGGCGAGTGATACGAAGCAGTGTGCATGATCTGCTTCGGCTGACCCTGTTGTGCTGCAGCTTCGGCTATCTCCTTTTGCTTCTGGATGGTAACATGGCACATCCTGGTGGTATGGCCCTTCTTTTCACCACAGAACAAGCAAAATGTTCTCCTTGGTTGATCTCCAAATCTTCCGCCGAAGCCCCTGGCGCCTCTGCCTCTTGGAGCTGGCGGCCGAAAGGAGCTTTGCTGTTGCCCCGAAGCCTGTGAAGAGCACTGTGGCCTTTGCTGCTGACTTCCCTTATCATCATTTTGAGTAGAGTTGTGAATTGACCTGACGTGCCTCGGATAAAATCTTCCTCCAAAGCCACTGGTCATTTCGGAAAACCTGAAAGCCTCCTCCCTTCTCTGACGAAAATCATTGTCGGCCCGAATATACTCGTCCATCTTCTGGAGCAGCTTCTCCAAAGTTTGAGGAGGCTTCCTAGCAAAGTACTGAGCCGAAGGTCCTGGCCGAAGTCCCTTGATCATGGCCTCAATGACAATTTCGTTGGGCACTGTTGGCGCCTGTGCCTTCAAACGCAAGAACCTCCGGACATACGCCTGAAGGTATTCTTCGTGATCCTGGGTGCACTGGAATAGAGCTTGAGCAGTGACCGGCTTCGTCTGAAACCCTTGGAAGCTTGTTAACAACATGTCCTTCAGCTTTTGCCATGAAGTGATCGTTCCTGGTCGAAGGGAGGAATACCAGGTTTGAGCAACACTCCTGACAGCCATAACAAAAGATTTTGCCATGACTGCAGTATTGCCACCATACGAAGATACTGTTGCTTCGTAGCTCATCAAAAACTGCTTCGGGTCTGAATGGCCGTCGAATATGGGAAGCTAGGGCGGCTTGTAGGACGTAGGCCAAGGTGTAGCCTACAGCTCAGCGGAAAGAGGAGAAGCATCATCAAAAGCAAAATTTCCATGATGGAAATTCTCATACCAGTCATCTTCGTTGAAGAAATCCTCCTGATGAAGGTCTTTATGCTGAGGCCTTCAGTTCTGCTCATCCTGAGTAAGATGACGAACTTCTTCAGAGGCTTCGTCTATCTGCCTTTGCAGTTCAGCTAGCCTGGCCATCTTTTCCTTCTTCCTCTGCACCTGTTGATGAAGCATCTCCATGTCTCTGATTTCTTGGTCTAGCTCATCCTCTTGCGGTGTCGGGCTGACAACCTTCCTCTTCTAGCTTCGGGCCTCCCGAAGAGAGAGAGTCTCCTGATTGGGGTCCAGCGGTTGCAGAACTGCAGCCCCAGTTGCTGAAGCTTTCTTCGGCGCCATAGCGAAGGTTTATGGTTGCCGAAGATGTTCAAAACTCAGAGTGGAAGTGAGTTCACCGGAGGTGGGCGCCAATGTTGGGGACTTGTTCTCAAATGCTATGAGTTAAGAACAAGGCAACACAAAAAATGTTAAGTGTTAAAGTCCTTCGTCCTTCGAAGCATTATTTCCCTTGGGATATAATGATTTTCGGACGAAGGTTATGAAGGACATACCTTCATCAACACAACATATAATAATGAAGAAAGAATCATATAAAATATAAAGGATAACGTAAACAATTATGTATAATCATCAACTCATTTTTTATATTATTATCATGGAAAAATAGAAATGATATCCAATAACAAATGTACCTTCGGCTTGAAGGAAGATGTAAGTACAAGCGTGACGCAAAAGTAAAATGCCAAGTCAGCGTGAACAGTACGGGGGCACTGTTCACCTATTTATAGGCATGGGACACAGCTCATGTAAAATTACATCCATGCCCTTTACATTTGGTAGTGATTCTATAGTAATCCACCGAGGCCTAAATAGCATTTTCATCTTTAAGTCGGTTTCCTTTTCTGCTATCATGCCGAAGCTTTCCTGCTCACAGCTTCGGCGCTGTATCAACCTTCGTATTCTTCTCCCACTGTGGTGCTGATTCGTGTCCGAAGATACCTGTTCACACATTATACTCCAGAAACAGTGTTAAATCATATTTTTGAGGACCTTCGGAAGCCGAAGGCCCCCAACATCATGGATGAGAGGAGACAGTGTGGAGAGCCACACGCGCGCGCGCTCGCTCGCCTCGCCTGGCCTGGCCTGGCCGGGGCGGGGCGCGGGCGCACGACATGCGCGTGAATGGTCCGCCGAAATCCGGCCCCTCGCCTTGCGGGGGCGCGGCTACCTTTTGCCGTTCGATTTTTTGGTTTCTTGGCTGTTACGTCTATCCTAACCGATCGCTATAAAATCTCAACTGATTGCGAGATTTTCGTGGGCGGATAAGACCAGGGGTCGCGGACTCGGCCCTATAAAAGGAGCCTGGCAGCCAGCCTCCAAATCATCCCAATTCGCTTTCGCCTCTCTTCACAGCTGAGCCGCCTTCCAGTTCTCTTCATCCCGATCGTAGAGGTGCATCTGCGATTAGGAGAGCAGGTCTCCGGAACCCTTCGCCTTCTAGATCCTGCACCAGGAGAGGCCGAATAAGGTTTTTTGGGAAGCGTCTTCACGCGACTGCTCGTGATCTGATTGACCTCGTCGACCCTGCTGATTTCGCTACTTCGACGTCGTCGACCCTGCTGATTCCGACGCGCGCCATCTATCAATATGTCTAATCAGTACGCATCATCTGATTTGACTTTTTACTTCAGTGCTTGTGATTTTGTCATGATTTATATTCGGAATTTAATCTGGAATTTGTCTAATTATTCAACAGGTGGAGGTGATTGAAGCTTCCAACGATATCAAGCGAATCGCCCGTTGGGAGGGTCGGGGCTTCCGAGGCCCTATTCGTTGCTTCATCGTTGTCAAGGGCGTTGTCAGGATTCCCAAAGCGAATGGTTGCTCTGGGAGCTCGTGCCACGCCAACATTGTTTCCAGCCATCCGAAGCTTGGAGAATTTTGCCGCGAAACACGCAAGTCCCCTATCTAGCGCGCCAACTGTTGGTGTTTAGTACCTCACTCCGACAAGTAAATTTATTATGCGCATTCCGGGCTCGAGAGGATGGATGGGGTGGGCTCAAGCTTTATACTGGTTCAGATAGAATGTCCCTGCTTCTAGTCATCGGTGACTTACACTACCAGTACCATTGATGATCAAAACTCATATTAGGGGTTACAAGCGGACAATAGAGGGAGGAGAGGCTCTCAAGTCTCCTTATTAGGGTGGAAGTGGAGCTTAGAAGCTATAGAGTGGAGTACTAGCTAAGTCTTGGCTTGGCGTTGGGGCTCCGGCTTCCTGGTCCTCGTCGGCGCTCCTCCTTCTCCTCCTGCTTGTCCTTGTGGGTGCATGTCCGAGTGAGCTTGGCTCCATCTAAGATGTCCGAGAAATGTCTCCTTTGCCTAGAGGCCAACCCCTCCCTTTTATAGGCTGGGAGAGGGGTCGACTATTAGTGGCTTCCTTGGGAAGGAGCCGTAAGGCGGGGGTAAAACCAGCGTTCTACCCGGGGTAAAGCCACACGTACTCGTGGGGCCTAGGGTTGCTTGGTTGTCTTGTATTTACTGTGGCGGACGACGTGGGACTGTGAGGGCCCTAGGTGCCATCATGAAAGTTGCCTGTAGAGGGGGTGAATATGCAAAACTCGTAAATTACAAATTTTGAACACAAACTTTACCCGAGGTTAGCATTAGAATGAGTGGTAATGAAATCGGAATGCAGAAGATAGTTCTTCTTGCCACGAGTTTGCTCAATCAATACGGATGACTTTGGGAGCTAACTCAAAACAATTGCAAGCAAGAGAACTTAGAGAGAGGGGAGAGGAAGAATCAAATCATAATACAAGATTAACACAGACACATGCGATTTTGTTTACCTAAAGGTATCGCCTATCAGAGGAGTCAGAAGGTTCGGAGTCAAAGGCAAACTACCACCCTGATATGTTGGTCCGTACCAGATTCCCGCAAAGCATGGAGAAGCGGCCTATCAGCACAGTTTGCTAGAAGATTTGTCAGCGGTGCATGATGTTTTTCATGTGTCTCAGTTGAAAAAGTGTCTACGTGTGCCAGAGGAGCAGTTGCTAGTGGAAGGTCTGGAAGTCCAAGAAGACTTGACCTATATAGAGAAGCCAACACAGTTTCTTGAGACTGCAGACAGGGTCACTTAGAGGAACACTATCAGGATGTGCAAAGTCAGATGGGGTCACCACTCTGAGGAAGAAGCAAATTGGGAGCGTGAGGATGATTTGATGGCCAAGTATCTTGAGCTCTTTGCTGGCCAACCTTGAATCTCAAGGGCAAGATTGTTTTAAGGGGGATAGGTTTGTAACGCCCTGAATTTGGAGGTATAAATTTTCATCTTCAATGTTCACCAAATTCAGGCGTTACTCTCTTTCCTCTTCTCGTTTCACTCCTTCTTCTCATTTGCAAAACAATATAGAGACTGGTGTCCGTATCATGTGTAAAAAACCTACGTTGACATTGTTGTTGCATCATGTCAAGGCATATTTATTTTATCTGATGTTGTGCCTAGTCGTGCGTTCGTTTAGTTTCGATTTTTGATTCATGGATTAATCTCGATTAGAAGCAGGTGAGAGCGAGCAGTGGGTAGTCGGTGCGGCCCACCCCAACCCAGCCCTGGGGAGCGCGCGCCCTGGTGCCTCTCCCTAGGCGCGCCCCAACCCCTCTCTCCCTCATTCTTTCTTTCCTACGCAACAATCTCCCTCTCTTCCACCTCTCCTTGCCCTAGGTTGGATCCCGGTGAGCGGTTGCCGCCGATCATCGAGCCCCGAGGTGAGCTTCCCCTTGATGACGACATCACTTCTATACATACAATGAATGGACCGATAACACGATCTTGTGCACGGCAGTTAAATCTCTAGGTACGTTCTACCCTAGTCAATTGTGTTTCAGAGTTTACGCTTGGGGCCATGGATGTTTTGATGATTAGGTACCTTAGAGAGGACCAGCAAGGACTTGGGAAAGGCCAAGGTGTTGAGGAGGAGCAGCAAGGGCGTCCACAACAGGAAGGAGATCAAGTCCGAGTCGGCTGCGACTCCATCTCGGGCTCCAGGACCAGTCTGCACTAAAATGGATGCCCAAGATGCATCCGGACTCCGATTGCAACGGACTGGATATGGTTGGAAAGATAACGAGATTATGTAACCAACCCAACTGGTTCCACCCTAAAATTCATAAGGAGTCAACGGGAATCATCAAAAAAAGTCAGCGTTCAGATTCTGTTTTGGTGCTGCGACACCGTCTGTTGGGCCGTTGGGCCGTGTATCGCGTCGGAGCCCATTAGGGGCGAGTCTAGGGTTCACGCATGCCCTAATACTCTATTTATTCAGCAGCCACTGCCATATTTAGTTTGGGTTTTGCTTAGATCAATTATGTCATCGAACAGTGTCGCCGTCATCGGCTTGTGAGACCCTATCCCATAATCAATACAATTTTGGTTGCGTTTCTTTCCTGTTCTTGCTTGTGTTCTTGATTGTGCTTGCAGGGATAAGCCTTCATGGCGAGGTCATTCGTGTGTCACAGGTGATAACCAATGGAGCCATGGTGTAGTGATTGCGAGGAACCGTTCGCCCGGAGCCTTGGATCATCAACGTCAAGATCTCCACTCAATCAAGTTATCGTATCTCACGGAAGATCGGGCCGCGTCTACTATCAATTGGTATCAGATTTCCAGGTTGCCCATGAGGTATAATTCTACCTTTAGATTAGTTTTGTTTCATCCCATAGTCCACAAAAAAGCAAAAAAAATATTACGATCAGTTTATTCCGACCTAAAACCATCGCCTTAGCCTTTGCACAATTCAGTTTTAGAGTCCGCAGTTCTGAGTTCGTGTTCTAGTTGAGTTCGGTTGCTGGATTAGATTTGTTTTGGTTCAGTTTGATTCTGTCCATCCGCTTCCATCCTACAAAATCGACCCTATCTACAAAACATATCCTATTTCTAAAATCGACCCTATCCACAAAACAGATCCTATCTGTATAACCGACCCTATCCACAAAACAGATCCTATCTCTAAAACTGACTCTATCCACAAAACAGATCCTGTATCTAAACCAACCATATCCACAAAACAAATCCTATCTCTAAAACTGACCCTGTGCTCCATAGCCGCCGCTTCGGTTCCTACCGATTTGTGCCTTTGAAAACCATAACTTGAGGTACCTTCCATAAAACGGGCATAACTTTTCGCTCGGTGCTCCGTTTGAGCTCAATTTTTTATAGCAGATTCCTGACTCCATTCTGGGGTGACCCAAACTCGCCTTTGGCCTGTTTAGTTCGGTCAAAAAATTCAAAAAATCAGGAAGATAATTAAAAAAATTGTTTAAGTGTTTTTAGGAATTTCAGAGATCCTTTGTGAATTTCTCTAGGTCACAATACAACTCTGTTTCAAGTGAAATTTTGTGTGCTTCCATCCTTTGTGATTTTGCATCAGTGATAAAAATTTCAGAATATTTCGAGCTCTTTTGCTGGTACTCCTTTAGAAACACGCCTTTGATTTCTACTAGTGCTGAAAAATCTGCTCTATTTATAGAACTGCTATTTCTACTAGATACTTGTACCTCCTTTCTTGTGCCTTGGTCGAACTGTTCTATTACATTTTCTAAGCCAGCAACTAGGACGAGTACTTGGAACACTTATTCAACATTGCTATCTGTTACTAACTTGTGTGCAACACACACACACACACACAGATATATATATATATATATATATATATATATATATATAGTCAGCCTTCCCATAGCTCCACCACCACCACCCTCAGAGATAGTTGTAGGGTTCACATTGTTTGTTGCCTTTTTGTCTCTGTTTTGTGCTAACAATGATAGGACCAAAGAATCAAATGGACAAGGACAAGGGGCCTAAGCTTAATGATGATGAGTGTGTCTCTCAGATGGAATTGAAGGAGATGGTGCGCGCGATGACTGATGCTTTTAAAAAATACCAGGACTCTGCGGCGACATCCTATGAGCAGCTTGATCGACGAGTTGATGAACTTGTTACACGCATGGACGTACTGGAGGCTCATCCCCCACCATCAACTCCAGCCCCATCTCACTCTCCTATGGACGACGACGATGATGACAACGATGTTTATGCACCGCTGCCACAATGCTTCGCACGTAATCGACAAGGTATGGGAGGTAATGATAGACGCCGTCATCATAATCCTCAACCAGACAATGATCCATTTGCTAAAATTAAGTTCTCTATTCCACCGTTCATGGGTTCTTATGATACTGAAGCTTACTTAGACTAGGAGATGACGGTAGAACAAAAATTTAATTCTCATCTTGTTCCTGAGCAGCATAGAGTTAGACAAGCCACTAGTGAATTTAGAGATTTTGCTATCATTTGGTGGAATGAACTTGTTAACACACGTGCTGCACCACAAACATGGAATGCATTAAAAGAGGAGATGCGAGCTCACTTTGTTCCCCCTTCTTATAGACGTGATCTTCGAAAAAATTGCAACGCTTAGATCAGGGAGATATGTTGGTACAGGAATACTACCAAGAGCTTCAGAAAGGTATGCTACGATGTGGGGTAGTTGAGGATTCGGAGGATCAAATGGTTAGGTTTTATGGGGGATTGAGGCAGGAGATTCAAGATATTGTTGATTATAAAGAATATCATTCTATACAACGCTTGTTCCATCTTTCTATGTTGGCAGAAAAAGAATTGCAGGGTCATCAACAGCGGAGGAGCAGCACTTTCGCGCCACACCAGCCACCGGCGCCAGCCAAGGCATCATCCTCTTCGGGCATACGGACGTCCACATCTTCCTCCACCAGCGGCACACATAGCACCGCACCTTCGGCATCACAGGGACACGACAACAGCAAGTCCTTGGTGCCTTCGGGTGTTGTAGCAAAACCTGCTACGACCACCTCTTCCATAGGCCGCTCCTCCGACATCAAGTGCCACCGCTGCCAGGGACTTGGCCATATTCAACGAGATTGCCCCAGCAAACGGGCATACATTGCTACTGGTGATGGTGGGTATGTTAGTGCTTCTGATGTTGAAGATGAAGATACTGTTGGAGCTAACATTGCAGAGAGTTATGATGGCGATGAAGAGGTTCTTGGTACAACAACGATCGAGACCTATAAGACCTTGATTGTGCAACTGAAAGTCGCCTAGAGGGGAGGGTGAATAGGCGGAATCTGATATTTATAAACTTTAAGCACAACTACAAGCCGGGGTTAGCGTTAGAAATATAATCGAGTCCAAAAGAGAGGGCGAAAACAAATCAACCAAAGAAATAGAGCGGATGACACGGTGATTTGTTTTACCGAGGTTCGGTTCTTGCAAACCTACTCCCCGTTGAGGTGGTCACAAAGACCGGGTCTCTTTCAACCCTTTCCCTCTCTCAAACGGTCACCTAGACCGAGTGAGCTTCTCTTCTCAATCAATCGGGACACCAAGTCCCCACAAGGACCACCACACAATTGGTGTCTCTTGCCTTGATTACAATTGAGTTGGGAACAAGAAAGAAAGAAGAAGAAAAGCGATCCAAGCGCAAGAACTCAAATGAACACAATTGTCTCTCTCACTTAGTCACTATTTGATTGGAATGATCTTTGGACTTAGGAGGGGATTTGATCTCTTTGTTTGTGTCTTGGAGTAAAGTCTAGAGCTCTTGTATTGAATGCAAATGGCTGAAACTTGGATGCCTTGAAGTGTTGGTGGTTGGGGGTATTTATAGCCCCAACCACCAAAGTGGCCGTTGGGGAGGCTGTCTGTCGTATGGCGCACCAGACACTGTCCGGTGCGCCAGCCACGTCACCCAACTATTAGGGTTCGACCGTTGGAGCTCTGACAAGTGGGGCCACTGGACAGTCACTGTTCACTGTCCGGTGCGCCTTCTGGCGCCTGCTCTGACTTCTGCGCGCGCAGGCGCGCACTGTTTACTTTCACTATTCATTTGCAGACGACCGTTGGCACGAAGTAGCCGTTGCTCCGCTGGCACACCGGACAGTCCGGTGCTACATTGGACAGTCCGGTGAATTATAGCGGAGCGGCTTCCCCAAATTCCCGAAGCTGGCAAGTTTGATTTGATCCTCCCTGGTGCACCGAGCACTGTCCGGTGGTGCACCGGACATTGTCCGGTGGCACACGGACAGTCCGGTACGCCAGACCAGGGCAGCCTTCGGTTGGTTTTGCTCCTTTGTATTTGAACCCTTTCTTTGACTTTGTATTGGTTTGTGTTGAACCTTTGGCACCTGTAGAACTCTGAATCTAGAGCAAACTAGTTTGTTCAATTGTTTGTGTTGGGCAATTCAACCACCAAAATTCATATAGGAAAAGGTTTGACCCTATTTCCCTTTCAGCAACGAGCTTTGAGTGCCACGGCTAGTGACGACGACAACAGACAGCGCCACAACCTCTTCAACATGTTCCTCATCGTCAAGGACTGTCGTGTACATACCATCATTGACGGTGGTAGCTGCAACAACTTGGTGAACGTTGAGTTGGTCAAGAAGCTTGGCTTGACCACACGAGAGCATCCCCACCCTTATCGCATTCAATGGTTTAACAACAGTGGTAAGTTCAAGGTAACAAAAACAGCAAGGGTGTATTTTTCTATTGGCTCTTACCATGACTTTGCTGATTTCGATGTGGTGAGTATGGATGCTTGCTCTCTTTTACTGGGACATCCTTGGGAGTTTGAAACTGATGCTATTCACCATGGTAGATCTAATAAATACACTTTCATGCATAAGGGAAAGAAAATTGTGTTGCTTCCTATGACTCCCACTGAAATGGTCCACTTAGAACATGAGAAAAAGATTAATGCTAAGCAAAAAGGTGTTTTGAACTCTGAAAATCAGCAACCTATTAAGTTAAAAACTCCTACTTTGCTAGCCACTAAATCTGATCTTGATGAGTTACATGCCTCTGTTGAACTTTGCTATGCCTTAGTGTGCAAAAATGTTTTCTATTCCATTGATGATATGTCTATTGCTTTGCCACCGGCTATTGCTAACCTTTTGCAAGAGTATATGGATGTGTTTCCCTCTGAGATACCCCCTAGATTACCACCTGAGTTGCCTCCAGATTTTCGGGTTAGTTCCACCTTTAACATTTCAGATTTGAAGCCATATATGGGTGACGAAGATGAGATTGAGTCAAGGATGACTCCAATTCAAGAGGAGGAGGATGATGAGGACATCACTTCTATACATACAATGAATGGACCGATAACACGATCTCGTGCACAACAGCTAAATCTCCAGGTATGTTCTACCCTAGTCAATTGTGTTTCAGAGCTTACACTTGGGGCCATAGATGTTTTGATGATTAAGTACCTTGGAGAGGACTAGCAAGGACTTGGGAAAGGCCAAGGTGTTGAGGAGGAGCAGCAAGGGCATCCACAACAGGAAGGAGATCAAGTCCGAGTCGGCTGCGACTCCATCTCAGGCTCCAGGACCAGTCTGCACTAAAATGGACGCCCAAGATGCATCCAGACTCTGATTGCGACAGACTGGATACGGTTAGAAAGATAACGAGATTATCTAACCAACCCAACTGGTTCCACCCTAAAATTCATCCGGAGTCAACAGGAATCGTCGAAACAAGTCAGCGTTTAGATTCTATTTTGGTGCTGCGACACCGTCTGTTGGGCCGTGTATCGCGTCGGAGCCCATTAGGGGCGAGTCTAGGGTTCACGCACACCCTAATACTCTATTTATTCAGCAGCCGCCGCCACATTTAGGTTTGGGTTTTGCTTAGATCAATTCTGTCATCGAACAGTGTCGCCGTCATTGGCTTGTGAGACCCCATCCCGTAATCAATACAATTTTGGTTGCGTTTCTTTCCTGTTCTTGCTTGTGTTCTTGATTGCGCTTGCAGGGATAAGCCTTCGTGGCGAGGTCATTCGTGTGTCATGGGTGATTACCAACGGAGCCGTGGTCTAGTGATTGCGAGGAACCGTTCGCCCGGAGCCTTGGATCATCAACGTCGAGATCTCCACTCAATCAAGTTATCGTATCTCACGGAAGATCGGGCCGCGTCTACTATCACCCCTCCCCTCTCTTCTCTCCCTCTTCTCCCTCCCTCTCCCTGCACAACCGTCCCCCAGTAGCGGACCCAGCTGCTACGCTTAGGGTATGCCAGAAAAATATCAAAAAAAGAAACAAAAAACAGAGAACAACGAGACTCAAACCTTGACTGCTAAGTTCAAAAGATAGTACTTACACCACTATGCTAACTAACTTTATATGATCTTACGGTGTGTCGTGGCCCATATGGACCACCTACTAGGTCCGACCCTGCCGTCCCTGACGTCCCTACGTAGCCCTTCCCGCCGCGGCCCCCGACACGTCCGGCGTGGGCGTGGCAGCCCCCGGCGCGCGCATCCCTGTCCCTAGTGCACGCAGCCCTAGCGTGCGTAACATTTAAATTCAGTTAATTCATGTGCTGTGTCGCGCGCTTCGTCATGCGGCAATTCATCTTAAATTCAGATTTATTAGTGCGTTACGTCGCGCGCTTCGTCACGCGACGATTCATTTTAATTCAGTTTAGATAATGTGTTGCGTCGTGCGTTTCGTCGCGCGACGTTTTGTTTTAAATTCAGTTTAATTAGAGTATGTCGCCGCGTGCTTTGTCATGCGCCATTTCGTTTTAATTTCAGATTTAATTCGCGTGTAGCGTCGCACGCTTCGTCGTGCGATGATTCGTTTTAATTTCAGTTTAGTTTAAGTGTTGCGTCGCGTGCTTCATCGCGCGATAATTCGTTTTAATTTCAGTTTAGTTCATGTGTGCTGTCGGGCGCGTCATCACGCGACGCTTTGTTCTAATTTCAGCTTGATTCAGGTGTGCTGTCGCGTGCTTCATCGTGCGACAATTCATTTTAATTTCAGGTTGAGTCGCGTTGCGTCGCGCGACGATTTGGTTTAATACCGTTTAAATTATGTGTTGTGTTGTGCGCTTCGTCGCGCGATGATCTTTTAAATCTATATAGAGTTGTTTATAATAATTAAGTGTGTAACTTTATTTTATGCATAGCGCGATTGTTAAATTAATATGATTATGTTTAGACAAGTATTTTAATCTATAGCTTCTTAACGTAATTACCTTTCGACCGTAGCCTCGATCGTTGTAATTTCTTTCTCACATAGTCGTAGATGTGAGTCATGCGCCACGCGTCTGTTTATTTGTTATATTTTATTATGTGGTGTATTGTTTCTTTCTATTTTAAGTTTGTGGAATGTATGTTTGAACTCGTATAGATAACGGTCCGTTGGCGGAGTCCGAAGGAGTTACAGATGAAGACCCTGTGCAGCAGTTAGTTGGTGAAGGCAAATGTCCTCTGACCTATCTATGTCTAACTCATTTTATAATTCACTCCCCGTATTTACATAATTTATACTTAAGAATTGACTAGCTTTGTTTATCTTGTCTTTGTTCACCTATTTGGGTTGAATCATTTCTGATTTAGCTCTATGCTAGCGCTTTACTCTAATCAATGAACATGATGAGATTATTTATGATACGATGTTTACCTTTTGATCATGATGATGGTATTGTGACATTTAAGGGGGCTCGAGCGGTTTCTCGAGTGCCTCTCCGTAAGGACTGGTTCGTTGGATGACTACCCGGAAAAACAGTACAACCATGAGGGTGGTATGGGACACCCTTAGCTAATTAATTAGAGGAACTGGGGTGTAGTTTTCTTCGCTGTCGTGCCATCAATGGGGCTCGGTGTATGTGGCTCGCTCTGCCGAGGGCGGTTTGCCCCTTGGGGAGGAGTGTGGTACGTTTAGGAAACCTAACAGGCGGCTACAGCCTCAGAGAATCTTTGTAAAGGCTTCGTAGTGAATCTCTGGACATTCACCTCGAGAGTGAATAAGGGTCTTGCAAGCCCGGTGTCGGGGACCGTAATTAGGGGTACCCCCAATGCTCCTTAATCTGGCTGGAAAGCATCTTCAGAACAAACCATAAACGACTGATAAAGCGCAGGCCTCGTCTCCAAGGGACGCGACCTCATCCGAGCCCAGCCTCGGGCAAGGACGATAGTCCCAGACGGATTCACACCTCGACCGAGGGTCCCCTCAGTCAACAGACACACCCTCGGCTCACCCAAAGCCCAGCGCGGGCAGACTTTGTCGTGCAGCGACCTCGCCCAATTCGCCTTACCAATCGACCGTATCGCATGCGCATTTAATGCAGGGATCACCTGGCACCTTATCCTGACACGCGTGCCTCGGTCGGCAAAGTCGAAGTGACCGCAGTCACTTCATCACCTTACTGACCGTTCTGACAGGAAAACAACGCTGTTCACCACGCTCCGATAACTATGCCAGCCACCAGGGAAAGACTGACAACAACAAGTCACGACCTCCCCTGAGTCCGGCCTCGGGCGCAACAGGGAGCTCCGCCTCGCCCGACCCTGGGCCTCGGCCTCAGCCTCGGCCTCGGGAGAAGGACTCCGCTTCGCCCGACCCTGGGCCTCGGCCTCAACCTCGGCCTCGGGAGAGGGTCTCCGCCTCGCCCGACCCTGGACCTCGGCCTCGGAGGAGTCGCCACCTCGCCCAACTTCGGCCCCGTATCAACTACGCTACTGAGGACCCATCATTACCCTATCCCTAGCTAGCCGCCTCAGGCTACGAAGGAACAAGACCGGTGTCCCATCTAAGTTACTCTGGTAACAGGTAATGATGGTTCCCCGCGTGCGCCCATGACGTCGGGTGCTCTCAAACACCCTACGGAAGCAAGGAAACGTCAGCAAGATCCATGCCGCACCGCCAACTATGCTTCTACAGGGCATAAGGCATTTCTCCGACGGCCACGTTGGTACATCTACAGGGCTCAAGGCGCTCCTCCAACGGCCACATTGGTACATCTACGGGGCTCAAGGCGCTCCTCTGACGGCCACGTTATTACCTATACAGGGCTCAAGGCACTTTCCTGCCAGCCACGTTAGCACATAGCTACACCCCCATTGTACAGCTGGGCATCTCCTTGTATCTATAAAAGGGGATGTCCAGGGCCCCACGGGGGGGGGGGGAGGAGAGAAGCGGAGGCGAGAGACGAACGTGCGATGTACAAACACAAGGACGCACGACGCAGACGAGCGGAGGCAGGCAGAGTAGGAGAGACGCGGTAGAGGCAGCCTCAGACGGCTCACCTTAAGGCCGAACCCTCTCCTCCTTTCTCTCTTGTTCTCGCTCTCCCGCAACGCCTGTAACCCCTACTACGAGCACCCCGGTGCAGGATAACATAAGCCTCATTTCCCTCTTATGTTCCATCTTGCATCAACCCATCTGGACAGGGGCACGCGACACTAAAATTCACTAGTCGGTCCGGTTGAGGGCCCCCTGGGTCCGAAACACCGACAGTTGGCGCACCAGGTAGGGGCTGCTGTGTGTTAACGAACACTTTCCCGTTGAGTTTCAGATGGGTAGCCTCCAGCAGCCTCTTTAGCCCAGGACGATGCTCCGCCTTGGGAGTCTCGAGTTCATGTCCCTCGACGGCAGCTACGACATGGTACTCCTCCCCTCGCAGCACGGCAACAACGATGGTCGTCGGCTCGCCCGGCGGAGGCGAACTCGACGATGACTTCCTCCCGCGGCGGAAGAGGAACACCCGGGTTTGCCCCGCTACCCTCCTCGCTGGAGGAGGAGACGGAGACGGGGCAACCATGGCCAGGCAGGAGGCGGCACCTCATCGGCTGTCGAACCAGAGCGAGTCGACGACACCGGCACCCCTGCGGGGGACATGTCGGGCGTTGTCCTCGCACCTGAGACAACGACGGATGTCGCTTCCCAGCAACGTGCCAACCCCAAGCGGACTGATGACGCCAGCACCCTCACGAAGGACTTGTTGGGTGTTAGCCTCGTACCTGAGATGATAGTGCAGTCCGTCCCTATGCGGCTTCGCCACCGTCCATCAACCAAGAGGTACCATCCGTTTTTCACCCTGTTCCCTTTAGATTTAGTTTCGATCCGCCAAGCGACCCCACTTCGGTGAGCGCTTTCACTAGGGCATATCCTGACCTTCCGGGGTACCATATGTGGTCAACTTTGGACCGACTGACGGCCGTCTCAACCTCTGGACCCGTGGGTTCCGAGGAAGAGGAGGACCCCGATGTCAGTTGGGATTTCTCTGGACTCCGTGATCCCAGTGCCATGCGCGACTTCATGTCCGCATGTGACCACTGCCTCTCCGGTTGCTCTGATGATGGTCACAGCCTTGACGACGAGGGTTGCGACCCAACTCGCGAGTGCTTCCACATCAACCAGGAGGATCACGGCGGAGAGAACCACCTCGGTATGCCAGGAAGTGACGGCACCCTTGCACCTGCATCTCGCGTTGAGAACCCGCAGGAGCTAGCTGTGGTCCAAGTCCCAATGGGGGGTCAGGACACACAGCTTGAGCAACTCCGCGAGATGCAGGCCAAGCTTGACGAAGAAGCAGGGCGACTTGTGCATCTCCGGCAAAACATCGAGCAGGAGTGGGCAGGCCAGGCACTCGCCGGAGGAGCACGTCATCGGGCACAGGACGTCCAACGCCGCATTATTGACGATGCCAGGGCGATGCCGCCCCCGGCCTTCAATGGGGCCAGCCAGAGCCTAGCCGCAACAGCAATGTTGCTTCGGACAATGCCGGAGTCATCCACCACCGAAGGGCGACGTATCCAGGGCGAGCTCAAGGGCCTCCTGGAAGACGCCGCTGTCCGGCAAGCCGAGAGCTCTGCCTCCCGGAGGCGAGGAGACCCCTCGGAGCATCGTGCAGCGCCCTCCCGACACATGCGGGAGGCCTTGGTCCACACCGAGCACACACGGGACGGGACGCCTGCGGCCCCGGATCGCCTCGGCAATAATCAGCGCCACCGTGACCGTCGAGCCCGCCTCGAGGAAAAGGTGTGCCGAGGCTACCACCCCAGGCGCGGGGGACGTTACGACAGCAAGGAGGATCGAAGTCCCTTGCCCGAGCCACCAGGTCCACGAGTCTTCAGCCGGGCCATACGATGAGCGTCGTTCCCGGCTCGGTTCCAAGCCCCGACTACCATCACCAAGTACTCAGGGGAAACAAGGCCAGAGTTGTGGCTCGCGGATTACCGGCTGGCGTGCCAGTTGGGAGGGGCGGACGACGACAACCTCATCATCCGCAACCTTCCCATTTTTCCTCATCGACGCTGCTCGGGCCTGGCTAGAGCATCTGCCTCCTGCGCAGATCTCCGACTGGGACGACCTGGTCAAGGCTTTCGCTGGAAATTTCCAGGGTACGTACGTGCGCCCTGGGAACTCATGGGATCTCTGAAGTTGCTGCCAGCAGCCCCGGGAATCCCTGCGAGAGTACATCCGGCGGTTTTCAAAGCAGCGCACCGAGCTGCCCAACATCACCGTCTCAGATGTCATCGGGGCTTTCCTCGCCGGCACCACTTGCCGAGACCTGGTGAGCAAACTAGGACGCAAGACACCTACCAAGGCAAACGAATTGATGGACATCGCCACCAAGTTCGCCTCTGGTCAGGAGGCGGTCGAAGCCATCTTCTGGAAAGACAAGCAGCCTCAGGGAGGGCAGAAGGAAGACGCCCCCGAGGCGTCCGCCCAGCGTGGCGCGAAGAAGAAGGCCAAGAAGAAGGCGCAAGCGAAGCACAATGCCGTCAACACGGATCTCGTCGCTGCTGCCGAACATAGGAACCCTCGGAAGCCTCCTGGAGGGGCCAACGCGTTCGACAAGATGCTCAAGGAGTCGTGTCCCTTTCACCGGGGTCCCATCAAGCACACCCTTGAAGAGTGCGACATGCTCCTGCGTTACTTCAACAAGGCTGGACCCTCGGCAGAAGGTGGCAAAGACCAAGGCAACAAACAGGGGGCGACAAGGAAGAGGAGTTCCCGGAGGTCCACAACTACTTCATGATCTACGGCAGACAGGTGGCGAACGCCTCGGCTCGGCACCGCAAGCAGGAGCGTCGGGAAGTCTGCTCGGTGAAGGTAGCGGTGCCGGTCTACCTAGACTGGTCCGACAAGCCTATCACCTTCGACCAAGGCGACCACCCCGACTTTGTGCCGAGCCCAGGAAGGTACCCGCTCGTCGTCGACCTAATCATCGGCAACGTTAGGCTCTCCAAGGTCCTCATGGATGGAGGCAACAGCCTCAACATCATCTACGCCGGGACCCTGGAGCTCTTGGGGGTTGATCGGTTCGAGATCCAGGCTGGTGCAGCACCCTTCCACGGGATTGCACCCAGAAAGCGTATCCTGCCCCTCGGATAGGTTGACTTGCCCGTCTCCTTTGGAACTCCCTCCAACTTCTGAAAGGAAACCCTCACCTTCAAGGTAGTTGGGTTCCGAGGGACCTATCACGCGGTGCTGGGAAGACCGTGCTACGCCAAGTTCATGGCCATCCCCAACTACACCTACCTCAAGCTCAAGATGCCTGGCCCCAAGGGAGTCATCACCGTCGGGCCCATGTACTGCCACGCTTACGAGTGCGACGTGGAATGCGTGGAGTACGCCGAGGCCCTCGCCGAGTCCGAAGCCCTCATCGCCGACCTGGATTGCCTCTCCAAAGAGGCGCCCGACGCGAAGCGGCATGCCGGCAACTTCGAGCCGGTTGAGGCAATCAAGTCTTTCTCTCTCGACCCCAGCAACGACGCCAGCAAGAAAGTTAGGATCGGCTCTGAGCTCGACCCCAAATAGGAAGCAGTGCTCGTCAACTTTCTCCGTGCAAACGCCGAAGTTTTTGCGTGGAGTCCCTCGGACATGCCAGGCATACTGAGGGATGTCGCCGAGCACTCACTGGACATTCGAGCTAGAGCCCGACCCGTGAAGCAGCACCTGCGCCGTTTTGATGAAGAAAAGCGTATAGCCATAGGCGAGGAGGTCCACAAGCTAATGGCTGCAGGGTTCATCAAAGAGGTATTCCATCCCGAATGGTTAGCTAACCCTGTTCTTGTAAAGAAAAAAGGTGGGAAATGGAGGATGTGCATAGACTACACTGGTCTAAACAAAGCATGTCCGAAGGTTCTCTACCCTCTGCCTCGCATCGACCAAATTGTGGACTCCACTGCTGGGTGCGAAACCATGTCATTCCTCGACGCCTATTCAGGCTATCACCAAATCAAGATGAAAGAATCCGACCAGCTCGCGACTTCTTTTATCACACCTTTTGGCATGTATTGTTATACTACTATGCCATTTGGCTTGAGGAATGCAGGTGCAGCCTACTAGAGGTGCATGAACCATGTGTTCGGAGAACACATCGGCAGGACAGTCGAGGCTTACGTTGATGACATCGTCATCAAAACAAAGAAAGCCTCTGACCTCCTCTCTGACCTTGAGGTAACATTCAGTTGCCTAAAAGCGAAGAGCGTAAAACTCAATCCTGAGAAGTGTGTCTTCGGGGTCCCTCGAGGCATGCTCTTAGGGTTCATCGTCTCTGAACGAGGCATCGAAGCCAACCCAGAGAAAATCGCGGCCAGCACCAACATGGGGCCAATCGAAGATTTGACAGGAGTACAAAGGTTCATGGGATGCCTTGTGGCTCTAAGCCGCTTCATCTCGCGCCTCGGCGAGAAGGGATTGCCCTTGTACCGCCTCTTAAGGAAGGCTGAGCGCTTCACTAGGACCCCCGAGGCCGAGGAAGCCCTCGGAAACTTAAAGGCGCTCCTTACAAATGCGCCCATCTTGGTGCCCCCCGCTACGGAAGAAGCCCTCTTGATTTACGTCGCCGCAACCACTCAGGTGGTCAGCGCCGCAGTCGTAGTCGAGAGACAAGAAGAAGGGCACGCACTACTCGTCCAGAGATCAGCCTACTTCATCAGCGAAGTGCTATCCGAGACCAAAGTCCGCTACCCGCAAATCCAGAAGCTACTCTACGTAGTGATTCTGACACGGTGGAAGCTGCGACACTACTTCGAGTCTCATCCGGTTACTGTGGTGTCATCTTTCCCCCTAGGAGAAATCATCCAGAGCCGGGAGGCCTCGGGTAGGATAGTGAAATGGGCAGTGGAACTCATGGGCAAAACACTTCCATTTGCCCCTCGGAAGGCCATAAAATCCCAAGTCTTGGCCGACTTCCTGGCTGAATGGACTGACACCTAGTTGCCGACGGCCCCAATACAGCCCAAACTTTGGACCATGTACTTCGATGGGTCGCTTATGAAAACAGGAGCAGGTGCTGGCTTGCTCTTCATTTCACCCCTCAGGAAACATGTGCGCTACGTACTGCGCCTCCATTTTCCGGCGTCAAACAACGTGGCCGAGTACGAGGCCTTGGTTAATGGCCTACGCATCGCCGTTGAGCTAGGGGTTCGGCACCTCGACGCTCGAGGCGACTCGCAGCTCGTCATTGACCAGGTCATGAAGAACTTCCACTGCTGCGACCAAAAAATGGAGGCCTACTGCGACGAAGTTCGGCGCTTGGAGGATAAGTTCTACGGGCTGGAACTCAACCATGTTGCTCGACGGTACAACGAAACCACAGATGAGCTGGAAAAATAGCCTCGGGGCGAACGACGGTTCCCCCGAACGTCTTCTCCAAGGATATATATCAGCCATCCGTCAAAATGGACGACGCGCCCGAGCCCGAGGGGGCCTCGGCCCAGCCCGAGGTACCCTCGGCCGCCGAGGGTGAGGCCCTGCGCGTTGAGGGGGAGCAGAATGGGGTCACACCGATTCCAAACTGGCAGACCCTGTACCTGGAATATCTCCTCCGAGGAGAGCTGCCCCTCGACAGGGCCGAAGCTCGGCGACTGGCTCGGCGCGCCAAGTCGTTCGTTTTACTGGGTGATGAAAAGGAGCTGTACCACCACAGCCCCTCAGGCATTCTCCAACGATGCATATCAATTGCCCAATGACAAGAGATGTTACAAGAAATACACTCGGGGGCTTGCGGTCACCATGCAGCGCCTTGGGCCCTCGTGGGAAACGCTTTCCGACAAGGTTTCTACTGGCCAACCGCGGTGGCCGATGCCACTAGGATTGTACGCTCCTGCCGAGGGTGTCAATTCTACGCGAGACAGACGCACCTGCCCGCTCAAGCCCTGCGACAATACCCATCACTTGATCGTTTGCCTTGTGGGGTCTGGACCTCGTCGGTCCCTTGCAGAAGGCACCCGGGGCTTCTCGCACCTGCTGGTCGCCATCGACAAATTCTCCAAGTGGATCGAAGTCCGACCCTTAACCAGCATCAGGTCCGAGCAGGCGGTGGCGTTCTTCACAAATATCATCCATCGCTTTGGGGTCCCAAACTCAATCATCACCGACATTCCGACAATGGCACGCAGTTCACTGGGAAAGTTCCTAGACTTCTGCGAGGACCACCACATCCGTGTGGACTGGGCCGTCGTAGCGCACCCAATGACAAATGGGCAGGTGGAACGCGCCAACGGTATGATTTTGCAGGGACTAAAGCCGAGGATCTACAACGACCTCAACAAGTTTGGCAAGCGATGGATAAAAGAACTACCCTCGGTGGTTTGGAGTCTGAGGACGACGCCGAGCCGTGCCACGGGCTTCACGCCGTTCTTCCTAGTCTATGGGGCCGAGGCTATCTTACCCACGGACTTGGAATACGGTTCCCCGAGGACAAAGGCTTACGACGACCAAAGCAACCAGACCAGCCGAGAGGATTCATTGGACCAGTTGGAAGAGGCTCGGAACGTGGCCTTACTACACTCGGCGCGGTATCAGCAGTCCTTGCGACGCTACCACGCCCGAAGGGTTCGGCCCCGAGACTTCCAAGTGGGAGACTTGGTACTTTGGCTACGACAAGACGCCCGAGGGCGCCACAAACTTACCCCTCCCTGGGAAGGGCCCTTCATCATCGCCAAGAATTTGAAGCTCAGGACATACAAGCTGGCCAACGATCGAGGCGAGGTCTACAGCAACGCTTGGAACATCGAACAGCTACGTCGCCTTTACCCTTAAAATGTTTCAAGTTGTTCATGTATCTTGCTTTCTTTACATGCATAAATAAAGTCTAACCATCAAGGAAGGATCGGCCTTGCCTCGGCAAAGCCCAACCCTCCCTTGGGGGCTAGAAGGCGGGAACCCCCTCTACGTCGAAACTTTCCTCGGAAAAGTCTTTTACCAGAACGTCTTTCGCGCTTTTCGACTGCTTCGATAACAGAATCCTAAAAACGAGCGAGAGAGACCTTGAACGGTAAGGTTGATAGAGCCTAGGGACTCCTGCGCCTCCGGGATACGGATACCTCATTCATCACCTTCCGCGAAAAGTAGCTCACGCTCGGATAAGCGATTTTGCTACCGAACAAGTCCTAACGCTTGAAAACTTTTTCTGCCAGAACGACTTTCGTGCCTTTTCGACTGCTTCGATAATAGAAACCTAAAGACGAGCGAGAGAACACGTAAGCAGCAAGGCCGACCGAGCCGAGGGACTCCTACGCCTCCGGGATACGAATACCTCACTCATCACCTTCCGCGAAAAGTAACTCACGCTCGGATAAGCGATTCTGCTACCGAACAAGTCCTAATACACGAAACGAGAGGAAAGAAAACGCAGCTTTATAACCCGACAATTAAAATGTTTAGGCCTCGACGGCCACAAAAAACATACGCATACTTCAAGCAAACTGTTCCTGCAGGCTCAGACATCGGCAGGGGGAGAAGCAGCACGCCCGGCATCATTCCCACCCTAGGCAGGATCTGGCACGGCCTCAGACGGTGACACGGGCGGAAGGATCTACACCTCAAAGGAGGAAGCCAATGCCGCACTTGGGCCCTCGACAGCCGTGTCAAGCCTCTGGACCTCGGCTAAGACAGCCTCCTCTTCGTCGGGTAAGCAATACCCCTCGCTGACCCACTCCAGATCCACGTCGTAGTGGGAAGCGAGCATGGCGAAGGCCCGCCTAACGCCGTGGTGCAGTGCCCCATGGAGTCTGTTGCGCACATGGCCGCCCAAGGCCCGCAGATGACTCTGGGGGAGCTACCCGAGGGGACGTCGTCGAGGCCAAAGGCCTGGCAGAAAGCCGAGACAGCCTCGGACATGGCTACGCGCTCGGCCTCCTTCCGCTCAGCCGCCTTGGCAAGCGCCTTACAGTTCTTGACGAACTTGTTAAGAGCCGTCTCGAACCCTGCAGACAGCAGGATAACATTCTTCAGACGCAAAGAGAAGAATGGAGACAAAAACAAAGTCACAAAACGGGCAAGACATACCTTCGGCCCAGTCACGCTACAGCGAGGCCTTAGCTTGGGCGGACCAAGCAGACCCGACGGCCATGGCCAGACCCTCCGCGAGGGTCCCGTCCCGAGCGGTCGCCTTGGGGTCTAGAAAGGAGGAACCCCTCTGCGCTGAAACTTTCCTCAAAAAAGTTTTTCTACCAAAACGACTTTCGTGCATTTCGACTGCGTCAGTAACGGAATCCTAATGACGAGTGAGAGAGACCTTGAACGGCAAGGCCGACCGAGCCGAGGGACTCCTACGCCTCTGGGATACGGATACCTCACTCGTCACCTTCTGCGAAAGGCAGCTCACGCTCGGATAAGTGATTCTGCTACCGACGAACAAGTCCTAATGCTCGAAACAAGAGGAATGAAACTCGGCTTTATACCCAAATGTTTAGGCCTCAGCTGCCACAAAGAACAAACACACGTGCTTGGGGTAACAATGGTACCTAGACATAGACGTCGGCAGCGCCCTCGACGGTTTTCCCGACCTACGGCAGATGTCTTAGTACTTAAAGCTATTACATCTTGCCCTCAAGAAGGTACCATTACAAACGGGACTCCGGGTCCATACCCGCAGGAATGAACAACCTCCACACCAGAAGGCCTGTGGGATAACGAGCTCCAAGCGGCCCGCCAGCGACCACCGCACCAGCAGCGCGACAACGACCTCCGCCTCGGGCGGCTAGACAGCAGCAGCGATGGCCTCAGGGCAAACGCTACTGCAGAAAGGCCCTCGTTCACGTCCCCTCACGGGGGACGAGAACCAGCCATTAAAGCCAAAGAGCCGGAGGTCCGGAGCACATGTGGCACCGACGGTCTCGTCGGCGGAGGCAACCGCTTCGGTAGAGGAAGCCTCACCTATGGCGACCATCACCTCAGCACCGACGACAGCGGCCACCTGCCCACCATCACCTCAGCACCGACGACAGCGGCCACCTGCCCACCAACACCGCACCGGCAAACGGCGGCTGCCCCAAAGCGCACCGGCAGGTCCTCACTCCCGTCCTCGCTGAGGCCGTCCCAGAACACGAGTACCACCCTCGCGGCATACGACGTGTTGTGCGACCCCCCGGTGCAGCCGACGGCGCAAGGAGGACCTGGAAGTAGCCGACCCGCGCACGACGCGACTGACACCCGTGCGGCGGACGGGCAGCCACGCTCCGCCCCAGCGGTAGGAGGAGGCACCGGAAGCAGCACCAGAGCCACTCAGGCTGGGGAGCCAGACACACGGCGGTTGACAGCGCCACGGGCGGCGAACACCCTTCTCCCCCGATCACTGAGGGAAGGAGCGGGCCGCTACCCACACGGAGGCGGGCCCCGACTCGGTGCACCCTCCTCCCCAGCACGGATGATGAACATCCTTGAAGCTGAGGGTAGGGGGAGGCCACGGCCCGGCTCGCTCTTCCCCGCCACGAGGCCTACGGTCATCATCCTGGGTTACCGCCGGTGGGGGAATGCAGCCGGGCTGCATGATGAAAATCCTTGAAGACGAGCGGTGACCGAAGAGCGCCAACCCCCACGAGGTCGAGCTTCTCCAACAGCAGCAAAAAGAAGACAACACAGGTGCACCCCATCTGGGGGCTCGGAAGGCGGAAAGGCGCGATGGGTGCGAGGAGTGTGAAGGCATGGCAACCGCCTAGGGGGTCGATCCCTTTTTAAAGGTAGATCTCCTCACTCACACCCCAAGCATCACAGGAAAAGTCTCCACCGACATGCTCCAGGGTTCCCACCCTACGACATGGGGGTTGGGTCCCACACGTCGTGCGAGCTGACCCAAAACGCGAAGGAGGCAAACCGCCGCACGCGAAGCATGTAACCGCCCTACGGTTATAAGTGTCCCCTCATCCTCGCCGAAACCAGCGGTCGAAAGGGCGAGCCGCCATGCAGGGAGCATGCAACCGCACCACGGTTGTGCACCCTTTCAGCTTCGTCGCATCCGGTGGTCCAGCACGGAGGCCCAGTCCCACATGTCATGTAACCAGCACGCTGGTCACTGCGCGCAAGGAAACCGCACCGCCGCTTGCGCCAATGCTGCGTCTTCTCAATTGCGGAACCAGCACAGCGACTCAGGGCAGCTCTGCGCGTGACCCAACAGTGCCCATTAAGTGCGGCGATCATGAGTCACCCAGCCGCGAAGATAGGCACGACGGTCGATATGATCAGAGGCGGGCCGACAGTAATTGCAGTAACAGGCGTGCGGAAGCAGCGGTCCAATCACCTACAGGTTCGCACCCTCTCCCAAAGCATAAAAAACGACGCACCCATGTTTTGTTCCTCGAACGACGCGCGCACGCATAACAGCCGCCCCGCAAATCGCCCGTCCCATCGCATTAACTCCTTGGCAGAACAAGCGACACCTCCGGCAGGCGAAGCGGGCACCGTTTCGTCTCCGTCATGATGTCCACGTCATAAAAGGTGCGCCACATTATTTAAATTTATATCCTTTTACTTTTCCTCTCTCCCTCTCTTGCCATAGGGACCGGGAAAGGGAATATTGCAAAAAGGATCCTTCTCAGCGAAGGAAATGGGCCCCGAGCCCTCCTACTGATCAAGGGTTCGAAGGTTGCGCCCTCCGGGGTTCGACAACCGCCCCAGAGCACTCGGGCTCTGAGCCCTTTACTGATCAAGGGTTCGAAGGCTGGCCCCTCGGAAGGGTTCGACAGCCGCCCCAGAGCACATAGAGTCAGGGATGACCCTGGGTACGTCTGTTACATGGCCGAGGCTCAGGCTACACTCCCGAGGTACCCTAGGACATTTCTGAGACCAGCAGGAACAATTTGTAATGGAATCCCACTGGAGGGAGGCACCGAGCCCTCGGACCCTATCGAATGGGTCCGGGTCCAGCAAATCACCTGCAGGTATTTTTGGAGCGTGCCTCTGGGCCACTAGCCGACCCCTATTGAACGGGGCTCGGGCGTCCACTCGGATCACCCGTTAGCAACTCACCGGAAACACCATGTTCGGTGCCCTCCGAGGGTAACATGGCGCTTCCCCCCCTTCCTCCTCGCGGAGAGGCGACGAAGGGGCGTACAATAAAAGTCGAGACGGTCCTTGATCGTCCTCTCGCTCCATGTAGAGGCTCGGGGGCTGCTCTCGTGCCAGGCTACGGCCAAACTGTTGACCACGGCAACAAACCAGCTCAAAAACTCGGAGCCTGACCATGCACCCGGGCTACGGCCAGGCCGCATGAGGGAACAACAAGGCAGACCGACGCATCGCAAAAAGGATTAAGACCTCAGAGGAGTCAAACCACTCCTCCAAGGCCTCGGGGGCTACATCCGGCGGGTGCGCTCGCGCGCACCCACCGGAACAAAGCATAACCGAGAAGGGCCGGTACCCTTGCAAAAAAATCCGGCAGAACCTCCAAGCGAGTACCTACACTCCCTTCAAGGCTTGGGGGCTACTGTCGGGGACCGTAATTAGGGGTACCCCCAATGCTTCTTAATCTGGCTGGAAAGCATCTTCAGAACAAACCATAAACGACTGATAAAGCGCAGGCCTCGTCTCCAAGGGACGCGACCTCATCTGAGCCCAGCCTCGGGCAAGGACAGTAGTCCCGGACGGATTCACGCCTCGACCGAAGGTCCCCTCAGTCAGCAGACACACCCTCGGCTCGCCCAAAGCCCAGCGCGGGCAGACTTTGTCGTGCAGCGACATCGCCGAAATTGCCTTACCAACCGACCGTATCGCATGCACATTTAATGTAGGGATCGCATGGCACCTTATCCTAACACGCGTGCCTCAGTCGGCAAAGTCGAAGTGACCCCAGTCACTTCGCCCCCTTACTGACCATTCTGACACGAAAATAGCGCTGTTCACCTCGCTCCAGCAACTGTGCCAGCCACCAGGGAAAGCCTGACAACAGCAAGTCACGACCTCCCCTGAGTCCGGCCTCGGGCGCAACAGGGAGCTCCGCCTCGCCCGACCCTGGGCCTCGGCCTCAGCCTCGGCCTCGGGAGAAGGACTCCGCTTTGCCTGACCCTCAACCTCGGCCTCGGGAGAAGGTCTCCGCCTCGCCCGACCCTAGGCCTCGGCCTCAGCCTCGGCCTCGGAGGAGTCACCGCCTCGCCCGACTTCGGCCCCGTATCAACTACGCTACTTGAAAGTGCATTCTTCCCTTTTGTGAGTTTTGGTGATTTGGATAACAACACATTTAAAAGACTAACAAGTTGGCTAAGTGTTGAACAGGAAATTCAGTATGATGAACATACTTGAATAGTATATAATGACAGTGAACAAAGGTTCAACACAAGGTTAAATAACCAGTGAGACAATGCAAATGGATACAATATGATCTCTATATTGGTTTGAATATATGGACAAGACCTAAGAAATCACTACATATGATCAGAATAGAGGATGAAGTGATTAAGAGGATTGGTCAAACCAAAGTGAATAAGATATGAGGAATCGTGAATTGGCTTGACCATATTACTATCAGTCCATATATGCTTCTATGAGAATCAAACTAGAGCTTGATTGGTCTTAACAATTATATCTAAAAGACATTCAAGCAAGGTTCACAATATTGAAGAAATGATTCTCTCAATGGATGCTCAATATGATGTGACTCAAGAATGGCTTGATAGGGTGAAGATAGCAAGGAAAGGGCTTCGAGGAACTAAGCGAAGGTGAAGGCCAAGCGACGGCTTGTGGACCGAGGTACCATGGCTAAGGTGAAGAAGAGAGTACTTGCACTAAGTCGATGAACTAATCAACTATGAAGAGTTATAACATGTTGATGCATCAGTACGGTGACTTGAAGCCATGATTTGAACTCACATATGGTGATATGGTACAAGTCACAGGATTTGATTTATGTTTGCTTCAAAAGGTGAGACAAAGATGTTTGTGATCCTTATGAAGCAACGCCATGGAGAAATCACACATGAGATGCCAATGACTCAAGGAGTTTACTTAATTAATTTTATTTAATTTGAGTATAGGAATCGTCGTACTATAAAGGGGGATCCAAAAAGAAGGTTGGTGTTTGCCAAAGCTCAAACCTCTATATTCAAAAGCTATTTTTGAAAAACAAAATTCTCTTTAACATTCTATGGTAGACCATGGTTAGGTTTGAGAAACCTAGAGTGTTCTTGTTGAAAAGCAGTTGAACTTCTTCAACTGCAGCTGAGCTTTTCAGCTGAGCTGAACTTCAGCTGAGTTGAGCTTCTTCAGCTGCAGTTGAGCTGAACTTCAGCTGAGTTGAGCTTCTTCAGCTGCAGCTGAGCTGAACTTCAGCTGAGTTGAGCTTCTTCAGCTACAGCTGAGCTGAACTTCAGCTGTGTTGAACTTTCTCAACTCCAGCTGAACTTCAACTTCAACTGGGGTCCAGGCAGGTTCAACCGGGATCCAGGGCAAGTTCAACCGGGGTCCAAAGAGGTTCAACCGGTGTCCAGGGAAAGTTCAGCCGGGTTATTTTCCCTGGACCTCACTGGTCAAAACCGGTTGAATCGGTCCTAGGGGAGGTTCAACCGGTGTCAGGGTCACCTGACCGGTCTGACCTCCTGACTGGCAGACTGACTGCCAGTCTGACCCCCACGCGGTTGAACCGGCCCTAGGGGCGGTTCAACCGGTGTCAGGACCTGTTTTTGCAGTCTGACCTACAGTCTGCCAGTCTAGCCTGCCCCAGGCGGTTGAACCGGTCTTAGGGGTGGTTCAACCGGTCTTGGTCAACTTGACCAGTCTGCAGGTAAGTCTGCCAGTCAGTCTGACAGTCAGACTGGAAGACAGTCTGCCTGACCTGCCAGGGGCAGTTCAACCGCCCTAGGGGGCGGTTCAACCGGTCTCAGACAGAAAAATCTGCCCAACGGCTAGTTTTGAGCTCCACCTATATATACTCACTCCTACCTCTCTTCCCACACACAAGAGCACGACCCAAACTCCATTTCTAACTTGAAGAACACCTCCCACTCTCTCTCACACATCTCTTGCCTCTCCCATTTCAAATCTTTGGAGAGAAATCTTTGAGTGAGTTTGAGAGCTGCGGTTTTTGTGCTTCATCTCCAAATCTCTCTTGCTCCTCTTCATTCGAGCTTTGGTACTACATCGAGTTCTTTGTGGATTCATTACTCTTAGAGCTTCTAGCTCCTAGACGACTAGGTGTCTCTTGTGAGTCTCCAAATCTTGTGGAAGACCACAAGAAAGTTTGTATTACCCGCTCGTTTGAGCAAAGATTAGTGTGTGAGCTTGACCTTTGTGGTCGGTAAAGGGAGGATTAGGGTTGAAAGAGACCCGGCTCTTTGTGGGCGCCTCAACGAGGAAGTAGGGCACCTTGGTGGTGTGACCGAACCTCGGGATAAATCTTGTGTCTCTTGTGTTCTTGTTCATTGTGCTTATTCGTGTTCTTCGTTCTCTCACCATTCCGTGAAATATTTGTTTATATCTTTTTGGTGTGTGGATTTTGAGAAGTGCCCTTCTCAGATCTACTACTTTGAACCCTGTGGATCATTTAGAACATCTCATTTCCAAAGTTAACTGGGTGAATTTCGAGATCAATTCAGTTTTACCCAGTTTGCTTCTAGTTTTTGTTGAAAAAGTTTTAAGTTGCCTATTCACCCCCCCCCCTCTAGGCAACTTTCAATTGGTATCAAAGCCTAATCCTCGTTCTAATGCTTAACCGCGTGAGGAAAGATCATGTCAGGGGGACTAAGAAACGAAAGTGCTTCTAAGCTTGAAAAAGTTGAGGTTGCCTCGACTTCATCTTTTGGTGCAGATGTTGATCCTAGGGCAATAGACCTTGCCATGAGAATCGCCGAAAGGATGTTCCTCAAAATGAAGGAAGATGAGGCGAAGAACATTATTGAAGAAGAAGAAAATGATTGATGGAGACCAAACGACGAATTCACCTCTTCACAAGGTTCGTCTTTCATATCCACTTCTCATATGTGCTTTGTTGCTATAATGAGAGTGACAGTGAAAGCGAAAGTGAGGATGAGGAGGAGCATGAAAGTGATAGTGAAGATGAGGATGATCTTCAAAAATTCTTCACTCAACTAAGTAAGAAGAACCGGATGAGCTTGCTCAAACTCATGAAAAGAGCGGAAGAACAAAAGGAAATGCTTCATAAGCAAGAAGATATCCTCATCAAAAAAATCAAAGACTTGGAGAAGTTGACCAAAGAGCATGAGAAGCTAAAGTGCTCTCATGATGATTTGGTCCAAAGGTATGAAGACATTTCAATTGAGCAAATTAAAGCTATTAATCATTCATCATATATTGCTCAATTAGAAAATAAAAATGCTATGCTCACGAACACGGTAGAAAAGCTAAACATTGAAAATCTAGCTTTGCAAGAAAAACATGATATACTTGTATGATCTCATAATAAATTTATGGATTCACATATCATGTTAGAAATGGCTCATGAGGTTGTGTTAACTAATTTGAAATCATACCAACCTCACATGTGCACATGTGTTGAAATTGAAACTACATTACCATGTGCTAACAATTGTTGTTATCAAGCAAGCCAATCTTCCATTGAGCTAGAAATTTCAGGAATTAGTGATATTTCTATTACACAAGAAAATAAAGAGCTCAAGGAAGAAGTTGGAAGGCTAAGAAGGAGCTTAACTCTTTTGAAGGGAAAGTGTCATGCTCAACCTTCTCACAATAACTGTGATAACATGGTGAAGAAGCTTGAGAAGGGGACAACCGTAGCATGCACAATCCCGCTTCAAAATAATGCTAAGTTCCCTAAGAAAGGCATGAGCAAACATCAAGAGAAGAAAGCCAAAGCTCATGACAAGTGCCTCAACCATGCCTCCACATGCTCCACACAAGGTAACAAACAAGCCACTCTTCCAAATAAGAGAAGATGCACTAGAAAGTGTTATCAATGTCATGAGAAGGGACATGAGATTAAGTCATGTCCTTACATAAAAGATAGTGGTTTAACTTTGGAAAAAAAGAGGCTCACTAACCATGTAGCAAACAAGAAGCAAGGCAAGAAGGAGTCTTGCAAAATTAAAAATCATATTTGCTACACTTGCCGAAGAAAGGGACACATTTGCAAGGATTGTCCCATGAGTAAGTATCCTAAGTCTACCATGTCAATTCATTCATATTCGCTTAGGAGACCCAAAAATGACACTTGTGCTAGAAAGGTAATTAGTTCACCTAAAACTAGCACAAAGGCCATTTGGGTGCCTAAGTACTTATTAGCTAACCTTGGTGGACCCATCCAAAAATGGGTACCAAAATGTACTTAATAAGTTTTGTAGGTACCCAGAGATGATATGAAGCTTTGGGGTGCTTGAGCGGTTTAACTCAATTCTTATATCAAGCTATCAATCTTACATTGTCTATCCTTTAAGATTGACCCAAATATGAATTGAGTTGTTATATCACTAACTTCGTATTCATCTCTAGCAAGAACTTGTGTTGTAGGGAATAAGGATTAACCTTTGTGGGAATCAAGCAAAAGGCCTACAACCAAGTGATATCCAAAGGATGGTAACAATTAATTCTTAAGTGCATATTGCTTTTAATTGGTATATTCCTTTGTGTCTTTTGTAGCCACATAGGAAAAATGAAGCACTTGAGAATGAACTTAAAAGATTTTACCTTGCTTTGGGAAGGATCTAATTATATGGTAGATTGCAAGTTCATATTTTTATTGTGACAATCTACATGCTTTAAATTGATTGTATGTATCTTGTGGCATATTTCAAGTTAATCATCATATTATTGCCATGACCTAGACATAAAGAGTATTATCCCATGTTCTTAAATGAATAGAGTGCTAAGTAAGAAATTCAAATTCTTAAAGCACTTACCAAAAGGGAATTCTCTATATGACTAGAGTTGTGAGAATAATGTTTCTATCCAAGTGTTTATGTAGTCTCACAACATGAGAATGTGTTTCCCAAATGGAGTGTGCCATTAAACATTCAAAGAAGATCGAACCAATACTATGTGATGTATTCATTCTTGTTTGTTGGGGTCGTGCTTCGGTGCGCCGAAGGTCTCACACGAAGAAGCAGCTTCGGCTGGAGTCGTCTTCAAGAGATGGCCGAAGGTTCCTTTTCATGGAGCTTCGGCGTTTTAAACCGACATAGAGATAGAATGACCTTTTTATTCATATAGGTCTGAGTCAATGTTGTAAACATTTGTAAGGGGCATGATTGTAATTTGTCACAGGCTGCGACCTGTGCCTATAAATAGATGAACAGTACCTCTGTACTGTTCACGCGAACCTGTCATTTGCCTTCGCATTACACTTGTATTCCTGCCTTCCTCAGGACCGAAGGTACATTTGTCATTTATATTCATTCGTATTAATTGAAATGGAAATGATTCTACGTTAACATTTGAATGTCCATTTTATATCTCATGGTTTATATGAATGCTTCACCATACGTTATTATGCTTACGAAGGTGTGTCCTTCGTAACCTTCGTCCGAAATTCCTTATGTCCCGAAGGGATGTAATGAAGTGGAGGACGAAGGACCTTAATATTTAACATTTTCTGTGTTGCCTTGTTCTTAACTTTTAGCATTTGAGAACAAGCCCCCAACATTGGCGCCCACCTCCGGTGAACTCACTTCCACTCTTCTGAGCTGATGGCTTCGTTCAACAATCAAGCTGGAGCTGCTTCGGCTTCGAAGCTGGTGCTCCCGATAACAGGCGGTTCTTGCTCAGAGCCGGCTAACAAGAAGCAGAAGAAGGAGGCTCAGAGAAGGGTGCAGCATGTTGGAGTGCAGGGACCTTTCATCAAGTCAAAATGGTCTCATATTCCAATTACCTTCTCTCAGGAAGACCTTCAGCTTAAGGATTATCCTCACAATGATGCTATGGTTATTTCTTGCGTGATCAAAGGATTTCTGGTCCACAATGTCCTAGTTGATACAGGCAGTGCAGCTGACATTATATTTGCTAAAGCCTTCAGACAAATGCAAGAGCCCGAAGACAAGATTCATGATGCTACACACCCTCTTTGTGGCTTCGGAGGGCGGCAGATTGTGGCACTTGGGAAGATTACCATGCCGGTAACCTTCGGATTTGTCAACAACACAAGGACTGAGCAAATTGTGTTTGATATTGTTGACATGGAGTATCCTTACAATGCTATCATTGGTCGTGGAACTCTTAATGCCTTCGAAGCAATTCTTCACCCAGCTTATCTTTGCATGAAGATACCTTCGGATCAAGGACCTATTGCTATTCATGGAAGTCAGGAAGCGGCTAGAAGGGCCGAAGGAAGCTGGACTGACTCCAAGGCAATCCATAACATAGATGAGGCTGAAGCTTGTGAGCAGTATAAATTCAGGAGGGAGAAGGCAGCTTCAGCAGATCAGCCCAAGCCCATGTTGTTGTGCGAAGATATAGCAGAGCAGAAGGTGTTGTTGGGCTCCCAATTATCTGAAGATCAGGAGAAAACCTTGATAAGGTTTTTATTCAACAACAAAGATGTCTTTGCATGGTCAGCTAATGATCTCTGTGGAGTAAATCGGGATGTTATTGAACATTCGCTTAATGTTGATCCATCCTTCAGACCCCGAAAGCAGAGGCTTCGGAAAATGTCTGATGATAAGGCTGAAGGGGCTCGTAATGAAGTAAAAAGACTCCTCAGTGCAGGAGTTATCAGAGAAGTGAAGTACCCAGAGTGGCTAGCTAACACTGTTATGGTGAAGAAGGCTAATGGCAAGTGGAGAATGTGTATTGATTTCACAGATCTCAACAAGGCTTGCCCGAAGGATGAATTTCCACTGCCAAGGATAGATTCTTTAGTTGATGCAGCAGCTTCTTCGGAACTTATGAGTCTCCTGGACTGCTACTCAGGCTATCATCAAATCTGGATGAAGAAGGAAGATGAGCCGAAGACTAGCTTCATAACTCCAAGTGGTACATATTGCTATCTTCGGATGCCTGAGGGGCTCAAGAATGCTGGAGGGAGTTTCAGCAGAATGACTGCGAAGGTTCTCCAATCTCAGATAGGCAGAAATGTGCTGACTTATGTCGATGACATCATTGTAAAGAGCACGAAGCAAGAAAATCATATTGCTGATCTACAAGAGACCTTCGCCAGTTTCAGACAGGCTGGTCTGAAGCTGAATCCAGAGAAATGTGTCTTCGGAGTGAAGAAGGGCAAATTTCTTGGATGTTTGGTTTCAACGAAGGGAATCGAAGCTAACCCAAATAAAATCGAAGCTATACTTCGAATGGAGCCACCAACCACAAGAAAGGGGGCCCAGAGATTGACAGGAAGGCTGGCATCCCTCAACAGATTTATATCTAGATCAGCAGAAAGAAACTTACCATTCTTCGAGGTGCTGAAGTCAGCTGAAGTCTTTCAATGGGGCCCAAGTCAGCAAAAAGCCTTCGAAGAGCTGAAGCAATACTTAATAGATCTCACAACATTAACTCCACCAACGCCAGGGGCTCCTCTGTTGTTGTATGTGGCAGCTTCGCACTCAGCAGCAAGTGCGGCGCTTGTCCAGGAGAAGTTTGATGGACAAGCTAAGAAGCAGGTCCCAGTATATTTTGTGTCTGAGGTCCTCAGTGTCTCAAAGAAAAATTATACAGAGCTGGAGAAGATATTGTATGCTGTTTTAATGGCATCCAGGAAGCTTCGGCATTACTTTCAGGCATTTAACATCATCGTTCCCTCTTCGCAGCCATTGAAGGACATCATGAGGAACAGAGAAGCTACTGGGCGTATTGGAAAATGGGTTGCGGAACTCAATGAATTTTACATTGATTATGTGCATAGATCTTCAATTCAGTCTCAAGCATTGGCAGATTTCATTGCCGACTGGACGCCAGGGGCTCAGGACGAGGAAGCGAATAAAGATGCCGAAGCATGGACAGTGTTCTGTGATGGCTCTTGGGGAACCTTCGGAGCAGGCGCAGCTGCTGTGTTGGTCTCTCCGTCCAAGGTTAAAACTTGCTATGCAGCAAGACTTGACTTCAGCTGCACAAATAATATCGCTGAGTACGAAGCCTTGCTCCTGGGTCTTCGGAAACTAAAGGCAATGGGGGTCAGAAGGGCGATCCTTAAAACTGATTCTCAGGTTGTTTCGGGTCATATTGACAAAAGTTGCAAGGCTAAAGACCCGAAGCTTGAAAAATACCTAGACACGGTCCGAAGGATCGAAGCTTCCTTCGAAGGATTTTCTGTTAAGAATATCCCTCGAGGGCAGAATGAGCATGCTGATTTGTTGGCCAAGTCTGCAGCACAGAGGCTGCCGCTACCTTCGGACGTTTTCTTTGAAACAATAAAGGCACCTTCAGTGGAGCTACTTGAAAGAGCAGTCCTTAACATTTCTCCTGTCTACAGTGAAGATTGGAGAACAGAAATAATCTCTTACCTTCAGGGAAACTTTCTATCAGATGACGAAGCTTATAATAAGAGGATAGAGGCAAGAGCTCGTCCTTATGTCATGATAGAAGGGGAGCTATACAAACATGGAGTTTGTGCCCCGCTGCTCAAATGCTTGTCTAGGGCCGAAGGTATAGAGTTGATGAAGGAGATACATGCAGGCTTGTGCGGATCCCACATTGGATCCAGGCCGTTACTTGGAAAAGTGTTCCGCCAAGGATTTTATTGGCCGAAGGCAGCTTCGGATGCAGCGGAGTTAGTCCAAAAGTGCGAAGGTTGTCAAAGATGTGCAAGAGATCAAAAACAACCTTCGTCATTAACACAGCTGATACAACCCATCTGGCCATTGCAAAGGTGGGGCCTTGACTTGTTGGGTCCATTGCCACCGGCCCAAGGCAATCTAAAATATGTTATAGTGGCTGTGGAGTATTTTTCCAAGTGGATTGAGGCGAAGCCCTTAGCCACAATAACTTCGGTCACCGTCCAAAAATTTTTCTGGCAAAGTATTGTCTGTCGCTTCGGAGTGCCGAAGGCTATCACTGTAGATAATGGAACACAGTTCGACTCCGAAAATTTCAGAAATTTCTGTGACCAAATTGGCACGAAGATCCACTTTGCATCAGTAAGGCATCCGGAGTCGAATGGGCTTGTTGAAAGGGCCAACGGCATCATAATGACAGGAATAATGAAGCTAATTTTTAATCAACCAAGGGGAAAATGGCCAGATCAGTTGACCAAAGTGGTGTGGAGCCACAATACAACAACATCAAGGTCTACAGGCTTTACCCCATTTAAGTTATTATTTGGTGACGAAGCAATAACTCCAGAAGAAGCTAAAGCTGGATCAATAAGAGTGGTAGCTTCGGCAGAATCAGGTGCCGAAGACACTTGCCTTGTGGAAAAAGATGCCTTAGAAGGGATCAGGCTTCAGGCCGTGGAAAATATCAACAAATACCAGGCTGAAACAATCAAATGGCGAGATAGAAAAGTCCGGCTAAAAAATATTGAGCCAGGACATTTCGTGCTTCGAAGAGTGGCCAACCCGGATACAGTGGGCAAGTTGCAACTGAAGTGGGAAGGGCCTTTCTTAGTAGCATCTTCGTCAAGGCCTGGTTCGTACAGACTAAAGGACATGGATGGAAAAGAAATTCCAAGATCTTGGAATGCCGATGAGCTTCGGCGGTTCTATGTATAACTTGATGTAATTTTACCTTTTCTTTTCTTTTTTATGGCACCCTTTTCCTTTCCAAAGGGGGAGAAAGGTTTTTAATGGGGCCATCATATGTAATTTTCCTTTTTAGTTTTATAAGAGCAAAATCCCCCAAAAGATGTAAATGTAAAAGCTGAGAGCGCACCATCGAGTGCCGAAACTGAAAAAGAGAAAAAAAAAAAGCTCCAAAGACGTCCCTAAGGGGATGCAGAGCTTACAGCGAAAAGTCAACGCTGATTCCGCCGAAAGTAAAAGGCGAAGAAGCTCCAAAGTCGTTCCTAAGGGAATGCAGAGCTTATACCGTCTAAGTAAAAGACGAAGAAGCTCCAAAGACGTCCCTAAGGGGATGCAGAGCTTACAGCGAAAAGTCAACGCTGGTACTGCCTAAGTAAAAGGCAAAGATGCTCCAAAGTCGTTCCCAAGGGAATGTAGAGCTGATGTGTGGTCGATTCTAAAGGAGTAATCGTTGAGAATGTGGCTTCGGACATACGCTTCGGACATTCATTTGCACATTACATCACATCATGGCATGTGCATGCATAAGCATTCATTCATAGCATGTGTTCCTAAGTGGTTGCTTCGGCACAAAGAAAAGTTTCGGAGAAATGGTTTGTTATGATTCATTATGTAAAAGAAAAGTTTCGAAGTGGTTTTTTATGAATCGTTGTGTAAAAGAGTAGTAGTCTTTTATGTTTTCTTATGTAAAGAAGACCTTCGGCAGAAAAGAGTAGTAGTCTTTTATGTTTTCTTTTGTAAAGAAAAGCTTCGGCAGAAAGAAGAAGTGGTCTTTTAGGCTTCGTTGTGTACGAAAAGAAGGGAAGGTGTTTTTTCGCCTTCGGCTCAAAAAACTGATTTCGTCCACATCAAAGCGCCTCAAGCAAAGGGTAAGAATATTACAAGGTATGTACAAAGTTCCTTGAAGACAGTTTAATTGTATTTACAAGAATTGTTACAAAAACATCCTGAGTTTTTCTACAGAACATTTCTACTGATCTTCATCAAGTTTCAGCTACGGCAGCAGCTTCGGCAATATAACTTAGGCATCATCTTCATCTTCGACATCCTACATGAATTAAGAGATTATAAGTAAAAATCAAGAGCAAAGGAAAAGGTAACTCCGAAGTATCATTTCTTACTGGTTCAAGATGACTGCGTGCTTCGTCTCCAGCTTTCTCCCGCCCGCCCTTGGTCCATATCATTTTTATAAATCTATTGGAGATACTTCGGGCGAGGTCAGGCATATCATCCAGGATTGATGGAGATAAGCTGAAGTTGGGCCTGTTGACAATTTTTCCGTGGTCGCAGCCGGCCTTCAGAAATGCAGCAGCAGTGCCCCGAGAAGCCACCCAGGCACAGAAGTCACCATGCCCAGCTATGACTTCGTCGAGCTCGTCAATCTCCCCCTCAATATGTTCGAAGGTCTTCGGCAGATCTTCAGCTGAGGGGGTGAATTTTTCACTGCTGGCTCCAACTGAGTAAAAAATCTTTTTTAGTCGTTGAATGCACTTGTTGCTAAAATTCAAGCAGTTTTCTTGAAGATTTGTCAGTAGTTTTCTCAAATCTGAATTTTGCTGAGCTTCGGCTTCAAGTCTTGCACTAAGATCTTGTTTTTCTCGTTCGAACTGCTCAGACTGGCGGAGAAGCTTCGTATTCAGTTCTGATATCTTTGCTTCAGCTTCCGCCAATAAACCTTCGGTTGCCTGGAGCTCAAAGTTCTTCTTCTCGAAAGCATCTGATTGCTCCTTTATTTTGTTTTCCAAATTTCCAATTATAACTTCATGCTTTTTATCTTCAAGATCTTGTTGCATTTGCAAGGCTTTGCTCAGCAGCATACTCTGCACGAATACAACCTTCGTCAGACATGTTTTTATTAGAAGCGACAAAAATTAGGTGGCAAGTTCTTCACCTTGAAGTTGGAGTAAAATAAACTACCAACGACATGTTGTCGTCGGTAGCGGCTGATGTCTGACTCTAGCTTCGGAAAACCGATACTCTTTGATAGAGTACCGATTACCTTAGCACCGGTCTGGTCTCGAATGCAGCCTAGTTTTTCATCATCTACACCTCCAAATAGGAGGGCACCTGGCTTGTAGCCGCAGGATTTGGCATATTCTTTAAGTTCTTCTATTTCGTCCTTTGTCAGCTTCTGCCCAATCAAATTCTGAAAGGAGTAAGCTTCGTCATCTGAAGTATCTTCGGCTATTTCTTTTCCTTTTTCAGGCACTGTGGCCATGGATTTTTCAGTAACAGCACCGGCTTCTTCTGCATCTATGTCTTCCAAAATTTTGTTAATATTCTCAATGGTTGTTTCTAAATTAACCTCTTCGGCTGTATCGGCTTCGCCAGCCGCGACCTCCGAAGGGGCGACTTCAATGTTCTTGGTGCTTTCGGCAGCTGCTGTTTTCTGAACTGAAGCTCTTGGAGGTGTCTTATCGATAACTTCAGTTACCGCAATGATTCTTTGCCGTTTGTGTTTGCTCATCTTCGCCTGATCCGGCTCGTCCACCTTTTGAAAAAGCTTCGTCAGTCGGAGCCCTAATGGACTTAGCTTCGTGGGCATAGGTTCAGTCATTACCTTTAAAATTTCTTCCACGTCGCTGGTAGAAGGCGGTGTGGGGGTCCTTTCTTCTTCGGATATTTTTCGTTTCGGACTCGATATTTTCCTTTTCTTCGGGATTTTCTTCTCTGCTGCTGGTTGCTCTTCATCATTTGTCAGAATTTCAGTTACTCTTTTTCTTTTGAGGCCCTCGGCACCCTTGTTCAACTGCTCATAGTCTGGGTACTCGAAGCCCAGGGCATCAAATACTCGGTTCAGCCTTCGCTTCGGTCGAGTGCCGAAGGCCGCTGTCATTAATTGATCCTCCTTTTTGGAATAATTCCCCAAGATTTCATTGCACATTGTCTCAACTGTTTCTAACCATTCTTTGCAGGGCTTCTTAAAGTATTTCTTGAATTTAAAGTGATAGGGCAGACGGACCAGCTCCCCCTTCTTCTTTTCTCCCTTCAGCTTCGGCATTTCCCACTCTTTTAGAGTAGGGAAGACTCTGAATGCCAAAAATTCCTGAACTAGATCCCTGGTGCCAATATGTTTTGAAATGATTTCAAACTCACCCAGAGCAGCCCAGGTAGGACCCTTTAAGTCGCCGATGCGGCAGCGTGGCCTCGTCTCTCCGAAGATTAACTCCAGAGGGCTTTGTACCAATTTTTCCCTGTCTTCGTCAACTTTCACATAAAACCATTCAGATTTCCAGCCTGCTGGCCATTTGCTTCGGTAGCTGATGACAGGGCACTTTGTTGTCTTTCGGTAGGCAAAATTATAGCAGCCAAAATTTTCATGAAGTCCATCTTTTCTGGCCTTTGTCTGGTAGTGTAATTCGTGAACCCGGCAGAAGCTGTCGGCAAAAGGTTCCACAGCTTGGCTCCGAAGGGCCCAGATATAAACATTGAGCCTAACGATGGCGTTAGGAGTCAATTGATGAAAAAAGATACCAAACCTCCTCAATATCTCTGCAATAATATTGTGCAGAGGAAATCTCAGCCCAGCCTTTAAAAAGCTTTTAAAAATAACAATCTCATCCTTCCCTGGCTTCGGGGTGGTTTCTTCTCCCCCGAAGCGGAGTAGCTTCTTCTGATCTTCAGTGAAATAACCCGCTTTCACCATCTTCGACAGTTCAGCTTTTGAAACAGTTGATTTTCCAAAATCCAGGTGACTGGGCTTGCTGGGCGTAGCAATGTGGTAGTCATCTTCGGAGTCAGTCCCATCAATGTTTTTTTCTTCTTCTTCGGCTGTTGTCGGGTTTGCTTCGGCAGCAGGCCTCTCTTCCGCAGTAACTAGACCGGAGCGCTGCATCGCTTCGGAGATGGGCACAGTGTCTGAACCTTCGGCTTCGTCTCCCTCGCGCACAACTTTGGCAGTAGATCGCACTCGTGCCATGTAATTCTTAGTTTGGGGAAGTTAGAAACTTTTTTCTTTTTTCTTTTCTCCGAAGCTCTCCTTTCTGACGAAGCAAGCGTCGAGACGGACCTTCGTTCGATTATGAGTGTCAAGCTTCGGCTATGGTGGAAAATTTTGGCAGAAAAACAGTGCAAATAGCAATGAATGCTGTGGTAACTTCACACCTACCCGCTTGTTTATATAGTGCTGCAGGTAAGAAGGCGAAGCGGCAAGATTTTTACACCAGACGGGCGGTCACTTGTACTCGCTGAGCAGTGGACCGCAAAGATCAAACAGTAACTCTGCAAGGTGGGCTTGGCACGAGCCCGGAATCCGGATCGTTTCTCCGCAACGAGCTCAGGGAAGGTGTTTTTTGGACCTTCGGCTTCCCGAAGCTGAAGAGGCTCTTTTTTCACGGGTCAAGCTCGTTACGAAAAACGATCTAGCACCGCGAAAGGGGCTACTGTTGGGGTCGTGCTTCGGTGCGCCGAAGGTCTCACACGAAGAAGCAGCTTCGGCTGGAGTCGTCTTCAAGAGATGGCCGAAGGTTCCTTTTCATGGAGCTTCGGCGTTTTAAACCGACATAGAGATAGAATGACCTTTTTATTCATATAGGTCTGAGTCAATGTTGTAAACATTTGTAAGGGGCATGATTGTAATTTGTCACAGGCTGCGACCTGTGCCTATAAATAGATGAACAGTACCTCTGTACTGTTCACGCGAACCTGTCATTTGCCTTCGCATTACACTTGTATTCCTGCCTTCCTCAGGACCGAAGGTACATTTGTCATTTATATTCATTCGTATTAATTGAAATGGAAATGATTCTACGTTAACATTTGAATGTCCATTTTATATCTCATGGTTTATATGAATGCTTCACCATACGTTATTATGCTTACGAAGGTGTGTCCTTCGTAACCTTCGTCCGAAATTCCTTATGTCCCGAAGGGATGTAACGAAGTGGAGGACGAAGGACCTTAATATTTAACATTTTCTGTGTTGCCTTGTTCTTAACTTTTAGCATTTGAGAACAAGCCCCCAACATTGTTTAAATTGGTTTTCAGTCTTCTACATTAATCACTCACCATGTTATGAATTAAACTTGCCCTATAAACTTAATTAAACAATCATGCTACTTTTATCTTGTTTCAATTGATGTTATGCATGATGCCTGTAAGGGTAATTTAGTTCATATCATGAGGTTTCCTTAATTTAGTAACCTTCTTATCATTCACTAGTCATGTGCCCGTGCGTTGCTATGGTCTCTATATATCACATATATAATATATACCTTGTTTAAAGAAACAAACTAAATGTTATGCAAATCTACATGCCTATAGTGTCAGCTTGTTTTGAACTTTTGCTAGGAGCCCTAGAAACTTAGATTCCGAGTCTCCAAACTTGCTAATGGAATGCATTTTTTCATAGCTAAAGCATTAAATAATGTGTTTTCACATAGGGTGAGAGAGACTAAAGCAAAGCGTCCAAATTCCAGCGAGCACTACAGAGTCAATATATATAGATTCTAGATGCAAGAGCAATAAAAAACATTCCTTTAGTTTTTCTTTCAATAAAATTTGTACAGGGCTAATCACTGATGGTATAGAGCCAGAAAATGTGTTCCCTTGCAAAGACCATATAAAGATAATTTACATATTTCAGATCACTGCTTGCAATAATTAAACCAAATACATTTCTTGCTTTGAACGTTGAATGCCACTATAACGCAGATGTTACTCACTGCTTCACCTGCAACCATACTGCTCTTGGCATGTATCTTTGTCGCAACACCAGCAAAGCCCTTCATTAAAAGTTGCTGAAAGCATAAAAAACAATGTTATCATTTCAGAGATAGTGTGGAAGTTTTTATTAGTACATACATTCTATTATTCAAATCCATCTTTAAGAAAACATGAATGCATCACATCTTGCTAATCTTGTTGTTGCTCATTTTGTCTACAGATGACACCGCTTAAAAGTAGGCCAAGAAATTACCTAAGCAAAGTTGGCAAGCACAAGTAGTGGCCAGACTAAGTATTATCACTCTCCACTCGATGATAAATCCAACAACAAAAGAAGTCATATGGGAAGACATATTTCTGCAGGATGACTGAAATTCTCTCGGCTATAGCCGACTTCTCATCAGCTGCATCAACAGCTAGACGCACAGCCACAAGACTAAAAATGTTTTCTTCTTCATCAAATCAACCAACTTCATTCCTAAGTATTGCCACAAGAAATATTGTAGAGATTCACAACATACTCAAATGACACCACAAAAACTGATTAAGGAATGGAGAAAATATGTACCGTACAACATCCTCTGAACCCTGACAGTAAGATTTTCTCCCATGATGCTGAAGAAGTAATGCTGCACAAGATAAGCAATGATGGCATAAAACAACCTTTAGAAATTAATAATATTTATCCTTTTAATTTCAGGTGGACAGTTTGTCATGTTGTAAACTATTCCATCCATTGTCATTTTACAAGGCATATTAGGATTTAAAAAGTCTTTCAAGGAATGCTTTCACCATTAATTCATCTTGAAATCATTCTCAATTACTACAAAACCACGTGAAATATGAATCTACATGTATTTTATTTACTATTTGATGGTCAATGTTTATAAAGTTTCGCTCTTAAAAGAAATTTAATATGCCTTACACATTATGAAATGGAAGGAGCATTACTATTTAATATGCCTTATCCATTGAGGTTGTTGCTTGAGAGGTCCCTACAAAATAAGAGGAAGTAAACATAAAAAGAGGAGCTTTGAGCAATATTAAAGTATGTAGGTCGATCAGCAAGAAAGCTTATATAGAAATGTAAGTGATGGCATTTGACATAGAAATCTGGTATTGGTCCATTTAGATTGTTGTGAGACAGATCCCTTGGAATCACAAAAACAAAATGAAACACTAAAAAACAAGTTTTGAAGTATATATGGGTGGAAAAGGTATGGTATATCCAGCATGCAGAAAATAGAAGTCGGCTCTCCCAGATTTTGGATTTCACCATTACCTGTGCATGTGATACATTGTATCATATTTACTTAATCTAGCCAACCTCTGTATCAGTTTGCTCACATAGAAAGTGTGATTTCCATTAGCCATGGCCTTAGCACTAGCATAGAAGGCTGCACCTGGACCGTCGTCTTCAATAATTTTCATGTGATCCTGTATGAATAGCATTCATGGTTATTAAAGCGGTAAAACGTTAAAACGTTATGAACCAACTTTTCAACGTTTAAACGTTTAAATGAACATTTAAACGTTTAAACATAGAATTTCAAATATAGAATAAGTCATTAGCCTCGCTATTTGTTGCCATTGAAATTGAAATTCACTGCACACTTTAGCCTGCAACACACAGTAGAATGGTATTAACATATTGTACATTTAGCCTACAACACACATTGGCTAGAGCACTGGCTGGTGTCTGCTTCACTGCGGCACTGCGCACTGGCTGGAGATTCCTGGCCGAGCAGTGCCTTACTGCCTTCATTCTGGCAGGGCAACTATGGCGCCAATGTCTATGAACATTATATGATGTCTGTGGCATTCAGTATTACCACAGAATGCCATGTTCAGTATTGCCGCGCCATGTCTCTAGCTAGGCAGCTAGAATACACATCTCTTTAGCTAGCTCTCTCTCTCTCTCTCTGCTCCTGGCCGAGCAGAACCTCACCTGAGCCGTTGCAGTGCTCTAGTCCGGGATCTGGAGCAAATGAACAATGGCGCTGTCGGGTTGGCGCCGCGCCTGTACGTGGAGGGAAGAGGGAAGAGGGAGGAGGGAAGAGGGGGGCTGACCGGCGGCGTACCTGGAGGGCGGCCAACGGCGTCTGGCGGCCGACGGCGTCTACTTAGTCTGGGCGCGATTTCGTCTGGCGCGATGAAGTTTGCTCAGTCTGGCGGCCGACGGCTCTACGCGATGGCGGCTGGGAACTGGCGTCTGAGGAGCGCGATGGATGAGCCGGCTGGGTAAAGGCCCATTATGGCCCACTAACTCACATGCGCGTAGAACGTCCATACACCTGAGAAAACGTCCAGAACGTGCGATCCGACGCTTAAACGCTGTTTAAACGTCTAGAACGGACGTTCTACGCACTTTTCGTAAAACGTGCGGACGTTTTAACTACTAAACACGTTTTAGCGCTTAAACGACGCTTAAACATCGTTTAAGCGACATTTTAATAACCATGATAGCATTTCTTCAATTAAATCATAAATTGGACAAGAAATTATCCAGAAAGGGTATGAAATTATCAGTCGACCACCACATATCCATACCTTCACAGTGGATGGTTTTGTGTTGCGAGACCCCACATATATATATGCCTAATCGTATATGAAGTCTATGATTCATGTTGCAAGTCCCATGTAATTAATTGTGTTTGTGTGTTAATGTGCAGTCTATGATTGAACTAAGTCATGCACAAGATGAAGAAGTCAGTGACACCACTACATCTATCATTGTTCTAGGTATAGATATTTTTCTGTGACATTTGTTTTGGGGAAGTTGGTGGCTATGACGAACACCATTGCAATTTATTTGCATCAAACTAAAGCAGTGTTGTCTGCTATGTTTGGCTCTGACGAACACCATTGCAATTTATTTGCATCAAACTAAACAGTTACAGAATGAAAGAAGTTAGAACCAATTGGCAAATGGCATTACTTGAATGATTAAAAAAATGGACATGATGTGCACCTGCAGCATCTGAGACTGTATGCTATGTTTTGCTCATTTCCTTTGGTACCTCCTAACCCAATCAAAATGTTGCATGTTCAGACATAAGGCAAGAAGGTTCAGCGAAAAAAGGATACAAAATATAAGTATTCAATAATGATAGAAGTTATGAAAAAAGATTACTGACACTTACAGCCCATATAAAAAGCAAAGTCACATCAGCGGTAGTAATAAATTACAGAAGATAAAGAGGAGCATTACAGAAAACGCACCTGATCCTGTGGCTGCTAGGAGAACACAATCCTCATGAGCAAACCAAGCATCCAAGACTTCCTTTTGGAATGCTTTGAGACTGGAAAATCCAAAATGCTTTTGCAAAACAGCACTAATTATGTCCATTTGGTTGAACACAGATAATCTTCTACTGTAAGAATATAAAGCATAGAATATAGTTGTTAATAAATACTAAAGAATGAACGATCATGCTTACAGCAACCTTTGGAGTGACACATTGATTCTTAGATGATTTCAACCAGAGAAGTCACTCTAATGCAATAATAGACCACACTCTATGATGACAAGAACATTGATCCATAAAACAAATAAAAATTATAAAATGCAGATATCAAGGAGAGACAATCGGTATGGACCTATTTGGGCTATCTGGGAGAGACCAACATCCAATGAAAAATAGACCTATTTGGGCTATCTGGGAGAGACCAACACAACCAGTTGACAGTATAAACAAAGGTAGAAAAATAGACTTTGGCTGAACTTGCAGAAGAAAAGGACCGGTATGAATCTATCTTTGTTTATGATCACAAAATGATTAACAGATGACCATCTCTCTCTTATAACGACACCAAAGAGGACTATCTCTTTGATGAATCAAGGGCAAGCAACAAATACATACATCCTAGATCAACAAATACACTACTCTGGTTCCACCATGATGCCAAAGGTAGCTTACAGTGAGACACAGCGAAAGGAATTATTTAGTCCAGATAAATTAATGTACATATATACATAGCAAGGAATATAAACAACCATTGTTTTACATTTGTCGATCGGGTGTTAGTATTAATTTGGTACAAGAATCATATAATACAAGGAACTTTAAAAGGAATCAAATAGCTGTAGCCATTAATATGCTATCTAGTCCTAAAAAATACACAAGACGTTAAGTGGGTAGTTAAAAAAAGGCATGTATGTACCTTGTCAAACGAAATGGATTGGTTTGCTTCTATCGACGCGGAGGCTTGTCCTTCTGTTACCCGGTGAAATGAACTATAATATCAGTGCAGTTAAAGTATAATCTTGAAAATACAAGATGATACAAGACTCCTCACAGGAATGAAAAAGGGCTATGCTGACTTATTAAACAGCAGTCAACACTTATTCCAGGTTGTAATGTTCGTTGTCACATAGTCATATTACCTCTTCTAAATTGTTCCTAGACATTGGAGCTCGTTGCAAGTGGCAAATCCCTTATACTTGAAGGTTGTAATGTAGTGGCCCCGTTGCAACGCACGGGCACTGACCTATAACACTGAAGTCTGGGAATGAAACACTTTTGGACAAGAGATTGCATGGAATATTACTAACTTAAATGTCTTCTAGATGGCATAATTAGTTTTCAAAGATATGTATTTTAATACATTTCCTTCTTTTCACTATTTGATAGCTTATCTGTGTAAATAGTTTCTCATTTCTGTCTATAACTGTGCATACAGTGATATTGATACTTTTGTATTTTTTATTAGGTAACTGTATTCAAGGTGCAAGCCAGTAGGTTGCTTGCTCTTAACAAGCGGCTGTTTGGGATTAAAGTTGGAAATTTCTGGTATGTGATTAGTATTATCCAGTTGCACATATAATCATGATATAGCAGTCTTGAAATGTTGATACTTTTGGCAACTAACTAATCCTTTTCAGTTATGTGAAGGAGGGACTTGTTCTTGGTCAGCTCACAGGAAATCGATTTACAATTACTCTGAGGTAGTGTCTTTGCTTATAATTCAATATTTTAGCATGCCAGACTACAGTATTTTCCTGGTACCAAATTCTCATCACTTGACTCCAACCATAGTAACTTCTTAGGCTAAAAATATATATGCAACACAAGAACTTGGGATAATGTTTTTTTAACTTTACCAGGAGCAGTGGTTTTCATTTTTAAGAATCCTGTGGACACCTACGCTGACCACACACTCAGACATAGATGAGGCTATTCAAGTAATCTTGGAACGCGCGCAACACACATGCTCCATTCTCCCTGAGAAATAAATCTCGATGCAGCACTAGCGTTCATTCTTGACAAGAATCGAATGTGGGCGGGTAGCGCTCCACCCGAGCGTCTCACTGCCGAGCCTGTTTTTAACATTCTATTGTTTGTACAACTGCATGACATGTGCATTTGTGACCTATATTGTTTGCTATGATACTTCGATCCACAATTTCACATGCAGCATACCTTGTAGTCTTGTACATTCTCTTTTAGGAAAACAGAGCAAATGGAGATCTTATGTTTCCTTATATTGATCTAGGGGTGTTACTGCAGAATCTGAAGACATGATAAAAATTGCAGTAGATGGTCTAGGAAAGAATGGATTTATCAACTACTATGGTTTGCAGGTATTATATCCTCAAGTTTAAAACTATTGCCCTATTATTTCTGAAGCTCATAGATTTTATCTTTTCATCTGGTTAGCAGTTTGGAAGTGGTTCAATACCAACACATCTTGTTGGGGCTGCTTTGCTTAGAGGAGAGTGGAAGGTTGCTGTAAACTTGATTCTTGATCCAAGGGAAGGAGATATCCTACAAATATTTTATATGTGTCCAATTAGGAGTTTGTATTCAGTCTTGCCAGCTTTTGTTTAAACATAACTAAGTCCGTACAGCGTGATGACATCAATGAATTGCGCAAACATTACAAAGAACATGGTGACATTGATATGGCACTGAGAAACTTCCCTCGACACCTTGTAGCTGAGAGGGCCATAGTAAGTATAGTTAACCTTTTTTAACGTACACTTGTTTTCAAGTCAGACGATTTGTTGGTCGTTCTGGCTGACCAACTTGGACGATTAATTGCGATTGGTCCAAACCGACTTGGACGATTGATCACGACTAATCAGACTTGAAAACAGCTGTGATATTACTTGAATAAAATGTGGCCTTATAATTCTTTGTGCCTTGTTTAAAGCACATAGTTTTGTACATTTTAACTGATTATTTTTTCTTTTCTTCCGTTGTTTGCATGTTTCCAGCTTCAATGTCTGAAGAAATGCCCTGGTAACCATCTACAAGCACTCAAGGGTATACCAAGAACACTGAGAATGATGTATGTTGCATTTTTTTATTTAAATATACTCCATTTTTCTTTGTATTATTATTAAGTGCAAATTAAGGTATGTAACCTTAGGTGGTTCAGAATATGCTGCCTATCCCATCTTTCTTGGGGAAAAAAGGCTTTGTTGTTGATGTCTCGTGTTTATCCACAGTAAGAATATATAGCTGTTATTCTTGACTTGTGCTTAAAATTGTTTCTCGGTCTCTAATAACAGCTCTACCACTGTGTCTAGCTCTGCATTCATATTATGCATTTATTTGTTAATGCCATCAACTGTTAAGTTATTCAGTCACAGCAAAGGAGGTAAGCAGAAACATTTGTGTTAGAATACAAGAAACCAGTGACCCCATAAAAAACAGAACTTAGTATATTGATGCTCACTGCTCAGAACATGAAACATCTTCTGATTAAAAAATCAGGGTTGAACATATTACGAAAAAGTGCATACAACAAAGTTTCTAGATTAGGGCAATGCCTCATAGCTTTCATTCAGTTGTTGGACTGCAAAATCAGTGTTGAACGTATTACGGAAAAAGTGTAGACAACAAAGTTTCTAGATCTAGCGGCAGGGAAGACAGACGAAGAGAGAGGGAGAGGAAGAAAGCGGGGAGGCGGATCTTACACTTGCGGATGCGGGCGGCAGTGTAATCGCAGGAGGAGCAGGTGCTCTTCTGGAGGTGGAAGCTGCGACGGCTGCAACGGATGTAGAGCGTGTGCGTCTTGTTCCGGCGCTTGCCGAAGCTGCTCGTACCCTTCCCCTGCAAGCCACAACAACTGCACGTTAGTGAGCCTGCTGAGCGTGGGGGCGGAGCACGGGATCTGCGGCTGTTCAGGAGTGGCCGAGATCCCCGTCCGGCGTGATCTGCGAGATCCCCGCCTAGTGGAATCTGAGGCTAGCCGCTAGGAGTAGGGTCGGCTGTTGGGCACCATGCCGCCATCAGCGGCTGCGGAGGCGTAGCACGGGTGTACGGGCGAGGACAAGGCGGGGGCATTTGGTTGCTGGGAGTTGGGCGAGATCCACGCTTGGCGTGCTGGTCGTGGGCGCGGCTGCACGCTGGGAGTGCGGTTGCTCGGAGTTGGGCGAGATTCGCACTGGTCGTGGGCGTGGCTGCAAGCTGGGAGTGGGATCGGTTGCTGGGCGCCATCGCCGGGACAGTCGGCTGCTGGGCGCCATTAGCGGCTACGGTGGCGTAGCACGGGTATACGGGCGGGGCGAGGCGGGGTCATTTAGTTGTGGACACTGACACTAAATGCTTAATAGAGTAGTATAGATAAGTGAAAAAAAATGAGTAACACATCCGTGTACTGACCAAATAGGGAAATGCTAGAAGAATCTTAAGGTTTATTGAAAAATGAATCAAGTAGTTTGGGAGTAGTGTATCTATCAATGATCATTTAATTGCCAGCATTTTACAATAACTATTTTTGAATGGAAGCCCTAAAATCCTTTCTGAGAGTGTAAACTGAAAGCATAACATCATTGCAGAGAATATCTCCTAAACCCATTGTAAACTGAAAGCATAACATCATTCACAATCAAGCTTACAGATTACTTTGAATAGATTTTCCATTATCCAATAAACATATCAATCTAAACAAATCATGTAACTCACCTCAAATCGCTCCAAGTTGGAATATCCCCCTTATCAAGCTTCTTTCTTATTGTTGAAAAATCCATTGGATGCTTTATAATGCCATGATAGTCAGGTATCTAGAATGATGACACAAAATCTGTAATTCATATTGCTTCATACCAAAGAATGTTTCTGCATTGCTGTGGGTCATGTAGGATGTTTGACCTAGTCAGCCTTCACCAATAGCAATTAACCTCCATGCGAATAACCAAAACCAACTCACATATTAATCTAGTTCTGCGAACCATGAGAAAAAAGAATAATATGGAAAACGGAAAGGAGAAGAGGGAATAGAGAACAAGAGATGAGTTGCTGAAGCACGCGCCTAAAAATGGAGGAAGTAGTTCTCTGAAATGGTTCAAACAGTGGTTACATGTCTCCTAAATATGCTATGGAAGGCAAGTAGCTGTCAAAAGGCTCACTAAAAAGTTCTACACATGGGTCGAGGAATTTGGAAATGAAGTACTCTAGTTCTGATTGCCAAACTGCAGCACAGAAACTTAGTTAGACTTCTTGGTTGTTGCATTCACAAAGATGAGAAGTTACTGATGTATGAATATTTACCAAACAAAAGATTGGAGGCCTTCCTTTTTGGTACGTTTTGGCCTTTAGATTAATTGTGACTCACAATACATAGTTTTTTCACACTAATCTTGGAAGATGCTGCGAGAAAAATATGTGATTGGTTAGCCATCCTGCTTCAAAATAATTAAAGGTGTAGCATGAGGTCTTCTTTATCTCCACCAGGATACAAGATTAACGATAATTCATAGAGATCTGAAAGCAAGCAATGTCTTGTTGGACACAGAAATGAGTCCCAATGCAACATATCAGGTTTCAGTATGGCGAGGATTTTTGGTGGAAATGAGCAACAGACAAACACTACTCGAGTCGTTGGAACGTAGTAAGTAATTCGTCCACAAGCCAAAGTTTAACATAATATATATATATATATATATACTTTAACTAATTCAAACTGTACATTACATTTCTTTTCTTCTCTGAAATGGTTCAAACAGTTGTTCATACTTCATACCGAATGGCACAGAATGCCTGTGGATATGCCGCAGACGTGCACAAGAAGAGACCATCGCGACACGCTTCTATATTATAGTATCATTACTACATGTATGTGTACGTACCCGGTTGAAGACCATGAAGCCGAGGTCAAGCTGCACGGTGACGGCGGCGTCGGTGTCCTCGACGGCCATGGTCCTTGCGTTCCCGCCGAGGCAGTTCTCCTTCTCGTATACAGTCACCCTCGCGGAGCCGCTCCTCGCCAGTTCGTGCGCTGCCGCCAGCCTGCTCACGCCGGCACCCACATGTGGTATTTATCAATTGTAGTCGTACAGTACAGGTGAACGAAAAGACGGTCAGCAAGTATACTCACACCAAAACTTATTTTGGAAACCAGTCATTAACAGAGTGCAGAGACACATTCAACATCTCTACATAAGAGCCTTATTAAGGTTGGCATTACAACCACAAGACAATAACTAAGTAAGGGGGCTATGGAGATAGGGATTTCATATCTGGTAAGGATAGAAATGGATAAAAAAGAGGCATTAATAAATCAACAAAAAAATAAGTGTAGGAAAACAAGCAGTTGTTTGTTCACAATAACCTTTCACAATAACCTGTACAATTGCAGTCATTATTCTGTCCAATAAGATTGAGGTCACCTCTAGACTATATTTTTTTAGCTGCAAAAATAGCAAACAGTTCAAATTATTTGAGAGCATAATCTTTAATATATTAAACAAATTTTGGAGTGCAGCAATTGGCCAGAATTAGAAAGATAGCACTGATGAGATATAAAAGTCTGCAAGCATAAGAATCGAGGTGTTATGGTAAATTATGAGTTATGACTATGACATATACAAAGAAGGGAAACTATCAGAATATAAGTATTATGCATAAAAACAAATTGTGAATGGAACCTTCGCTTTACCATTCCATGAATGTAATCTTGCAAGCATTCCAATTATCACATTCTCAGTTCCTAAGCATTAGCAGTAAGCAATAGAAGGACAGAGGACCACTAACCATTGTACCAGTAGATGTTATTGCAAAAAACATTTCCATCTCACAAAAATATTAAAGGGAAAGTGAACGATCATGGTAAATACACAATGCTTTGTGTAAACAACTTCACTATCAGTGCAGGAAATCTCGGGCAGAGAACATACTATTACTGTGTGTCCCTGGTTCGCCCGGATCAACAACTCGCCATCTTCCTCCAACAGACTAAACCTCTGCTTGTTATCCCGCCTGACTGCCTGCACGCCAGCCAAAATGTCACAAGTTCTCTCATCAAACTTTACGTCACTGTGACAGTTTCAGCCTTTCGGTCCCGGCGACAGCCATGGCGGACACGGGGGTGACGGGGGTGCTGGCCAAGCTGGGTGAGCTGACGGAGGAGGAGGCGACGACGCTGCTGCGCGTGGACGCCGAGATTCGGGCATTGCGGCAGAAGCTGGCCTACCTGCAGGCGCTCGTACGCGGGGCCGACCGCCAGCGCCGCGGCCGCGCAAGCGAGCTGCTCCTGCTCTGGCTACGCGAGACCAGAGAGGTTGCTTTCGCGGGTGGTTCTGCCATACATAGCGGCGATGGCTCTTCCTCCCAGGACTACCATATCTACACAGAACAAGCATGCTCTCATGAAGTTGTGATGTAATAGGTCACACGATTTCAATGTATAAGATTGCGAAGAGTAAATTAATTCAAATGAATTCATGGACATGGGACAACTATGTGTTAAAAACAGAATCTCCTATGTATCCTAACCATGTGTAATGACATGACAAAATGACACTTGTATATGAGCAATTAAAGCATCATACTACCTTGTAGAGTTCTCTTCGGCGAATACGTTGAATGATTTCTTTTGCTTTCTTCAGTTTATTGTTAGGAGCAGTCTCGTAGACACAGTCAAGTCCTAGCATTAGCTCACTGCGAGAGTATCAGCCATTCCAGACTCCAGGAGCTCCTCCCGGGTAACCTGCCTAGCATTGGGCGCAGATATCCTCTTGAGCTCACTCTTGACGTTGTTGAGGTCAGATTTATACTCCCTCAGCTTTGCAAGCAAACCAGCCTTAATGCTAGGCTATAGGCTCCTTGCCTCCAGGTCCATCTTCCGAATCTGCAAACACAAAACAAAAACATAAAATTACTTTTCCCCCAACCCCCAAATTGAAGACTAAGGCACATAAACATCTCGCAACTCCGTTGGAACACCAAAACTGCACGGACGGAAACGAAAAATCTCTAATCTCTGCTTTTCTACCCATTCCCCAAATGTTGTATGCCCCGTTAGCCAAGGGGATCCCCAAATCAGAACGCGTCGCGGCATCTATTTACCAGCGATTCAGCTTCCTCAACACCGGATTGGATCTCGGAGAGCTTCTGCTTCTTCCTCTCTGCGGATAGACCCACCGAAATTAGACCAAAACAAACAATCAACAAAAGCAGGCGTTCCAAGCGGCGCAACTGACGCTCGACTGCCTGGCCGGCGAGCCTCGCAGCCGGCCCTCGATGAAGGAGGTGGTGGAGACGCTGGAGCGGGTGGAGGCGATGAAGAGCCGGGCGCGCGGCGCGCGTACACCGCCCGGTTCCTGCCCCCCCCCCCCCCCGACGACGACCATGGCGCTTCGCCGATGGCCCACCTGCCTGGTCGCCCCGCCGCCGCGTCAGCGAGCGCGCTCAGCAGCTCCGTGACCCGCTCGTCGAAACGCGTGGCCACGGCGAGCGGCACGAGGCCCGGGTTCGTGACGTTGACCGGGGGGCGGCGGGGGAAGAGTGGAAGGGCAGGCGGGGGCTGGTGCGAGATCTGGGGCGGCGGGGAAGGGTGCCTGCCTCCTTCCATGCGCGTGCGGGATCGGTGTGCGCTGCGGGATCGGGGGGCTAGACTGAAACGTAAATCGGACGGCTGAGATTACAGAACGGTAGAACGGATGGTTGAGATCGTATAATGGCAGAACGAGAAAAGGCAGGCTACCTTTAGAGCCTTAATAAGTAGTATAGATATAATAGAGGTTGCTAAATAGGAAACTATTGCTTGTGTTTCTAATGCAATCTCTTTTAAGCTATTTCATGAAATTCATAAGTAGAGATTGTGTTCTTTCAATTGGTAAAATCACAAGCATTAAAGGTTAATCTTCACCTAAAAGAAAGATTAGGAATGCTCAAGGCAAAGGTATGGAACTAATTGTTTCATTTGGTATGTGATCAATAATAGTTCCTTTCAAGTGACATTCTTTCAATTGGTAATAATCTATTCCATGGAAAGAAATGTCAATATGAAGGTTAAATTCCTTTTGGCTTAAATTTGTAAATTGGTGCATATTGTTAATTCACTCCTCCATGTGCATTAACTTAAAAGGAATTTAGTTTATGCCTTTATGCCTCATAAATGATGATTTGTTTGCCATTCATATATAGATATCATCATTCATTAAATACTTCCTTGTACTACTAATTCCTCTTTTCAAAGTGTTTTATCGACTAGTTTTAAAAGGAAAAGAGATAACAAAGAAGGAAGTCTCCACAAATGATGAAAAGAAGAATACTACGATGACACCACCACCGATAGTAAGATCTTTCAAATTGGCATAACAAATGGTACACTCTACTTGGTGGTAAGTATTCTTAAGGATAAGTTAATTCATTGCAAATTTGTCATGCCTTGACCATGATATGTAATGTACTCCACATGAGACTCTTAACTGAATTGAAAGTGCATGTGGCAAGTCATTCAAATACTTGATGCACATATCTAGTGGGAGAACATTATATATCTTGTGTCGTAGAGAATAAGTTTTCCTTGAGTAAGCTATACTAAGACAATCCAAAATGGTAAATTTGTATCTCATTCATATGGATTGTAATCTTTGTTTTTTTTAAATAGCTACTCTTGATGCAGTTTAAAATTCCCTTATCGTTAAATCTAAAAGTGCATAAGAATCTTTTTTGTTGATATTCATCTCATACATATGCACTAACATGGATATGATTTTTAAACTGTAAAAGGTACAATTAGTGATCCATACTCTCTAAATTTTGGAAACCCATATTTTGATATCTTAGAAATCTACTTCAATCGGTATCCATATGCTTCACATTGAATTGGATCACTAAGTTGTAAATTACATGCATAACTTGTCTTTATGATATGAATGCTTGTGCGATTGACCTTAATAAGCTAGGTGCACCCAAGGTCAAGCTAGGTTCATCATCAAGAAGGCTACACAATGATGTATCAAGAAAAGGAGAAAAGGCTCCTATTCTTAACTCTAGCTTTTATCTGTGTGATTAAATATTGACTTGAAACCATGTAAGATGGTTGTCAAGTATATTTGGGTGCCTACACAAAGAGAAAGGTCACAATAAGGATTGTGTGGGTACTCAAGGCTCTTCCTACTAATCTCAAAGGACCCAATTCAAATTGGGTACCAAGATATGAAGCTTAAACTTGTTTTGCAGGATCACACCTTCAATGGATTAAGTTGGGTGCTCGATATTGAATGTATAAATCATATTTGGAGATAGTAGCAAGGGTGGTAACAACTGAATCTCAAGTGCATATTATTTTCAAATCTTATCTCTTTTGTGACTTGTGTAGCCACTAAGGAAAAAGAAGCACTTGAGGATATACATCAGCTGTTGATTATGAAATAAAGGTCTAATTGGAAGTTGAATGAATATTATCATATGGTGAACAATCCAAAATTATGTGACGTATTCTCTATCTAGTTAATTTGGATTTGATTCTTCTATATTAGACACTCACCATAATATGGATTAAGTCATCTCTTTAGACTTCATTGAATAACCATGCATATTATCCATGTCATTCAAAATATTTTGTGCATGAGGGTTTAAGGAAATTTAGTCCATATTATGATGTTTCTCTATTTTAGTAACACGCTTGTCTTTCACATATAAAGGGTTGCTAAATAAGAAACTAGTGCTTGTGCTACTAAGGCCATCTCTTGTGTTGAGTTTATACATAGAAAATCTATGTTAAGAGATGGTGCTTGTTTTAAATGGGATAAATCACAAGCTTAAAGGATACTATTCAACTAAAGTAAGAAGAAGTTGATAAGAGGCCAAGGTATGAAAACTTCCTCTCCTTCAGTTGTTTTAGTATTCTATCCTTAGTGGGATGTACCAGAGTATAGGTTAAATTCCTTGCAATATAAAATGTTCAATAATGCATATAACTTTGACATCAAATATATGTGTGCACTAATTTAAAAGTATTTAGTCTATCCTTTTGGGTTTCAATAATGATGATTCATTTGCCATCCACATATAAGGATCATCATTTGTGAAACCCTCTCTTGTGTTTCTAATGCTTTCTTTTCTAAGTGTTTCAACAAGGTCCTCCCAAGTTCTTTGAAGATGAATTCAAAATCTACAAATATAAGAGTCTTGGTTCTTTCAATCATTGCGTTTCAATGGGTCTCATATCAAGCATGATCGAACCAAGCAAAGATGAATAATGTTCAAGATCACTTGGTTGGATGGAATCATAAAGAGAAAAGAAATCACAGTGAATCAAGAAGGAAGTTGAACTATCCTAAAAACCAAATAATGAAGAAGTAGTGACATAATCATATAATATCCTTCATTATGAGGTTTGATGTTCATATTAGCATGCTTTACCCTTCAGGATTTCAATTGATATACTTTCAGTTCTTAAACTTTCAATTGGTTTAATTTTTATCATCTATGTAAAGCATGTTATGTTCAACCAAGATATAGTGCAAACATCTTCTTTAACCTCGTATTGTTGATGTGCATAAGTGTACTTTGTGTACTCTTACATGCAAGAATTGAGGGAGAGTTTAGCCTATATCTTGTGAGACTAATGATTTCTTTCAAGTTCATGTTGTATAGTCCACACCTTGGAGAACATCAAATGAGGATGAATGGTTCCATATAAATGAAAATGAGTTTCTCTTGAACCTATCAAGAAAATGAGTTTCTCTTGATCATTTGAAGATGATAAGTTTCTCTTTGAAATGTCAAGCCTATCAAAAGCTAAGATGGAAATTCATGATTATAATGGAGACCATGTGGCGTAGAAAAAGGTGTGTGACTCCATGAACTATTGTATTACATTTGTGTATCTAGGCTCTTACATGCTAGTGTGTGCATGTATATGCAATATCTTAAGTCACATCATAAGGTTGCACTTGTGGTGATGATTAAAGAATCTCTAGATATTTGATTAATACCTCTTGTGGTGATGTCATAAGTTAATCTTAAGTCATCTTAGTAAGGTATGAGTCAAACTTGCTAACTTCTCAAGAATCTTGGCTTAAAATATTGCATATCATGTCTATTAGTATACTTTTTTAGTATGAATAATTCCTTCAATTGGTGCAATTTCACATTTTCATACTTTGTTTGTACCAAAGTTCAAATTGTAGAACTTATTCCCCTGGCCTCACAAGTCCAAGTGCATAAGATAAACAAGTATTCATCACTTGTATGCACACATTTAGGGGGAGAATGGTCTATAATTTGAATCTTTGAGACTAACTTCATTTCCAAGTCTATTATGTGTGTAGTATCAAATTAGAATGGAATCTTCAGGCAAAGACAATCGCTTCCACTGCAAATTTTGATGGGTATCAAAAATTCTTTGCTCCAATAAATGTATCTTTTATACATTTCATAAGGGAATGAGTTTCTCTTTTATATGCTACTCCAACATCATCTAAAACTGGTAAACATGTATCATATTCTTTTGGTTTGCAAATGTCTAAAGTAGCATAACTTATAAATTCTCCTATCTAGAACTTAATTGATTAAATAGTGCACATGTTCCTTATGTTGCATGATTATGTTCAATTGATACTTCTTTTATGCCAATGGTACTTTAAGTTGCAAATAAGTACTCTCAACAAGTATCAATTGAATTCATATATATGTGCGCACTAAAACTTGAGGAGAACTTAGTGTAATATGCAATTAGTGATCTGCTTATCTAACAAATTGTATCAACTGGTGGTTTTCAATTGATATTTTTCATACATGATCACTAGTTGCATAATCCATTCTTGTGCAATTTTCATGTTACCTCTTGTTGTGATAAGAAAATGCTAGGTGACATCTAGACTCTAGGTATCAAGTTTCACCTTCGATTTAGTATGACAATCTTCATTTGATATCTTGGACTTATGTCACAACTATACCAACAAGAGCTTGCAAATGAATTCAAAATCCAACACAAGTTTGGGACACCCCCCTTGAAAAGGTAAAACACAAAGGTACATCACTTCATTTCACTTCTACATTACTTTTTTGTCATCTAAGGATCCTTTTCATGATAGTGTGTTCACATCTTGCTTAAATCATAATTTCTACCCTTTATATTCTTTGTATCCTTTTTGGAGATTTATGACAAAGGGGGAGAAATTTTGCATTAAAGCTTATCTTTATTTTTGAAAAGGGGAGAAATAATTAACAAAAGGGGGAATCATAAGAAAAACATAAGATGTAGAAAGTTGATGATTGCATACTATTTCATGAGCATCACGTTTATTTTATGACACACTGCACCCTATGAATAGTATGATATAAGTTGTCTCCATACTTTGACCCAAATATGTGCTTTTGGCATTTGAGTACAAAATTGGTATTTTCTGAAATGCACATATTTAGGGGGAGAAATTATATCATAGGATTCAAAATCTTATTTATCAAATCTTATGTAAGCTTTAAATGTGTTGTCATCAATCACCAAAAAGGGGGAGATTGAAAGTGCATTCATCCCTTTTGTGAGTTTTGGTGATTTGGATAACAACACATTTAAAAGACTAACAAGTTTGCTAAGTGTTGAATAGGAAATTCAGTATGATGAACATACTTGAATAGTATATAATGACAGTGAACAAAGGTTCAACACAAGGTTAAATAACCAGTGAGACAATGCAAATGGATACAATATGATCTCTATATTGGTTTGAATATATGGACAAGACCTAAGAAATCACTACATACATATGATTAGAATAGAGGATGAAGTGATTAAGAGGATTGGTCAAACCAAAGTGAATAAGATATGAGGAATCGTGAATTGGCTTGACCATATTACTATCAGTCCATATATGCTTCTATGAGAATCAAACTAGAGCTTGATTGGTCTTAACAATTATATCTAAAAGACATTCAAGCAAGGTTCACAATATTGAAGAAATGATTCTCTCAATGGAGGCTCAATATGATGTGACTCAAGAATGGCTTGATAGGGTGAAGATAGCAAGGAAAGGGCTTCGAGGAACTAAGCGAAGGTGAAGGCCAAGCGACGTCTTGTGGACCGAGGTACCATGGCTAAGGTGAAGAAGAGAGTACTTGCACTAAGTCGATGAACTAATCAACTATGAAGAGTTATAACATGTTGATGCATCAGTACGGTGACTTGAAGCCATGATTTGAACTCACATATGGTGATATGGTACAAGTCACAGGGTTTGATTTATGTTTGCTTCAAAAGGTGAGACAAAGATGTTTGTGATCCTTATGAAGCAACGCCATGGAGAAATCACACATGAGACGCCAATGACTCAAGGAGTTTACTTAATTAATTTTATTTAATTTGAGTATAGGAATCGTCGTACTATAAAGGGGGATCCAAAAAGAAGGTTGGTGTTTGCCAAAGCTCAAACCTCTATATTCAAAAGCTATTTTTGAAAAACAAAAATCTCTTTAACATTCTATGGTAGACCATGGTTAGGTTTGAGAAACCTAGAGTGTTCTTGTTGAAAAGCAGTTGAACTTCTTCAACTGCAGCTGAGCTTTTCAGTTGAGCTGAACTTCAGCTAAGTTGAGCTTCTTCAGCTGCAGCTGAGCTGAACATCAGTTGAGTTGAGCTTCTTCAGCTGCAGCTGAGCTGAACTTCAGCTGAGTTGAGCTTCTTCAGCTGCAGCTGAGCTGAACTTCAGCTGTGTTGAACTTTCTCAACTCTAGCTGAACTTCAACTTCAACTGGGGTCCAGGCAGGTTCAACTGGGGTCCGGGGCAAGTTCAACCGGGGTCCAAAGAGGTTCAACCGGTGTCCAGGGAAAGTTCAGCCGGGGTATTTTCCCCGGACCTCACTGGTCAAAACCGGTTGAACCGGTCCTAGGGGAGGTTCAACCGGTGTCAGGGTCACCTGACCGGTCTGACCTCCTGACTGGCAGACTGACTGCCAGTCTGACCCCCAGCGGTTGAACCGGCCCTAGGGGCGGTTCAACCGGTGTCAGGACCTGTTTTTGCAGTCTGACCTACAATATGCCAGTCTAACTGGCAGACTGTCTGTCAGCCTGCCCCAGGCGGTTGAACCGGTCTTAGGGGCGGTTCAACCGGTCTTGGTCAACTTGACCAGTCTGCAGGTTAGTCTACCAGTCAGTCTGACAATCAGACTGGCAGACAGTCTGCCTGACCTGCCAGGGGCGGTTCAACCGCCCTAGGGGGCGGTTCAACCGGTCTCAGACAGAAAAATCTGCCCAACGACTAGTTTTGAGCTCCACCTATATATACTCACTCCTACCTCTCTCCCCACACACAAGAGCACGACCCAAACTCCATTTCTAACTTGAAGAACACCTCCCACTCTCTCTCACACATCTCTTGCCTCTCCCATTTCAAATCTTTGGAGAGAAATCTTTGAGTGAGTTTGAGGGCTGCGGTTTTTGTGCTTCATCTCCAAATCTCTCTTGCTCCTCTTCATTCGAGCTTTGGTACTACATCGAGTTCTTTGTGGATTCATTACTCTTGGAGCTTCTAGCTCCTAGACGACTAGGTGTCTCTTGGGAGTCTCCAAATCTTGTGGAAGACCACAAGAAAGTTTGTATTACCCGCTCGTTTGAGCAAAGATTAGTGTGTGAGCTTGACCTTTGTGGTCGGCAAAGGGAGGATTAGGGTTGAAAGAGACCCGGCTCTTTGTGGGCGCCTCAACGAGGAAGTAGGGCACCTTGGTGGTGTGACCGAACCTCAGGATAAATCTTGTGTCTCTTGTGTTCTTGTTCATTGTGCTTATTCGTGTTCTTCGTTCTCTCACCATTCCATGAAAGATTTGTTTATATCTTTTTGGTGTGTGGATTTTGAGAAGTTCCCTTCTCAGATCTACTACTTTGAACCCTGTGGATCATTTAGAACATCTCATTTCCAAAGTTAACTGGGTGAATTTCGAGATCAATTCAGTTTTACCCAGTTTGCTTCTAGTTTTTGTTGAAAAAGTTTTAAGTTGCCTATTCACCCCCCTCTAGGCAACTTTCACTACTGAGGACCCATCATTACCCTATCCCTAGCTAGCCGCCTCACGCTACGAAGGAACAAGACTGGTGTCCCATCTAAGTTACTCCAGTAACAGGTAATGATGGTTCCCCGTATGCGCCCATGACGTCGGGTGCTCTCAAACCCCCTACGGAAGCAAGGAAACGTCAGCAAGATCCATGCCGCACCGCCAGCTATGTTTCTACAGGCACAAGGCACTTCTCCGACGGCCACGTTGGTACATCTACAGGGCTCAAGGCGCTCCTCCAACGACCACGTTGGTACATCTACAGGGCTCAAGGCGCTCCTCCGACAGCCACGTTATTACCTGTACAGGGCTCAAGGAACTTTCCTGCCAGCCACGTTAGCACATAGCTACACCCCCATTGTACAGCTTGGCATCTCCTTGTATCTATAAAAGGGGATGTCCAGGGCCCCACGGGGGGGAGGAAGGAGAGAGGCGGAGGCGAGAGATGAACGTGCGATGTACAAACACACGGACGCACGACGTAGACGAGCGGAGGCAGGCAGAGTAGGAGAGACGCGGTAGAGGCAGCCTCAGACGGCTCACCTCAAGGCCGAACCTTCTCCTCCTCTCTCTCTCTCTCGTTCTCGCTCTCCCGCAACGCTTGTAACCCCTACTACGAGCACCCCGGTGCAGGATAACATAAGCCTCATTTCCCTCTTGTTTTCTATCTTGCATCAACCCATCTGGACAGGGGCACGCGGCACTAAAATTCACTAGTCGGTCCGGTTGAGGGCCCTCCGGGTCCGAAACACCGACACCCGGGCTAGAGAGGAAATCACGGCTCGTGGGTAAAGTGTGCAACCTCTGCAGAGTATTATGAAACTAATATATCAGTCATGCTCACGGTTATGAGCGGTCTTGGGAGCTCCATTGATTAGAGACACATTGATTAAAGATACTATAGTTACAGATGATGATGAGGATAACTATGGTTTTGATGACTATGATTATGGCTTCTGGTATTCTTTCTGTTTAGAAGGAGTACTTTTAGGCTAAAAACTTGGGTTCAATGCTAAAACCTAACTCTCTACTAGTAATAATTACCTGACCAACTAAAAGAAACTGCTTGATCTTAACCCCACATAAAGCTAGTCCACTACAGCCAAACGGGACAATTAATAAGTATGTTGATGTGTACTCACTCTTGCTTTACACACCAAACCCCCTCCAGGTTGTACACATTGCAACCACTGCTCAAGAGAAGATGAAGTCGTGATGGGGGATTTCCATGAGTTCCAAGAGTATGATGAGTTCTATGCGTGGGTTAGCGGCAAACTCTTAGTCGGCCTGTGAAGGCCGTGTTTAGCTATGTTTCGTTTTCACATTTTGATATATGTTAATGACTATGTCTCGGGCATCATGATGTAATCAACTATTAGCTCTTTTATGTTATTATTTGAGCACTGTGTGATGATGTCCGGTTACGTAAATTGTTGTGTACGTGAATTGCTGATCCTGACACGTATATGTTTAATATTCGGTTTGTCTTCTAAAACTGGGTGTGACAAAAAAAGTGACACATGACAACTTTGAAGCCGCAGAATAGGGGTGGCATTTTTTTTCTAGAATCGAAACCGAGCCGAACCGAACCGTATTATCGGGTTTTTGGGTATTCGGTATCGGTTTGCTATTTTACGTAGATGGGTCATCGGTATTTTGTTCGGTCTGGTATTGAGGAAAAAACGAAGAACCGATGTCCACCGAACTTTCTACTCCGGAGGTATATTAAAAAAAAACCTCCGCAGGTATTCACCTTGGGCCGAACACACAGCGGCAGGCCTAGCAACCTGGTCCAAAGTACATGTGCAGCACTGCAGCTCCCCTGACCTTATCCCTTTCCCTCTCATCTCAAATCGAGCCGCACAAGCACATGCCTGCGTGCCAATGCGATGCAGGCGGCACAACACATCACTCGAGCGCTTGGCAGTGACGGCGGCGCTCCGCGCTTGAGCTCTGCAACGGCGTGGCGGCGCTCGAGCTGGAGACGCGTTGGGCTGCACCACGAGCAAGCGTGGCGAGGTCAAGTGTGGCGCGCAGGTGAGGGTCCGGACTGAGATGTCAAACGGAAATTCCTGAGGGCTAGTTTGAGTACTTTAGTATTGAAGTGGTTTGAAAGAATTGGAGAGTATATAGATCCCTAAAAGATCAAAAACTCTTACAATACATCTCAATCCACTCTAATCTCTTTCATTATTAGAGTACCCAAACTAGGTCTCATCGGGTTTTAGCTCCCCGTACCGTTTACGCGACGAAAAGTTTTCCCCGCGGCGATCCACACGAACGTTTACGGGGAACATTTCTTACTCATCCCCGTTCCTCGCAGGGATAAATCCCTATCAGGGATCTCCATCCCCGCTTAAATTATAATTAGATTGCACTTCATTTGTCATTAATGTAAAAACATTGTTACTTTTATACACATTCTTAGATGATTATAAAAATCATTATGTATACATTAAAACGAGCATATTTGTATGACGAGTGATCTCTTAACAAGATAATTATTTATTTTTATCATTAACTATTACACGAAAACATTGTCACATATAAGTTTAACGGGTCACCGCGGGGAACGAGGATGTTCCCGTCCCCGTTTACTCGTCGGGGAGAATTTTTCCCCATTTACATCCCCGTGGGTGAAGAAACTTTCCCATCCTCATCACCTAATAAAGGAATTATCCGCGGGAAATCAAGTATCAGGTTCCCATTGCCATCTCTAGGCGGGACTGATGTTACAGTCATTGGCTTGCTGCACAACAAGAGGATGTTCACAACAAAGAGACAGTTAAGAGACATTAGAACAGTTTTCTAAATGTACAACCTAGAGGCACTAGAACAGTTTTCTAAATCCAAGAGAAAGTTAATAGACTGGACCATGCAACCCCGAGCCTCAAAATAATAAATATAATTAAGACACAATAAGTATAGAAAGCCGTGAAGACGGACTCTTCGCGAAGAGCTGTTCCATTGATTTTTTTTACTTAACCGTATAAAGACATCTCAAGAGATGACCCATTTAATAAGAAAATGATCTAAATGGTAGGCTACAAAGATCCGTAGAACCAAGGATGAGATGTATTATTAAACTTGCTCTTGCTGGTTTTGTAGAGACGAGACGACTCTCAAGTCTCAACTGATGAACTGAACATCCGCTCAGTGCTTTTACCCTTTACCATCATCAGTTTTGTCCCAGCCAACGGTGCCATGTAGTAGTTGACTGAGATAGTAAAAGCTTTGCTTGCTTGCTTTGCCAATCGCATGAGTGCTGCCAATTTGCCATGCATCGCCGACGACGACGATAGCGAGTAGTAGAGCTTGCTTGCTGCCAGGGCCAGGGCGCCAGGCCATGCAATGCATGCCCACGCTCCCTCCCTCTATCTCTATGGCGCTACGTACAGAGGAAGCAGTGATTTTGACCGTGCATGCATGCCCACCAGACGCAACGCAACTATTACAGCTACATGCAGCGAGAGGCAGCCGACAGGCGACAGCTTCGCTTGCTCTGCATGCTGCACCCCGTACGTGCATGCACGCGCGACGACCTGCCGGACGGACGGAGACCGACGGGCGGCGGCAGTGAGCTGCTGCTGGCTGCTGGTGCTGGGCGGCTTGCTTTGGCTTCTGCCAGCAGGTGCCAGCTCAGAGAAGCAAAGCACGGCAAATCCTACTGCATGCTTTGCTTCTACTGCTACGTACCTCTGCTGCCGCATTGTATATATATAACAGGCAGCTACTACTAGCCTCCTCCATAGCTACTACTAGTAGCATCCATTCTGCCTCTACGGCTGCATTGTAACAGGCAGCAGCAGCAGGAGGAGGTCAGCAGCTAGTAGCTCGAGATAAACGGCATCTGTCATGGCGAGCAATTTAATTTAAGTAGAGTAAATGGAAGGTTAGCACATCTCCCTCACTCTCCTAACTTTTTGTTTTATATATACGTTGGGATTTGCTTGGTGAATGGTGATGCGCGCGGCTGCCATGCACGCACCCGTTCCAAAGGGATGCATGCCACTAGCTCCCCACGTTTGCAGGCTTTATTACTTCACTGTCGTCAACTACTCAAATGCGCCTCACCACCAATAATGCAGCAGGAAAAAAAAAGGGGGGGGAACAGGATTTCGGCGACGGAATGCGCGGGAACTTTTGGAGGAAAGAAAAAAACGTATTGTTTGCACGTGGTTGAAAACGATGCATTACGATCCATCCTAGCAGGCTAGTACGTATACAATGTTATCAGAAAATCTTTGCTCTGAAAGTAATCCTAGCAGGCTGTTCGCTTCTTCGGATCAAAACCGTCGAAATATGGTCACAACCTCTGAGCTCTGCGTCTGCCTTGGGTTTGGAATAATGCACGCTTTGCTGCATCTGCGTTGGGTTTGGCATTCATCGACTGGCTGCCACAGTCGCGCGCACGCTTTGCTGCATCTGCGTACGCCGGTCACTGTGCTGTGTGCTGTGCTTGGGAGACGAATGGATGCGCCCGCGCGCTGCCCCCTCCTGCCTGTTTCGACTGTTCGTATTCATGAATCATGATGACGATGGAGAGTCCAGCTGCTCAACTGCTGCTCTTCATAACCACCCACAGGCTGGTTCACTTGTCTGCTTGCTTGCAGCCAAGCCAAGCCACGTTCATCAGTCTAGAAGTCACATGGAGTTGGGTTCTGAGACCTCATGTCATGACTTGCTACTTTCGAATGACTAGTTCTTGGTTCCAGGAGGGGGTAGCCAGTACAGTAGCGTGGCAACAGAAAGGAGAGACTTTTGGCCGGCCGCGCGCGTGTGGCATGAAAAAGAAAAGAGGGAGGGGGCTCAAGGTCATTACAAACAGAAACAGCCTTTCAGGGTGATCATGCAGCATTTACTTTGATGGTGGCCATGGAATATCTCATCTGGTTAGCTAAACCCCCCTGCGTGTTTAGTTTGTCCTGCTGAAAGCCACTTTCTTGGCGTGAGGAGAGGAGGGGCCGGCCGAGGCACTATCAAATCAACCATCACTTACCAATGAAATCCCTTCTCTCTCTCTCTCTATCTCGCTCACTTTAACCCTTTCACTTTTTGTTTTTCTCTCTAGCTTGGGTGACATCTCAGAGTACGTGCTGCCCGCCTTTCTCCCTCCACTTCCAAGATTCTCATTGTCTTTATCCAGAGAGAGAGAGAAAGAGTTGATATATATCCACAGCAAGCAAGCATGCCAGTACTAGACTAGACATATATGCATGTCATGTCACTTTGTAGGAATGCTTACAAAGTAGTAGCAGCAGAGAGAAGAGAAGAAACTACAAAAAAAAAAAAAACCAGAGCCGCCACAAGAACACTAGAGAATACTACTACGCTAGAGACACAAAGGAAACCATGCTTCAATACACCCGAGAGAACGCGAGAGAAGGGATTTGGTACTGAATGAATTCAAACTCTGCGCGTGGTCAGTGCTGAGAATGTTAAAACCACTTGCCATCTAAATTGGAGAGCTATAACTTAGGAATAAAAGATTCTGTCTTGTAGAGAACTGAACGTCTCATTCGATCCTTTTTTGCCTGGTCATCAAGAAATTGTGCTTCTTGAAATTACTCGGGAGTAATTTTGAAGCATTGAAAGCAAGGCTAAATTCAGATGTGGTGGTCACGTGTCCTATATTAGTGTTTAGCAGAGAGAAGAGAAGAAACTACAAAAAAAAAAAAAACCAGAGCCGCCACAAGAACACTAGAGAATACTACTACGCTAGAGACACAAAGGAAACCATGCTTCAATACACCCGAGAGAACGCGAGAGAAGGGATTTGGTACTGAATGAATTCAAACTCTGCGCGTGGTCAGTGCTGAGAATGTTAAAACCACTTGCCATCTAAATTGGAGAGCTATAACTTAGGAATAAAAGATTCTGTCTTGTAGAGAACTGAACGTCTCATTCGATCCTTTTTTGCCTGGTCATCAAGAAATTGTGCTTCTTGAAATTACTCGGGAGTAATTTTGAAGCATTGAAAGCAAGGCTAAATTCAGATGTGGTGGTCACGTGTCCTATATTAGTGTTTATTGTCATCAACATACAGAGCCAACTAGGAGTACCATTCTTTGCCCCCACGAATGATGCATGCAGGCCAGTAAGGTTATGAACTCCACTCCCAAATCTCCAAGTCAAAGCAAAAGCAAACAATAGGCCAATATGCTACACACTTAAACTTTCTGAAGCGCTGACCAAAAAGCTATCCAGGGGAAGGGACACAAAGCTACTAAAATTGCACAGAAAGGTGAAATAAACAGAGGAAAAAAACCAAGACTCCAAAACCTGTCGACTCGTCAAAGTTTTTCTATGACGCCATATCGCTGCTGCCCGCTAGCACATACTGTACAAAACTGCTGCCACAACTAGCGTCAGGGACTAAAATCTCTTCAGTTGTGAGTTCCGAATCATCATTCACGACTAGGCGCCTGAAAAGCTGACGACGCACCGTTGGGAGACGGAGGGGTTGACGGTTGGCCACTCTTTTGGGGCGCAACTCCGTTCTGATTCTCTTTTTGACTTGAGTCGGAGTTCTCTTCCTTGTCATCTGACTTCGAATTGAGAAACCGACCTCCAGCTCCCCTGGCCCTTTTCAAGGCATGCTGATGCCGTGACTCATGGAGATAGGGCTGCACAGCACATATATAGTTGAGTTAGGTTTTTTTTTAAAATTTCAGATGACTTTACATTACATTTCACCACACAGAATAATAAGCAACCAAGTTGTTTTTATTTCAGATGATATCAAACAGAAATAAACACGTGTGATCAAGTTGCAGTGGGGTCATCTGAGCTTGGCAGAACTTTATAGGATTTTCTGAGTTGGTCACTGCATTTTTATATCAGTCTTCTAGTTTTGAGAAACACTCATGATACTAACAAATTCAACTCTCTCTAGCAGTCTAGCTTATAGCTTAACTAACTTAAAGTTAAACAGAAAGCATTTCATCTTACTCGATGTTGCAACTTTGTCAATGTGTGGTACCCAATTTACATTCCTAGATCCTTTACTGATTTTGTGATAAGCAACACCCGTGAAGGCATTAAAAAATGTGGCATGTTGAAATTTCAGATATCAGAGAACATTGAAATTAAAATAATATTCACCAGCAGATTTACAGTACAATGTGATGCAGATCGATCTTGAAGTGGAAGTGGGGAAGGTAGATTGGAGAAATTCGCTTGGTTATTTGCTCTAGCATCATGGGCAGAAAAGGCTCATTAAAAATTCCGATTCATATGGCAATGCAGGATATGGTTACAAAGATTTACCTTGCGGCCCTTGACAAGCTTCCGTTCTGATTCAGCTTTAGCCCGAGATTGACGTCGTCTTAATATGGCATTGTATTGCTTTGCATTTACATACACTGGCTCTTCAATTGCATCGGTAGGCAAAGGTAAGCCAGCCGGATGCATTCCGACTAATGGTGGATGCATCTGAAAGATTATCGATTTTATTAACTCAAAGACATCAGTTTAAATAAAGAATAGTAATAGCGCAGGAAGGTCAATAGTCATTGCAAATTATCCTTTTCTGACTATATGTAAATTCAAATAAACAATAGAACAGACCCACTGTGGGCTGCTTCCACATGAGGTCTAGGAAAGGAATAACCGAGGCAAGCATTACCCCTGCAAAACCAAGTGCTGGCTGGCAGCTCCCACATGAGTGGGGTCTGTAAAAGGAATAACAGAGAAAAGCCTTACCCTTGCATTTTGCAAAGAGGCTGCGTCGAACAAATCAAAACATGCTGCTATCGAAACTGGCCTACCATATCAAGACACACTAGCATGTTAGCTATATACTTGTACTGCCTCTGACTGAAACCATGGTTGGTTTGAGGTTTGGGCATACAAAAGGAGTCAAATTAAATGAAATATGTGCTCTTCAGTCATTCCCAAATTAGGTAAATCATAAATGTTCCACAAAGTGGAAACAATCTAGTATTTGGGGAAAATTTTAACACAATACTTGCTAACGGAGAGCACATATCTAGTATTAGGTAAATCATAAATACTTGCTAACGGAGAGAATGCATTACCAATGGATGTCCACCGTAAGCCGCTGCATAAAGACTTCCATAGTATGGGTCAATATTTGGATAAGCATATTGACCCTGCCAGACACAAAATATGAAATTAGAAAAAAAATAGATTGCACATTACTCATTGAAATTAAAACTTATATGGAAAATTGTAGAAAAGAGGAAACTGAAAGGACAACAAGTAAAATAGAGTACTCCAGTAAAGGTCCAAAATAATGATGAAACTAGAAGATTATTAGCTTAAAAATAACTATTGAACATTCAGAATAAAAGAAGGTACGAGCAAAACACATGTGAAGCATTCTATTTTAATTTGAATGTGATAAAATTGGAAAATAATAATACATTTGACAAAAAAATGGTACGAACCAGGTGTGCAATGTTGCAATGAAGCATTCTATTTTAATTTGAATGTGATAATAGACAACCATTTAGTGACACTAAAGGATGGCAATAGAAGAAAATTTTGAGATGACATATAACTTCCCTAGTTAGCGACAAATGGTCTGGAATCTGGATTAAAAGAGGAATGTTTCGGCCAACAGGCAAAACATGTATAACTGTGCTCGTCACTCTATAGTTTTGGTATCCATAGTTCCATACGTTATGTTATTATTACTTTTGAAGTAGAGTTTCGAGCATCCAAGCAGGCAAGGAAATTTGACACCACATGTGCTTTCACTTAGACATCACATTACGATCAAATCTCCACCTTTCCCTAGACATAAACTCAAATGAAAAGAACCCTACTTATTGGTAAGTAAAGAGTGAGAGTAACAAGTGTGGTACCATTGCATGGCTCATGTCATGAGGGGCATAGGGTGCCACATAATCTGTTGATGGTGTGCCCACTGTTGGTTGGCTATCTGAACTAGTAACTGGGGCTTCTTGCTGGTCCCCAGGTTCAGTTTGCTTCTTCTGATGACTTTGATCCTCAGCCCTGTGGTCACCTGCCCATGAAGGGACATGAATGATCAAGCTTTGACTCAGATGTCCTCAACAAGTCACATTCAACGTGTGTTAAAAAACAAATAGCCATTAATGCATGCCACCACTCTTCATGAACCAACAAGAAACAAAAGTTCAATATAATGTTTTGTGCAGCAGAAATTAATTTAAATGACAAAGAACACTAAAAAAATTTGCACCAGATATAAATCTATTTTGGTGAAGAACAGGCTTTTTACAACGGTGAAAAATCCTGTCAATTGAGCCAAAGATGGTGGGTTCGACCTTTCTGTAAAAAATGCAGGCGTAAGGCTTGTCTCGGTTATTCCTTCTCCAGATCCCACTCATGTGAGAGATGCTAGCACTAGGTCTATCCTTTATAAATCTATTTGGTAGCAGCCGAGTGCAACTACTATAACATATAATGCCATGTATGCACATGAGAACGTTAGATATGAAACTACATAAGGTATCCTGGTTTATTCAAAGAAAACTGTTTACATTGTTTTCGAAATCCAAAGCAATGAGCATGCATTAAACTCTGATTCAAGCCCAACTGTCGGAGCTGCCAGCACAAAACACTTCTCTTTCAGTGATAATCGTACAGTGGAAGGACTTGCTCAAATAAAATGGAAATAACGGAAAGATGGATTGTTGCTGATTATTTGGTGGCGCAAAATGCAACTAATTGCTTGTACAATCTGTGTTTGCAGCACATACATAATTAAAAATTCTCTACAGTAATTCACAGTATAGAAAAAAGTGGCATACGTTCCATATACAATACACCATGCACTACTCTAGTGTTAGGGTGAAATAATATGACACAACTTTGGATGAATTAAGCATACCTGAAACGCTCTGAACAACAGAGGTCATGATTCCTTCCTTTGCAAAGCAAAGCACAATCAGGACCAAGCAGGGAGAAAAGCCACACTAACTGCAACTAGTCATGTGATATCTTCAGCTCTTCGTGGATGAAGGCACACATAAAGTTTCCTGAACACAAGCACAAAGCTCGTCAGCAACCTGCAGCCCATGGATGAAGCACGCCAAGAACCTAAGTGCGAAGAATCTCAGAGACCGCAAAAGTTGTTTTTCAACAACCAGATACTGAACCTCATTACGGCAAGAAATTGATAGGAAATAATTCAGACGTGTGCAGGTGAGAAATAGTACAAGTTCTGCAAACAGCAAGTCACACTCTACAACTTCCTGTCACCCAAGTAGCTCGGCAGGCGTCACGATCCACTGGCGGTTCGCAACTGAGTGAATTCCCCTCGGTTACCGTGCGAACTTGAACCGTCTGTACGGTACGTGAAATTCGTGCATCCCAACTTCCCAACAGAAGCCCAGCAGCGGCGAAAACACCGCCTCATTGACTCCTTGTTATAATTGCCACTGCGAGAATTCCCAAGCGGAAGGACGCCAGGGACGGGGCCCATGGGCGTCGAATGGAACCCTAAGGTGGGTTTCCGGAAGACAAACCGCGGCGCCGCCGCACATCGGCGACGGGATTGGTATCGCGCGGCGAACTGGAGGAGCCAGACTCGGGTTACGGCGGAATTGGATTGAGCAGGTGGGGCGGCAGGGAACAAGCCTACGGCGAAGTGTACGGGGAGAGCGAATTCTCCGGACTGGACGGGCAAAAGCGCAGGGAATCTACAGAGAACACTGTGGAGGCGGCGAGGATGGGGCGGAGACGAACACTCACCGACGAGAGGAGGATCGAGCGGACTTGGACCCAGAGCAGATCCAACCGCGCTTGGAGGTATGAGGGCGGCGCGCGGACGGAGCGGGAGGACACGGGCGGCGGCGGAGGGAGCAGGTGTTGGTCGTCGGGGCGTGGCCGACGGCGTGGCGAGTGGCGACGACGGGATGGTTTGGGTCTCAAATTTGAGAGCAGGGGTGGAGGGGAAGAGGCTGGGTGGTGGCCGGTGGGGCCTATCGCTGGTGACCTGCAACAGAGTGGTGGCGTGGACCTGCTGGATGCATCGCAGCCACAATCTTCCTCTAGCCAATTTATATATTTTTCTAATCTCCCTTTGTCTTTATTCAATTATCTATTAGATTACCATTTGGTACACTTGTTGTAGCCGATGTAGCCGTATATGACAAGATAAAATGTTCCGGCACTAAAAATATATTTTAGGTATGTGGATTTACATATCCTATTGTTGGTTAATTATCGTGAGTACACCTTTTTAACTTTAATAACGTCAGCCTCATCAAGGCTATGCCCACGAAGTTTACACTATTTTATACTGTTTTGAGTTTGAAAATAAAAGATAGAGATAAAAAATTGCTCGACATAGCCTTAAGGTGTATCTAGCAAGTTGTGTATATGGTCATATAAAACACGATTTTTACATTATATATAGTATTGTTTTTTAAAATAAAGTTTAAAATAAAAGTTAGCATAAAGGACGAGAGGGAAAAGCCGTTGGATCCGTTGTCACTTCACTTGTGCCGTGCACTAGGCACCAGCAATCGTTTGAATCCTGCGACACTCCACCATTAGATGCTTCTAGTACCACCGCGCGAATTCCATGTAGTTGTTGGCTAAAAAAGGGCTTGTGCTCTTGCTTTATTTACTACCGTATCATTTTATAGTAACAGATCGATAATTCCGAAATTGAGCGCTCGGATCCATAGCACTGCGAGCACCCTCATAAAATTTTTAACATAGTTTTATTTAATAAAATACAGTCTGTTAGATTCGCTTTAATCCATATCAGTTTTTATTGTAATGTTTTATCTTTATGCATTACAGCTATTAATACTTTAATTCGAAGCTAACAACATGATGCTCATCTAGCTAGTGAAACTATAGCAGCGGATCATGTCTAAACAGTGGTGTTAATAATAAAGTACTCATTCGGTCCGTCCTAAAAAGAATGGAAATCTTGTTTTACGGCAGGGCAAGGCGACCTTTACCAAAGTTGTTTTGGCAGGTAGTGGAGTGGGCGGGAAACCTCGCGCGGGCACGTGATCCCGGTCGTCGGCTTGCGTGGGGCCAGATGGGCGGTGAGCGGCCGCCCCACGAAGCGCGCGTGGTAGCCGGTGGGCCAAGGTCATCGCGTGACGTGTGGCTGCGGACGCGTCCCGCTGGCTCGTCGCCGTCGTCCGTCGACGTCTCCTGTCCTGTCGTCTTCCTCCGCGATCACCCCTGTCACCTGATACCAAACAACTGACTACTAGCAGTGATGGCCAGCACATGAAACGTGATATCTCGAGTAGCAGTTGGGCAACAGAGAATTCCCCAGTCAGACAATACGGGTATGTTCGGTTGCAATGATAGGACTGGACGGAATGGAACGATCTCTTAAATAATGTTATTTGGTTCAGGATCAAAAATTGGAACAGGACTACCCCAGTTGTCCCCATTTATCTCTTAAAATTGGAGAGACGAGAGAGGACGATAGGAGACGTCCCTATCCTAACTGTCCCGCAACCAAACGCATCATACCACTTCATCGTCATTCCCACGACTAAACTTTTTTTCCGCGTGATCCAACATAGGTTTGTGGAGGTTACTTTTCCAGACTTATATCAATCCCTTAAATAGCATCAAAATTAATAGCCTCCTTTTAATGTCATTAAATTTAAATTTTAATCACTTAAATGTCATCGTTGTTAGTTTGAAGCTAATTTCGTTAGTTTCATTTAAAGCAAATCCCTCCAACACTGTCAAAATCTATACTCACCCCTTCAATGTCACTAGAAATTGGTCCGATCTATTTGAGTTTTAAAAATTTTAGTTTAAAAATATATAGACCAAAGTTCAGTCCATACTTTTTGAAACCCCAAAATTACTCTGATATATTAGTTTAATCTATTTGCTTCTAATAAATTTGAAAAAATATAAAAAACCGAATAGATCGAATCGGTATAAACAAATAACCACATAGTTTTTCTAGGTTCTAAAAAATATGGACTTAAATTCTAAAAAAATATTTAAAATCTGTATTCATATCAATTAGGAATAATATAAAGAGTCTCTTGGAGTTGTTCACCTCCAATGCATAAATTTGTATATGCATTATCTATTGGAGAAACAAAAATTTGTATATCACACGTATATGATGTTCATTGTACAAATAGCTAAATGACTCTAAAAAATTATTTGCTTGTTAGAGCTAGGGCTGGAGAAACGCAAGTGCATGCTTTGTTTTGATGACATATGCTAGCTCATTCGAGATAAGGAGATGGCTCGAGCTGACTCGTTAATAAACCGAGCAAATTGAAACGAGCTGAGTCGAGCCGATCCGAGCTGACCACGAATCGACCGAGCTGACGAGCCATGAGTATTTTATCCAGCCCGCAGGGGTAACCGAGCCCGTGAGGAAACCGTCATGTCCGAGAGCAAAGCTAGCAAGAGAGCAAACTGTGGGCCCTTTGGCCATTGCCCATTGCCCAAGCTTTGTTTAGTACAGTTCCAAACAAGCTGCTTTGCTTGCTCCTTTCCATGCATAAGATCAAGTTTAATAATATAGTCGTATAATAGATAGGACATGTAAACTCATAACCCTTGGAATGGTTTTTTATATATGTCAGCGAGAAAATCCCTCCAATGCCATACTTTCAGCGAGAAAATCCCTTCAATTCCATTTTTTATTCTGAAATTTTTAAAACCAAATAGATCGAACTAATTTTTAGTGGTATTGAAGGGATCGACATAGATTTTGATGGCATTGGAGAGATTTGCTTTATATGGAACTAACAACGTTAGCTTCAAACTAACGACGATGTATCACACCCGGTTTTGAAGGTAAACCGAATGCGAACCATGTATGTGCCAGGATCAGAAACTCACGTACATAGTGATTTCATAATTGGACATCATCACATATTGCTCAAAGTAAATAGCAGAAAAGTATTTTATTACAACAAGATGTCCAAGACATCCACTGAGTCTATAACATAGTCATTAACATCAAAGTGCGGAAATACGAAACGTAGAAGATAAGGCCTTCACAGGCAGCTGACTAGGGGTTTGCCACTAAAATAAACTAGAACTGAAAGTCGCCTAGAGGGGGGTGAATAGGCAAAACCTGAAATTTATAAACTTAAACACACACTAAAGGTCGGGGTTAGCGTTAGAATTAAATTCAAGTCCGAAAGATTGTTTCTCTTGTCAAGAGTTGCTCAAAGAATGCGGATGACGTATAGGAGCGAACTCAATTCAATATTGACAAGGAAACGTTAGAGAGAGGAAAGAGTGCAAAAAAAAATCAAGTGAGAATCAAGCGGGTAGACATAGTGATTTGTTTTACCGAGGCTCGGTTCCAAAGAACCTAGTCCCCGTTGAGGAGGCCACAAAGGCCGGGTCTATTCCAACCCTTTCCCTCTCTCAAACGGTCACTTAGACCGAGTGAGCCTTTTCCTTAATCTCACGGGTCACTAAGACCCCGCAAGGACCACCACACACTTGGTGTCTCCTGCTTCGCTTACAAGTCTCTTGAGAATAAGAAGGGAAAAAGAAAAGGCCAATCCAAGCAACAAGAGCAACAAAAGAACACAAACACCCTATCTCAAGTCTCTAATGGAATTGAGTTGATTTGAAGGCTTGGAGGGGATTTGATCTATTAGATGTGTCTTGGAGTGAAGTCTTTTGCTCTTGCAATGAATGAGATGTTCAGAAAACTTGGATAGATATTAATGAGGTGGTTGGGGGTATTTATAGCCCCCAACCACTTCCATAGCCATTGGTGAAGGCTATTGGCGATGGGCGCACCGGACAGTCTGGTGTGCCACCGGACAATCACTATTCACTGTCTGGTGCGCGCCATGTCAGCGCGTCCGTTAGGGTTTGGAGCAGTTGATCGTTGGAGACGCTTGTCGTCTTGCTACACCGGATAGTCCGGTGCCACACTAGGCATGGAGGGCGATGAAGAGTCGGTCTCGTAGTAGACCACCTTCTTCATTTTCTTCTTCTTGTCATCCCTCCTAAGTGACTTGATGGAGGAAGAGGATTCCTCCTTTAACTTGTTGCCAGACTCCCTTGATAGAGTCCTCCCCGAGCCCGTGGGCTTGTCACCGGTCATGATCTCTCTCTTGGCGTGATCTCTAAACATCACTTCGAGTTGGTTATACTCTTAATGAAGCACTGGCTCTGATACCAATTGAAAGTCACTAGAGGGAGGGTGAATAGGCGAAACCTGAAATTTATAAACTTAAACACACACTAAAGGCCGGGGTTAGCGTTAGAATTAAATTCAAGTCCGAAAGATTGTTTCTCTTGTCAAGGGTTGCTCAAAGAATGCAGATGACGTATAGGAGCGAACTCAATTCAATATTGACAAGGAAACATTAGAGAGAGGAAAGAGTGCAAAAAAATCAAGTGAGAATCAAGCGAGTAGACACGGTGATTTGTTTTACCGAGGTTCGGTTCCAAAGAACCTAGTACCCGTTGAGGAGGCCACAAAGACCGGGTCTATTCCAACCCTTTCCCTCTCTCAAACGGTCACTTAGACCGAGTGAGCATTTTCCTTAATCTCACGGGTCACTAAGACCCCGCAAGGACCACCACACACTTGGTGTCTCTTGCTTTGCTTATAAGTCTCTTGAGAATAAGAAGGGAAAAGAAAAGGCCAATCCAAGCAACAAGAGCAACAAAAGAACACAAACACCCTCTCTCAAGTCTCTAATGGAATTGAGTTGATTTGGAGGCTTGGAGGGGATTTAATCTATTGGGTGTGTCTTAGAGTGAAGTCATTTGCCCTTGGAATGAATGGGATGTTCAGAAAACTTGGATAGATATGAATGAGGTGGTTGGGGGTATTTATAGCCCACAACCACTTCCATAGCCGTTGGTGAAGGCTGTTGGCGATGGGCGCACCGGACAGTCCGGTGCGCGCCACGTCAGCGCGTCCGTTAGGATTTGGAGCAGTTGACCGTTGGAGACGCTTGTCGTCTTGCTGCACCAAACAGTCCGGTGCCCTCTGGCTTCTACGGTCTGACTTTTGTCGTGGCACTGTTCATCACTGTTCATCTGAGCAGTATCTAGACAAACTAGTTAGTCCATGTGGTTTGTGTTGTACGTCAACCACCAAAATCGATTATAGGAAATGGTTAACCCTATTTCCCTTTTAATCTCCATCTTTTTGGTGATTGATGCCAACACAAACCAAAACAAATATAAAGTGCTAAAATGTAACTAGTTTGCATTTATGATGAATGTGCATAGGTTACTTGGAGTTAAACCAATTGCGAGTATCACTAAGTGTATATGGATTGCTTTTCTTCTTTTTAGCATTTTGGACCACATTTGCACCACTTGTTTGTTGTTGCAAATCTTTTGGAAAAATCCTTTCAGTATCTTTTGCAAATAGTCAAAGGTATAGAAATGTGATTGCAAGAAGCATTTTAAGATTTGAAATTCCTCCCCCTATTTCAAATGCTTTTCCTTTGACTAAATAAAAGCTCCCCATGAATGAATTCTCCCCTTAGCTTTCAAAAGGGTTTTTGAGACAGATACCAATTGTAAATTGACTTTTTGAAGATACCAATTGAAAATTTGACTTTTAAAAATAGACTTTTAAAGTGCCAATTGAAAATTCATTTTGAGGCTTGCTCAAATATCAATTGAAATAAACACTTATTTTTGGAAAAACTTGATACCAATTTTGAAAAATACACTAAAATTTTAAAATGGTGGTGCGGTCCTTTTGCTTTGGGCTTAATACTTTCTCTCCCTTTGGCATTAATCGCCAAAAACGAAGAACTTGAGAGCCCTTTTTCATTTTGCCCCCCTTTGGGGCCTAATACTTTCTCCTAAATGGTGACATAAATATGAGTGTAAGGTCATACCATTGAGAGTTACATGAGTAACGGCAAAGGGTAAATGATACCGTTAGAGTTAGAGTGGAAGCCTTGTCTTTGCGAATACTCCATTTCCCTTTCAATCTAAGCCTAATACAGGAGATACTCATGGAAGCATATTAGTCTTAGCCTTGACACAAGAAGAATAAGAAATATGCATTTGTACCAAATGAAAGGGACATGATCAAAGTTATATGAAATAGCTATGTGTGCAATGTTTCAATCAAAATTCCGAGAATCAAGTATATTTAGCTCATTCCTAAGCTTGCTAAAGGTCTTTTCATCTAATGGCTTGGTAAAGATATTGGCTAATTGGTTGTGAGTATTAACATAAGCAATTTCGATACCCCCCTTTTGTTGGTGATCTCTCAGAAAGTGATACCGAATATCTATGTGCTTAGTGCGGTTGTGTTCAACAGGATTATCCGCCATGCGGATTGCACTCTCATTATCACATAGGAGAGGGACTTTGCTCAATTTGTACCCATAGTCCCTAAGGGTTTGCCTCATCCAAAGTAATTGCGCACAACAATAGCCTGCGACAATGTACTCGGCTTCGGCAGTGGAAAGAGTTACTGAGAGTTTTGTTTCTTTGAAGCCCATGACACCAGGGATCTCCCTAGAAACTGATAAGTCCCTGACGTGCTCTTCCTATCAATTTTACACCCTGCATAATCGGCATCGGAATATCCAATTAAATCAAAGGTAGATCCCTTGGGGTACTAAAGCCCAAACTTAGGAGTGTAAACTAAATATCTCATGATTCGTTTCACGACCCTAAGGTGAACTTCCTTAGGATTTGCCTGGAACCTTGCACACATGTGTAGGATCTAGGACACCGGCTAGAGGGGGGTGAATAGACGGTTTTGACTAAAATCAAAAACACTAGAGAAATTTAATCAATATGACAAGAGGTATAAATTCCCTAGTGACAACAAGTAAACAATCTATGAGAATCAACTATGGTGATTGTATACACGAAGAGCAATATGCGAAATACTAATCGCTTGCACGACAATAAGTAATGCAAGAAAAGAAAGACGCCGGATTTTATCCCGTGGTATCAGTGATTTGCCGATCACCCCTAATCCACGTTGAGGTGGACTTCAAGCTCTCACTTGCTCCTCTATCAAGACATGGCTTGATCTTTGAGCCAAGTGGACAAGAAATCGCTCAATACCTCGTTTCCACTAATGTCACCTTTGCCGCTCCGGTGAGGTAGGTGCGAACCCCTCACAATCAACACCGCGGCTCCTCCACAATCTTCTTGGAGAGCTCGACGGAGACAACACTCGAGACGTCTAGGTGGCGGCAACCTCCAAGAGTAACAAGCCGATGACGCTTGCTCGGTGTACCACCTAGTGCCTCAAGGATCACCAATGGATGCAAATGCACTAGGAACTCTCAATCTCTCACTAGAATGCAATCTCAAGCAAGGAGTGTGAGAGAATGAGTGGGAGGATCACAAATGAGCTCAATGTGTGCAAGGAATGGCTAAGCGAGCCCTCACACACGACCTCCCCTTCTATTTATAGCCCACCTCAAAAATCCAACTGTTATGTGCAACTAGCACACTTTCAGCGCACACGCGGACGGTCCGCGCCCTGAGGCCGAACGGTCCTGTCGGCGTTCCGAGACCGGGGGGTCCCCGAGCCGACGAGTGAGTGTGCCGCGTGCCCCAGCCCAGATGGGTCGAGCGCGTGGGCGAGCGCGAAGGGGGGAGAGAGAGAGAGCGAGAGCGAGAGCGAGGTGGCCGGAGCCGGGTCGTGAGGGAGTCGGAGAATCCCGCGGCCTTCGTGTTCGTCCCGCGCCCAGGTCGGGTGCGCTTGCAGTAGGGGGTTACAAGCGTCCGCGCGGGTGAGGGGAGCGAGCGGCCCCGAGAGAGCGCCTGCCCCTGCCCTTCGTCCCCGTGAGGCCAACCTTCTCTAAGAAGGCCCTGGTCCTTCCTTTTATAGGCGTAAGGAGAGGATCCAGGTGTACAAATGGGGGTGTAGCAAGGTGCTACGTGTCTAGCGGGGGAGTGCTAGTGCCCTAAGTACATGCCAAGGTGGCAGCCGGAGAGATCTTGGCACCCAGCTAGTGTGGCGTCGTGGCTGTCGGAGAAGCAATGGAGCCGGGCGGAGGGACAGCTGTCGGAGTGGCTGGGCCCTTGCTGACGTCTCCCTGCTTTCGTAAGGGAGCTGAGAACCGCCGTCGTCATGGGTCCAGCGGGGCACCATCATTGCCTATCTGGCGGAGCTAGCCAGATGGGACGTCGGTCCTGATCCCTGCGGCCCGAGTCGGTTTGGGGTAGGGTGATGATGACGCTTCCTGTTGACGTGGCGGGCTTGTGTTTTAGGTTGGACGACGTGGAGGCTCCTCCGAGGCCGAGGTCGAGTCTGTCCTGCATGGCCGAGGCCGAACCTGAGCTCCTGGGTCGGGCGAGGCGGAGGTCGTTCGGCAGAGGTCGGGGTGGAGTCCGAGCCCTGGGTCGGGCGGAGCGGAGTTCGCCGTCTTCCGGGGCCTTAGCCCGAGTCCGAGCCCTGGGTCGGGCGGAGCGGAGTTCGCCGTCTTCCGGGGCCTTAGCCCGAGTCTGAGCCCTGGGTCGGGCGGAGCGGAGTTCACCGTCTTCCGGGGCCTTAGCCCGAGTCCGAGCCCTGGGTCGGGCAGAGCGGAGTTCGCCGTCTTCCGGGGCCTTAGCCCGAGTCCGAGCCCTGGGTCGGGCGGAGCGGAGTTCGCCGTCTTCCGGGGCCTTAGCCCGAGTCCGAGCCCTGGGTCGGGCGGAGCTTCCTCCGGCGCTTTTGGCCAAGCCTGGCCGCCCGTCAGTCTTACCCTTTGCGTTAAAGGCCCCAGTGACCTGGTTGGTCGGCGCGGTGATTTAGTCAGGGTTACTTCTTATCGAAGGCAAGGCCTCGGGCGAGCCGGAGATGCGTCTGCCATGAAAGAGGAGGCCTCGGGCGAGACGGAAACATCTCAGGGTCGGCTGCCCTTGCCCGAGGCTAGGCTCGGGCGAGGCGTGATCGAGTCACTCGTATGGACTGATCCCTGACTTAATCAAACCCATCAGGCCTCTGCAGCTTTATGCTGATGGGGGTTACCAGCTGAGAATTAGGCGTCTCGAGGGTACCCCTAATTATGGTCCCCGACAGTAGCCCCCGAGCCTCGAAGGGAGTGTTAACACTCGCTTGGAGGCTTTCGTCGCACTTTTTTGCAAGGGGACCAGCCTTTCTCGGTTGCACTTTGTTCCGGTGGGTGCGCGCGAGCGCACCCGCCGGGTGTAGCCCCCGAGGCCTCGGAGGAGTGGTTTCACTCCTTCGAGGTCTTAATGCCTTGCGTAATGCTTCGGCTGGTCTGGCGGTTCCCTCATGCGAACAGGCCGTAGCCCGGGTGCACTGTCGGGGCCCAAGTTCTCGGGCTGGTATGTTGACGCTGTCAACGGTTCGGCCGGAGCCGGGTTTGCGAGAGCAGCCCCCGAGCCTCCGCACAGAGCGAGAGGACGATCAGGGACAGACTCGGCTTTTTTACATACGCCCCTACGTCGCCTTTCCGCAAGGAGGAGGGGGGGAGAGCGCCATGTTACCCTCGATGGGCACCGAACATGGTGTCTCCGGTGAGCTGCAATCGGGTAATCCGAGTGGACGTCCGTGCCCCGTTCGTTGGGGGTCGGCTAGGGGCCCGGAGGCACGCCCAAAAGTACCTGCGGGTGATCTGCCGGACCCGGTCCCCTGGCGACGGGGTCCGAGGGCTCGTTGCCTCCCTCCGATGGGATTCCGTTACAGAGTCGTTCCCGCTGGTCTCGGAAATGTCCTAGGGTACCTCGGGAGCGCAGCCCGAGCCTTGGTTATGTATCGAACGTACCCCTGGTCATCCCTCGCTCGGTGTCTGAGGCGACTGTGAACCCTTCGGGGGGCCAGCCTTCGAACCCCTGATCAGTAATGGGCGCGGAGCCCGAGTAGCCTGAGGCGGTCGTGGAACCTTTCGGGGGGCCGACCTTCGAACCCCTGACCAGTAGTGGGTGTCGGGCCCACGCGATCTGAGGCGGCTGTTGAACCCTTCGGGGGGCCAGCCTTCGAACCCCTGATCAGTAAGGAGGCTCGAAGCCTAGTTCCTTCACGGGGAAGGATCCCTTTGGGGGTATCCCCCTTCCCGGTCCCTGTTGCAAGAGATAGAGAAAGAGGAAAAGGGAAAAAGGATTCGAAATTGAACGTCGTGGCGTACCTTTTTCGGTGTGGTCGTTTTGGCGAAGGCGAAACGTCGCCAGCTGCTCCCGCCAGTAGCGCTGCCCGTCGAGCCACGGAGTTAATGCGCCGGGGCGAGTAGTTGGCGAGGCTGCCGTTGCGCGTGCGCGAGCCGTTCGAGGAACGGGTCACGGGCGTGTCGTCTTCACACCGTGATAGAGGGGGTTCTCTTGCTGCCTCCGGATGGGACGTGAGCCTGGCTGATGGCGTGATCGCTGCTCTTGCGCGCCTGCCACTGTCATTACTGCCGGCCCACTTTTGACCGCGTTTGACCGCTGCGCCAGGCTGGCGCAGCTGGGCCGCGCGCTGGGCCGCCTCGGGTCGCGGTGTTGGTTCCGCAACCGAGGAGGTGTGGCGGTGGCGCAAGTGGCATAGTGGCTTACATGCAGCATCCGGCGCGCCGGTTGCGCGACGCGTGGGCTTGAGCCTCCGTGCTGGCCTGTCAGGAGTCGGAGAGGCGCGACCACTTGGCGCGGTTGCATGCCGCCCGCATGGCTGCCCGCCCCCTTCGCCCGTTGGTCTGGGCAAAAGTGGAGGGTCACTTGTAACCGCTGGGTGGTTGCGCGCGCCGTGCGCGGCGGTTCGGCTTCCTCTGCTCGGAGCCGGTCTGCATGACAGGTGGGTCCCAGCCCCCGCGCCGCGGGGGAGGGCTTTGGAGGCGTGTTGGAGAAGACTCAGCCCGTTACGGTTGGGGGCGCAAGCACGGAGAGTTGCCTTTAAAAGGAGGGCGACCCCTTTCGTAAGGCGACCATGTCTTCTTCCTCCCTTATGCATTGTGTCTTTCCACCTTTCAAGCCCCCGGATGGGGGAAACCGCTGTCTCCGTGCCTCATCGTCGGAGGACACCACTCCGTGGGAGCGGGTACCTCTCAGCCATCGTTCGGCTTCAAGGATTTTCATCATGCAGCCCGGCTGCACCCCTCCACCGGCGGTTACCCAAGAGGGTGACCTCCGGCTTGATGGTGAGGGAAAGCGAGCCGGGCTGCGGCCTCTGCCCCTTCCTCAGCCTCAAGGATTTTCATCACCAGGGCTGAGGAGGGGAGTGTGCCGAGTTGGGGTCGGCTCCTGCGCGGGCGGTGGCCCGCTCCTTCCCTCAGTGATCGGGGGGAAGGGCGGGAGTCGTCCGTGGCGCCAACAGCTGCAGCGTGCTTGGCCTTCGGACGCGAGTGGCTTCGGAGCCGCTCGCGGCGCCGGCGTTTGCCACGGCAACTGGAAGAGGTTCTTCCGCCGGCGCGACGGCCGAGGCTGGCCACGGACCGACCTCCAACTCTATGGTCTTCTACCCGTCCTTGCCTCTCGAGTTTGGGCAAGGGCGGGGGCCTCCTAGCAGCAGCATCCGCCCTGAGGTCATCACTGCTGCTGTTGGGCCCCCCGGGGCAGAAGTCTTTATCGTCGCCGCTGCTGGGGCGGGCGGCGACATGCCGTTCGTCGGTCTTCTATTGCCCCGCAGGCCCACCCCTATCGAGTGGGGTTGTTCGTACCTACGGAGGGGGAACCAGAGTTCCGTTTGTAATGGCACTTCGAGTGCCGGGTTTTTTGTTCATTTTTGGCTTTCGGGGCCTGAATATGTATGTAATTAAGGCACGGAGCCGTGTTTTTTCCTCATTTCCGAGCACTAAGACTCGTCTGCTGATTGTCTGAACCGCTTCACTAAGCATGAGTCGCCCCGTGTCAAGGTGACGAGTGAGGTATCCGTATCCCGGAGGCGTAGGAGTCCCTCGGCTCGGTCGGCCCTGTTGTCCGAGGCTCCTCTAGCTTAGTTAAAGAGACCCCTCGACCGCTCTTCGACGAGCCGAGGCCGGGGGTAGCGATATCAGCATGAGCAGAGGCGGAGTTGGCTCGGGAATGAAACCTGGTTGGCCGGAGCCTAGCCGAGTTGTCCGTTGGCAGGATCGACGCCGGAGTTGGTCAGCCGAGGCTTCGGCCCGAGCTCGTGCCCTCGGAAGGTGGTTGGCCGAGGCCCCGGAGGTGGCTGGCCGAGCCGCCTGCTCGGGCCGGGTTCCCGGAGAAGTTCCTGACAACGATCGCCCGGGCGTGGTGATGACGCCGTCCTTTGGAGCGGAGGCCCTCGGACCGCGTCGCCGTCCGAGGCTAGTTCGGGCCTTGCCGAAGGTGCTGTCGATGCCGAGGGTGTCGCCGCCCCCTTCCAGCGCCAAGACCTGAGCCTGCAGGATCAGCTTGTCTCGTAGCGTGTGCTTTGTGCGGCCGCCGAGGCCAGAACACACACCCTTGCTGTGTTGTAAAGCTGCGTCCTTTTTCCTCTTGTTCCAAGCATCTGGACTTTTTGTCGGTAACAGGGATGTTTGTGCGAGCGAAAGTTGCTTCTCGCGGAAGGTGAGGAGTGAGGTATCCGTATCCCGGAGGCGTGGGAGTCCCTCGACTCGGTCGGCCTTGCCGCTTACGCGCACTTTTACTCGTCCATGAGGCCCTATCACCGACTTAGTCGAGAAAACTCGAAGAATCGCTTCGACATAAGAGCTTCCGAACGTAGAGACTTGTTCGATCCACGGAGTCACCTTATCCGAACGCGAGTTACTTATCGCAGAAGGTGATGAGTGAGGTATCCGTATCCCGGAGGTGTAGGAGTTCCTCGGCTCGGTCAGCCTTGACTGCTTACGTGTACCCTGTCGTTTCTAGGACCCACTTTTCGAAGTAGTCAAAAAGCACGAAAGATATTCTGATAAAAGAGATTTTTTGTTCGAGGAAAATTTTGACGCAGAGGGGGTTTCCCCCCTTTTAGCCCCCGAGGGAGGGTCGGGCTTTGCTGAGGCGAGGCCGACCCTTCCTTGTTCACTAAACTTTGCGTGGGTGCGAGGTATATGAACAATTTGGAAACGTCTCAAGGGTAGAAGCGACGTAGCTGTTGGATGTTCCAAGCGTTGCCGTAGACCTCGCCTTGACTGTTGGCCAGCTTGTACGTTCCGGGCTTCAGAACTTTGGCGATGACGAACGGCCCCTCTCAGGGGGGCGTGAGCTTGTGCCTCCCTCGGGTGTCTTGCCGCAGCCGAAGCACCAGGTCGCCCACCTGGAGGTCTCGGGGTCGGACCCCTCGGGCGTGGTAGCGTCGCAGGGACTGCTGATACCGCGCCGAGTGTAGTAAGGCCCTGTCCCGAGCCTCATCCAGCTGGTCCAGCGAGTCTTCTCGGCTAGCTTGGTTGCTTTCTTCGTTGTAGGCCCTCGTCCTCGGGGAGCCGTATTCCAGGTCAGTGGGCAGGACGGCCTCGGCCCCGTAGACCAGGAAGAACGGCGTGAAACCTGTGGCTCGGCTTGGCGTCGTCCTCAGGCTCCAGACCACCGAGGGGAGTTCCTTCATCCATCGCTTGCCGAACTTGTTGAGATCATTGTAAACCCGAGGCTTGAGTCCTTGTAGAATCATGCCGTTGGCACGTTCCACTTGCCCATTCGACATGGGATGAGCTACGGCGGCCCAGTCTACCCGAATGTTGTGATCCTCGCAAAAATCCAAGAATTTTTTGCCGGTAAACTGGGTGCCGTTGTCGGTGATGATGGAGTTCGGGACCCCGAAGCGATGGATGATGTTGGTGAAGAACGCCACCGCCTGCTCAGATCTGATGCTGTTCAGGGGTCGGACCTCGATCCACTTGGAGAATTTGTCGACGGCGACCAGCAGGTGCGTGTAGCCCCCGGGCGCCTTCTGCAGAGGGCCGACGAGGTCCAGACCCCACACAGCGAAGGGCCAGGTGATGGGTATTGTCTGCAGAGCCTGAGCGGGCAGGTGGGTCTGCTTCGCATAGAATTGGCACCCTTCGCAGGCGCGGACAATTCTAGTGGCGTCAGCCACCGCCGTCGGCCAGTAGAAACCTTGGCGGAAAGCGTTCCCGACGAGGGTTCGAGGTGCTGCATGATGGCCGCAAGCCCCCGAGTGTATTTCCTGCAGGAGTTCCTGACCCTCGGCGATGGAGACGCATCGCTGGAGGATGCCCGAGGGGCTACGGTGGTAGAGCTCCTTCTCATCGCCCAGCAAGACGAACGACTTGGCGCGTCGCGCTACCCGCCGAGCCTCGGCTCGGCCGAGGGGCAGCTCTCCTTGGCGGAGATATTGCAGGTACGGGGTCTGCCAATCATGATCTAGCATGACCCCGCTTTGCTCCTCCTCGATGTGCAGTGCTTCGCCCTCGGGGGCCGAGGTCTCCTCGGGTTGAACCGAGGATGGCTCGGGCTGGGCCGAGGTCACCTCGGACGGGGCCGAGGGCACCTCGGGCTCGGGCGTGTCGCCTATCTTGACGGAGGGTTGGTGCAGATCCCGGGAGAAGACGTCCGGGGGAACCGTCGTTCGCCCCGAGGCTATCTTCGCCAGCTCGTCCGCAGTCTCGTTGTAGCGCCGGGCGATGTGGTTAAGCTCGAGCCCGTAGAACTTGTCTTCCAGGCGTCGAACCTCGTCACAGTAGGCCTCCATCTTCGGGTCGCGGCAGTGGGAGTTCTTCATGACTTGGTCGATGACGAGCTGCGAGTCGCCGCGTGCATCGAGGCGTCGGACCCCTAGCTCGAGGGCGATTCGCAATCCGTTAATCAGAGCCTCGTACTCAGCCACATTGTTGGACGCCGGGAAATGGAGGCGGAGCACGTAGCGCAGGTGTTTCCCGAGGGGCGAGACGAAGAGCAGGCCCGCGCCGGCTCCCGTCTTCATCAGCGACCCGTCGAAAAACATGGTCCAGAGCTCCGGTTGGATCGGAGCCGTCGGCAACTGGGTGTCGACCCATTCAGCTACGAAGTCCGCCAGTACCTGGGACTTGATGGCCTTCCGAGGGGCAAACGAGATTGCCTCGCCCATGATTTCCACCGCCCACTTCGTGATCCGTCCCGAGGCTTCCCGGCACTGGATGATCTCCCCCAGGGGGAAGGATGACACCACAGTCACCGGATGAGACTCGAAGTAATGTCGCAGCTTTCGCCTCGTCAGGATCACTGCATACAGCAGCTTCTGGACTTGTGGGTAGCGGATCTTGGTCTCGGACAGCACCTCGCTGACGAAGTAAACTGGCCTCTGAACGGGCAAAGCATGCCCCTCTTCCTGCCTTTCGACCACGATCGCGGCGCTGACCACCTGAGTGGTAGCGGCGACGTAGACCAAGAGGGCTTCTCCATCAGCTGGGGGTACCAAGACGGGCGCCTGGGTGAGGAGCGCCTTCAGGTTCCCGAGGGCCTCCTCGGCCTCGGGAGTCCAAGTGAAGCACTCGGCCTTCCTTAAGAGACGGTACAGGGGCAGGCCTCTTTCGCCGAGGCGCGAGATGAAACGGCTCAAGGCCGCGAGGCATCCCATGACCCTCTGTACGCCTTTTAAGTCCTTGATGGGTCCCATGTTTGTGATGGCTGCGATCTTCTCCGGGTTGGCTTCGATGCCCCGCTCGGAGACGATGAATCCCAAGAGCATGCCTCGGGGCACCCCGAAGACGCACTTCTCGGGATTGAGCTTGATGCCCTTCGCCTTGAGACACCGGAATGTCAGTTCAAGGTCGGAGAGAAGGTCGGAGGCTTTCCTCGTCTTGACTACGATGTCATCGACGTAGGCCTCGACCGTGCGACCGATGTGTTCGCCGAACACATGGTTCATGCACCGCTGGTATGTTGCACCCGCGTTCCTCAAACCGAAAGGCATTGTGACATAACAGTACATGCCGAAGGGCGTGATGAAAGAAGTCGCGAGCTGGTCGGACTCTTTCATCTTGATTTGATGATACCCTGAGTAGGCATCGAGGAAAGACAGGGTTTCGCACCCTGCAGTGGAGTCCACGATTTGATCGATGCGAGGTAGAGGGTAGGGGACTTTCGGACATGCTTTGTTGAGACCAGTGTAGTCTACACACATCCGCCATTTCCCCCCTTTCTTCCTCACAAGTACAGGGTTGGCAAGCCATTCGGGATGGAATACCTCCTTGATGAACCCTGCTGCCATCAGCTTGTGGATCTCCTCGCCTATCACCCTGCGCCTTTCCTCGTCGAATCGGCGCAGAGGCTGTCTGACCGGTCGGGCTCCGGCCCGAATATCCAGCGAGTGCTCGGCGACATCCCTCGGTATGCCGGGCATGTCCGAGGGACTCCACGCAAAAACGTCGGCGTTTGCGCGGAGAAAGTCGACGAGCACTGCTTCCTATTTGGGGTCGAGCCCGGATCCGATCCAGATCTGCTTGGAGGTGTCGCCACTAGGGTCGAGAGGGACGGCCTTAACCATCTCTGCTGGCTCGAAGTTGCCGGCATGTCGCTTCACGTCCGGCACCTCTCGGGAGAGGCTTTCCAGGTCGGCAATGAGGGCCTCGGACTCGGCGAGGGCCTCGGCGTACTCCACGCACTCCACATCGCATTCGAATGCGTGTTTGTACGTGGGGCCGACGGTGATGACCCCGTTGGGGCCCGGCATCTTGAGCTTCAGGTAGGTGTAGTTGGGGATGGCCATGAACTTCGCGTAGCATGGCCTTCCCAATACTGCGTGGTAGGTCCCTCGGAACCCAACCACCTCGAACGTCAAAGTCTCCCTTCGGAAGTTGGAGGGTGTTCCGAAGCAGACAGGAAGGTCGAGCTGTCCGAGGGGCTGGACGCGCTTCCCGGGAATGATCCCGTGGAAGGGCGCAGCGCCTGCTCGGACGGATGACAGATCGACGCGCAGGAGCCTGAGGGTCTCAGCGTAGATGATGTTGAGGCAGCTGCCCCCATCCATCAGGACCTTGGTGAGCCTGACGTCGCCGATGACGGGATCGACGACGAGCGGGTACTTCCCTGGGCTCGGCACGTGGTCGGGGTGGTCGTCCCGGTCGAAGGTGATGGGCTTGTCGGACCAGTCTAGGTAGACTGGCGCCGCCACCTTCACCGAGCAGACCTCCCGACGCTCCTGCTTACGATGCCGAGCCGAGGCATTCGCCGCATGCCCTCCGTAGATCATGAAGCAGTCGCGGACCTCGGGGAACTCTCCTGCTTGGTGATCTCCCTTCTTGCCGTCGTCGCGGGCCCTGTCACCCTCTGCGGGTGGCCCGGCCCGGTGGAAGTGGCGCCGAAGCATGACGCACTCCTCGAGGGTGTGCTTGACGGGCCCCTGATGGTAGGGGCACGTCTCCTTTAGTGCCTTGTCGAAGAGGTTGGCGCCTCCGGGGGGCTTCCGAGGGTTCTTGTACTCGGCGGCGGCGACAAGGTCCGTGCTGGCGGCGTCGCGTTTCGCTTGCGACTTCCTCCTGCCTTTCTTCTTGGCGCCGAGCGGAGTAGACGCCTCGGGAGCATCTTCCGACGGGCGGCCCTGGGGCTGCTTGTCCTTTCGGAAGATGGCCTCGACCGCCTCCTGACCAGAGGCGAACTTGGTGGCGATGTCCATCAGCTCGCTTGCCCTGGTGGGGGTCTTGCGACCCAACTTGCTCACCAGGTCACGGCAGGTGGTGCCGGCAAGGAACGCGCCGATGACATCGGAGTCGGTGATGTTGGGCAGCTCGGTGCGCTGCTTTGAGAATCGCCGGATGTAGTCCCGAAGAGACTCTCCCGGCCGTTGCCGGCAGCTTCGGAGGTCCCAGGAATTCCCGGGGCGCTCGTACGTGCCTTGGAAGTTGCCGGCGAAAGCCTGGACCAGATCCTCCCAGTTGGAAATCTGCCCCGGAGGCAGGTGCTCCAACCAGGCGCGAGCGGTATCGGAGAGGAACAGGGGGAGGTTGCGGATGATGAGGTTGTCGTCGTCCGTCCCACCCAGTTGACAGGCCAGGCGGTAGTCCGCAAGCCACAATTCCGGTCTCGTTTCCCCCGAGTACTTTGTGATAGTAGTCGGGGGTCGGAATCGGGGCGGAAACGGCGCCCGCCGTATGGCCCGGCTGAAGACCTGCGGACCGGGTGGTTCGGGCGAGGGACTCCGATCCTCCCCGCTGTCGTAGCGTCCCCCACGCCTGAGGTGATAACCTCGGCGCACCCTTTCGTCGAGGCGGGCCCGACGGTCGCGATGAGGGTGCTCGTCGCCGAGGTGGCCCGGGGCCGCAGGCGCGGTGTTGCGCGTGCGCCCGGTGAAGACCGAGGCTTCCCGCGTGAGTCGGGAAGTCGCGGCACGAGGTTCCGAGGGGTACCTCTGCCTTCGGGAGGCAGAGCTCTCGGCCCGCCGGGCCGCAGCGCCTTCCAGGAGATGCTTGAGCTCTCCCTGGATTCGCCGACCCTCGGTGGTTGATGACTCCGGCATCGCGCGGAGGAGCATCGCTGCGGCGGCCAGGTCCTGACCGGTTCCGCCGGATGCGGGTGGCGGTCTGTCCCTGGCATCGTTGGCGATGCGGTGCTGGAGACCTTGGGGCAGGTGACGTATTCCTCCGGCCGGGGGCTGGCTCGCCCATACCTGCCCGACGTTCCGGCGGATCGCCTCGAGCGCTCCTGCTCCCTCATCGAGCCCGGCCTGCGCCCCGCGGACTTGCTCGAGCTGTGGGTCGTGACCCCCCGCCGGAACGGGGACCACAGCTAGCTCCCGCGGGATGTCGGCGCGAGGCGCTGGCCTAGGGGGATCACCATCCTCCGGCATGCCGAGATAGCTGCCTCCGGAGGGATCCCCTAGCTCGATATGGAAACATTCGCGGCTCGGGCCGCAGTCCTTGTCGCCAAGGCTGCGGCTGCCGTCGGAACAGTCGGAGAGGCAGTAGTCGCATGCGGTCATGAAGTCCCGCATGGCACTGGGGTTGCCAGATCCAGAGAAATCCCAGCGGATGCTGGGGTCGTCATCTTCCTCGGACCCAGAGGGTCCGTAGGTCGAGACACCCGTCAATCGGTCCCAAGGCGACCGCACACGAAACCCCAGAGAGGTTGCACTCGCCTCAACGTGAGCGCCCGCCAAAGCGAGGTTGCTAGGCGGGTTGAGGCCGAGTCGAAATGACAAAGGATGGGAATCAGCCCGTACCTTTTGGTCGACGAGGATCGACGAAGTCGCATCGGGGGCTGATCGTGCTGTCGTCCTGGGTGCGAGGGCGACGTCCTGCAGGCCCTCCGTGAGCGTGCTGGCGTCGTCCACTTGCTCGGGATCGGCGTGTCACGGGGGGACGGCGCTCGCCTTCGCCTCAAACGCGTGGGTGATGCCCGACGCGTCCTCCGTTGAGGCGCTGGGGATGTCGATTTGCTCGACAGTCGACTGAGCGCAGCCTCCCACTCGGCCCTGGTTGCCCCGCCTCCTCCTCCGATGGCGAGGGAGAGGATGGGGTGAGCTCGAAAGTTGTCCTTCCCCCACGCGGGAAAGACGTCGTCGATTCCGCCGCCGGCGGGCGGGCTGTCCGCCACCATTGTCGCTGTCGCGCGGCGGTGGAAGGAGTATCATGTCGTAGCTGCCGTCGAAAGACATGAACTCGAGACTCCCGAAACGGAGCACCGTCCCGGGTTGAAGAGGTCATTGGAGACTGCCCATCTGGAGCTTGACGGGAAACTACTCGTCAACACGCAGCAGGCCCCTACCTGGCGCGCCAACTGTCGGCGTTCCGAGACCGGGGGGTCCCCGAGCCGACGAGTGAGTGTGCCGCGTGCCCCAGCCCAGATGGGTCGAGCGCGTGGGCGAGCGCGAAGGGGGGAGAGAGAGAGAGAGCGAGAGCGAGAGCGAGGTGGCCGGAGCCGGGTCGTGAGGGAGTCGGAGAATCCCGCGGCCTTCGTGTTCGTCCCGCGCCCAGGTCGGGTGCGCTTGCAGTAGGGGGTTACAAGCGTCCGCGCGGGTGAGGGGAGCGAGCGGCCCCGAGAGAGCGCCTGCCCCTGCCCTTCGTCCCCGCGAGGCCAACCTTCTCTAAGAAGGCCCTGGTCCTTCCTTTTATAGGCGTAAGGAGAGGATCCAGGTGTACAAATGGGGGTGTAGCAAGGTGCTATGTGTCTAGCGGGGGAGTGCTAGTGCCCTAAGTACATGCCAAGGTGGCAGCCGGAGAGATCTTGGCACCCAGCTAGTGTGGCGTCGTGGCTGTCGGAGAAGCAATGGAGCCGGGCGGAGGGACAGCTGTCGGAGTGGCTGGGCCCTTGCTGACGTCTCCCTGCTTTCGTAAGGGAGCTGAGAACCGCCGTTGTCATGGGTCCAGCGGGGCGCCATCATTGCCTATCTGGCGGAGCTAGCCAGATGGGACGTCGGTCCTGATCCCTGCGGCCCGAGTCGGTTCGGGGTAGGGTGATGATGACGCTTCCTGTTGACGTGGCGGGCTTGTGTTTTAGGTTGGACGACGTGGAGGCTCCTCCGAGGCCGAGGTCGAGTCTGTCCTGCATGGCCGAGGCCGAACCTGAGCTCCTGGGTCGGGCGAGGCGGAGGTCGTTCGGCAGAGGTCGGGGTGGAGTCCGAGCCCTGGGTCGGGCGGAGCGGAGTTCGCCGTCTTCCGGGGCCTTAGCCCGAGTCCGAGCCCTGGGTCGGGCGGAGCGGAGTTCACCGTCTTCCGGGGCCTTAGCCCGAGTCCGAGCCCTGGGTCGGGCGGAGCGGAGTTCACCGTCTTCCGGGGCCTTAGCCCGAGTCCGAGCCCTGGGTCGGGCGGAGCGGAGTTCGCCGTCTTCCGGGGCCTTAGCCCGAGTCCGAGCCCTGGGTCGGGCGGAGCGGAGTTCGCCGTCTTCCGGGGCCTTAGCCCGAGTCCGAGCCCTGGGTCGGGCGGAGCGGAGTTCACCGTCTTCCGGGGCCTTAGCCCGAGTCCGAGCCCTGGGTCGGGCGGAGCGGAGTTCGCCGTCTTCCGGGGCCTTAGCCCGAGTCCGAGCCCTGGGTCGGGCGGAGCGGAGTTCGCCGTCTTCCGGGGCCTTAGCCCGAGTCCGAGCCCTGGGTCGGGCGGAGCTTCCTCCGGCGCTTTTGGCCAAGCCTGGCCGCCCGTCAGTCTTACCCTTTGCGTTAAAGGCCCCAGTGACCTGGTTGGTCGGCGCGGTGATTTAGTCAGGGTTACTTCTTATCGAAGGCAAGGCCTCGGGCGAGCCGGAGATGCGTCTGCCATGAAAGAGGAGGCCTCAGGCGAGACAGAAACATCTCAGGGTCGGCTGCCCTTGCCCGAGGCTAGGCTCGGGCGAGGCGTGATCGAGTCACTCGTATGGACTGATCCCTGACTTAATCAAACCCATCAGGCCTCTGCAGCTTTATGCTGATGGGGGTTACCAGCTGAGAATTAGGCGTCTCGAGGGTACCCCTAATTATGGTCCCCGACAGGTCCGCCGTACAAGTAACGACTATTTTTCCCGTTTGAAATCTGTCAGAGCTATCAGAAAAGCGAGGTCCGGACAGTCCACCAACCTTGGTCGGACCGTCCGCGACCTGGCAACTTGGAGCACCAGAGCTCTGACCACGAAGGATTAACACACGCGGACTGTCCGCCATACAAGGTCGGACGGTCCGCAACCTGGGAGTTAGTACTATCCGGGCTTAGGCCCCGGACAGTCCGTAGTACAAACACCTAAAAACATATAGTCCCTGCCCAAATCCATTTGGCACTCGCGGACAGTCCGCCGACCATGTTATACCTTTGCCTTCACTTTGCCTTCACTTGATCCACAACCAATGCTTATAACTCTGCAAGATTTTCTGTTCTATGTGGTCCAACCATGCATTCTTATTTCTCCAAGAACTGTTAGTCCACAAACAGTTGTCATTAATTACCAAAACATCACTAAGGGGCCTAGATGATTCACAATCTCCCCCTTTTTGGTAATTGATGACAACACTACACATTATATCCAAGAGAAGTTTTGTTTTTCAAATCTCCCTCATACCTTAGGTATAAGAAGGATTTTAGAGGTGAGTTTCATAAGACTTATCTTGATTTGAAGTTTTGTTCAAGAGATAGATAAATCTCAATAAAACTCAGAGTGTAGGAATAGCTCCCCCTATGTGTGTGCATGATATTTCTAGTTGAAGATACAACACACATAATCGATCGGAGTTTTGATGGAGATCTTCCTACAGTCATGGTTATCGAGGCATACAAGAAGTAATATGTAACATAAGCGCAACAAATTTAATCACCCCTCGATCAACCATTCATAGAATAATTCGAACTAATTGAAACATAAGATTTAACACACATAGTTCAACCCACAGAATATTACAAATATTTGTCCACAAACATAAGACATAGTTCACCAAATGCATAAGACATAAAGTTCAAATAGTAACCAGGTGCATAAGACATAAAGTTCAAATAGTAAACATGCACAAGCAACACATGCAAAGTCTCAATGTCCACATGAGCGAGCTCCCCCTGAATATGACATTCCCAACTTCTCTTCTCTTCTTCTCTTATCTCCCCCTTTGGCATCAATTGCCACAAAGGAGGGGTCTCACTGACCACCAGGTGGAGGATACATGCTGTAGTAATGGGTGCTGAAGGTGTCGAAGAGAGAGGAGAACTGCCCAAAGTCTTGCTGGAGCTGCTGCTGCCTCTGACTTATATCTTGAATGCTTTCATTTGTAGACAGATTGTCAAACTGACTAGACAAAGCCCCCATATTATCCTAAAAACTCTGATGCATGTTGTTTAGTCTGGTCATAATTGGATCAGTAAGAGTGTCTTGGATGTGAGAGCGAAATTCAGAAAGCTCAGAGTTCAGCGCATCAAGATTATCATCAAAGCGAGACTGCATGGCATCCATGCGCTGGTCCATATGGGTCATCATGCCCTGAAAGCGGCCATCCATGTGTGCCTAGAGCCCTTGCTGCATGTTCTGAAAGTAAGGATCAAAATAGCCTGGACCAGGCTGCCAGAACTGCTGAGGCTGAGGAGGAGGTGGGGGAGGTGGCATCTGCTCGGCTGCATCAGCTTCAGGAGCAATTCCTTCATCATCACCAGCTTCTTCCTCATCATCTGGGAAGAGAGTAAGAGGCCTAGTGAGGAATCTAATCTCATTCTTGAAGGGCCTAAAAGGAGTGTGAACTATCTCATAGTGCCCCTCAAATCTAGTCTTGGCTTTGATGAGAGCCATAATGTATGGAGCATATGCTAAGTTCTGGTTCTTGTCCATCTTGAGGTCATTTAATTGTCTCATCATAAATAGTACAACATTTATTACCTCACCATTCATGATATGGTGGATAATGTTCCAGAACTTGTCTCTGATTTTGCTCTTATCTCCACTCTTGGGAAGAATTGTCACTCTGGCAATCTTGTTAATCACAGCAGGATGATGCCTCAGTCCTGCAGTCTCACCAAATCTCCTAGGAATGCCCAGCCTCGCTAGCTCATAAAACTGCACAAATTCTTCAAAATTGTCCTCGGTATACAGATCAATCCTAGCTGAAATTATTTCATAGTTCAAGCTGTTTGCAGTAGCAAACTCAGCAAAGGTTGCAGAATATCTCTTGAAGCCAGTCATCCAAGTGACTGACTGTTCATCAATGTCAATCTCAGAAGTGACCAGGAACTGTTTCATAGCCATCTCACTGAAGTCTGTCCTCTAGCCCATAAAGTGATAAAGACCACATGCCTCGAATTTTGGAATCAAGTCCTGCATGACTGATTGACCCAGCATAAAAGTCCATTCTATAACTTGATGCTTGTGAAAGTTTGTATCCATCAGTGTGCCCCAGAAGACATCAAACTGAAGCTGAGTATGAAAGAACTGAATATTGGTGTCTGAGGGCAGAGCATATTGATTGTCTGTCCTCCTGGAGCAGTACTCAGCCATAGAGAATCTTCTCTTTGGATAAGTCCATCCTGTGATGTCGATAGGACAGTCTGGATGAGCATGTGGAGCATCCTCTGTGATGCGTCACGATGCCCGATCTTCATGACGTAGGATCAATCTTCAGATAACTAGCTTCGAAGAAGCCAATATAACTTGCTGCAAGCAGCGATAACTAGTGCAACCTGACAAATAAAACTCGAAGCCAACCACTGTCTTTAACCGGCAGCCTGAATCGAGGATTCGCCCAACCACACTCTCAAAGAACCAACCAACACAGCCTACAATCAATCGAGGAGACCTCGAAGGGAGTAGGAGCACCAATTGGGAGCGGATGAAGCCGCCGCTTCTGCAATCCCACGAAGGAATTCACAAGAGCAAAGGGGTAGAGATCAATCTCAATATTTGTTAGCACACAGCTGAACAAAAGGGGTTCTATTTTAGATTATCATAAGCTGCCTTACATCATAGACATAGGGGGGGTATTTATACTAGTAACAACCAGCCTTAGCGAGGTATAAACACGAAACAAAAGTAATTTCACGTGCTAATGTGAAGGAGCTTCTTCGGGAGATCTGCAGAACTGAATTCCGTGTGTCTGTTTGACTTCTGCGCAGCCTTCAGTATTTTGATAATAACTTTTTCTAGGAATCTCCAAATGACGTGGGACTGGTTGCATTGGAAAGCTAACTTGATAATCTTTCTCACCCATATATAGCATGCTTAATGAAACTTCGTAGAATAATGCAGTTTAATACGAAAACTTTGTCATCAAGCTGACTGTTGACCTTCTGACCAGTCGGCACTGAAGTAAGTCAGCTGCCTTTCTGGTAGATTTAGTTAAGTCGGCTTTAGAAGCATTGGAAACTAGACTTCAAGATCTTTCCAAAAAGTACTTATGGGCCTTCATAGCTTTTGGGAATCAAAAGATATGACTGTTTCTTCTGGACGGTTCTGTTGCGCTGGATTGACTCGGACATAGCTCTTCTTGCTGACTCGTCCTTGATATGTTTTGTCCTTCCTCTTTGGTGAACCTAAGTAATATCAACATACACGACTTAGGTAGCATAAAGTTCTCATTAGTGTTTAATTTAAATTCATAAAGTAGTGTGTGCACCTCTTGCTGTAGCTTCTTAGCTCGGCTACGTGTAATTGGTCCATCAAAGACTAGCGCGTGCACCTCTTGCTGTAGCTTCTTAGCTCGGCTACATGTAATTGGTCCATCAAAGACTCGGGTTGGTGATGATGTTTGTTGTACTTGAGTTGATGTAGTATAACTTAGGGGTTGTAACGTGTTGCTTAATGGCGTGGTCATATCATCCTCCCCTTGAAAAGGAGTCGTCCTCGACTCTGAAGTGTCTTTACTTGTAACTAGTAAGAGGTCAGCAACATTGAACGTGCTATTCACGGCATAGCTTTGTGGAAGATCTATCTTGTATGCATTATCATTGGTCTTGGCAAGAACACGAAATGGACCATTCCCTCGTGGCATCAATTTGGATTTGCGCTGATCAGGAAAACGCTCTTTGCACAAGTGAATCCAAACCACGTCCTCCAATTTAAATAACACTTTCTTCCTATGCTTGTTCATGTTTGCAGCCTTGCGCACTACTTTGAGCTGAATTGCTTCATTGGTCTTCTCATGTATCTTTTTTATATATGCAACACGCTTGGAGGCTTCCCTATTGGTTCTTTCATTCATTGGAGCTGGCCAATCCTTGATTGCTTTCACCTTGGATTCATCCACTTCTATTCCTTTTCCTGAAACAACAAAACCAAGAAACACAACATGGTCTGTGCAAAAACTACACTTCTCAAGATTAGCAAATAATTTCTCCTTTCTAAGCTCATCTAAGACTTGCTAAATGTGTTTCACATGTTCATTAAAAGATTTGTTGTAAATTAGAATATCATCAAAGTAGACAACAATAAATTTTCCAATCAAAGTTCTTAAGACATGGTTCATTAATCTTATAAAAGTACTAGGAGCATTTGTCAAACCAAGTGGCATCACTAACCATTCATACAACCCAAATTTGGTTCTAAATGCAGTTTTCCATTTATCTCTAGTTTTAATTCTTATTTGATGGTATCCACTTATCAAATCAATTTTAGTAAAAATTGTGAAACCACTTAATTTATCAAGCATACCATTTAGTCGTGGAATAGGATGCCGATAGCGAATGGTAATATAATTTATAGCTCTCCAATCAACACACATCCTCCAAGATCCATCTTTTTTAGGTACTAAAATCACAGGAACAACACAAGGGCTTAAACTTTCACGAACAAAACCTTTATCAAGAAGTTCTTGCACTTGCCTTTGTATCTCATTAGTTTCTTCAGGATTGGTTCGATATGGTGGACGGTTAGGAAGTGCAGCCCCTGGAATGAGATCAATTTGACGCTCAATCCCACGAATTGGAGGTAGTTCAGCTAGTGTTTCTTGTGGAAACACATATTCAAAGTCCTGCAAAAGATCACCCACAACACTAGGAAGAGATGTTATGTCGTTAGGAGAAATCAAAACATCTTTGCTCACAAGTACAAATAGCACTTGATAAGGGTTGTTCCTCGCTTCTCTCAGCTCAGATTTTGTGGCTAGCATAACTAGATGTTCTCCCTCTTCTGTCTTTTTTCTCTCTTGAATTTGGCTTGTAGCACTCACTCACCGAATTGTGGATGGCACTCAATTTCTTTTGCTCTCCTCCTCCTCTAATTGCTGCACTAATTTCAGTTTTCTTTTGTAAGTGTTCAACCATGATTTGTTGAGGGGTCATAGGCTTGAATACAAACTTTCTCCCTTTCAGATCTAGTGTGTATTGATTTGTTATTCCATAATGCTGAGAATATTGGTAATATTGCCAAGGTCTTCCTAGCAGCATGTGACACACAGACATGGGTGCAACATCGCACTCCACTGTGTCAACATACTCTCCAATCTTGAACAGAACTTTTACCTTATACTCAATCTTGATATCTCCCGATTCATTCAACCATTGGACATGATATGGATGAGGGTGTCGCTACAACTTCAACCCAAGCATTTCAACCATCTCACGACTTGCAAGATTATGGCAGCTCCCTCCATCAATGATCACCTTTACTACTTTGTCTTGCACTTTTGCTCGCGTTTGAAAAAGATTATGTCGCTGTCCAATTTCAGCTTCTTTCATTTGAACACTCAAGATTTGTGTAACCACAAGAGTAGTACTGAAAGCTCTCTTGTGGGTTTTGGTGTTTGGATGACAACCCAATTAAAGGACTAACAAGTGTGCTAAGTGTTGAACAGGTGCTTAATGTAAAGTTGACAGGGTTCAACACAAGTGAACAAATGTGATGGTCCAAGAACTGGATTATGGATAGATAATGGACATCACAAGTAAGATGGACATTGCATAAAGTAAGACTCGGGTGCTTAGCTCGGAGACAACTGATCAAGCCAAGGATGGAGGCAAGAAGAGCTTTGAGGTACCAAGTGCCCGGGAGAAGGTCAAAGAGGCTGAGGAACCCAAAGCCAAGGGTGAAGAAGAAGACTTGCAAAGTCAAGGGTGATCAAGTTGAGAAGAGCTATGGCACATCAAGAATCACTACATAAGGACGTGACTTACAACCAATGGGGAAACATCTATAGTTATGTGGTGTAAGTCATAAGGCTCAAGATCAAGCTCTAAGAAGTGAACAAGGTCACTAGAAGAAGAACCAGTATCAAAGCCAGGACTAGAAGCAGCCCAAAAGAGCTAAGTGCACCTTGATCCTTTAGTTTGGGTTGTTCCCATGTTTGGAGATATTCGATGTGATCTTTGCAGGATGTTGGAGCTCAGAAATGTTAGTCTAGATCAAGTTAAGCTGACTTGATGATTTATGAGTCCAACATCAATCTTAAGCATGTCAAATGATAGAGAGGTGAAAGTCCAAGAGAAGGTATAGTTCTAGACTTAGTACATTGGTTTTTGTGTACTAACATATTTGTCTAAGTGTTAGAGACAGAGAAAAGAAGAAAAGAAAAAAATGCAAAAGCTTGGCTGTGAACAGCCAAGACTCAGCTCAGTCTGGCACACCGGACTGTCCGGTGGTGCACCGGACAGTATCCGGTGCGCCAGGCTGAACTCTGGTGAATAGGTCACTCTCGGGAGAAGTCTGGCGGCGTACGGCTATAAATCACCGGACTGTCCAGTGATCCAACGGTCGGCCGGGCCAACGGTCGGCCGCGCAATCCGCGCGTGACGCGTGGCCGAGCCAACGGTCAGATGGGGGCACCAGACTGTCCGGTGCGCCAACGACTCCTAGTCTGGAACGGCCGACTGCGCCAATTTTGGAAGGAAATCGGGCACCGGACAGTGTCCGGTGGTGCACTGGACTATCTGGTGCGCCAACCGACAGAAGGCAAGAATTGCCTTCCTGGATTGCTCTCAACGGCTCCTAGGCCCCTTGGGTCTATAAAAGGGACTCCTACGCGCCTCCAATAGATATACAAGTGCAGCCAACAAGTGTAGACATCACTCTGATCAATTCTCACTCTCCCTCTTGTGTGTATCTCTTTAGTTTGTGTAGAAGGCAAAGCTATATGCCTTTAGAGAGTGGAGAAGAGCTGCTAAGAGCTAGAGCAAGGTTTTGAGCATATCGTTACTCTGCCGAAGTGCTGCCAAGAAGATTGTAAGCAGCCGCGGTTTCGTTGTAACAAACTCAACATAGTGGAAGGCTCTATCTGTCTGACTGACAGATCTGAGCAAACGGAGGAAGGAGTTGAAATAGACTCCAAGCCCAGGTGTGGCTAAGTCCAACGAGGACTAGGCAAGCATTTTAGGCTTGGCCGAACCTCGGGATAAATTCCTGTGTCCACGTGCTCTGCTCTGTGTTGTGTGCTGATTCTGTCTTATTCAGTTCTTACATCTACACTTCACTGCTTACTTGTGGTACTAGCTTTCTTTGAAGTGCAGGATATTCTTAAGACAGGAATTTCAAATCCGCTGCAACCTACTCGAAGGGTTCTTCACTCCACTGCGTTCTAGTCTTCGAGTAGAGTAAGAATTTAAGTTTTAAAGTGATAAATTTTATTCGCCTATTCACCCCCCTCTAGGCGACATCCAGATCCTATTCCCATTAAAGGGGAACTTTCAATTGGTATCAGAGCTAGGCCTCTCCAGTGTGGGCTTAGCCGTCCGGAGATAACAATGTCGTCACAAGAGGTAACTGTACAACTTCTTTTAGGTAATGGTTCTAATTACAAATCTTGGTCTGTCTCTATTTATAAGGCTTTCATGCATGTTGATCCTGATTTGAGACAGATCTTTAGTAGAAGGATTTTCCCCTCTGATATTAGTAAAAATCCTTCTAATGCTGAACTAAGATGTTTATCTCTCAATCACCATGCTTGCAACATCTTAGTTGACTCTCTTTCTAGAAGTGCTTATTTTGCCATCATGAGTAGTGATAGTGATTTATTTGTTGATGCTCATGATTTATGGAATAGAATTAAAGGAAAATATTCTGTGGCAAATTGTGATGCTCCTACTCCCTATATTACTTGTGATACTAACCTTTCAAAGGGAGAAGAAAAGTGTTGGGCACCAAACGACGAATCCACCTCGTCGACAGGTTTGTTCTCCACTAGTAATAAATGTTTTATTGCTAACAATGATGGTGGAGACGAAAGCCATGATGAGGAAGTATATGAGGATGATAGCGAGGATGAATCTTCATCACCACAAGGTGCATTTTCGTGTATTGCTTCCACTGACATTAATGACAGGGAAAATGAGACCGACGATGTGGAAGAAGAGGAGATTCGCTGTTTCTACATCCATCTCAACAAAGAGGACAAAGCGCTCTTGATTAAGCTGTTGAGAAGGAACAAGGAACAAGGCGAGACGCTTCTTAGGCTAGAGGAGACACTCATCAAAACAAACAACAGCCTGGAGAAGATGACCAAAGAACATGAGGAGCTAAAGTGCTCTCATGATGATTTGGTCCAGCGGTATGATTCAATTTTACTTGAGCAAAGAAATAATGATGATGCTTTATCTTGTGTTGCTCAACTTAAAATGGAAACATGCTTGAGAGACAAGTAGAATTGTTAAGTCATGATAAACTTGCCCTAACTGAAAAATATGATTAATTGTCTTGTTATCATGATAATCTTTTGGATAGACATATCATGCTTGAAGTTGCTCATGAGGTTGTAATTACAAACTTAAAGTCATGTGAGTAATACCCAATTTGTAAGAGAATATAAAAGGAGAAACAAATTCTCTTTATTTATGTGTGAGTGTGGCCTTTATGTACCATCATATATGAACAGTACCATACTTAAAAACAAATAATTAATAAAATATATGCCACTAAATTATGCATCATGCTGGGATTTTATTTTTGTGTGCATTTTGTGACAATATAAAAATAATGTGACAAGAAATATATTAAGTCAAAAGGAAATCTAGAATCTAAAAGAAATTCTAGAATTTAGAAAAGAGAAGAAAATAAATATTATGTGGATAAAAATAAGTAAATAAAAATATATTATTCCTACACTAGAGTTTATTTGTATAATTGACTCAAGAGTGAAACTCATGAAAGGATTCAAATTTGAATTTGGGTTGATGTTTGAAACCTAGAGATTAAAAGCAGAATTTGAATTTAGTTTGAATTTTTGATTTGGAAGTAAAACAGAAATTATAAAAGAAAAACAAAACAAAAAGGGAAAAACTCACCTGGGCCGATTCTGGCGCCCTCGGCCCATCTCCCTTCTCCCCCTCGCGGCCCAGCCAGTTCCCCTATCCCGCTCAGCCCACGCCGTGTCACTGCGCCGATGACATGCGGGACCCACAGACCTGCTTCTCGCGGTGTGCCTGGACTCACACTTGCGCGTGGGACCGGTTTGTCAGGTCCCTCGTCTCCGCGAAGGGCGCGGATGCGTCAAAGGAATCCCGGGCGAATCGCTCCATCTGGCCATGACCTCCCCTCTCTCCGGACCTCTCCTCGAGAACTATAAGACCCGTGCCTCTGCTACTTCTGGCGGACCAGCGCTCGACCATTTTCGCCGCGAACTGAGAGATCGAGCCATAACCACACGCCCTGTGCCACCCAAAGACACCGTCGTCGGGGGAAGCTTCGGAAGCCGCCGGTGACTCCTTGCAGTGGCGTATTCCCGTCCTCAAGGCGCGACCGTGGGGGTGCGATTGCACCTGTGGATGTTGTCCGCGTCGGCAATTAGGTGTGAAGATCAACATTTCGAGGTGAATCGCTCGCTGACGTTGCTGCTCCGCCGTGGAGCCGCGTCTCATCGTCTCCGGGGCTCTCCGCACCGAAATCGCGGGTGAGAAGTCCCTTATCTCGTTAATTTTGCCCCCACCAACGTATAGCACCTTTCTCCATCGAGATTATCACGCTAGGGCGAGGGTTGGCCCTACTCCGGCGCGCCTCCGCCGCGTTTATGGCGGCGCCGTCGTGTTCCTGTGTCTGAGAAAGAATATTGAGTTTGTGGCGTGGATCAGAAAATGGACGGGTAGGATTGACGGAGCGATGAGAGAAGTTGTTCGCTGTAGGATTTTCATTTGACGATCAGGATCGGATCTAGGCAGTCTCAGGTCCGATGGGATCTACACCGTAGAATTTGGATCCTGGGGTCGACATTGAATACCGATTCAGGGTGATACTAGATCTAATGATGGCCGTACGATATGGATCTAGCGGTTCACATTCCATACCGATTCGCTTCCAGCGTAACTTAATCTGGACCGTAGATCAGATCCAACGGCCGAGATATAGAGATACCCCTTCGCCCGAGAACTTTTGCCAAAGAGACCCTGGGCATTTTAATAATTAACCCGCCGTCCTATGCGGCTGTACACTGAGTCTTGAAATATTTGCGACGTAGTCCCTGTGTTTTCTGTAAATGGTGCGCTCGGTCCAGAGAACAGAAAATCAAAGGAATTCATTTAGAAAATACATTTTTGTGTGAGAATAATTATAGGAACTTAATTAATTCCTAGAAAATGCATTTTAACTCCTTTTTAATCTATCCCAGTTCCTATAATTTTGTATTAATATTGTTTAATACTTAGTGTCTCTGTTTTAACATAAAAATGGTATTAAAATTTATTTCTTAATTAACCTCGTATCAAATACATAAAACCCTAGGAAAATCATAACTAATCCGTTTTAACTCCGAATTGATCCGTTCAAGTTGCGTTAGTCTCGTAGAAACGCGTAGATCATTATTATTCAGTTTGTACTTATGTTTGGTGTGATGTTAATTTTATCTATACCATGTTTGTTTGTATTGCTACGACTAGCGTGAGGATTCGTGTCATCTGAGAAGCAAGTTGGTACCTGGATTCTCAAGTGCCAGGCAAGTTGTGCCCTTGATTCACTTTTGTTACCCAATAATGTTCTTTATAATCATTTACCATGCATAGGTTTAATTTTGATGAGACCCAATAGGTCACCCTAGTCTGTTTATCCATTTTACCTTGTTTACCCCTGAATCATATGGGTAGTTATGCTATTGCTTTACATGGTTTTGGGTTAATATTTTATTATTATCCATGTTCCAGTTATTTTATTTTATTTATGTTCATGTCAAGATCATTATGTTATTGTTAATTGGAACATGGAGCTTAACTTGAGAACCACGTGCCACCACAAGGGAGGAATGGGACCCCTTGGCTGACTAATTAGGAAAGCTAGTGGAAGACTACCTTACCCGAAAGGGGCAAGGGCAGTAGGGGAGTGGTCAGTGTAGGAAGGTCCCTGGTTGATTTTGCTGCGATGGCGGTTAGCCAGGAACCCTGCATTGGAACTTCCCATAAACTGTAGCGGGTTTTCGGAAGCTAGTGGAACTTTGTAAAGGCCTCGTAGTGGATCCCTAGCCATTCACCTTGGTAGTGTCTAAGGGCCTAGCTAACCCTGGCGACATGGGAAACACGACTTGTGGGTAAAGGGTACAACCTCTGCAGAGTGTAAAACTGGTATACTAGCCGAGCTCACGGTCATGAGCGGCTCAGGACTCTCCGATGATTAAATTATGGAACCTAAACTCAATTTGTCATTTGCATTTGCATGGGATTTGTTATTAATTTTGTTCTATTATTTTATTATGGTTTGGTATTCACTTACACTTAGTAACTGCTAATAAAATTTTGACCAACTTATAAAAGCAATGCTCAGCTTTAACCTCTATTGTTGATCAGCCTTACACTTCATGAACTCCCACCTTTGTGAGTTCATGTCACATTATTCCCCACAACTTGTTGAGCGATGAACATGTGTGAGCTCACCCTTGCTGTCTCACACCCCCCCCACAGGAGAAGAATCAGGTGGTTCAGGAGGAGCCACAAGGCGAGGAGTATGATCTGATCTAGGTGGCGTTTCTCAGTTGACATTGGCGCCGACGATCCTTAGTTCGTTTTATATTTATTCTTTTATTTTGTAAGTCTTCCGCTATGTAATATGTACTCTGATTATATTGTGACATTTATCTCTATACACTCTGTTATTATATATGTTGTCTTCTTGGCGCATGTATGAGATGCACCTGGCTTTGTCCCTTAAAGCCGGGTGTGACAGAAGTCGTATCAGAGGAAATGTTGACTGTAGGACGAGACCTAGATAGAAATGGACAAAACCCTTACCTACTTACCCTACTCTGATTCATTCTATACTTATCTTATCTTGATCCTGTCTCACCTTCTACTGTTCTACTCTGATCATTCTTACATTTTCTATTCTAAGACAAGATGGATTTCACACCTTGGAATCCTACATTTATGAACTTTTTAAGGGATAGGAGACCTAAGATGAAATTAAAACTATTTTCTCTATTAAAAAAATGTTGGTTGATTGTTCTGATGATAAATGCTTGATTTGCTTCTTTGATTGATTGCAACATTATAGTTGGGCATCTTAGCATGTACCATCATAAAGTATTAGCTTTAGTGGGTGACACACTAATCCACTTAGCTAATAAATCAATCGTAGTAACATTCCTCGTAATTACTCGGCTTGTCTACAATTCTTCCTTTCTTACCCTGCGTTCTAACCTAGATGGGCTACCCCTATAGTGTTAGAAGAGAGCACTATAGACGTGATCCTTGGTATGTCATGGTTAAGAAAGGCAAAGGCAGTATATACATTGTGCTAAGGGAACCATAGAACTCACCAGTTCCAAAGGAGAAAGATTTGAAGTTGAAGTTGCAGTAACTACCACCATCAGACTAGCAACATTCTTAGAAGATGAGAAGTTTGTGGGTGGCAACATCCGTGCAGTTAGGGATTTTCTGGATGTCTTTCCAGAGGAGTTATTAGGGATGCCACCAGATATGGAAGTTGAGTTTATCATTGATCTCTTACCTGAGACTACTACTCCTAAACGGCCATACATGATGTCCATAGAAGAGCTAAAGGAACTTAAGAAGCAATTAACGGAATTACAAGAGGATGAGTACATTCATTTGAGTTCTTCACCTTGGGGAGCAACAGTTCTATTTGTACAGAAGAAAGATGGACCGCAAGGGATGTGCGTGGATTATAGGACCCTTAATGATGTTAATGTGAAGAACAAGTATCTGTTACCTCGTATTGAGGATTTATTTGATCAGATGAGAGATGCTAGGATATTCTCTTTGATTGACCTCCGATCGGGTTACCATCAAATGAAGATTATGCCATCGGATATTCCCAAGACGTCTTTATCGACCCGATATGGATTATATAAGTTCAATGTTATGTCGTTTGGATTAACCAATGCACCAGCCTATTTTATGGATCTGAAGAATAAGGTGTACATGATCTGGACAGATTTGTCGTGGTTTTCGTCGACGATATTTTTATTTATTCCAAGAGTAATAATGATCATGGGGAACATCTGAGATTGGTGCTATAGAAGCTACGAGACAATCAACTCTACGTCAAGTATAGCAAATGCAAGTTTTGGATTGGCGAGGTGCCATTTCTTGGACATATCATCTCTAATGGAGGGATTTCAGTGGATCCTGCTAAAGTCAAGGAGATAGTGGCGTGGAGCATACCCACTACAGTTACAGAGATTTGGAGTTTCTTGGGATTAGCAGGCTATCATCGGAGATTTATTGAAGGATTTTCTAAGATTGCTAAACCTATGACTTCACTTTTGGAGAAAGGAAGAGAATTTAAATGGGACGAGAAGTGCCAAGTATATACGGATCATAAGAGTTTGAAGTATACATTCACTCAGAAGGATCTCAACCTTAGGCAACGCCGTTGGTTGGAGCTTATTAAGGATTATGATTTGGAGATTCACTATCACCCGGGCAAGGAAAATTTGGTTGTAGATGCCTTGAGTCGAAAGGAGCATGTTCATGCAGCTGCTGTTGCCCAGCTACCCGATGAGATTGTTGAGGATTTCAGAAGACTTAACCTGGGGATAGTTGCTCACACTGAAGGAGTTATTATTGATGTGGAACCTACCGTGCAGCAAGAAATCCACAAAGGACAGATTGGTGATGCTAAAATACAAGAGATCAGGGATCTGATTACTGAGGGACGAGGTCCGGAATTCATGGAAGATGAGCAGGGCACCATATGGTTCAAGGACAAGATATGTGTCCCTGTGATTGATAGCCTTCGTGAGACTATTTTAAAGGAGGCCCATGACTTGGATTATTCTACTCATCCTGGTAGTACCAAGATGTATCAGGATTTGAAGCGGAAGAGATTGGTATGGATTTTATTACTGGATTGCCTCGCACCTCAAAAGGATAGGATTCTATATGGGTTATTGTGGATAGACTGACCAAAGTGGCTCATTTTATTTCGGTCAAGACTACTTATAAAGGTTCTCAATTGGTAGAGTATATATGGCTCGGATTGTGTCTCTACACGGTATACCGAAGTGGATCATTTTGGATAAAGGATCACAGTTTACCCCCAGAATTTTGGAAAAGTTTTCATGAGAATACGGATGCGAAGTTGAATTTTAGTTTGGCCTACCTCAGACTGATGGACTGACCGAAAGGACTAACCAAGTACTGGAAGATATGTTGAGGGCTTGTGCCCTTCAGCATGGTAGTAGTTGGGACAAGAGTCTACCTTATGCTGAGTTCTTATATGATAATAATTACCAGGCCAGTCTGAAGATGTCACCATTCGAGGCTCTATTTGGCAGGAAGTGCAGGACTCCTCTATTTTGGGATCAGACTAGAGAAAGACAGTTCTTTGGGCCTAAACTGATTCAAGAGGTAGAAGAACAAGTCCGTATGATTTGAGAGAATTTGAGGGTAGCTCAAACCTGGCAAAAGAGCTACGCAGATAATAGAAGAAGACCACTTGAGTTTGAGGAAGGAGATCATGTGTACCTCAAGGTGTCACCACTTCGTGGAATGAGGAGATTCAAGGTTAAGGGCAAATTGTCCCCTCGCTTTATTGGACCATTCTGAGTTTTTAGGCGAGTTGGAGAGATGACCTATCAACTCGAGCTACCTGATAATCTATCTTATGTGCATTCCATCTGTCTCAACTTAATAAGTGTCTCCGTGTCCCTAAGGAACAGTTACTAATGGAAGAGCTCAGTGCTCAGAGTGATTTGACTTACACAGAGTATCCTGTCGAGATTCTTGATACGTTGACTCGGGTTACAAGAAATAAGGTCATAAAGATGTGCAAAGTACAATGGAGTCACCATGGAGAAGGTGAAGCAACATAGGAAAGAGAAGGAGAACTTCGCATAGATTTTTCCTCATCTTTTCCCTAGATCTTCTTAAATCTCGAGGACGAGATTCTTTTTAAGGGGGGTAGGATTTGTAATACCCAATTTGTAAGAGAATATAAAAGGAGAAACAAATTCTCTTTATTTATGTGTGAGTGTGGCCTTTATGTACCATCATATATGAACAGTACCATACTTAAAAACAAATAATTAATAAAATATATGCCACTAAATTATGCATCATGCTGGGATTTTATTTTTGTGTGCATTTTGTGACAATATAAAAATAATGTGACAAGAAATATATTAAGTCAAAAGGAAATCTAGAATCTAAAAGAAATTCTAGAATTTAGAAAAGAGAAGAAAATAAATATTATGTGGATAAAAATAAGTAAATAAAAATATATTATTCCTACACTAGAGTTTATTTGTATAATTGACTCAAGAGTGAAACTCATGAAAGGATTCAAATTTGAATTTGGATTGATGTTTGAAACCTAGAGATTAAAAGCAGAATTTGAATTTAGTTTGAATTTTTGATTTGGAAGTAAAACAGAAATTATAAAAGAAAAACAAAACAAAAAGGGAAAAAACTCACCTGGGCCGATTCTGGCGCCCTCGGCCCATCTCCCTTCTCCCCCTCGCGGCCCAGCCAGTTCCCCTATCCCGCTCAGCCCACGCCGTGTCACTGCGCCGATGACATGCGGGACCCACAGACCTGCTTCTCGCGGTGTGCCTGGACTCACACTTGCGCGTGGGACCGGTTTGTCAGGTCCCTCGTCTCCGCGAAGGGCGCGGATGCGTCAAAGGAATCCCGGGCGAATCGCTCCATCTGGCCATGACCTCCCCTCTCTCCGGACCTCTCCTCGAGAACTATAAGACCCGTGCCTCTGCTACTTCTGGCCGACCAGCGCTCGACCATTTTCGCCGCGAACTGAGAGATCGAGCCATAACCACACGCCCTGTGCCACCCAAAGACACCGTCGTCGGGGGAAGCTTCGGAAGCCGCCGGTGACTCCTTGCAGTGGCGTATTCCCATCCTCAAGGCGTGACCGTGGGGGTGCGATTGCACCTGTGGATGTTGTCCGCGTCGGCAATTAGGTGTGAAGATCAACATTTCGAGGTGAATCGCTCGCTGACGTTGCTGCTCCGCCGTGGAGCCGCGTCTCATCGTCTCCGGGGCTCTCCGCACCGAAATCGCGGGTGAGAAGTCCCTTATCTCGTTAATTTTGCCCCCACCAACGTATAGCACCTTTCTCCATCGAGATTATCACGCTAGGGCGAGGGTTGGCCCTACTCCGGCGCGCCTCCGCCGCGTTTATGGCGGCGCCGTCGTGTTCCTGTGTCTGAGAAAGAATATTGAGTTTGTGGCGTGGATCAGAAAATGGACGGGTAGGATTGACGGAGCGATGAGAGAAGTTGTTCGCTGTAGGATTTTCATTTGACGATCAGGATCGGATCTAGGCAGTCTCAGGTCCGATGGGATCTACACCGTAGAAATTTGGATCCTGGGGTCGACATTGAATACCGATTCAGGGTGATACTAGATCTAATGATGGCCGTACGATATGGATCTAGCGGTTCACATTCCATATCGATTCGCTTCCAGCGTAACTTAATCTGGACCGTAGATCAGATCCAACGGCCGAGATATAGAGATACCCCTTCGCCCGAGAACTTTTGCCAAAGAGACCCTGGGCATTTTAATAATTAACCCGCCGTCCTATGCGGCTGTACACTGAGTCTTGAAATATTTGCGACGTAGTCCCTGTGTTTTCTGTAAATGGTGCGCTCGGTCCAGAGAACAGAAAATCAAAGGAATTCATTTAGAAAATACATTTTTGTGTGAGAATAATTATAGGAACTTAATTAATTCCTAGAAAATGCATTTTAACTCCTTTTTAATCTATCCCAGTTCCTATAATTTTGTATTAATATTGTTTAATACTTAGTGTCTCTGTTTTAACATAAAAATGGTATTAAAATTTATTTCTTAATTAACCTCGTATCAAATACATAAAACCCTAGGAAAATCATAACTAATCCGTTTTAACTCCGAATTGATCCGTTCAAGTTGCGTTAGTCTCGTAGAAACGCGTAGATCATTATTATTCAGTTTGTACTTATGTTTGGTGTGATGTTAATTTTATCTATACCATGTTTGTTTGTATTGCTACGACTAGCGTGAGGATTCGTGTCATCTGAGAAGCAAGTTGGTACCTGGATTCTCAAGTGCCAGGCAAGTTGTGCCCTTGATTCACTTTTGTTACCCAATAATGTTCTTTATAATCATTTACCATGCATAGGTTTAATTTTGATGAGACCCAATAGGTCACCCTAGTCTGTTTATCCATTTTACCTTGTTTACCCCTGAATCATATGGGTAGTTATGCTATTGCTTTACATGGTTTTGGGTTAATATTTTATTATTATCCATGTTCCAGTTATTTTATTTTATTTATGTTCATGTCAAGATCATTATGTTATTGTTAATTGGAACATGGAGCTTAACTTGAGAACCACGTGCCACCACAAGGGAGGAATGGGACCCCTTGGCTGACTAATTAGGAAAGCTAGTGGAAGACTATCTTACCCGAAAGGGGCAAGGGCAGTAGGGGAGTGGTCAGTGTAGGGAGGTCCCTGGTTGATTTTGCTGCGATGGCGGTTAGCCAGGAACCCTGCATTGGAACTTCCCATAAACTGTAGCGGGTTTTCGGAAGCTAGTGGAACTTTGTAAAGGCCTCGTAGTGGATCCCTAGCCATTCACCTTGGTAGTGTCTAAGGGCCTAGCTAACCCTGGCGACATGGGAAACACGACTTGTGGGTAAAGGGTACAACCTCTGCAGAGTGTAAAACTGGTATACTAGCCGAGCTCACAGTCATGAGCGGCTCAGGACTCTCCGATGATTAAATTATGGAACCTAAACTCAATTTGTCATTTGCATTTGCATGGGATTTGTTATTAATTTTGTTCTATTATTTTATTATGGTTTGGTATTCACTTACACTTAGTAACTGCTAATAAAATTTTGACCAACTTATAAAAGCAATGCTCAGCTTTAACCTCTATTGTTGATCAGCCTTACACTTCATGAACTCCCACCTTTGTGAGTTCATGTCACATTATTCCCCACAACTTGTTGAGCGATGAACATGTGTGAGCTCACCCTTGCTGTCTCACACCCCCCCACAGGAGAAGAATCAGGTGGTTCAGGAGGAGCCACAAGGCGAGGAGTATGATCTAATCTAGGTGGCGTTTCTCAGTTGACATTGGCGCCGACGATCCTTAGTTCGTTTTATATTTATTCTTTTATTTTGTAAGTCTTCCGCTATGTAATATGTACTCTGATTATATTGTGACATTTATCTCTATACACTCCGTTATTATATATGTTGTCTTCTTGGCGCATGTATGAGATGCACCTGGCTTTGTCCCTTAAAGCCGGGTGTGACAACCTCACTCTTGCACAAGTGCACATTTGGATAATATATTACCATGTGCTAACCCCTGTCGCTCAAAAGGAAGCGAATGTTTGAATGAGCAACAAGTTGTAGGGTCAAAAAGGAATTTGCATGGGAACAAGAAACAAAGACAATTAAGGAGAAGACGCCATGCTCGACTTCCTCAAGATATCTGCGAAAACGTGGTGAAGAAGCTTGAGGAAGGAGAAACCGCAGCAAGGGTCAAACTCCTTGAAAAAGATGTTCCCAAAGCAATAAGTAAAGCAATCAACATGATACAAGAAAAAGGTAATGATTCAATTGATCATGTTATTTGCACTAATAATTTCTCTATGTCATCTAAAAGTAACAAGAGAAGAGGAAAACGGAGATGCTTCAAGTGCAAGCCATTAGGCCACCTTATCGCATCTTGTCCTTACAAGGACAAGGACGAAGGGACAAGGAGATGTTTTGGATGCAACAACAAGGACCACATGATCACTTCATGTCCAGTCATGAAGAATCAAAGATGTGCATTCTCCAAAATGACTCTCACCAAGGAAAATGACAAACAGCAAGCGTCATGTCAAGTTGAGCAACGCTTCCGCTACAAGTGTGGTGAACAGGGTCATCTATCAAAGGTATGTAATAAAGGTAAGGTTCCTAAGCAAGTAAAGTTATCTCAACCTCATTCGCTTAGGAGATCCAAATCATACACTTGTGCTAGATCTATAACAAGATCACCTAGAACTAGCACAAAGGCTATTTGGGTACCAAAGGCACTTTTAGTTGAACGTCATGGACCCATCCCGAGATGGGTACCAAACTGTGTCAACTAAACCATGCAGGTGCCTCGAGATGGAATGGAGACCGTGGTAGAGCTTAAGAAGGTTAAGTCAAATTCTATGCTTAAGCTGTTAATCCTTGTTGTCTATTTATTAACCCAAGGTTGGATTATTGTGCAATATTAATCCCATATTCATCTCGAGTGAAATAAGTTGTAGAGGTCCTTAATCATTATTGGTGAATCAAGCAAAGGACTTTGATGAGAATCTGCATCTGTCTCTCCAAAGGACAGTACCTGTGTTTCTTAAGTGCATTATCATTATTGCTCTTAAAGTTGAGTGTCGTGCTATCTGTCCTTGGAGTAGTTAAGCTTTGAAGATTGCTTGCGTTGGATTCTTGTTAATAATTGATTCATGATTTCAAAGATCACATTCATGTTTGCTTAATCATGACTAGGTGCTCTATAAGTCATATATTTTGAATCATTCATTGGGTAGCTTATCATTTGAGATATTTACCATGATTAATCCTTTATGTGTTCATGGATAAACCTGTATCTTTTTGTAAATCATGCTATACATGTGTAATGGTAACCTATGTGTGCAAGCATGGCATCTTGTTTAGTCCATGTTCACATGATTACCCTATTTTGGCACTATGTGATATGCCTCTAATGCACCCTCTCGAGCTATGAAGTGCATAAACAATAGGGAACTTGTGGTAATAATTGGTGCTCTCATGGCCATACAGGTAAAAGGCAAAGGTATGGAAAATGGAACTATGCAATTTCATTAAATATCTTAAAGTTCCATTGATTGTGATCATAGCTATGTTCTTGCATTTCATTGGTAGTATCATGGCTTAGGTGACTTATGCCTTAAAATGTTGTTTCTCTTGGTGTACCTAAGAAAATTTTTCTTAACCTTGATGTGATTAGACATTATGCTTTATTTGCATGATCTTGTTGTTTTCAATTGGCATATATGGTGAAATGATTATCATGTATGAAGCATGCCTAAGTTGCTTGTAAAATGTCATACTCCTTGAGGCATGCATTATTGTATTAAGTCAACCTTTCATTTGGTATTCAATTGGTATATCTTTGTGATGAAATTGATAGAGTATGCCTTGACCAAGAGATGTTGTGAACCCCTCTAGTTCTGAGAAAGCTAGAATGTGCAAAGTATAAGTTTTTCAAATACTTGATGCACAAGTTTAGGGGGATCACACATTCCACCTTGAGACTAATTGTTTCTTGAGTGATCTTGTATAGTCTCAAGGTGGAAAAGAGAAGATGAGCAAGAAATGGAGCAATCAGGACTTAGGTACCTCAGTAAGTCAAGAAATTGGTATCTTAAGTCGTGAGTAATTGCATATTTTTAGATTGCTCATGCTCTATAATATTTGGTGATACTAGATGCTTATCCTTAAATATCATGGAGCTACGATAATAAATGACCTTTAAATTGGTAGCCGTGATAGTTTGCTTCAATTGACATCTTTCAATAATCACTAGAATAGAAGCTTCATCTTGTGCCACAATACTATAACTTAACTTGCTCTAAGCATGGTGTCTTAGCAACAAGAAAAGGTTAGGATAAAGAATCAGGCACAAGTGTGGAGAAGCTCCCGAGAGATTAATACTTTCAAGATGGAAAGTAATCACAACATGGTAAAGGTACAAAAGGTAGTATTGATCTTTTTGCGTATATGTATCTTACTCAAATGTTGGTAGTGCATATGTTCAATAAGTAAGGGGGAGTTTTGATAGTGTGTTTTTCCTCCTTAACACCCTGCTGTCCCTTGACATCATCCTATGTTCTTGCTTGAATATGATTTTGGTGTTTGATGTCAAAGGGGGAGAATTTGTGCATTAAAGCTTATCTCAACCTGAGAGGAAAGCTTATCCTAAGGGGGTGATGTGTTAGTTTGAGCATTGTTAGTGTGTTATTGTGTTATTGATAATTCGTATCATATGCTTCTTGCAGTATTATATGTGTTGCATCATATGGACTAATGCGTCCGCTGCTATGAATTAATTGGCATCTATTGTGTTCATTCTGAAATAGATAGTCATGTGGATAATGGTGCATAGCATCATATGGACTAATGCGTCCGCTGCTATGAATTAATTGGCATCTATTGTGTTCATTCTGAAATAGATAGTCATGTGGATAATGGTGCATATGGTTAATGATTTAATGGTGCTTTAAGATTGTTTTAAATTGGTATCTTAGTTTAAATTGGTATCTTAATGGTGAATAGTGGTAGGTTGATATTCCTGTGATATATCCACTCAATTGAATGGTGTTTAACTCTGATTCTGTGCATTTGTGTGTTATACGCATCATGGTTTGATCCTTGACACAATGCATCCCACAGGTGCTAAGGTGTAGCAATGCTTCGATTTAGCCTAAGTATGTGCATTTTGGCATTTAAGGCCAAAGCTAAGATTTTAATGTAAGCACATATTTAGGGGGAGCATTCTACAATCTTAGAACTCAAAATTTGTGCTTTAAATTTCACTCTTATGTAAGCTTTAATTGTGTTGCCATCAATCACCAAAAAGGGGGAGATTGAAAGCTCTCTTGTGAGTTTTGGTGTTTGGATGACAACTCAATTAAAGGACTAACAAGTGTGCTAAGTGTTGAATAGGTGCTTAATGTAAAGTTGACAGGGTTCAACACAAGTGAACAAATGTGATGGTCCAAGAACTGGATTATGGATAGATAATGGACATCACAAGTAAGATGGACATTGCATAAAGTAAGACTCGGGTGCTTAGCTCGGAGACAACTGATCAAGCCAAGGATGGAGGCAAGAAGAGCTTTGAGGTACCAAGTGCACGAGAGAAGGTCAAAGAGGCTGAGGAACCCAAAGCCAAGGGTGAAGAAGAAGACTTGCAAAGTCAAGGGTGATCAAGTTGAGAAGAGCTATGGCACATCAAGGATCACTACATAAGGACGTGACTTACAACCAATGGGGAAACATCTATAGTTATGTGGTGTAAGTCATAAGGCTCAAGATCAAGCTCTAAGAAGTGAACAAGGTCACTAGAAGAAGAACCAGTATCAAAGCTAGGACTGGAAGCAGCCCAAAGGAGCTAAGTGCACGTTGATCCTTTAGTTTGGGTTGTTCCCATGTTTGGAGATATTCGATGTGATCTTTGCAGGATGTTGGAGCTCAGAAATGTTAGTCTAGATCAAGTTAAGCTGACTTGATGATTTATGAGTCCAACATCAATCTTAAGCATGTCAAATGATAGAGAGGTGAAAGTCCAAGAGAAGGTATAGTTCTAGACTTAGTACATTGTTCTAGACTTAGTACGGTTATAAATCATCGGACTGTCCGGTGATCCAACGGTCGGCCGGGCCAACGGTCGGCCGCGCAATCCGCGCGTGACGCGTGGCCGAGCCAACGGTCAGATGGGGGCATCGGACTGTCCGGTGTGCACCGGACAGTGTCCGGTGCACCAACGGCTCCTAGTCTGTAACGGCCGACTGCGCCAATTTTGGAAGGAAATCGGGCACCGGACAGTGTCTGGTGGTGCATCGGACTGTCCGGTGTGCCAACCGACAGAAGGCAAGAATTGCCTTCCTGGATTACTCTCAACGGCCCCTAGGCCCCTTGGGTCTATAAAAGGGACTCCTAGGCGCCTCCAATAGATATACAAGTGCAGCCAACAAGTGTAGACATCACTCTGATCAATTCTCACTCTCCCTCTTGTGTGTATCTCTCTAGTTTGTGTAGAAGGCAAAGCTATAAGCCTTTAGAGAGTGGAGAAGAGCTGCTAAGAGCTAGAGCAAGGTCTTGAGCATATCGTTACTCTGCCGAAGTGCTGCCAAGAAGATTGTAAGCAGCCGCAGTTTCATTGTAACAAACTCGACATAGTGGAAGGCTCTATCTGTTTGACTGACAGATCTGAGCAAACGGAGGAAGGAGTTGAAATAGACTCGAAGCCCTTGTGTGGCTAACTCCAACGAGGACTAGGCAAGCATTTCAGGCTTGGCTGAACCTCGGGATAAATTCCTGTGTCCACGTGCTCTGCTCTGTGTTGTGTGCTGATTCTGTCTTATTCAGTTCTTACATCTGCACTTCACTGCTTACTTGTGGTACTAGCTTTCTTTGAAGTGCAGGATATTCTTAAGACAGGAATTTCAAATCCGCTGCAACCTACTCGAAGGGTTCTTCACTCCACTGCGTTCTAGTCTTCGAGTAGAGTAAGAATTTAAGTTTTAAAGTGATAAATTTTATTCGCCTATTCACCCCCCTCTAGGCGACATCCAGATCCTGTTCCCATTAAAGGGGAACTTTCAAGTACCATGCTCAAATTCACATCCCGTATGTTCTTCAAATTTATCAATGTCATCTTCATTTCCTGCTTCAGCTTCCTCTTCACTAGCTGATGTATATTCTCCATCATCAGTCACAAGGATCACACGATTATTTGGACACTCCTTTATGACATGACCACGACCTCCACACTTGAAGCACTGAATACCACTACTCTTGGTTGTTGAAACCACTGATGTTGAAGTGGATGCTGCTGGTTTATAACTCGTGTTTGGAGCAGCACCATTCTTTCCACTAGAATTGCCTTGAATATTGGATCGCAAGCCCCCAGTTGAACCTTTTGTCGCTGAGGATGCAGTAGTAAACCTTGAGATTGATTTGCTTCCTCCAGTCATGGTTCGTGCACCATATGACAAGGGCTTGGTGCTCTTAGCATCTTGTTGCAGCTGGCGTTCAGCTTTGGTGGCTTGATGTACCAAATCAATAAGACTTTGGTACGGCTGAAACTCAACAATACGCTGAATGTTGTGGTGTAACCCAGCCATGAAACGTGCAATGGTTTGCTCTTCGTCTTCATACACATTGGCTCTAATCATGGCCTTCTCCATCTCCTTATAATACTCCTCAACAGAGAAACTTCCTTGCCTCAAATTCTGCAATTTATCGAAAAGATCACGTCGATAATGCTTCGGCACAAAACGAATTCTCATTTCTCGCATCATCTCTTGCCATGTAACAATAAGGTCCTCTCCATCTTCTTCACGATCACGAGGAGCATATCCTTCAAACTCAAGAGATGCCATTGCAAGTTTCTTCTCCTCTGAATAATTATGTAGGCAGAAGATTGTCTCCACCTTCAATTCCCATGTGAAATAATCTTCAGGATCAGATCTACCATCAAATTTTGGCATGGTAAACTTAAGTTTCCCAAATCTCTCTTCTTGGTTGACGCCTCTATGATGACGACGATAGCGATGTTGGGACTGATCATCATCCCCAAATTCAGATTCTTCATTGTCATTATTTCTTCGATTCCGGTCTCTTCCTCTACCATGTGCAACACCTTGATTTCTCCTCCCATGTTCATTTGCTCTTCTAGAATAATTTTTTTCACCTTCTTCCCCATCTTCATCATGGTTTCTTGCACCGTCAGGGAGTCGACGACGACGTCTGATTTCAGCCATAAGTGTCTGAAGATCTTGTGCCAACAGATCTTGCTTGGCTTCTATGCTTTGTTTGAGCTCATTGAATTGTATCATGGTGACACAGTCTTCAATCTCAGCGTTGGGATCCATCTTCCTGCGAAATTAGTGGTGACAAGGCAACAAATATAGGTGGAATATGAAGCTATATAGAATCTCACAACCTCACCACTCTTACCAACCAAAGCTCTTATGAGGTCCCTGCGGGTTGCAAGAAGAATGTGTGGTGGTAACAAGAAAGTGATGGTTAAGCGAATACAAGACCAGAGTATCGATTACGATGGCTTATATGTAGAGCTTGGTAGGGAATAATAAACAAGGAATGCAATCTGAATCCTAGTTGTTGTAAAGTTAAATAACAATCCAACTAGAAGTTCACTGCCTAGTGCTGACCACAAGATTCGAGTGATGGAAGTAGATCAAACACACGCGCAAAGAAATTTCAGATTTGATGCAAATCAAGGAGTATGATTGGAATGCAAGTGTTGCAATCAGACCCAACCAAAATTTTGCACCAAAAGACAATAGCAAACTGGTTGAACAACTTGATGAACTTTCAGCACTTGTGCACATAAACAAACCGATCGTTCTTCTTTTCTTTCACAATATTGCTCAACACTTTTTTTGGTACTTTTCTTTCTTCTCTTTTTTTGATACTCTTTTTTATAGAACTAAACACAGAGATCTGATTGCACACTTTATAATAATTAACAAAGAACTCAACTAGAAGCTATAACTTAAATAGGATCAAAGTTAACGCGAAGGAAATGATGAGGGTTTTCAGATTTTTCTTTTTGTGGATATTTTGAGATATATATAAGAGGCTCAAAGGAAACACAAAGGATAGAGTGACCAGCAACTAAACAAAGACTCTAAGGACTGAAACTTAACAAAACTCACTGGACCAACAGATTGAAACAAAGGGCTATGACAAAAAATATTTTATGGCTTTTTGGTGGATAGGACGAACACAAAATATATGTAGCTAAGGGTAAAGAATCCTACCGTAGCAACTAAGGCTTTGATACCAGATGATGCGTCACGATGCCCGATCTTCACGACGTAGGATCAATCTTCAGATAACTAGCTTCGAAGAAGCCAAGATAACTTGCTGCAAGCAGCGATAACTAGTGCAACCTGACAAATAAAACTCGAAGCCAACCACCGTCTTTAACCGGCAGCCTGAATCGAGGATTCGCCCAACCACACTCTCAAAGAACCAACCAACACAGCCTACAATCAATCGAGGAGACCTCGAAGGAAGTAGGAGCACCAATTGGGAGCGGATGAAGCCGCCGCTTCTGCAATCCCGCGAAGGAATTCACAAGAGCAAAGGGGTAGAGATCACTCTCAATATTTGTTAGCACACAGCTGAACAAAAGGGGTTCTGTTTTAGATTATCATAAGCTGCCTTACATCATAGACATAGGGGGGGTATTTATACTAGTAACAACCAGCCTTAGCGAGGTATAAACACGAAACAAAAGTAATTTCATGTGCTAATGTGAAGGAGCCTCTTCGGGAGATCTGCAGAACTGAATTCTGTGTGTCTGTTTGACTTCTGCGCAGCCTTCAGTATTTTGATAATAACTTTTTCTAGGAATCTCCAAATGATGTGGGACTGGTTGCATTGGAAAGCTAACTTGATAATCTTTCTCACCCATATATAGCATGCTTAATGAAACTTCGTAGAATAATGCAGTTTAATACGAAAACTTGGTCATCAAGCTGACTGTTGACCTTCTGACCAGTCGGCACTGAAGTAAGTCGGGTGCCTTTCTGGTAGATTTAGTTAAGTCGGCTTTAGAAGCATTGGAAACTAGACTTCAAGATCTTTCCAAAAAGTACTTATGGGCCTTCATAGCTTTTGGGAATCAAAAGATATGACTATTTCTTCTGGATGGTTCTGTTGCGCTGGATTGACTCGGACATAGCTCTTCTTGCTGACTCGTCCTTGATATGTTTTGTCCTTCCTCTTTGGTGAACCTAAGTAATATCAACATACATGACTTAGGTAGCATAAAGTTCTCATTAGTGTTTAATTGAAATTCATAAAGTAGCGCGTGCACCTCTTGCTGTAGCTTCTTAGCTCGGCTACGTGTAATTGGTCCATCAAAGACTAGCGCGTGCACCTCTTGCTGTAGCTTCTTAGCTCGGCTACATGTAATTGGTCCATCAAAGACTCGGGTTGGTGATGATGTTTGTTGTACTTGAGTTGATGTAGTATAACTTAGGGGTTGTAACGTGTTGCTTAATGGCGTGGTCATATCACTCTGTGTCCATAAAGATGCTTCCCCCAGCTGAGGATTGGGTCTCAGAGTCTGTTGTTGGATTGTAATTTGCATCGTCTGCATAAGGGCACTTTGACTTGAAATGTCCTGCAAGCTTCTTCTTAAGACCGCCCAGACCACTGCAATATATATAAGTATTTGCCATTGATCAATAGTTGAAGAAGTCACAACATAGAGAAAGAAAATGGAACTTTCTATTAGGGACCGGACTATCCACGCTAAGGGGCTGAACAGTCCGCACAAGGGGTCCGGACTGTCCGTGCCATCCTGGCGGACGGTCCACGACCGTCTAGGTGCGATTTTTAGAACCCTAGCCGCCCCATCCATTCAATCAGCGATTCAACAGAAAATAACCATCCAAATCGGGTCAAATTTTTGCACAAGATTCACAATAAGTAACACTAGCAATTCCACCAATCAATTTTGTAAATCCACTGCCCAACTCTAGATCAGAGAGGAAACCCCAAGAATTCACAAAGTTGAATAAATCACACAAATTCCATGAGATGTTGAAATACCGAGATGAAGACATAGTTGATGAACTTCCAACAAGCTCCCGGACAGTCCGTGCGCAAGTTCACTTCACCGTCCGCTCACAATCGACAAGAGTTACCTTTTGTGTGTGAAGTGTGAGAGAGGGGAAAACAACCGTTGAAAGTGACACTCTGACTGCCTCTGCCTGACTTATCTGCCTGTCGCGGACGGTTCACGCAGGGATGGCGGACGGTCCGCGTCCTGTCAATTCAGACGGTCTGCTCAGCTGACTCGGACTGTCCAGATCCTGATACGGCGGACTGTCCATGGTCCTTACCCAGACAGTCCGCGGCCTGATACTCAAATCTCCAAACTTTGTCCACTTTCTGATTTTGAGTTTCAAATTTGATTTGTCGCTCATACATGGACATTTTGACCAATCCAAGGGTTAGTATGCATGCATATACACATGATGTATTTGTGGAATACAAATTTTCATATAAAACTATTTAGATCAAACAAGAATAAAAAGTTCATAAAAAATAATCAATAAATAGCCTAGAGAGCATATTTAGAAGCGAAAAGCAATACTACACATGTATATTCAACCTCAAGCCACGTTTGAGAGATCTATCACATTCATTTCACTTCTTAATGTGCAAAATCTCGTTTCATCTAATGGCTTTGTAAATATATCAGCCAATTGATCATCCGTGCCAATTGAATATTGTCGGGGACCATAATTAGGGGTACCCTCAAGACGCCTAATTCTCAGCTGGTAACCCCCATCAGCATAAAGCTGCAAAGGCCTGATGGGTTTGATTAAGTCAGGGATCAGTCCATACGAGTGACTTGACCACGCCACGCCCGAGCCTAGCCTCGGGCGAGGGCAGCCGACCATAAGATGACTCCGTCTCGCCTGAGGCCTCCTCTTTCACGGCAGACGCATCTCCGGCTCGCCCTAGGCCCCGCCTTCGATAAGAAGAAACCCTGACTAAATCACCGCGCCAACCAACCCAGTCACCGGGGCGTTTAACGCAAAAGGTAAGACCGACGGGCGACCAGACTTCGCCAGAGGTGCCATAGGAGGCTCTGCCCGACCCAGGGCTCGGACTCGGGCTAAGGCCCCGGAAGACGGCGAACTCCGCTCCGCCCGACCCAGGGCTCGGACTCGGGCTAAGGCCCCGGAAGACGGCGAACTCCGCTCCGCCCGACCCAGGGCTCGGACTCGGGCTAAGGCCCCGGAAGACGGCGAACTCCGCTCCGCCCGACCCAGGGCTCGGACATGGGCCAAGGCCCCGGAAGACGACGAACTCCGCCTCGCCCGACCCAGGGCTCGGACTCCGCCTCAGCCTCTGCCGAACGATCTCCGCCTCGCCCGACCCAGGGCTCGGACTCTGCCTCTGTCTTGCAGGACGGACTCGACCTCGGCTTCGGAGGAGCCTCCACGACGCCCGACCTAGGACACGAGACCGCCACGTCAACAGGAAGCGTCATCATCACCCTGCCCTGAGCCGACTTGGGTCGCAGAGAACGAGACCGGCGTCCCATCTGGCCAGCCACGCCAGATAGGCAAATGATGGCGCCCCGCTAGACCATGACGACGGCGGCTCTCAGCTCCCTTACGAAAGCAGGAGGACGTCAGCAAGGGCCCAGCCACTCCGACAGCTGTGCCCCCGTCCAGCTCCGTTGCTTCTCCAACAGCCACGACGCCACACCAACAGGGTGCCAAGACCTCTCCGGCTGCCACCTTGGCATGTACTTAGGCGCTAGCTCTCCCTCGCTAGACACGTAGCACCTTGCTACACCCCCATTCTGTACACCTGGATCCTCTCCTTACGACTATAAAAGGAAGGACCAGGGCCTTCTTAGAGAAGGTTGGCCTCGCGGGGACGAAGGGCAGGGGCAGGCGCTCTCTCGGGGCCGCTCGCTCCCCTCACCTCGCGCGGACGCTTGTAACCCCCTACTGCAAGCGCACCCGACCTGGGCGCGGGACGAACACGAAGGCCGCGGGAATTCTCCGACTCCCTCACGACCCGGCTCCGGCCACCGACCTCTCTCTCTCTGCTCCCCCCTTCGCGCTCGCCCACGCGCTCGACCCATCTGGGCTGGGGCACGCGGCACTCTCACTCGTCGGCTCGGGGACCCCCCGGTCTCGGAACGCCGACAGTTGGCGCGCCAGGTAGGGGCCCGCTGCGTGTTGACGTTCGATTTCCCGTCAAGCTCCAGATGGGCAGTCTCCAACGACCTCTTCAACCCGGGACGGTGCTCCGTTTCGGGAACCTCGAGTTCATGTCTCTCGACGGCAACTACGACATGATACTCCTTCCACCGCCGCGCGACAGCGACATTGGTGGCGGACAGCCCGCCCGCCGGCGGCGGAATCAACGACGTCTTTCCCGCGTGGGGGAAGGACGACTTTCGAGCTCGCCCCATCCTCTCCCTCGCCATCGGAGGAGGAGGAGGCGGGGCAACCAGGGCCGAGCGGGAGACCGCGCTCCGATGGCTGTCGAGCAAATCGACATCCCCGGCGCCCCAACAGAGGACACGCCAAGCGTCGCCCTCGCGTTCGAGGCAAAGGCGAGCGCCATCCCCCCGCAACACGTCGACTCCGAGCAGGTGGACGACGCCAGCACGCTCACGGAGGGCCTGCAGGACGTCGCCCTCGTACCCAAGACGACGGCGCGGTCAGCCCCCGACGTGACTTCATCGCCCCTCGTCGACAAAAAGGTACCGACTGCTACCCATCTTTCGTCATTTCGACTCGGCCTCAGCCCGCCTGGCGACCTCGCTTTGGCGGGCGCTCACATTGAGGCGAGTGCAACCTCTCTGGGGTTTCATGTGCGGTCGCCTTGGGACCGATTGACGGGTGTCTCGACCTACGGACCCTCTGGGTCCGAGGAAGATGACGACCCTAGCCTCTGCTGGGATTTCTCCGGATCTGGCAACCCTAGTGCCATGCGGGACTTCATGACCGCATGTGACTACTGCCTCTCCGACTGTTCCGACGGCAGCCGCAGCCTTGGCGACAAGGACTGCGGCCCGAGTCGCGAATGTTTCCACATCGAGCTAGGGGATCCCTCCGGAGGCGGCTGTCTCGGCATGCCGGAGGATGGTGATCCCCCTAGGCCAGCGCCTCGCGCCGACATCCCGCGGGAGCTAGCTGTGGTCCCCGTTCCGGCGGGGGGTCACGACCCACAGCTCGAGCAAGTCCGCGGGGCGCAGGCCGGGCTCGATGAGGGAGCAGGAGCGCTCGAGGCAATCCGCCAGAACATCGGGCAGGTATGGGCGAGCCAGCCCCCGGCCGGAGGAATACGTCACCTGCCCCAAGGTCTCCAGCGCCGCATCGCCAACGATGCCAGGGACAGACCGCCTCCCGCATCCGGCGGAACCGGTCAGGACCTGGCCGCTGCAGCGATGCTCCTCCGCGCGATGCCGGAGTCATCAACCACCGAGGGTCGGCGAATCCAGGGAGAACTCAAGCATCTCCTGGAAGGCGCTGCGGCCCGGCGGGCCGAGAGCTCTGCCTCCCGAAGGCAGGGGTACCCCTCGGAACCTCGTGCCGCGACTTCCTGACTCACGCGGGAAGCCTCGGTCTTCACCGGGCGCACGCGCAACACCGCGCCTGCGGCCTCGGGCCACCTCGGCGACGAGCACCCTCATCGTGACCGTCGGGCACGCCTCGACGAAAGGGTGCGCCGAGGCTACCACCCCAGACGTGGGGGACGCTACGACAGCGGGGAGGATCGGAGTCCCTCGCCCGAACCACCCGGTCCGCAGGTCTTCAGCCGAGCCATTCGGCGGGCGCCGTTTCCGCCCCGATTCCGACCCCCGACTACTATCACGAAGTACTCGGGGGAAACGAGACCGGAATTGTGGCTTGCGGACTACCGCCTGGCCTGTCAATTGGGTGGGACGGACGATGACAACCTCATCATCCGTAACCTCCCCCTGTTTCTCTCCGACACCGCTCGTGCCTGGTTGGAGCTCCTGCCCCCGGGGCAGATTTCCAACTGGGAAGATCTGGTCCAGGCCTTCGCCGGCAACTTCCAGGGCACGTACGTGCGCCCCGGGAATTCCTGGGACCTCCGAAGCTGTCGGCAACTGCCGGGAGAGTCTCTTCGGGACTACATCCGGCGGTTCTCGAAGCAGCGCACCGAGCTGCCCAACATCACCGACTCCGATGTCATCGGCGCGTTCCTCGCCGGCACCACCTGCCGCGACCTGGTGAGCAAGCTGGGTCGCAAGACCCCCACCAGGGCGAGCGAGCTGATGGACATCGCCACCAAGTTCGCCTCCGGCCAGGAGGCGGTAGAGGCCATCTTCCGAAAGGACAAGCAGCCCCAGGGCCGCCCGTCGGAAGATGCTCCCGAGGCGTCTACTCCGCGCGGCGCCAAGAAGAAAGGCAGGAGGAAGTCGCAAGCGAAACGCGACGTTCCCGATGCAGACCTTGTCGCCGCCGCCGAGCACAAGAACCCTCGGAAGCCCCCCGGAGGTGCTAACCTCTTCGACAAGGCACTCAAGGAGACGTGCCCCTACCATCAGGGGCCCGTCAAGCATACCCTCGAAGAGTGCGTCATGCTTCGGCGCCATTTCCACAGGGCCGGGCCACCCACAGAGGGTGGCAGGGCTCACGACGACGACAAAAGGGAGGGTCGCCAAGCAGGAGAGTTCCCAGAGGTCCGCGATTGCTTCATGATCTACGGAGGGCATGCGGCAAACGCCTCGGCTCGGCATCGTAAGCAAGAGCGTCGGGAGGTCTGCTCGGTGAAGGTGGCGGCGCCAGTCTACCTAGACTGGTCCGACAAGCCCATCACCTTCGACCGGGACGACCACCCCGACCACGTGCCGAGCCCGGGGAAGTACCCGCTCGTCGTCGACCCCGTCGTCGGCGACATCAGGCTCACCAAGGTCCTGATGGATGGAGGCAGCTGCCTCAACATCATCTACGCCGAGACCCTCAGGCTCCTGCGCGTCGGCCTGTCATCCGTCCGAGCAGGCGCTGCGCCCTTCCACGGGATCATTCCCGGGAAGCGCGTCCAGCCCCTCGGACAGCTCGACCTCCCTGTCTGCTTCGGAACACCCTCCAACTTCCGAAGGGAGACTTTGACGTTCGAGGTGGTCGGGTTCCGAGGAACCTACCACGCAGTGTTGGGAAGGCCATGCTACGCGAAGTTCATGGCCATCCCCAACTACACCTACCTGAAGCTCAAGATGCCGGGCCCCAACGGGGTCATCACCGTCGGCCCCACGTACAAACACGCATTCGAATGCGATGTGGAGTGCGTGGAGTACGCCGAGGCCCTCATTGCCGACCTGGAAAGCCTCTCCCGAGAGGTGCCGGACGTGAAGCGGCATGCCGGCAACTTCGAGCCAGCGGAGACGGTTAAGGCCGTCCCTCTCGACCCCAGTGGCGACACCTCCAAGCAGATCCGGATCGGTTCCGGGCTCGACCCCAAATAGGAAGCAGTGCTCGTCGACTTTCTCCGCGCAAACGCCGACGTCTTTACGTGGAGTCCCTCGGACATGCCCGGCATACCGAGGGATGTCGCCGAGCACTCGCTGGATATTCGGGCCGGGGCCCGACCGGTCAGACAGCCTCTGCGCCGATTCGACGAGGAAAGGCGCAGGGTGATAGGCGAGGAGATCCACAAGCTGATGGCAGCGGGGTTCATTAAAGAGGTATTCCATCCCGAATGGCTTGCCAACCCTGTACTTGTGAGGAAAAAAGGGGGGAAGTGGCGGATGTGTGTAGACTACACTGGTCTCAACAAAGCATGTCCGAAGGTCCCCTACCCTCTACCTCGCATCGATCAGATCGTGGACTCCACTGCAGGGTGCGAAACCCTGTCTTTCCTCGATGCCTACTCAGGGTATCATCAAATCAAGATGAAAGAGTCCGACCAGCTCGCGACTTCTTTCATCACGCCCTTTGGCATGTACTGTTATGTCACAATGCCGTTCGGTTTGAGGAACGCGGGTGCAACGTACCAGCGGTGCATGAACCATGTGTTCGGCGAACACATTGGTCGCACGGTCGAGGCCTACGTCGATGACATCGTAGTCAAGACGAGGAAAGCCTCCGACCTTCTCTCCGACCTCGAACTGACATTCCGGTGTCTCAAGGCGAAGGGCGTCAAGCTCAATCCCGAGAAGTGCGTCTTCGGGGTGCCCCGAGGCATGCTCTTGGGATTCATCGTCTCCGAGCGGGGCATCGAAGCCAACCCGGAGAAGATCGCAGCGATCACAAACATGGGGCCCATCAAGGACTTAAAAGGCGTACAGAGGGTCATGGGATGCCTCGCGGCCTTGAGCCGTTTCATCTCGCGCCTCGGCGAAAGAGGCCTGCCCCTGTACCGCCTCTTAAGGAAGGCCGAGTGCTTCACTTGGACTCCCGAGGCCGAGGAAGCCCTCGGGAACCTGAAGGCGCTCCTCACCCAGGCGCCCATCTTGGTGCCCCCAGCTGATGGAGAAACCCTCCTGGTCTACGTCGCCGCAACCACTCAGGTGGTCAGCGCCGCGATCATAGTCGAAAGGCAGGAAGAGGGGCATGCTTTGCCCATTCAGAGGCCAGTTTACTTCGTCAGCGAAGTGCTGTCCGAGACCAAGATCCGCTACCCGCAAGTCCAGAAGCTGCTATATGCAGTGATCCTGACGAGGCGAAAGCTGCGACATTACTTCGAGTCCCATCCGATGACTGTGGTGTCATCCTTCCCCCTGGGGGAGATCATCCAGTGCCGAGAAGCCTCGGGGCGGATCGCGAAGTGGGCGGTGGAAATCATGGGCGAGGCAATCTCGTTCGCCCCTCGGAAGGCCATCAAGTCCCAGGTACTGGCGGATTTCGTAGCCGAATGGGTCGATACCCAGTTGCCAACGGCTCCGATCCAACCAGAGCTCTGGACCATGTTTTTCGACGGGTCGCTGATGAAGACGGGAGCTGGCGCGGGCCTGCTTTTCGTCTCGCCCCTCGGAAAACACCTGCGCTACGTGCTCCGCCTCCATTTCCCGGCGTCCAACAATGTGGCTGAGTACGAGGCTCTGATCAACGGATTGCGAATCGCCATCGAGCTAGGGGTCCGACGCCTCGATGCACGCGGCGACTCGCAGCTCGTCATCGACCAAGTCATGAAGAACTCCCTCTGCCGCGACCCAAAGATGGAGGCCTACTGTGAGGAGGTTCGACGCCTGGAAGATAAGTTCTACGGGCTCGAGCTTAACCACATCGCCCGGCGCTACAACGAGACTGCGGACGAGCTGGCGAAGATAGCCTCGGGGCGAACGACGGTTCCCCCGGACGTCTTCTCCCGGGATCTGCACCAACCCTCCGTCAAGATAGGCGACGCGCCCGAGCCCGAGGCACCCTCGGCCTTGTCCGAGGTGACCTCGGCCCAGCCCGAGCCATCCTCGGCTCACCCCGAGGAACCCTCGGAGCCCGAGGGCAAAGCGCTGCGCATCAAGGAGGAGCAGAACGGGGTCGTGCCAGATCAAGATTGGCAAACCCCGTACCTGCAATATCTCCACCGAGGAGAACTGCCCCTCGACCGAGCCGAGGCTCGGCGGGTAGCGCGACGCGCCAAATCGTTCGTCTTGCTGGGCGATGAGAAGGAGCTCTACCACCGAAGCCCCTCGGGCATCCTCCAGCGATGCATCTCCATCGCCGAGGGTCAGGAACTCCTGCGGGAAATACACTCGGGGGCTTGCGGTCATCATGCAGCACCTCGAACCCTCGTCGGGAACGCTTTCCGCCAAGGCTTCTACTGGCCAACGGCGGTGGCTGACGCCACTAGAGTTGTCCGCGCCTGCGAAGGGTGCCAATTCTATGCGAAGCAGACCCACCTGCCCGCTCAGGCTCTGCAGACGATACCCATCACCTGGCCCTTCGCTGTGTGGGGTCTGGACCTCGTCGGCCCTTTGCAGAAGGCGCCCGGGGGCTACACGCACCTGCTGGTCGCCATCGACAAATTCTCCAAGTGGATCGAGGTCCGACCCCTGAACAGCATCAGGTCCGAGCAGGCGGTGGCGTTCTTCACCAACATCATCCATCGCTTCGGGGTCCCGAACTCCATCATCACCGACAACGGCACCCAGTTCACCGGCAAAAAATTCTTGGATTTTTGCGAGGATCACAACATCCGGGTGGACTGGGCCGCCGTAGCTCACCCCATGTCGAATGGGCAAGTGGAACGTGCCAACGGCATGATTCTACAAGGGCTCAAGCCTCGGATTTACAACGGTCTCTACAAGTTCGGCAAGCGATGGATGAAGGAACTCCCCTCTGTGGTCTGGAGCCTGAGGACGACGCCAAGCCGAGCCACGGGTTTCACGCCGTTCTTCCTGGTCTACGGGGCCGAGGCCGTCTTGCCCACGGACCTGGAATACGGCTCCCCGAGGACGAGGGCCTACAACGAAGAAAGCAACCAAGCTAGCCGAGAAGACTCGCTGGACCAGCTGGACGAGGCTCGGGACAGGGCCTTACTACACTCGGCGCGGAATCAGCAGTCCCTGCGACGCTACCACGCCCGAGGGGTCCGACCCCGAGATCTCCAGGTGGGCGATCTGGTGCTTCGGCTGCGACAAGACGCCCGAGGAAGGCACAAGCTCACGCCCCCCTGGGAGGGGCCGTTCATCATCGCCAAAGTTCTGAAGCCCGGAACGTACAAGCTGGCCAACAGTCAAGGCGAGGTCTACGGCAACGCTTGGAACATCCAACAACTACGTCGCTTCTACCCTTAAGATGTTTCCAAGTTGTTCATATACCCCGCACCCACGCAAAGTTTAGTCAACAAGGAAGGGTCGGCCTCGCCTCGGCAAAGCCCGACCCTCCCTCGGGGGCTAAAAGGGGGGAAACCCCCTCCGCGTCAAAATTTTCCTCGAACAGAAAATCTCTTTTACCAGAACATCTTTCGTGCTTTTTGATTACTTCGAAAAGTGGGTCCTGGAAACGACGGAGTACACGTAAGCAGTCAAGGCTGACCGAGCCGAGGGACTCCTACGCCTCCGGGATACGGATACCTCACTCATCACCTTCTGCGATAAGTAACTCGCGCTCGGATAAGGCGAATCCGCGGATCGAACGAGTCTTTACGTACGGGAGCTCTTCTGTCGAAGCGATTCTTCGAGCCTTCTCGACCAAGTCGGTGACAGGGCTTCATGGGCGGGTAAAAGTACGCGTAAGCGGCAAGGCCGACCGAGCCGAGGGACTCCCACGCCTCCGGGATACGGATACCTCACTCATCACCTTCCGCGAGAAGCAACTCTTGCTCGCACTAACATCCCTGCTACCGACAAAAAGTCCAGATACTCGAAACGAGAGGAAAAGAGACGCAGCTTTATAACGCAACAAGGGTATGTGTTCCGGCCTCAACGGCCGCGCAAGGCCCACGCTACAAGACGATTTGACCCTGCAGGCTCGGATCTTGACGCTGGAAGAGGGCGACGACACCCTCGGCATCAACAACACCTTCGGCAAGGCCCGACCTAGCCTCGGGCGGCGACGCGGTCCGAGGGCCTCCGCTCCGAAGGACGACGTCATCACCACGCTCGAGCAATCTCTGCCAGGGACTTCTCCGAGAACCCGGCCCGAGCGGACGGCTCGGCCGGCCACCTCCGGGGCCTCGGCCAACCACCTTCCGAGGGCGCCAGCTCGGTCCGAAGCCTCGGCTGATCAGCTCCGACGTCGATCCTGCCAACAGACAACCCGGCTAGGCTCCGGCCAACCAGGTTTCATTTCCGAGCCAACAACGCCTCTGCTCATACTGATATCGCTACCCCTGGCCTCGGCTCGTCGAAGAGCGGCCGAGGGGTCTCTTTAACTAAGCTAGAGGAGCCTCGGACAACAGGGCCGACCGAGCCGAGGGATTCCTACGCCTCCGGGATACGGATACCTCACTCGTCGCCTTGACACGGGGCAACTCACGCTTGGTGAAGCGGTTCAGACAATCAGCAGACGAGTCTTAGTGCTCGGAAATGAGGGAAAAAACACGGCTCCGTGCCGTGGCTACATACATGTTCAGGCCCCGAAAGCCGAAATGAACAAAAAACCCGGCACTCGAAGTGCCCTTACAGACGGAACTCCGGTTCCCCCCCCCCCCCGCAGGTACGAACAACCCCACTCGATAGGGGCGGGCCTGCGGGGCAGCGGAAAAAAACTCTCACCCCCCGAGGACGAGAACCAGCCATTCAGGCCGGGAGACGGAGACCCAGGGCGGCTGACGGAGTTGGCAATCTCGTCAGTAGAGAAGCCACTCCCGTCCGCCGACGCCTCGGGACCCGCCACTTCCGACATGGCTGGAGGAAGTCTCCGTGAAGCTGGAGGATGTCGTTCTCCCCCCAGGCACACGGGGAAGAAGAGGGCAACCGACCCACACGGAGACAGCTCCCTGACTCGCCTCGTCCTCCCTCTTGGCCTGGTGATGAAAATCCTTGAGGCTGAGGGAGGGGCAGAGACCGCAGCCCGGCTCGCTTTCCCCCACCATCAAGCCGGAGGTCGCCCTCTTGGGTGACCGCCGGTGGAGGGGTGCAGCCGGGCTGCATGATGAAAATCCTTGAAGCCGAACGATGGCTGAAAGGTACCAACTCCCACGGAGTTGCGTTCCTCCAGCGATGGAGCGAAAAGACGGCGGTTTCCCCCCATCCGGGGGCTCGGAAGATGGAGAGACACAATGCATAGGGGAGGTAGGAGACATGGTCACCTTACGAAGGGGGTCGCCCTCCTTTTAAAGGCAACTCCCCCTGCTTGCGCCTTCAACCGTCACGAGCTGAGTCTTCTCCAACACGCCTTCGAAGCCCTTCCCTGCGACGCGGGGGCTGGGGCCCGCCTGTCATGCAGACCGGCTCTAAGCAGAAGAAGCCGAACCGCCGCGCACGACGCACGCAACCACCCAGTGGTTACAAGTAACCCTCCACTTTTGCCCGGACCAGCGGGCGAAAGGGGCAGGCGGCCATGCAGGCGGCATGCAACCGCGCCAAGTGGACGCGCCTCTCCGACTCCTGACAGGCCAGCGCGACGGCTCAGACCCACGCGTCGTGCAACTGGCGCGCCGGGTGCTGCATGCGAACCGCTGCGCCACTCGCTCCACCACCGCACCTCCTCGATTGCGGAACCGATACCGCGATTCGAGGCGACCCAGCCCGCGACCCAGCAGCGCCAGCCTGGCGCAGCGGTCAAACGCGGTCAAGAATGGGCCGGCAGTGATGACGGTGGCAGGTGCGCGAGAGCAGCGGTCACGCCATCAGCCAAGCTCATGTCCCATCCGGAGGCAGCAAGAGAGCCCCCTCTCACGGCGTGAAGACGACGCGCCCGTGACCCGTACCTCGAACGGCTCGCGCACGCGCAACTGCAACCTCGCCAACTACTCACCCCGGCGCATTAACTCCGCGGCTCGACGGACAGCGCTACGGGCGGGAGCGGCTGGTGGCGTTTCGCCTTCGCCAAAACGACCACGCCGAAAAAGGTACGCCACGACGTTCAATTTCGAATCCTTTTTCCCTTTTCCTTCTTTCTCTATCTCTTGCAACAGGGACCGAGAAGGGGGATAACCCCAAAGGGATCCTTCCCCGTGAAGGAACTAGGCTCCGAGCCTCCCTACTGATCAGGGGTTCGAAGGCTGGCCCCCCGAAGGGTTCAACAGCCGCCTCAGATCGCGTGGGCCCGACACCCACTACTGGTCAGGGGTTCGAAGGTCGGCCCCCGAAAGGTCCCACGACCGCCTCAGGCTACTCGGGCTCCGTGCCCCCTACTGATCAGGGGTTCGAAGGCTGGCCTGTCGAAGGGTTCACAGTCGCCTCAGACGCCGAGCGAGGGATGACTAGGGGTACGTTCGATACATAACCAAGGCTCGGGCTGCGCTCCCGAGGTACCCTAGGACATTTCCGAGACCAGCGGGAACGACTCTGTAACGGAATCCCATCGGAGGGAGGCAACGAGCCCTCGGACCCCGTCGCTAGGGGACCGGGTCCGGCAGATCACCCGCAGGTACTTTTGGGCGTGCCTCCGGGCCCCTAGCCGACCCCCAACGAACGGGGCACGGACGTCCACTCGGATTACCCGATTGCAGCTCACCGGAGACACCATGTTCAGTGCCCATCGAGGGTAACATGGCGCACTCCCCCCTCCTCCTTGCAGAAAGGCGACGTAGGGGCGTATATAAAAAGTCGAGTCTGTCCCTGATCGTCCTCTCGCTCCGTGCGAAGGCTCGGGGGCTGCTCTCGCAAACCCGGCTCCGGCCGAACCGTTGACAGCGTCAACATACCAGCCCGAGAACTTGGGCCCCGACAGTGCACCTGGGTTACGCCCTGCTCGCATGAGGGAACCGCCAGACCAGCCGAGGCATTACGCAAGGCATTAAGACCTCGGAGGAGTGAAACCACTCCTCCGAGGCCTCGGGGGCTACACCCGGCGGGTGCGCTCGCGCGCACCCACCGGAACAAAGCACCACCGAGAAAGGCTGGTCCCCTTGCAAAAAAGTGCGACGCAAGCCTCCAAGCGAGTGTTAACACTCTCTTCGAGGCTCGGGGGCTACTGTCGGGGACCATAATTAGGGGTACCCTCAAGACGCCTAATTCTCAGCTGGTAACCCCCATCAGCATAAAGCTGCAAAGGTCTGATGGGTTTGATTAAGTCAGGGATCAGTCCATACGAGTGACTTGACCACGCCACGCCCGAGCCTAGCCTCGGGCGAGGGCAGCCGACCATAAGATGACTCCGTCTCGCCTGAGGCCTCCTCTTTCACGGCAGACGCATCTCCGGCTCGCCCTAGGCCCCGCCTTCGATAAGAAGAAACCCTGACTAAATCACCGCGCCAACCAACCCAGTCACCGGGGCATTTAACGCAAAAGGTAAGACCGACGGGCGACCAGACTTCGCCAGAGGTGCCATAGGAGGCTCTGTCCGACCCAGGGCTCGGACTCGGGCTAAGGCCCCGGAAGACGGCGAACTCCGCTCCGCCCGACCCAGGGCTCGGACTCGGGCTAAGGCCCCAGAAGACGGCGAACTCCGCTCCGCCCGACCCAGGGCTCGGACTCGGGCTAAGGCCCCGGAAGACGGCGAACTCCGCTCCGCCCGACCCAGGGCTCGGACACGGGCCAAGGCCCCGGAAGACGACGAACTCCGCCTCGCCCGACCCAGGGCTCGGACTCCGCCTCAGCCTCTGCCGAACGATCTCCGCCTCGCCCGACCCAGGGCTCGGACTCTGCCTCTGTCTTGCAGGACGGACTCGACCTCGGCTTCGGAGGAGCCTCCACGACGCCCGACCTAGGACACGAGACCGCCACGTCAACAGGAAGCGTCATCATCACCCTGCCCTGAGCCGACTTGGGTCGCAGAGAACGAGACCGGCGTCCCATCTGGCCAGCCACGCCAGATAGGCAAATGATGGCGCCCCGCTAGACCATGACGACGGCGGCTCTCAGCTCCCTTACGAAAGCAGGAGGACGTCAGCAAGGGCCCAGCCACTCCGACAGCTGTCCCCCCGTCCAGCTCCGTTGCTCCTCCAACAGCCACGACGCCACACCAACAGGGTGCCAAGACCTCTCCGGCTGCCACCTTGGCATGTACTTAGGCGCTAGCTCTCCCTCGCTAGACACGTAGCACCTTGCTACACCCCCATTCTGTACACCTGGATCCTCTCCTTACGACTATAAAAGGAAGGACCAGGGCCTTCTTAGAGAAGGTTGGCCTCGCGGGGACGAAGGGCAGGGGCAGGCGCTCTCTCGGGGCCGCTCGCTCCCCTCACCTCGCGCGGACGCTTGTAACCCCCTACTGCAAGCGCACCCGACCTAGGCGCGGGACGAACACGAAGGCCACGGGAATTCTCCGACTCCCTCACGACCCGGCTCCGGCCACCGACCTCTCTCTCTCTGCTCCCCCCTTCGCGCTCGCCCACGCGCTCGACCCATCTGGGCTGGGGCACGCGGCACTCTCACTCGTCGGCTCGGGGACCCCCCGGTCTCGGAACGCCGACAAATATATAGTGATATCTCCCTTTCCAACATGATCTCTCAAGAAGTGATGCCATATATCAATATGCTTAGTTCTTGAGTGTTGGACCGGATTTGTAGCCAATTTTACCGCACTCTCATTATCACACATGAGAGGCACATTCTTAAAAATGATCCCATAATCCAATAGAGTTTGTTTCATCCATAATAATTGAGAACAACAATTACCGGCCGATATATATTCCGCCTCGGCGGTGTAGAGAGAAACAGAATTTTGCTTTTTAGAAGACCATGAAACAAGAGATCTTCGAAGAAATTGACAACAACCGGAGGTGCTCTTCCTATCAACTTTGCAACCCGCGTAATCTAAATCCGAATATCCAATTAATTCAAATTGAGCACCTTTGGGATACCATTGACCAATATTGGGGGTATACTTCAAATATCTTAGAATTCTTTTTGTGGCCTTCAAGTGAATCTCTCTAGGTGAAGCTTGAAATCGAGCACACATGCAAACACTAAACATAACATCGGGCCTAGATGCGATAATGTAAAGCAAACTACCAATTATTGAGCGAAAAAGTTTTTGATCAACCATAGTACCTCCCTCATTTAAGTCTAGATGACCATTTGTTGCCATAGGAGTCTTGATAGGCTTTGCATTCTCTAAGCCAAACTTCTTGAGCATATCCTTCAAATATTTTGATTGACTTATAAAGATTCCATCTTTCAATTATTTGATTTGAAGACCAAGAAAGAAGCTCAATTCTCCTATCATAGACATTTCAAATTCTTTTGACATCATTTTTCCAAATTCCTCACAAAACAATTCATTAGTAGATCCAAAAATAATATCATCAACATAAATTTGACAAACAAATAAATCTTTGCCAATTCTTTTAGTGAATAGGGTAGTGTCAACCTTCCCAATTTTAAAGTCTTTGGAAAGCAAGAAATCCCTAAGCCTTTCGTACCAAGCGCGTGGGGCTTGCTTAAGCCCATAGAGAGCTTTAGAAAGCTTATACACTTGGTTAGGTCTTTTGGGGTCCTCAAAACCGGGAGGTTGTTCAACATACACTAGTTCACTAATCTTACCATTTAGAAAGGCACTCTTTACATCCATTTGGTAGAGCTTGATATTATGAGCACAAGCATAAGAAAGAAGGATCCGGATTGCTTCCAATCTTGCCACGGGAGCAAATGTCTCACCAAAATCCAATCCCTCTATTTGAGTATACCCTTGTGCAACTAATCTTGCCTTGTTTCTTACTACTAATCCATCTTCATTGTGCTTGTTGCAAAACACCCATTTGGTACCAATAACATTGTGGTTCTTTGGTTCTCAACAAGCTCCCAAACTTCATTTCGAGTGAAGTTATTTAATTCTTCATGCAATGCATTCACCCAATCAACATCAAGTAGAGTTGCATCTACATGGTTAGGTTCCATACAAGATACAAAAGAGAAATGTTCACAAAAATGAAGCTACACGAGAGCGAGTTTGAACACCCTTACTAATATCACCCACAATTTGATCAACTGGGTGATCCTTCACAATAGAGTGATGAATTCTTGATACCATTTGAGAATTGCTAGTTGAAGCATAAGGAGGAATCGAATGACTTGAAATATCTTGATCATGAGTATTCATATTTCATCATTTTGTTTGTTTTGGTGATTTTCTTCATTTAGGATTGAAGAGGATGGAATGACAACCACACTATTTTTATCATCATCTTCCTTTGGCTTTATTTCACCAATAGCCATTGTTTTCATAACATTTCTCATTTGAGTTCCACCAACATCATCAAGATTATCGCTTTCATCTTGAGACCCATTAGTTTCATCAAACTCAACATCATATGCTTATTTAATAATACCATGAGTCTTGTTGAAAACTCTATAAGCCTTACTATTTGATGAATATCCAAGTAGAAAACCCTCATCACATTTCTTTTCAAATTTAGAGAGTGAAAGTCACCTAGAGGGGGGTGAATAGGCGGAATCAAAAAATTATAAACTTAAGCACACTCTACAAGCCGGGGTTAGCGTTAGAAATAAAACCGAGTCCGAAAGAGAGGGCGAAAACAAATCACAAGCAAATAGCAAGAGTGACACGGTGATTTGTTTTACCGAGGTTCGGCCCTCGAAGGCCTAGCCCCTGTTGAGGTGGTCACAAAGACCAGGCCTCTTTCAACCCTTTCCCTCTCTCAAACGGTCACCTAGACCGAGTGAGCTTCTCTTCTCAATCAATTGGGACACTTAGTCCCCACAAGGACCACCACACAATTGGTGTCTCTTGCCTTGATTACAAATGACTTGGGAAGAAGAAATGGGGAAGAAGAAAAGCGATCCAAGCGCAAGAACTCAAATGAACACAAGTATCTCTCACACTAGTCACTAAATGTTTGGAGTGATTCCGGACTTGGGAGAGGATTTGATCTCTTGTTTGTGTCTTGGAGTGAAGTCTAGAGCTCTTGTATTGAATGCAATGGCTGAAAACTTGGATGCCTTGAATGTGTGGTGGTTGGGGGTATTTATAGCCCCACCCACCAAAATGGTCGTTGGGGAACTCTACTGTCGACGGGCGCACCGGACATCCGGTGTGCCACCGGACACTGTCCAGTGCGCCAGCCACGTCACCCAACCGTTAGGGTTCGACCGTTGGAGCTTCTGATAGCTGGGCCACCGGACAGTCCGGTGGTGCACCGGACAGGTCCTGTTCACTGTCCGGTGCGCCTTCTAGCGCCTGCTTTGACTCTGCGCGCGCAGTCCGCACTGTTCACTGTTCACTATTCACTTTTGCAGTCGACCGTTGGCACAGTAGCCGTTGCTCCCGCTGGCACACCGGACAGTGTGGTGAATTATAGCGGGGAGCGATTTCCAGAAACCCGAAGGTGGCAAGTTCGGAGTTGATCTCCCTGGTGCACCGGACACTGTCCGGTGGCACACCAGACAGTCTAGTGCGCCAGACCAGGGAAGCCTTCGGTTTTCTTTGCTCCTTTGTTTTGAACCCTTTCTTTTCTTTTAACTTTGTATTGGTTTCTTGTGAACCTTTGGCACCTGTGGAACATATAATCTAGAGCAAACTAGTTAGTCCAATTGTTTGTGTTGGGCAATTCAACCACCAAAATCATTTAGGAAAAAGGTTTGACCCCATTTCCCTTTCAATCTCCCCCTTTTTGGTGATTGATGCCAACACAAACCAAAGCAAATATATAAGTGCAGAATTGAACTAGTTTGCATAAGGTAAGTGCAAAGGCTGCTTGGAATTAAACCAATATAATTATTTCAATAGATATGCATGGATTGTTTTCTTCTTATTTAAAAATTTCGACCACATTTGCACCATGAGTTTTGTTTTTGTAAATTCTTTGGTAAAATCTTTTCAAAATCCTTTTTGCAAATAGTCAAAGGTATATGAATAAGATTGAAAGAAGCATTTTCAAAATTTGAAATTTTCTCCCCCTGTTTCAAATGCTTTTTCTTTGACTAAAACAAAACTCCCCCTCAATGAAATTCTCCTCTTAGTGTTCAAGAGGGTTTTATAAATTTTTGAAGATACTTTCTCCCCCTTTTGAAAATACATTAAGGTACCAATCTGAAAACTTCATTTTAAAATTCGTTGGTGGTGGTGCGGTCCTTTTGCTTTGGGCTAATACTTTCTCCCCCTTTGGCATGAATCGCCAAAACAGATATTTGAGTGAAATATGAGCCCTTTTAACATTTTCTCCCACTTTGGCAAACAAAATATGAGTGAAAGATTATATCAATGGAGAGATGGTGGAATACCGACAAAGAGTATATAATACCAATGGAGTTGAGTGGAAGCGTCGTCTTTGCCGAATACTCCATTTCCCTTTCAATTCTATGACTAAGCATAATAATACACTTGAAAACACATTAGTCATAGACATAAAAGAGATGATCAAAGGTATATAAATGAGCTATGTGTGCAATGTTTCAATCAAAATTCCTAGAATCAAGAATATTTAGCTCATTCCTAAGTTTGGTAAAGGTTTTCTCATCTAGTGGCTTGGTAAAGATATCGGCTAATTGTTCTTTTGTGTTAATATAGGCTATCTCGATATCCCCGCTTTGTTGGTGATCTCTCAAAAAGTGATACCGAATGGCTATGTGCTTAGTGCGGCTGTGCTCAACGGGATTATCCGCCATGCAGATTGCACTCTCATTATCACATAGGAGAGGGACTTTGCTAAACTTGTAGCCATAGTCCCTGAGGGTTTGCCTCATCCAAAGCAATTGCGCGCAACAATGGCCTGCGGCAATGTACTTGGCTTCGGCGGTAGAAAGAGCTACTGAGTTTTGTTTCTTTGAAGCCCAAGACACAGGGATCTCCCCAGAAACTGACAAGTCCCTGATGTGCTCTTCCTATCAATTTTACACCCTGCCCAATCAGCATCTGACTATCCTAATAAATCAAAAGAGGATCCCTTGGGGTACCAAAGACCAAACTTAGGTGTATAAACTAAATATCTCAAGATTCTTTTCACGGCCCTAAGGTGAACTTCCTTAGGATCGGCTTGGAACCTTGCACACATGCATACGGAAAGCATAATATCCGGTCGAGATGCACATAAATAGAGTAAAGATCCTATCATCGACCGGTATACCTTTTGATCTACGGATTTACTTCCTGTGTTGAGGTCGAGATGCCCATTTGTTCCCATGGGTGTCTTGATGGGCTTGGCATCCTTCATTCCAAACTTGGTGAGTATGTCTTGAATGTACTTCGTTTGGCTGACGAAGGTACCCTCTTGGAGTTGCTTGACTTGAAATCCTAGAAAATACTTCAACTCCCCCATCATAGACATCTCGAATTTTTGTACCATGATCCTACTAAACTCTTCACATATAGATTTGTTAGTAGACCCAAATATAATATCATCAACATAAATTTGGCATACAAACAAATCTTTTGCAATAGTTTTAGTAAAGAGAGTAGGATCGGCCTTCCCAACTTTGAAGCCATTAGTGATAAGAAAATCTCTTAGGCATTCATACCATGCTCGTGGGGCTTGCTTGAGCCCATAAAGCGCCTTAGAGAGTTTGTAAACATGATTAGGGTACTCACTATCTTCAAAGCCGAGAGGTTGCTCAACATAGACCTCTTCCTTGATTGGTCCATTGAGGAATGCACTCTTCACGTCCATTTGGTAAAGCTTAAAGCTATGGTAAGTAGCATAGGCAAGTAATATGCGAATTGACTCAAGCTTAGCTACGGGTGCATAGGTTTCACCGAAATCCAAACCTTCGACTTGTGAATAACCCTTGGCCACAAGTCGGGCTTTGTTCCTTGTCACCACACCATGCTCATCTTGTTTGTTGCGGAATACCCACTTGGTACCTACAACATTTTGGTTAGGACGTGGAACTAAATGTCATACCTCATTCCTCGTGAAGTTGTTGAGCTCCTCTTGCATCGCCAGCACCCAATCCGAATCTTTAAGTGCATCCTCTACCCTGTGTGGCTCAATAGAGGAAACAAAAGAGTAATGTTCACAAAAATGAGCGACTTGAGATTGAGTGGTTACCCCCTTATGAATATCACCGAGGATGGTGTTCACGGGGTGATCTCTTTGAATCACCTGGTGGACTCTTGGGTGTGGCGGTCTTTGATCTTGTTCATCTTCCTTGTCTTGATTATTGGCATCTCCCCCTTGATCATGGTTCTTCTCTTGAGGTGGCTCATCGTCTTGATCTTCATTTTCATCATCTTGAACTTGATCCTCATCTTGGGTTGGTGGAGATGCTTGCATGAAGGAAGATGGTTGATCTTGTGCTTGTGAAGGCTCTTCGGATTCCTTAGGACACACATCCCCAATGGACATGTTCCTTAGCGCGACGCATGGAGCCTCTTCATCATCTAGCTCATCAAGATCAACTTGCTCTACTTGAGAGCCGTTAGTCTCATCAAACACAATGTCACAAGAGACTTCAACTAGTCCAGTGGACTTGTCAAAGACTCTATATGCCCTTGTGTTTGAATCATAACCAAGTAAAAAGCCTTCTACAGTCTTAGGAGCAAATTTAGATTTTCTTCCTCTTTTAACAAGAATAAAACATTTGCTACCAAATACTCTAAAATATGAAATATTGGGCTTTTTACCGGTGAGGAGTTCATATGATGTCTTCTTGAGGATTTGGTGTAGATATAGCCGATTGATGGAGTAGCAGGCGGTGTTAATCGCCTCGGCCCAAAACTGGTCTGGTGTCTTGTACTCATCAAGCATGGTCCTCACCATGTCAAGTAGAGTTCTATTCTTCCTCTCCACTACACCATTTTGATGTGGCGTGTAGGGAGAAGAGAACTCATGCTTGATGCCCTCCTCCTCAAGGAAGCCTTCAATTTGAGAGTTCTTGAACTCCGTTCCATTGTCGCTTCTTATCTTCTTGATCCTCAATCCGAACTCATTTTGAGCCCGTCTCAAGAATCCCTTTAAGGTCTCTTAGGTTTGAGATTTTTCTTGCAAAAAGAATACCCAAGTGAAGCGAGAATAGTCATCCACAATTACAAGACAATACTTACTCCCGCCGATGCTTATGTAAGCTATCGGGCCGAATAAATCCATGTGGAGTAGCTCAAGCGGCCTGTCGGTCGTCATGATGTTCTTGTGTGGATGATGAGCACCAATTTGCTTCCCTGCTTGACATGCGCTACAAATCCTGTCTTTCTCAAAATGAACATTGGTTAGTCCTAAAATGTGCTCTCCCTTTAGAAGCTTATAAAGATTCTTCATCCCAACATGGGCTAGTTGGCGATGCCAGAGCCAACCCATGTTAGTCTTAGCAATTAAGCTAGTGTCGAGTTCAGCTCTATTAAAATCAACTAAGTATAGCTGACCCTCTAACACTCCCTTAAATGCTACTGAATCATCACTTCTTCTAAAGACAGTAACACTTATATCCGTAAAAAGACAGTTGTAACCCATTTTGCATAATTGAGAAACTGAAAGCAAATTGTAATCTAATGAATCTACAAGAAAAACATTGGAAATAGAATGGTCAAGTGATATAGCAATTTTACCAAGTCCTTTGACCAAACCTTGATTTCCATCTCTGAATGTGATAGCTCTTTGTGGATCTTGGTTTTTCTCATAGGAGGAGAACATCCTTTTCTCCCCAGTCATATGGTTTGTGCACCCGCTATCAATGATCCAACTTGAGCCCCCGGATGCATAAACCTACAAAACAAGTTTAGGCCTTGTTCTTAGGTACCCAAACGGTCTTGGGTCCTTTGACATTAGAAACAAGCACCTTGGGTACCCAAACACAAGTCTTTGACCCCTTGTGTTTGCCCCCAACATATTTGGCAACTACTTTTCCTGATTTGTTGGTGAGCACATATGAAGCATCAAAAGTCTTAAATGAAATATTAGGTTCATTCGATGCAATAGGAGATTTCTTTTTAGGCATTTTAACTTGAGTAGAACGCCTAGATCTAGAAGCCTCATTCTTATAAATAAAAGCATGGTGAGAAACAGAATGAGTCGTCTTAGCATGAATACTCCTAATCTTATCCTCAGGATAACCAGCATGATATAAAATATAGCCCTCGTTATCCTGAGGCATGGGAGCCTTGCCCTTAACAAAATTAGACAATCTTTTAGGGGCATTGAGCTTGACATTGCCTCCCTGTTGGAAGCCAATGCCATCCTTAATACCTGGGTGTCTCCCATTATAAAGCATACTACGAGCAAATTCAAAATTTTCATTCTCTAATTCATGCTCGTCAATTTTAGCATCTAATTTTGCTATATGATCATTTTGTTGTTTAATCATAGCAATGTGATCATGGATAGCATCAACATTAACATCTCTACATCTAGTGCAAATAGAGACATGACTAACAGTAGATGTAGAGGGTTTGCAAGCATTTAATTCATCAATCTTAGCATGTAAAATAGCATTCTCATTTCTAAGATTGGAAATAAAAACATTGCAAACATTTAAATCCTTAGCCTTAGCAATTAATTTTTCATTCTCAATCTTAAGGCTAGAAAGAGAGGCATTCAATTTTTCAATCTTAGCAATTAGACTAGCATTATCATTTCTAAGATTGGTAATTGAATCATCACAAATATTTGACTTCTCAACCTTAGCAATCAAATTAGCATTCTCAATTCTAAGGTTGGAGATAGTGTCATGGCAAATGCTAAGCTCACTAGTTAATTTTTCACATTTTTCTACTTCCTGAGCATAAGCATTTTTAACCTTAACATGCTTCTTGTTTTCCTTAATAAGGAAGTCCTCTTGGCTATCTAAGAGTTCATCCTTCTCATGAATAGCACTAATTAATTCATTCAATTTTTCCTTTTGTTGCATGTTTAGGTTGGCAAAAAGATCAAACAAATTTTCTTCATCATCACTAGAGTTATCCTCATCACTAGATGTTGCATATTTAGTGGAGGCTCTAGATTTTACCTTCTTTTTGTTGTCCTTTGCCATGAGGCACTTGTGGCCGACGTTGGGGAAGAGGAGGCCTTTGTTGATGGCGATGTTGGCGGCGTCTTCGTCGGAGGAGGAGTCGGTGGAGCTCTCGTCGGAGTCCCACTCCCGGCAAACGTGGGCATCGCCACCCTTCTTCTTGTAGTATCTCTTCTTCTCCTTCTTCTTTCCCCTCTTGTCGTCGCCCCTGTCACTGTCACTAGAAATAGGACATTTTGCTATAAAGTGACCGGGCTTACCACACTTGTAGCAAACCTTCTTGGAACGGGATTTGTAGTCTCTCCCCTTCCTTTGCTTGAGGATTTGGCGAAAGCTCTTGATGATGAGCGCCATCTCCTCGTTGTCGAGCTTGGAGGCGTCGATGGGGAGCCTACTTGAGGTAGACTCTTCTTTCTTCTCCTCCGTCGCTTTGAAGGCGATGGGTTGCACCTCGGGTGTGGAGGTGGCACCTTGCTCGATGATTTTCTTGGAGCCTTTGATCATTAATTCAAAGCTCACAAATTTTCCTATAACCTCCTCGGGAGACATTAGATTGTATCTAGGATCACCACAAACTAATTGAACTTGTGTAGGATTAAGAAAAACGAGTGATCTTAGAATAACCTTGACCATTTCATGGTCATCCCATTTTGTGCTCCTGAGGTTGTGCACTTGATTCACTAAGGTCTTGAGCCGGTTGTACATAGCTTGTGGCTCCTCCCCTTGGTTGAGCATAAAACGACCGAGCTCCCCCTCGATCGTCTCCCTCTTGGTGATCTTGGTCACCTCATCTCCCTCGTGCGCGGTCTTGAGCACATCCCAAATCTCCTTGGTGCTCTTCAACCCTTGCACCTTATTATACTCCTCTCGACTTAGAGAGGCGAGGAGTATAGTAGTGGCTTGGGAGTTGAAGTGCCGAATTTGGGCAACCTCGTTCGAATCAGAATCTTCATCCCCCGGTGATGGTACCTGCACTCCAAACTCAACAACGTCCCAAATACTAGTGTGGAGTGAGGTTAGGTGATGCCTCATTTTATCACTCCACATGTTATAATCTTCACCCTAAAAAACGGGTGGTTTGCCTAGTGGGACGGAAAGTAAAGGAGTACGTTTGGAAATGCGGGGATAGCGTAGGGGGATCTTACTAAACTTCTTGCGCTCATGGCGCTTAGAAGTGACGGACGGCGCGTTGGAGCCGGAGGTTGATGGCGAAGAAGAATCGGTCTCGTAGTAGACCACCTTCTTCATCTTCTTTTTCTTGTCGCCGCTCCGATGCGACTTGGTGTGTGAAGGGGATCCCTTCCCCTTGTTGCCGGACTCTCCCGATGGAGTCTTCTTATGGCTTGTGGCGGGCATCTTGCCGGTCATCACCTCCTTCTTGGCGTGATCTCCCGACATCACTTCGAGCGATTAGGCTCTAATGAAGTACCAGGCTGCGATACCAATTGAAAGTCGCCTAGAGGGGGGTGAATAGGCGAAATCTGAAAATTATTAACTTAAGCACACACTACAAGCCGGGGTTAGCGTTAGAAATAAAACCGAGTCCGAAAGAGAGGGCGAAAAAAATCACAAGCAAATAGCAAGAGTGACACGGTGATTTGTTTTACCGAGGTTCAGCCCTCGAAGGCCTAGTCCCCGTTGAGGTGGTCACAAAGACCGGGTCTCTTTCAACCATTTCCCTCTCTCAAACGGTCACCTAGACTGTAACACCCATGGTGTTACTGTTACTAAAACTTGAGCATAACATCATAAGCATGAGCATATCATGTGTTTGTCACACCTAGAGTGCATTCACTAGGCAAAAATTTCAAACAAGTTGTATTGATATGACACTGTGGATAAAACCCTAGAGTAGGGTACCTAACCCTAGATTGGGCTTAATACAGCAAATAAGGCTTAAATAGGAGAAAACTTCAAAATTCAATTGAATTAACCATATAATGTCACCATGAGTAGACATACATGATATTCAAACCCTAGAATCCCCAAAAACCTTAAAAAGAACCCTGGAAAACCCTAGACTAAAACTCTAGGGGGCTAAGTGCAAAATTAGTGCACTTTTGGATTAAAGTGCAAAAACCATGAAAGTAAGGCACCTTAAGTCATATGGTTCACAACTATGTGGATTTGCAAGTTAAGCCTTGAGATTTGGACTTATTTGCAAAAAGTCCTATTAGAGCTCTATTAGGAATAAGTCTGAAATTCAGTGTAATTGGCTCAACTTTGGGGCCTTGTAACTTCCAAACCATAAGGATTTTGCCCTAGGTCACCACATCAAGTTTGTAGAGCTATGATAGGAGAACAAGTTTACTTGAGTGACTAAGCACTGGTACTGAACAGAAATTGGAAAAAAGTTTGCCTAAAGTTTAACTGTCAGACTGTCTTAAGTCTGAATTCAGACTGACAGTGAGTTTGAGACACCTTTGAGCTTGGATTTAATTATAATCCAGACAGTAATTGGCTGTGGTTGCTGTAGTAAGATTGTAGCCGGTTTACTAAGCTATCACTTTGGTACAGAGAGTTGATTTAGTCCTTATGCAAAATTTGGAGCAAATTGGTACCAAATGTGCTTTGTTAGGCCAACGGAATAAGCTACGCCATGGTATAGTGCACAGGATGAATCAGGTTCAGAGAACCTCGCCGACGGTGACCTATGCGCCTGGATTCGTGCCAGTGTCGCGATTCACGCCCGACCAAACACAGATAAGCACTCCTCGGTGTAAAGTATCACGCTGGAGATAAACTCCGACCACTGTTCTCACCGCCGTCGTGTCTCGCCATAGTTAGTCGCGCTGGCATCACCGGTGTTTGCCGTTATCCAGCCAGGCTATGTGCCTTGACGCTTTACCCCGTCGCGGTGAGTCACTAGAAACCGCTCGGTAGCACTGGCTCATCGCCGGTGAGGTCGCCACGGTCGATGCCACTAAGCTCTCGCGCTAGTAACTCCTGTCTTCTCCGGCCGCCGCGCGTCTTCGTCCAAATCCCCGGCCACCTCTTAAGCCTGTTATAAATTGAGCGCACTGCAAGCTCCGTAGGGTAATCACGCACCAAGCCACCAAGTCTTGCCTCCAATCGTTCACCAGAGAGCTCCAATTTCTCATTTCCCCCAACTCACTCAAGAACACCGCTCGGATTGACCTCACCGTGGTCAGCGACCTCTAGGTCTGTTCATGCCCCCTGCTATCTTGTTTCAACATTCTTGTGTGCCCCTGATACTACCCGACCAACACAATTGGGCTAGAGACCCTAGGATCGTCGGGAACGCGTGTGAATATCCGCGATGCCTGCTGTCACCGTGGATAGAGCCGGTTAGATCATCGTTTGTGAAATTGAGTGAGGGGAGATGACCCTTAGGTCTTGAATTCGGTTTTTGCCGAAATAGGGCGCCGACCATTGAGTAAATCGGTCGATGGGAGTTCGCCGGAGCGTGGCCCGGCGTCGTTCGTCGTCATGGGCTTCAGGCGGTAAAGGAATAGAAGTGCAGGGACTTTTCTGCAAATGTCAGTGACTCAGTTAAATAGTGTTGTGACCTAGCTTCAAGTTATTCAACAAGACAGGGTCTTTCTGCATGTCTGCCAGCGCGGGCGCGCGTGGGCGCGCTTCTGCCCTGGCTGGGCCAGTTCGAGCCGGATTCAGCCCAGAACTGTTCATCATTTTCCTTTTCTTTTTTCTACCAGGTTTTGGAAATCTATAAGAAATTGTAGAAAAATCTTAAAAATACCAGACCAATTTTGCTAGGCTTCTAATTTCTTATAGTATTTAATAAAAATAGTTTTGTGATTTTTAGTCCAAATAGGAAATTATAGAGCATTTAAAACAGCCAAAAACTATGCTTCTGGATTTTTAGGAAATAAATAATAAATCCAAAATTCACTAAATCTTTAGGATAAACTCTAAATAATATTTAGAGGACTTGGGTAAAGTTTGGTATGTTTTGGACCATGTTTGATACTTAGAACCCAAAACCCTAGCCCCTGCCCTATGAACTTCACTATTGACTCCGGAAACCCTAAGTTCTCCGAGAACCGTGAAGGAAAGTTGTATTCAAGACTTTAGATAATAAACTTTTATTATCTTTGCACTCTCATGAGAATTACATGGGCATTCATTATTATGTATGGCTATATTTAGAAAACGAAGAAGAAGTAGAAATCGAAGAGACAAGGACTTCATCACCACCACCACCTAAGGAACATCAGACAGGCAACTGTTTTTATATTGATATCTACGGAACAGAGCTTGATTCACCAATAACACAAGGCAAGCCCTGGTGCATTTGCCACCTCCTTATTGCTTTTAAAATCTTTCTCACTTGCTTGATGCATTAGGTGATTGGAGTTGTGTGCTAAACCAATTCCTACATTTCCTTCCTTGGATTTGATTACCTCTTAAATCCCTGTTTTACAAAAAGGTTTTTCTTATGCTTAGTATTGCTTTAGAAAAACAAAACATTTTGTTTTCACAAAAGATGATGCTTCAAAGTGGGTGGGATGTTTTCGAAAATAAAACTTGATGATGGATCCATCATGGCCATGATGGGTTCAACATCAGAAAAGATGTACCTCTGCCAGGTACCATACTTTGGGAATTGAAATGATTAAGCTGAGACCGGGCGGGTGACTTGCACGATAAGAGAGTCTCGGTGTAGTGTCTCTGTCTGAGTCGATTAAGGACCGTGTCGATGTAGGCTTGATGATCGAGGACCCTTTAACTGGTCACATGCCTCGTCATGGGTAAGCTTTGCCTCGGGCAGACTAATACCAGAATAAGATAACACGCAATGGGAGTGGAGAGATGGCGAGAGTAGCGTGTACCCTCCGTGGCAAGAGGCTGGACGGTCGTGTATCTGTGCTCTCGGTTGGCGTGAACCTGATCTGGTCTTAAGAACCCCGGTGGCGAGTTGACATATGCAAGGGTTAAGTGCTACATATGTCGTGTGATCGGAGATCCTCAGCTGAGTATAATCGATTCAGATCACCGTAACTTCGCGGATATGAAGACTTGGTCACTGCCCTACACGTAGCAATCCAGTAAAGAGGAAGGGTTGTGAAGAAATTGGCTAGTATAAGTCAAGTGGTTGAACTAGGGTAGAAAGAACTCTAGCTTCAGGTAAACTCACTTAACCTGGTAAGTAAAATTTGATTTTTAAGGATCCACTATTAGTAAGCATTTCTGCAAACAGAGTCTTTGACTAATGATAAGCCATTCCTTGATCCCCAAAAGGCCAGCATATCCTTGAGAGTATTTTACTTTGTCGGGTAAGTCTTGCGAAAGTACACTTCGTACCTAGGGCTTTGTCCCATGTGGTTTTAGGTGAAGAAGTGACAAACTTTTGCTGCTTTTGTTCAAAGGTGGTGCCCAAGGAGGAAAACCAGGAGTAAAGCTTCGGGAGGAAAGGATCCTCCATTAAAAACTTTTTACTGCTTATTGAAAGGGAAATGTGCTCTTGGGCCATTTCTAAAGTGTTTTGGTGATTAAGTGCCCAACACCTATTCTCTAAGTGTTAATTTGTGCTAAAGATTGAAGAAGTGCAAATCATATAACAAGGTACATTTCTAGACTTAGTACCTTGATTTGGATACTAATGTATTGTGTCTAAGTGCTAGAAACAGGAGAAAAGCAATTGGAAAAGTACAGCCAACTCCTGCTCGGTCTGGGTGCACCGGACTGTCCGGTGGTGCACCGGACAGTGTCCGGTGCGCCAGGCCAGCCTCCGGTGAACAGGCCACTCTCAGGACTCGACGGCGGCGTATGGCTATAATTCACTGGACTGTCCGGTGAGTCGTCCGCGGCGAAGTCGTCGCTCTCGGGAGAAGTTCAACGGCGTACGGCTAAAATTCACCGTACTGTCCGGTGGTGCACCGGACTGTCCGGTGAGTCGTCCGCGGTGAAGTCGTCGCTCTCGGGAGAAGTTCAACGGCGTACGGCTAAAATTCACCGGACTGTCCGGTGGTGCACCGGACTGTCCGGTGAGCCAACGGTCGACTACGCCAACGGTCGGCCACGCAATCTTCGCGCGACGCGTAGGCGCGCCAACGGTCGGCAGGGGGCACCGGACTGTCCGGTGTGCATCGGACAGTGTCCGATGCACCACCTGCCGCGAATCTGCAACGGTCGGATGCGCCAGAAAAGGAAGGAGATCGCGCACCGGACAGCTACAATGATTGTCCGGTGGCGCACCGGACTGCCCGGTGCACCACCCGACAGAAGGCAAGATTAGCCTTCCAAGATTGCCTCCAATGGCTCCTAGCTGCCTTGGGGCTATAAAAGGGACCCCTAGGCACATGGAGGAGTCACCCAAGCATACTCTAAACATTCTAAGTCTTTCACACTCCATCTCCGCGCACTTGATCGACCGTGTTAGTGATTTGAGCTCCGTTCTAGTTGTGAACTCGTTGTGCTTCATTTTGAGCTCAAGTCTTGGCTTGTGTGCGTGTGTATTGTTGCGGATTTGTGTGTGTTGCTTCCCATCCTTACTGTTGGGGTCGTGCTTCGGTGCGCCGAAGGTCTCACACGAAGAAGCAGCTTCGGCTGAAGTCGTCTCCAAGAGATGGCCGAAGGTTCCTTTTCATGGAGCTTCGGCGTTTCAAACCGACATAGAGATAGAATGACCTTTTTATACATATAGGTCTGAGTCAATGTTGTAAACTTTTGTAAGGGGCATAATTGTAATTTGTCACAGGCTGCGACCTGTGCCTATAAATAGATGAACAGCACCTCTGTACTGTTCACGCGAACCTGTTATTTGCCTTCGCATCACACTTGTACTCTCGCCTTCCTCAGGACCGAAGGTACATTTGTAATTTGAAATCATTTATATTCGTTCATGTTAGTAAAAATGGAAATGATTCTATGTTAACATTTAAATGTCTATTTTATACATCATGATTTATACGAATACTTCATCCTTCATTATCATGTTTACGAAGGTACGTCCTTCGTAACCTTCGTCCGAAGTCCCTTATATTCCGAAAGGATATAATGTGATGAAGGACGAAGGACCTTAATATTTAACATTTTCTGTGTTGCCTTGTTCTTAACTCTTAGCACTTGAGAACAAGCCCCCAACATTGGCGCCCACCTCCGGTGAACTCACTTCCACTTTTCTGAGCTGATGGCTTCGTTCAACAATCAAGCTGGAGCTGCTTCGGCTTCGAAGCTGGTGCTCCCGATAACAGGCGGTTCTTGCTCAGAGCCGGCTAACAAGAAGCAGAAGAAGGAGGCTCAGAGAAGGGTGCAGCATGTTGGAGTGCAGGGACCCTTCATCAAGTCAAAATGGTCCCACATTCCAATTACTTTCTCTCAGGAAGACCTTCAGCTTAAGGATTATCCTCACAATGATGCCATGGTTATCTCTTGCGTGATCAAAGGATTTCTGGTCCACAATGTCCTAGTTGATACAGGCAGTGTAGCTGACATTATATTTGCTAAAGCCTTCAGACAAATGCAAGAGCCTGAAGACAAGATTCATGATGCTACGCACCCCCTTTGTGGCTTCGGAGGGCGGCAGATTGTAGCACTTGGGAAGATTACCATGCCGGTAACCTTCGGATTTGTTAACAACACAAGGACTGAGCAAATTGTGTTTGATATTGTTGATATGGAGTATCCTTACAATGCTATCATCGGCCGGGGTACTCTTAATGCCTTCGAAGCAATTCTTCACCCAGCTTATCTCTGCATGAAGATACCTTCGGACCAAGGGCCTATTGCTATTCATGGAAGCCAGGAAGCTGCTAGAAGGGCCGAAGGAAGCTGGACTGACTCCAAGGCAATCCATAACATAGATGGAGCTGAAGCTTGTGAACAGTACAAATTCAGGAGGGAGAAGGCAGCTTCAGCAGATCAGCCGAAGCCCATGTTATTGTGTGAAGACATAGCAGAGCAAAAGGTGTTGTTGGGCTCGCAATTATCTAAAGACCAGGAGAAAACCTTGATAAGGTTTTTATTCAACAACAAAGATGTTTTTGCATGGTCAGCCAATGATCTCTGTGGAGTGAATCGGGATGTTATTGAACATTCGCTCAATGTTGACCCATCCTTCAGACCCCGAAAGCAGAGGCTTCGGAAAATGTCTGATGACAAGGCCGAAGGGGCTCGCAATGAAGTAAAAAGACTCCTTAGTGCAGGAGTTATCAGAGAAGTGAAGTATCCAGAGTGGTTAGCTAACACTGTTATGGTGAAGAAGGCCAATGGCAAGTGGAGAATGTGTATTGATTTCACAGATCTCAACAAGGCTTGTCCGAAGGATGAATTCCCGCTGCCAAGGATAGACTCTTTAGTTGATGCGGCAGCTTCTTCGGAGCTCATGAGTCTCCTGGACTGCTACTCAGGCTATCATCAAATCTGGATGAAGAAGGAAGATGAGCCGAAGACTAGTTTCATCACCCCAAGTGGTACATATTGCTATCTTCGGATGCCCGAGGGGCTCAAGAATGCTGGAGGGAGTTTCAGCAGAATGACTGCGAAGGTTCTCCAATCTCAGATAGGCAGAAATGTGTTGACTTATGTCGATGACATCATTGTAAAAAGCACGAAGCAAGAAAATCATATTGCTGATCTGCAGGAGACCTTCGCCAGCTTCAGACAAGCTGGTCTGAAGCTGAATCCAGAAAAATGTGTCTTCGGAGTGAAGAAGGGCAAATTTCTTGGATGCTTGGTTTCAACAAAGGGGATCGAAGCTAATCCAAATAAAATCGAAGCTATACTTCGAATGGAGCCACCAACCACAAGAAAAGGGGCCCAAAGATTGACAGGAAGGCTGGCATCTCTTAACAGATTTATATCCAGATCAGCAGAAAGAAACATACCATTCTTCGAGGTGCTGAAGTCAGCTGAAGTCTTTCAATGGGGCCCAAGTCAACAAAAAGCCTTCGAAGAGCTGAAGCAATACTTAATAGATCTCACAACATTAACTCCACCAACGCCAGGGGCTCCTCTGTTGTTATATGTGGCAGCTTCGCACTCAGCAGTAAGTGCGGCACTTGTTCAGGAGAAGTTTGATGGACAAGTCAAGAAGCAGGTCCCAGTATATTTTGTGTCTGAGGTCCTTAGTGTCTCAAAGAAAAATTATACAGAGCTGGAGAAGGTATTGTATGCCGTTTTAATGGCATCCAGGAAGCTTCGGCACTATTTTCAGGCATTCAACATTATTGTTCCTTCTTCGCAGCCGTTGAAGGACATCATGAGAAATAGAGAAGCTACTGGGCGTATTGGAAAATGGGCTGCGGAGCTAAATGAATTTTACATTGATTATGTGCATAGATCCTCAATTCAGTCTCAAGCATTGGCAGATTTCATTGCCGACTGGACGCCAGGGGCTCAGGACGAAGAAGCGAATAAAGATGTCGAAGTATGGACAGTGTTTTGTGATGGCTCTTGGGGAACCTTCGGAGCAGGTGCAGCTGCTGTGTTGGTCTCACCGTCCAAGGTTAAAACTTGCTACGCAGCAAGACTTGACTTTAGCTGCACAAATAATATAACTGAGTACGAAGCCCTGCTTCTGGGTCTTCGGAAACTAAAGGCAATGGGAATCAGAAGGGCGATTCTTAAAACTGATTCCCAGGTTGTTTCGGGTCATATTGACAAAAGTTGCAAGGCTAAAGACCCGAAGCTTGAAAAGTACCTTGATACGGTCCGAAGGATCGAAGCTTCCTTCGAAGGATTTTCTGTTAAGAATATTCCTCGAGGACAAAATGAGCATGCTGATTTGTTGGCCAAGTCTGCAGCACAGGGGCTGCCGCTACCTTCGAAAGTGTTTTTCGAAACAATAAAGGCACCTTCAGTGGAGCTACTTGAAAGAGCAATCCTTAATATTTCTCCTGTGTACAGTGAAGATTGGAGAACTGAAATAATCTCTTACCTTCAGGGTAACTTCCTATCAGATGACGAAGCTTATAATAAAAGAATAGAGGCAAGAGCTCGTCCGTATATCATGATAGAAGGGGAATTATACAAGCAAGGAGTTTGTGCCCCGCTGCTCAAGTGCTTATCTAGAGCCGAAGGTATAGAATTGATGAAAGAGATACATGCAGGCCTATGTGGATCCCACATCGGATCCAGGCCGTTACTTGGAAAAGTTTTTCGCCAAGGGTTTTATTGGCCGAAGGCAGCTTCGGATGCAGCAGAGTTGGTTCAAAAGTGCGAAGGTTGTCAGAAATGTGCAAGAGATCAAAAGCAACCTTCGTCCTTGACACAGCTGATACAGCCCGTCTGGCCATTGCAAAGGTGGGGTCTCGACTTGCTGGGTCCATTACCACCGGCTCAAGGCAATCTGAAATATGTTATAGTGGCTGTAGAGTATTTTTCCAAGTGGATCGAGGCGAAGCCATTAGCTACGATAACTTCGGCCACTGTCCAAAAATTTTTCTGGCAGAACATTGTCTGTCGCTTCGGAGTCCCGAAGGCCATCACTGTAGATAATGGAACACAGTTCGACTCCGAAGATTTCAGAAATTTCTGTGATCAAATTGGAACGAAGATACATTTTGCATCAGTCAGGCATCCGGAGTCGAATGGGCTTGTTGAAAGGGCCAACGGCATCATAATGACAGGAATAATGAAGCTAATCTTTAATCAACCAAGGGGAAAGTGGCCAGATCAGTTGACCAAAGTGGTGTGGAGCCACAATACAACAACATCAAGGTCTACAGGCTTTACCCCATTTAAGTTGCTATTTGGTGACGAAGCAATAACCCCGGAAGAAGCCAAAGCTGGATCAATAAGAGTGGTAGCTTCGGCAGAATCAGGCCCCGAAGATACTTGTCTTGTGGAAAAAGATGCCTTAGAAGGGATCAGGCTTCAAGCCGTGGAGAATATCAATAAATACCAGGCTGAAACAGTCAAATGGCGAGATAGAAAGGTCCGGCTAAAAAATATTGAGCCAGGACACTTGGTGCTTCGGAGAGTAGCTAACCCAGATACAGTGGGCAAGTTACAATTGAAATGGGAAGGGCCTTTCTTAGTAGCATCTTCGTCAAGGCCTGGTTCGTACAGACTGAAGGACATGGATGGCAATGAAATTCCAAGATCTTGGAATGCGGATGAGCTTCGGCGGTTTTATGTATAATTCGATGTAATTTTTTATGTTTTTTCTTTTCTTTTTCATGGCACCCTTTTCCTTTCTAAAGGGGGAGAAAGGTTTTTAATGGGGCCATCATATGTAATTTTCCTTTTTAGATTTATAAGAGCAAAATCCCCCAAAGAATGTAAATGTAAAAGCTGAGAGCGCACCATCGAGTGCCGAAACTGAAAAAGAGAAAAAGCTCCAAAGACGTCCCTAAGGGGATGCAGAGCTCACAGCGAAAAGTCAACGCTGATTCCGCCGAAAGTAAAAGGCGAAGAAGCTCCAAAGTCGTTCCTAAGGGAATGCAGAGCTTATACCGCCTAAGTAAAAGGCGAAGAAGCTCCAAAGACGTTCCTAAGGGGATGCAGAGCTTACAGCGAAAAGTCAACGCTGATACTGCCTAAGTAAAAGGCGAAGAGGCTCCAAAGTCGTTCCTAAGGGAATGCAGAGCTAATGTGTGGTTGTTTCTAAGGAAGTAATGGCTGAGAATGTGGCTTCGGACATATGCTTCGGACATTCATTCGCGCATTACATTACATCATAACATTTGCATGCATAAGCATTCATTCATAGCATTTGTGTTCAAAAGTGGTTGCTTCGGCAAAAAGAATAATTGGTCTTTTATGCTTCGTTGATCGGCAAAGAGAAGTGGCTTTTTATGAATCGTTGTATAAAAGAAAAGCTTCGGCAGAAGGGAGAATTAGTTTTTTTATATGAATCGTTGTATAAAAGAAAAGCTTCGGCAGAAGGGAGAATTAGTTTTTTTTATATGAATCGTTGTATAAAAGAAAAGCTTTGGCAGAAGGGAGAAGCGGTGTTTTATGCTTCGTTGTGTACGAAAAGAAGGGAAGGTGTTTTTTCGCTTTCGGCTCAAAATACTGATTTCGTCCACATCAAAGCACTTCAGTAGAAGGGTAAGAATATATTACAAGGTATGTACAAAGTTCCTTGAGAACAGTCTAATTATATTTACAAGAGTTGTTACAAAACTATCCTGAGTTTTTCTATAGCATACTTCTACTGATCTTCATTAAGCTTCAGCTTCGGCGACAGCTTCGGCGACATATCTTAGGCATCATCTTCACCTTCGTCATCCTACATAAATCAAGGAATCGTAAGTAAAAATCAAGTGCAAAGGAAAAGGTAAGTACGAAGTATCATTTCTTACTGGTTCAAGATGACTTCGGGCTTCGTCTCTAGCCTTCTCCCGCCCGCCTTTTGTCCATATCATTTTTATAAATCTATTTGAGATGCTTCGGGCGAGGTCAGGTATATCATCCAGGATTGATGGAGATAGGGTGAAGTTGGGCCTGTTGACAATTTTTCCGTGCTCGCAGCCGGCCTTCAGGAATGCAGCAGCGGTACCCCGAGAAGCTACCCAGGCACAGAAGTCGCCGTGCCCGGCTATAACTTCGTCAAGTTCTTCGATTTCAGCTTCAATATGATCGAAGGCCTGTGGTAAATTTTCCGCTGAAGGGTTAAATTTCCCGCTGCTGGCTCCAACAGAGTAAAATATCTTTTTTAATCGTCCAATACAATTATTGCTAAATTTCAAGCATTTGTCTTGAAGGCTTGTTAATGATTTTTTCAACTCTGAGCTGGTCTGGACTTCGGCTTCAAGCTTCGAATTAAGCTCTAGCTTCTCCTGATCGAATTGTTTTGATTGACTAATAAGCTTCGAACCCAACTCTGATACTTTAGCCTCAGTCTCAGCCAGCAAGCCTTCGGTCGATTGGAGCTCGAAGTCTTTCTTTTCAATGATGGCAGATTGTTCTTTTATCTTGCTTTCTAAGTTTTCAATTATAGCTTCGTGTTTTTTGTCCTCCAAATCTTGCTGCATCTTCAGAGCTTTGCTCAGTAGCATGCTCTGCACAGAAACAACTTACGTTGGTAACATTTTCATTATTAACAGCAATAAAAACCAGAGAAAAGGTTCTTTACCTTGAAGTTGGAGTAAAATAAGCTGCCGACGATATGTTGTCGTCGGTAGCGGCTGATGTCTGTCTCTAGCTTCGGAAAACCGATACTCTTTGATAGAGTACCGATTACCTTAGCTCCAGTTTGGTCTCGAATGCAGCCCAATTTTTCGTCATCAATGCCTCCAAATAGAAGGGCTCCGGGCTTGTAGCCGCAAGATTTGGCATAGTCCTTGAGTTCTTCTATTTCGTCCTTCGTCAGTTTTTGCCCAACTAAATTCTGGAAAGAGTAGGCTTCATCGTCCGAAGTGTCTTCGGCTATTTCTGTTCCTTTTTCAGGCACTGTGGCCATGGTTTTTTCAGTAGTAGCACCAGCTTCTTCTGCAGCCATGTCTTCCAAAATTTTGTTAATATCCTCAATGGTTGTTTCTAAATTCACATCTTCGGCTGTAGCGGCTTCGGTAGCCGCGACCTCCGAAGGTGCGACTTCGACGTTTGTGGTGCCTTCGACAGCTGGTGTTTTCTGAATTGACGCTCTAGGCGGCGTCTTGTCGATCACTTCAGTTACCGCAATAATTCTTTGCCGCTTGGGTTTGCTTATCATCGTTTGATCCGGCTCGTCCACCTTTTGAAAAAGCTTCGTCAGTTGGAGCCCTAATGGACTTAGCTTCGTGGGCATGGGTTCAGTTATTACCTTTAAAATTTCCTCCACGTCGCTGGTAGAAGGCGGTGTGGGGGTCCCCTCTTCTTCGGGTGATTTGCGCTTCGAAGTAGATATTTTTCTTTTCTTGGGAATTTTCTTCTCCTTTGCTGGCCTTCCTTCATCCCTGATCAGAGTTTCGGCTACTCTTTTTCTTTTGTGGCCCTCGGCACCCTTGTTCAACTGCTCATAGTCTGGGTATTCGAAGCCCAGGGCATCGAGCACTCGGTTCAGCCTTCGCTTCGGTCGGGCGCCGAAGGCCGCTGTCATTAGTTGATCCTCTTTTTTGGAATAGTTCCCCAGGATTTCATTGCACATCACCTCAACTATGTCTAACCACTCTTTGCAGGGTTTTTTAAAGTACTTCTTAAACTTGAAGTGATAAGGAAGCCGGACAAGCTCTCCCTTCTTCTTCTCTCCCTCCAGCTTCGGCATTTCCCACTCTTTTAGAGTAGGGAAAACTCTGAATGCCAAAAATTCCTGAACTAGATCCCTGGTGCCAATATGTTCTGAAATAATTTCAAATTCACCCAGAGCAGCCCAGGTGGGACCTTCTAGATTGCCGATGTGGCATCGTGGCCTCGTCTCTCCGAAGATTAAGTCCAGAGGGCTTTGTACCAATTTTTCTTTGTCTTCGTCAACTTTTACATAAAACCACTCAGATTTCCAGCCTGCTGGCCATTTGCTTCGGTAGCTGATGACAGGACATTTTGTTGTCTTCCGGTAGGCAAAATTATAGCAACCGAAATTATCATGTAGCCCATCTTTTCTAGCCTTTGTTTGGTAATGTAATTCGTGAACTCGGCAGAAGCTGTCGGCAAACGGTTCCACAGCTTGGCTTCGGAGAGCCCAGATATAAACATTGAGCCTAACGATGGCGTTAGGAGTCAATTGATGAAAGTAGATACCGAACCTCTTCAGTATCTCCGCAATAATATTGTGAAGAGGGAATCTAAGCCCAGCCTTTAAAAAGCTCTTGAAGATAACAATCTCATCCTTCCCTGGCTTCGGGGTGGTTTCTTCTCCCCCGAAGCGGAGTAGCTTCTTCTGATCTTCATTGAAATAACCTGCTTTCACCATCTTCGAAAGATCAGCTTTTGAAACAGTTGATTTCCCAAAATCCAGGTGACTGGGCTTGCTGGGCATAGCAATGCGGTAGTCATCTTCGGGGTCAGTCCCTTCAATGTTTTCTTCTTCTCCTTCGGCAGTTGTTGGGTTTGCTTCAGCAGCAGGCATTTCTTCCGCAGTCAGTAGACCGGAACGCTGCATCGCTTCGGAGATGGGCACAGTGTCCGAACCTTCGGCTTCGTCTCCCTCACGTACAACTTTGGCAGTAGATCGCACTCTCGCCATTTGATTCTGAGTTTGGGGAAGTCAGAAACTTTTTTCCTTTTTCTTTTCTCCGAAGCTCTTCTTTCTGACGAAGCAGACGTCGAGATGGACCTTCGTTCGATTCTGAGACTCAAGCTTCGGCTATGGTGGAAAATTTTGGCAGCAAAACAGTGCAAATAGCAATGAATGCTGTGGTAACTTCACACCTACCCGTTTGTTTATATAGTGCTGCAGGTAAGAAGGCGAAGCGGCAGGATTTTTGCACCACGCGGGCAGTCACTTGTACTCGCTGTGCAGTGGACCGCAAAGGTCATACAGTAACTCTGCAAGGTGGGCCTGGCACGTGCTCGGAAGCCGGATCGTTTCTCCGCAACGAGCTCAGGGAAGGTGTTTTTTGGACCTTCGGCTTCCCGAAGCTGAAGAGGTTTTTTTTCACGGGTCAAGCTCGTTACGAAAAACGATCTAGCACCGCGAAAGGGGCTACTGTTGGGGTCGTGCTTCGGTGCGCCGAAGGTCTCACACGAAGAAGCAGCTTCGGCTGAAGTCGTCTCCAAGAGATGGCCGAAGGTTCCTTTTCATGGAGCTTCGGCGTTTCAAACCGACATAGAGATAGAATGACCTTTTTATACATATAGGTCTGAGTCAATGTTGTAAACTTTTGTAAGGGGCATAATTGTAATTTGTCACAGGCTGCGACCTGTGCCTATAAATAGATGAACAGCACCTCTGTACTGTTCACGCGAACCTGTTATTTGCCTTCGCATCACACTTGTACTCTCGCCTTCCTCAGGACCGAAGGTACATTTGTAATTTGAAATCATTTATATTCGTTCATGTTAGTAAAAATGGAAATGATTCTATGTTAACATTTAAATGTCTATTTTATACATCATGATTTATACGAATACTTCATCCTTCATTATCATGTTTACGAAGGTACGTCCTTCGTAACCTTCGTCCGAAGTCCCTTATATTCCGAAAGGATATAATGTGATGAAGGACGAAGGACCTTAATATTTAACATTTTCTGTGTTGCCTTGTTCTTAACTCTTAGCACTTGAGAACAAGCCCCCAACACTTACTCTTGTGCTTTCACTTTGATATTTGTTGTAAGGGTGAGAGACTCCAACTTGTGGAGATTCCTCGCAAACGGGAAAAGAGATAAGCAAAGAAAATCCATGGTATTCAAGTTGATCATTGGATCACTTGAAAGGAGTTGAGTGCAACCCTCGTCCATTGGGACGCCACAACGTGGAGGTAGGCAAGTGTTATACTTGGCCGAACCACAGGATAAACCACTGTGTCTCGTGTGTTATCTTTCTCTGTGGTTATTGTGTTTCACAAGAACTCTTCTAAAGCCACTTGGTTCTATTGCACTAACACTTAACCAAGTTTTGTGGCTATTAGTGTTGAAATTTTACAGGATCACCTATTCACCCCCCTCTAGGTGCTCTCAATTGGTATCGGAGCCGTTCTCTTCACGAAAGGGACTAATCGCCCGAAGAGATGGATCCTAAGGGAAAGGGGATGGTGGTCAACGATAAGAAGAAGGAGTCCATCTTCAACGAGCCAAGGGACAACAAGCCCACTGACTCTGGCTTGAGTCATAAGAAGAAGGACGGGAAGAAGAAGAGGCGCATCAAGAAGATCGTCAACTACGACAGCGACGAGTCTTCTTCTTCCCCAAGAGACGACGACGACGAGAAAAAGAAACCAGTTAATTCAAATTTTTCATTTGATTAATCTCGTATTCCTTATAATTCCAATGCTCATTTGCTTTCTATTCCTCTTGGTAAACCTCCACACTTTGATGGAGAGGACTACGCTTTTTGGAGTCACAAAATACGTAGTCACCTTTTCTCTCTTCATCCTAGTATTTGGGAGATAGTTGAGAATGGAATGCAATTTGATAGTACGGATAACCCTGTCTTCATTAACGAACAAATTCATAAGAATGCACAAGCTACCACTGTTTTGTTAGCATCGTTGTGTAGGGATGAATACAACAAGGTGAGCGGCTTGGACAATGCCAAGCAAATATGGGACACCCTCAAGATATCACATGAGGGGAACGACGCCACCATGATCACCAAAATGGAGTTGGTGGAAGGCGAGCTAGGAAGGTTTGCCATGATCAGGGGAGAGGAGCCAACTCAAACATACAACAGACTCAAGACCCTGGTCAACAAGATCAGGAGCTATGGAAGCACGAGATGGACGGACCACGACGTCGTCCAACTTATGCTCAGGTCTTTCACTGTTATTGACCCTCATCTTGTGAACCTCATACATGAAAATCCCAGGTACACAAAGATGACGCCCGAGGAGATACTCGGTAAGTTTGTTAGCGGGCGTATGATGGTCAAGGAAGCAAGATATGTTGATGATGCATTGAACGGCCCAATGCCCATCTATGAGCCCCAGCCCGTTGCACTCAAGGCAACAAGCAGCAGCAGGGAGGAGCTACCTACAAGGTGGCACAAGTTGAGGCTGCCGGGCTAAACGAAGATGAGATGGCCCTCATCATCAAGCGCTTCAAGACCGTGCTAAAAGGACGCAAGGAGCATCCCAACAAGAGCAAAGCAAAGGGAAAGCGCTCCTGTTTTAAATGCCATAAGACTGGTCATTTTATAGCAAATTGTCTCGATAATGATAATGACTAGGAACAAGAAAATAGCGGGAAGAGGGAGAAGAAGAAGGCCTACAAGAAAGCGAAGGGCGAGGCGCACCTTGGCAAAGAATGGGATTCGGATTGCTCTTCGTCTGACTCCGACGACGAAGGACTCGCCACCTCGGCCTTCAACAAATCGTCTTTCTTCCCCAACGAACGCCATACTTGCCTCATGGCAAAAGAGAAAAGGTAAGCGTTTGAGAAACCCCTAAGTATACTACTTCAAGTGATGATGATTCTAGTGATGATGAAGTAGACTATACCGATTTATTTAAGGGTTTAGATAGAGCAAAAGTAGATAAAATTAATGAGTTAATTGATGCTTTAAATGAAAAGGATAGACTTTTAGAAAAGCAAGAGGATATATTATATGAAGAGCATGATAAGTTTGTAAGTGTGCAAAAGTCTCTTGCTTTAGAGGTTAAAAGGAATGAAATGCTATCTTCTGAATTATCTGCCTGTCATGAAACTGTGTCTAGCTTAAAGAGTATTAATGATGATTTAAATGCTAAGCTAGAAGTAGTTAATAAATCTAGTTCTTGTATAGAGCATGTTGTCATTTGTAATAGGTGTAAGGATTTTGATGTTGATGCATGTGTTGAACACCTTACTTCCATTACAAAATTAAATGGTGAAGTGGCAAGTCTTAATGCCCAACTTAAGACTTGCAAAAATGACTTTGATAAGTTAAAATTTGCTAGGGATGCCTACACCATTGGTAGACATCCCTCAATTAAGGATGGACTTGGCTTTCGAAAGGAAGCCAAGAACTTAACAAGTCAAAGGGCTCCCATTTCCATCAAGGAGAAAGAGAAGGCCTCTATGGCTAGTAGTAGTCAAAAGAATCATGCTTTCATGTACCATGATAGAAAATTTTCTAGAAATTCTCATTATAATAGGAGTTATAATGCTTTTGACTCACATACTATGAATGATTCAAGTTCTAATTTTTATGATAGGCCTAGGAGAAATTTTGTGTCTCATGCTCCTAGGAAAGTGTGTGATAAACCTACCACTGTCTTTCATGCTTGCAACACTACGTTTGTTCTTTCATGTAAAAATGAAAAAGTGGTTGCTAGAAAGTTGGGGTCCAAATGCAAGGGAGATAAGACTTGTATTTGGGTACCAAAGGCTATTGTAACTAACCTTGTAGGACCCAATAAGAGTTGGGTACCTAAAACTCAAGCCTAATTTGCCTTGCAGGTTTATGCATCCGGGGGCTCAAGCTGGATTATCGACAGCAGATGCACAAACCACATGACGGGGGAGAAGAAGATGTTCACCTCCTACGTCAAGAACAAAGATTCCCAAGATTCGATCATCTTTGGAGATAGGAACCAAGGCAAGGTTAAAGGACTAGGAAATATAGCCATTTCATCCGAGCATTCCATATCTAATGTGTTCTTAGTTGAATCGCTCGGGTACAATTTATTGTCTGTCAGTCAATTATGTAATATGGGTTATAATTGTCTATTTACCAATGTAGATGTGTCTGTCTTTAGAAGGAGTGATGGTTCACTAGCTTTTAAGGGTGTATTAGACGGCAAACTCTACTTAGTTGATTTTTTGAAAGAGGAGGCCGATCTAGATGCATGCTTAATTGCTAAGACTAGCATGGGCTGGCTGTGGCATCACCGTCTAGCACATGTTGGGATGAAGAACCTTCATAAACTTCTAAAGGGAGAACATGTGTTAGGGCTAACCAATGTATTTTTCGAAAAAGATAGACCTGTGCAGCTTGTCAAGCAGGTAAACAGGTGGAAAGCACTCATCACAGCAAGAATGTGATGACCACATCAAGACCTCTGGAGCTACTTCATATGGACCTCTTCGGACCCGTCGCCTACCTCAGCATTGGGGGAAGTAAGTATGGTGTTGTTATTGTTGATGATTTTTCCCGCTTCACTTGGTATTCTTTTTGCAGGATAAATCAGAAACCCAAGGGACCCTAAAGGCGCTTTCTAAGGAGAGCTCAAAACAAATTTGAGCTCAAGGTGAAAAAGATAAGAAGCGACAACGGGTCCGAGTTCAAGAACTTACAAGTGGAGGAGTACCTTGAGGAGGAAGGAATCAAGCACGAGTTCTCCGCTCCCTACACACCACAGCAAAACGGTGTGGTAGAGAGGAAGAACAGGACGCTTATAGACATGGCGAGGACGATGCTTGGAGAATTCAAGACGCCCGAGCGGTTTTGGTCGGAAGCTGTGAACATAGCTTGCCACGCCATAAACCAGGTCTAGATTCATCGTCTCCTCAAGAAGACCTCGTATGAACTTCTAACCGGTAACAAACCCAACGTTTCATACTTTAGTGTATTTGGGAGTAAATGTTACATTCTAGTAAAGAAAGGTAGAAATTCCAAATTTGCTCCCAAAAGAAGGGTTTTTGCTAGGTTATTACTCAAATACAAAGGAGTATAGAGTCTTCAACAAATCATCGGGTTTGGTTGAAGTCTCTAGCGACGTTGTATTTGATGAAACTAATAGCTCTCCAAGAGAGCAAGTTGATCTTGATGATGTAGATAAAGATGATGTTCCAACGGACACAATTCGCACCATGGCGATTGGAGATGTGCGACCACAGGAACACCAAGAACAAGATCAACCTTCTTCCTGAACGATGGTGCATCCGCCAACTCAAGATGATGAACAGGTTCCTCAAGAGGAGGCGTGTAATCAAGGGGGAGCATAAGAAGAACCAGCTTTGGAGGAAGAAGCACCACGGGCCCCTCCAACTCAAGTCCGAGCGATGATTCAAAGGAATCATCCCGTCGACCAGATTTTGAGTGATATAAGCAAGGGAGTAACTACTCGCTCAAGATTAGCTAACTTTTGTGAGCATTACTCGTTTGTCTCTTCTATTGAGCCTTTTCAGGGTAGAAGAGGCCTTGCAAGATCCGGACTGGGTGTTGGCCATGCAGGAAGAGCTCAACAACTTCAAAAGGAATGAAGTTTGGAGCCTGGTGCCACGTCCCAACCAAAACGTTGTGGGAACCAAGTGGGTGTTCCGCAACAAGCAAGACAAGCACGGGGTGGTGACACGAAACAAGGCTCGACTTGTGGCAAAAGGTTATGCCCAAGTCGCATGTTTGGATTTCGAGGAGACTTTTGCTCCTGTGGCTAGGCTAGAGTCTATTCGCATTCTATTAGCCTATGCCGCTCACCACTCTTTCAGGTTGTTCCAAATGGATGTGAAGAGCGCTTTCCTCAATGGGCCAATCAAGGAGGAGGTGTATGTGGAGCAACCCCCTGGCTTTGAGAATGAACGGTACCCCGACCATGTGTGTAAGCTCTCTAAGGCGCTCTATGGACTTAAGCAAGCCCCAAGAGCATGGTATGAATGCCTTAGAGATTTCCTAATTGCTAATGCTTTCAAGGTTGGGAAAGCCAATCCAACTCTTTTCACTAAGACTTGTGATGGTGACCTATTTGTGTGCCAAATTTATGTCGATGACATAATATTTGGTTCTACTAACCAAAAGTCTTGTGAGGAGTTTAGCAGGGTGATGACACGGAAATTTGAGATGTCAATGATGGGCGAGTTGAACTACTTCCTTGGGTTCCAAGTGAAGCAACTCAAGGACGGCACCTTCATCTCCCAAACAAAGTACACGCAAGACCTGCTCAAGCGGTTCGGGATGAAGGACGCCAAGCCCGCAAAGACACCAATGGAAACCGACGAACATGTCGACCTCAACAAAGGAGGTAAGTCCATTGATCAAAAGGCATACCGGTCTATGATAGGTTCCTTGCTTTATTTATGTGCTAATAGACCGGATATTATGCTTAGCGTTTGCATGTGCGCTAGATATCAATCCGACCCAAGGGAATGTCACCTTGTGGCCGTTAAGCGGATTCTTAGATATTTAGTTGCTACGCCTTGCTTCAGGATCTGGTATCTAAAGGGGTCTACCTTTGACTTGATTGGATATTCAGACTCCGATTATGCCGGGTGCAAGGTTGATAGGAAGAGTACATCAGGGATGTGCCAATTCCTAGGAAGGTCCCTGGTGTCTTGGAGTTCAAAGAAACAAACTTCTATTGCCCTATCCACCGCTGAGGACGAGTATGTTGCCGCAGGACAGTGTTGCGTGCAACTACTTTAGATGAGGCAAACCCTCCGGGACTTTGGCTACAATCTGAGCAAAGTCCCACTCCTATGTGACAATGAGAGTGCAATCCGCATGGCGGATAATTCTATTGAACACAGCCGCACTAAGCACATAGACATCCGACATCACTTCTTGAGAGACCACCAGCAAAAGGGGGATATCAAGGTGTACCATATTAACAACGAAAACCAGCTAGCCGATATCTTCACCAAGCCTTTAGATGAGAAAAGGTTTTGCAGGTTGCGTAGTGAGCTAAATGTCTTAGATTCGCGTAACTTGGATTGATCTATAGCATACATGTGTCTTATGCCTTTGATCATGTTAATTTATGCATGTAAATCTATTTTGTTCATTTGTGGTGCTCAAGTTGTGTCACACCCGGGTTTCGGGGCACCAAGACCCGGGCGCGAACATCATCACCAGGTGTGCTGGGACCAAGTCTCACACATATGATGAATCATGGCACAGGATCGAATGTCACATCTTTGCTATATAATAGGAGTTCTATACAAAATAAATAATTACATTATAAGGAGACAACGGTCCAGCAACCCAAAGTTGACTGGGAGACGACGGCCTAGACCTCTCACGAACTCGTCACAGCATCCTCCAAGCGCCTCCTCCTATGGTACATGTTCTTGACCTGTGTGGGGGGGGTGTGAGATAGCAAGAGTGAGCTCACATACGTTCATAGCTCAACAAGTTGTGGGGAATAATGTGCATGAACTCGCCAAAGGTGGGAGCTCACAAAGTGTAAGGCTTACCAAAGAGGATAGCTGAAGCTGAGTATTGCTTTTAAAGTTGGTCAAAATTTTATTAGCAATTACTAAGTATAAGTAAATACCAAACCCAATTAAGTAGTAGAACAAAAGTAATAACAACACCTGCGATGCAATGCATATGACAAATTGAATTTAGTTCCATAGATTAATCATGTGAGTGTCCGAGCTGCTCATGACCGTGAGCACGGCTAGTATACCAGTTTTACACTCTACAAAGGTTGCGCATCTTTACCCACAAGTCATGTTACCCATCTACCAAGAGATGGCCAATCCCACACACCTCTACCGAGGAGGCGAGGAAGGGTAACACTACGAGGCCTTTACAAAGTTCCACTAGCTTCAAAAAACCCGCTACAGTTTATAGGAAGCTCCAATGCAGGAATCCCTCATCTGACCGCCATCGCAGCAAAATCAACCCGAGGACCTCCCTACACTGACCACTCTCCTACTGCCCTTGCCCCTTTCGGGTAAGGTAGTCCTCCACTAGCTTTCCTAGTTAGTCAACCAAGGGCATCCCATTAAACCCTTGTGTTAGCACTGTTTTCCTGGGTGGTTCTCCATGTTCCAATTAACATAATGATTGTTGGGGCGAAGGCGAAGACGCCACCCTTCGCTCGAGGCCTTCGCCGTAGACGTTGGTCCAACGGAGACAAGGCAACGGGCAGGGGACACCCTTCGCCCCATACAACATCGGACGAAGACCTGTGACGAGGTCATTCCACCGTGCGGCCTCGTCCAGCATGGGGGCCCACTTGTGATCCGACCCATTGTAACGGGCCCTTCGTGGCCGCTGCGTGTTACGGACCTAATTTGTAAAGGCGTCCCTATAATTACAGTCTATAACCCCGCTTTATGGGAATATTCCGGGGATAACCTAGGTGTCTGAGGGCACATGCGTCCTTAACACGGGACGCTGGGCACCCGGACACCTATAAATACCCCCGCACAGTGCCCTTGAGAGGCTAGATGAACAGAGCTTTTGCCATTACGTGCTGAAACCCTGTTTGCGCTATTACTCCCCCCCGTCGGATCAGCTTGCGCCAGTGAGTAAGTTCCAACATTTGGCGCCCACCGTTCGTGCTACGAAGAAACCACCCGCGATGGCACCCAAGAAAGCTAGCTCGAAGGCTGACGAGGCTGCGAAGGCAGCACTACTGGCCGCAAGAAAGGGCAAGGCCCTCGCACTCACCCACTCCACCCACCAAGAGGCTGCTGAAGACGATGTTCCCCGCACCTGCGAAGACAACGCTCTCTGCACCTGCGGCCTTGAAGGACAACCGCAGCCTCCCCCAGGCTTCGCCCCACAGGTGGGCGCGGACCTCACCGAGGACGGTGAAGTCCTCGGCTTCGCCCCACCGGAGGGCGCAGACCTCACCGAGGACGGTGAAGTCCTCGGCGTTTCAGCGGAAGAACAGCTACAGCTGCGCGCCCTGCGCCTCAAGAACCGCAATCTCCAGAGGCAAAAAGAGATACTGGAGACCAAGCGCCAGCGCGTGTCTGCACTAGCCAAGGTGTGGCAAATGATACGCGACGAAGAGCAGAAGGCCCAGGACCTCGAGCGGGAGATCGCGCTGATGCAGCGCGAAGGCCACCTCGGCTTGCAGCACGGGCCACCCCTGCAACAGCGCGCGCAAGTGGAAGACCCGCACTTCCCCCAGCGCGACTACACCTTTCCACACGCCGCGCCATTTCAAGGGGTCAACTACCTCGACGAGCGAAGTCCCCTGGCGCCACATCTGCAAGTGACACCCTGGCCTGCCAACTTCCGGGCAGGGACCTATCCCAAGTACAACGGCAGCACAGACCCAGCACAGTACATCATGAGTTATCAGGTCACCGTTGCATCTTCCGGAGGGGACGACGCCACAATGGCCAAGTCTTTCATCATCGCCCTCGAAGGCCCAGCTCTCACCTGGTTCACCAGGTTGCCCCCGCTATCCATTGACTCCTGGAGAAGCCTAAGGGACAAATTCCTGCTCAACTTCCAAGGGTACCGCCCAGACACTGACGCCTTGGCCAAACTCTCACTCTGCAAGCAGCTGGAAAAAGAGACTCTGCGGGAGTATTACCGCAAGTTTCTAACACTCAAGTTACAGCTGCCCTCAATTGATGACCAGATCGCCATTCACTACGCCATCAGTGGCCTTCGCGCCGGCGTCCTTTACAGCCATTCACGGATTGTACCTGTGCATGAAGATACCAGGTCCGTTAGGCGCCATCTCGGTCTACGACAATCAGCAGACTGCGCGCAATATAGAGCGGGACTTTGTCCCCGGGCAAAGAAATGTCCACTGCCTCACAGCCCAGCGCGAGGTCCCAGCGCCCGCCAGCCCAACTGAAAAACAACACAAGGCGCAGCTGCAAAGCAACGACGGGACCAAGACTGTTCCCCTCGACCAGGCCACGCCCAAGCAAACAGTCACGATCAGCGAAGACCTCACTCCGCATGACGAGGAAAAACTCTTGTGCTGCTTGTCCAAGAACAAGGACGTCTTCGCTTGGTCAGCCCTCGACCTGGTCAGGGTCAGCCGATCCATAATTGAGCACAGCTTGGGAATCGACCCCTCGGTGAGACCGAAAAAACAACGGCTTCACAAAATGTCCGACGAGAAGACAGAGGCCGCCAAGGTAGAGGTACACCGCCTCCTGGAAGCCAAATTTATCGAGCCAGTGGCTTACCCCACGTGGCTCTCCAACGTGGTAATGGTGCAGAAAAAGAGCGGCAAGTGGCGAATGTGCATAGACTTCACCAGCCTCAACAAGGCCTGCCCAAAGGACAACTTCCCGTTGCCTCGGATCGACAAAATAGTCGATAGCGCGGCCGGGTGCGAGGTCATGTCACTCCTCGACTGCTTCTCCGGTTATCATCATATATACATGAAGGAGGAGGACAAGGCCAGCACCAGCTTCATAGCACCCTTCGGCACATATTGCTTTATCAGAATGCCGGAGGGACTCAAGAACGCCGGGTCCACCTTCTCCCGGCTCACTAAAACAGTGCTTGAAGGGCAAGTCGGCAGAAACGTATTCACATACGTGGATGACATCGTCGTCGCCAGCAGGAATAAAGAGGACCACCTCGCAGACCTCGCCGAGACATTCGCGAACATGCGGGACGCACGACTTCGCCTGAACCCCGATAAGTGCGTCTTCGGTGTTCGACAGGGGAAAATATTGGGTTATCTGGTATCGCACCGCGGCATCGAGGCCAACCCAACCAAAATCTAGGCCATTATCAACATGAAGCCCCCGCAGTCAGCCAGAGAGGTCCAGCGTCTGACGGGCAGAATGGCCGCCCTCAACAGGTTCATTTCCAAATCTCCTGAGCGAAGTCTTCCCTTCCTCAAAACACTCCGCGGCGCAAAAGACTTCGCTTGGGGACCAGAGCAGGCGGCGGCCTTCGCCTCACTAAAACAGTACCTGATGGAGTTGGCCGTTCTTACGAGCCCCGACTCTTCGCTACCACTGTTGCTTTACGTTGCGGCTTCGCCGCACGCGGTCAGTGCGGCACTGGTTCAGGAGCAGACAGTAGAGGGCGTGATCAGGCAGTGCCCAGTATATTATGTCTCCGAAGTGCTCACACCGTCAAAATGTAACATGATGGAGCTCGAAAAGATTGCATATGCAGTTGTTATGTCTTCGCGCAAATTGCGCCACTACTTTGAAGCATTCAAGGTCCGCGTCACCTCAGATAGGGGACTTGGCGAATTATTCAGAAACCCGGAGGCATCGGTACGGATCGCCAAATGGGCGGCCGAACTCTCCGGATACCACATCACTTTCGAGCCCAGGACAGCGATAAAGTCACAAGTTCTAGCAGACTTCGTCGACGACTGGACCGGGCCAATAACACAGCCGGATCCGTCTGCAGAGAAGGTTTGGACAATCCACTGCGACGACACTTGGTGCCATGCGGGGGCAGGCGCTGCTGCAGTCATCACCTCACCCGCCGGGGTCAGGCACAGATACACGGCACGCTTAAGCTTCGCTCTGGAATCTGACAGATGCACAAACAACATAGCAGAATATGAAGCTGTCATCCTCGGCCTCCGCAAATTAAGGGCCCTCGGCGTCACCACCTGTATAGTCCGAACATACTCCAAGGTAGTCGCCGGCCAAGTTGAGAAAGACTATGCAGCAAAGGACCCCGCACTTATGCAGTACCTCGCGGCCATCCGAAGTCTCGAGAAATAATTCAAGGGATTCACATTGCAGCATGTGGACCGGGCCAAGAATGAAGAAGCTGACGTATTGGCCAAGGCAGCCGCCAGGGGTGAAGCCCTACCCTCCGACGTATTCTATCATGTCATCGGCACGCCAGCCGTCCGCAGCCCTGAAGGGCTCCAAATAACCAACGACAGCGAGGGCCACCGCATGATCAATCTTATCATGACCGAAGACTGGCTGGCGCCAATAACCCTGTACCTGCAGGGGTACTATCACCCAGTCGACAGCAACGAGGCCAAGCGCCTCCACCACCGAAGCCGGGACTTCGCATTGATCGAGGGCCAACTTTACAAAAAGGGGGTCAGTCAGCCGATGCTTAAGTGCGTCACCGAGACCGAGGGCGTTCAAATCCTGCGCGAAGTCCACAGGGGGACCTGTGGCTCCCACGCAGGCCCCAGGGCCCTAGCGGCAAAGGTGATACGCCAAGGTTTCTACTGGCCCGCCATCATCTGCGCCGCAAATCAGGTTGTCAGATCCTGCAAGGCCTGTCAGAAATTTTCCCCACGCTCGGGACGCCCCTCGCAGTTCACGAAGCTGATCGCCCACACGTGGCCCCTTCAGCGCTGGGGCCTAGACATTGTCGGGCCCCTGCCCACGGCTCAGGGGAACCTCAAGTTCACCTTTGTAGCCGTTGAATACTTCACCAAATGGATTGAAGCGAGGGCAGTATCCACCATCACATCGAAGACGGCCCAGAAATTCTTCTGGCAAAATATTGTTTGCCGCTTCGGAGTACCATCCGAACTCACGGTCGACAACGGCAAGCAGTTCGACAACCAAGATTTCAAAGACTTCTGCTTCTCCATCGGCACCAAGCTTGCCTTCGCCTCCGTGTACCACCCCCAGTCCAACGGAGTCGTGGAGCGCGCCAACGGCAAAATTTTCACAGCTGTCAAGAAAATGCTCCTCGACGACAAAAAAGGCAAGTGGCCCGACCTGTTACCCGAAGTGGTCTGGGCACTGAATACAACTGAGTGCAGGGCGACTGGGTTTACCCCCTTCCGCCTATTATACGGATCGGAGGCCATGACTCCGCAAGAAATAAAGCATGGGTCGCCTCGGACAGCCGCGTCGGCCGTCCCAGACGTAGACGAGCCGACTTCGAAGGATCTCATCGACGAAGACCGCGTCTTCGCCCTACAGGCTCTAGACAAATACCAAGCCCAGACAAAAGCATGGCGCGACCAGGCAGTCGTCCCAAGGGAATTCAGCAAAGGAGACCTCGTCCTCGTCCGGACGGCTCGAACGGAGTCCAGAGGCAAGCTGGAGCCCATGTGGGAAGGCCCTTACATTGTCAAGTCGAAGGCCTCCCCCAGCGCATACAGGCTTGCAACGCCAAACGGCGAAGACTTAGAGCATTCCTGGAACATTGATAATCTGCGCAAATTTTTTGTTTGACTCATCAGGGCCAGCTCGCCCTTGTAATTTGCAAAAACAATTTTGTTCTGGCCCGCACTCTTTTCCTCCCGGGGGGTGAGGTTTTTAACGAGGCGGAGTCATGTAATATACAAGAGAAAAATCCCCCGCAAAATCCACGTCGAAACAAGACCGCACAGACGGTCTTCGACATTCGACTAATACAAAGTCACCGCGAGGTCCAGCGGCAGCCACCCTCGCGTGCGACAACTCCGCGCAGAAGTCGCCTAAGGGTGCAGCCGGACTAGCATAACAAGTGCGAAAAATCGAAGTCCTCCACGAAGACTATCCGCGCAGAAGTCGCCTAAGGGTGCAGCCGGACTAGCACAACAAGTGCGAAAAATCGAAGTCTTCCACGAAGACTATCCGCGCAGAAGTCGCCTAAGGGTGCAGCCGGACTAGCACAACAAGTGCGAAAAATTGAAGTCTTCCACGAAGACTATCCGCGCAGAAGTCGCCTAAGGGTGCAGCCGGACTAGCACAACAAGTGCGAAAAATCGAAGTCTTCCACGAAGACTATCCGCGCAGAAGTCGCCTAAGGGTGCAGCCGGACTAGCACAACAAGTGCGAAAAATCGAAGTCTTCCGTGAGGGCTATCCGCGCAGAAGCCACTCAAAGGTGCCGCCGGATTAGCACTACAAATACGAAAAATTGAGGTCTTCCGCAAAGACTACCCGTGCAACAATCGCCTAAGGGTGCAGCCGGGCTAGCACAATAAGTGCGAAAAATCCTAGTTTTCCGCGAAAACTATCCCTGCAGAAGTCGCCTCAGGGTGCAGCAGGGACAGCGCAACGAGTGCGACGAACCGACTACAATGGTACAACCGGACGAAGCCTAACAAGTGCAAAAACAGCTACACCAAACTGTCCGCACAAAGACCGACTACACGCGCACCAGACCAACATAACAAATACACCAGACCAAGCACATAACGCCCTCGCGAACATAGCCGAGTGTGCGAAGGTACACAACCTCATCATACAAGCCATTACACATGTACAAGCGAGGGCATCACACTCTACATCGGCTCAACCTTCGGAATAATTCCCATCTCCCTATAGTTAAATAACATTATCCTAAGCTCCTCACCCGCAAAAAGACTTCGCAACTCCCCCTCACCTGCACTCACAGCGGCCGGCAAGGACAACAGTTCCTGCCTGCCAGCCCCACTCACACGAAGCCGACCGACGTCCGCCCCACTCACTCTACGCTTCGCAACCGCCCTTCGCCGCCTATGCCCAGTACTCGGACCAGGCACAACTTCAGCATCCGCAGCTTGCGGCGAAGCCTCCGTCGCTGCCACATCTAAGGCCGCAAAGTAGTCCAAGTCCTCATCCGACGACTCCTCAGTCCACTCAACCGAGCTCCCAGAGTCACCAAAATCAGAAAACTTAGATGCAGACCCGTCCGATTTATTCCCGTCATCCACAGTCGAAGCCGCCAAACAATTAGTAGCAGCGGTTGCGTGCGCAGGCCCAAAATCTTGAACCTGCGCAGCAACCAAGGTTCAACAACAATATCCAAAATTTCCTAACTACCCACACCCACTAGGCCACCTGCGAAGACCCAGCCGTCGCGGGAGCCTCCGCCGTCGCCTCCGCCGCCACCGTCACAGGATCTTCAGCCCTCGGCGCAGCAGTTGGCGGCGGGCCTCCGCCGGCCGCAGCGGCTGCGGGGGCATCAGGAGCGCCTTCGGCGTTTTCCGGGGGCAGCTCCAGGGCGACCTCGGACACAGCCGCCGCCGGGTTCGACTTCGGGTCAGGCAGCACGCTGTTCAAAGCCCCGAAATCATCCACCCTCTCGCCGTGCGCCGCCTGAGACACAGCACACAAATTCAGCAAACCCATACATAGCCCACACTCAACAAACACCAAACAAAAGCCAAACAATTACCTGACCCCTCGCCGTCTCAGCCCGCTCCCTGACCACCTCTCGACTGTGGGGGCCCCACATCCGGTCGTAGAGGGCTCCTGCGGATTCCTTCACTATAGGGTCCTCAACCTTGTAGATATCACGCTCGAAATCCTCATCAGCTTGGTCGAAGACCTCATAGTGCCGGCACCCTTCGCGAGAGAGCGCGTTCATCGCCCCCTCGCAGGTGACCAGGGAGGCATAAGACATAAACCCCTCCATGATGGTGGGGAGCGCCTGTAGCTCCTCCTGTACCCACTCAAGGCAGCGAAGTCCGGGCTCTCGGTCCGGCACTTCAAATTCAGCGGTCCGCGCGCCCAGCTCATAGTATGAATCCATAAGCTGCTTGCGCGTCCGCTCAGCCTCCGTGCACGTCGAGGCCTCGGCCCTCTCCACACGGCTCTGCAGAGCGCTGAGCCGCTCCTCCAACTGCTCGGCGCGCTGCCTGGCAAGACTGCCCTCCACCCGCGCCAAATTGGCCTCCGCCTACGCAGCCTGCGCCTTGGCGAGGGCCTCATTAGCCTCCTTCCTCTCCTCCGCCAGTTGGCGCCGAAGGTCAGCCTTCTCACCCTCCAGCACAGCCACCTTTTCCGCCAGCTTGCGGCATTTGCTGTCGGCGGCCGACTTCTCTCGGACGGCGTCAGCATGTTGCATCCGAAGTCTCTCGACTTCGGCAGACACAACCGCCGTCAGCGCTCCCGACGCCGTGCGGTCAGCGAAGTCAGTCGCCTACAAGACACACATAAGACCACAGCCCCAGCAAAGCCGGTAAAAAACCGAAGTCCAGCTCCACGTACCTAACTTAGTGCCTCCTTCAGCTCCTTCAGCCGGCGGGACATAGCACCCGCCTCGTCCCTGACTGCAGCGAGCGCCGGAATCTCGCCACCGGCACTAAACGCACCGCCCTTCGCCCCGGCAGGCGGAGCAACAACAAGTTGGCCTTCGTCCGACCCTGCAACATATCAACTTATTAACAAAAAAAATCGAGACAGCGACTTACCAACAAAATAATCCTCCACACTAATGTCGGTGGCGAAGTCGGCGATGCGCTTGCCCGGCGGCGGCAACTCTCGAGCCGCCTTCGCAGCCTCCGGTACCCCGCTGGGCATAGGGGCGGCCTTCACAGACTTGGAACCACCGGCGGCAGCTGCCTTCGCAGCCTCCGGCGCCCTGCTGGATACAGGGGCGACCGACTTCGCCACCAGCGGCGGCTGGCCTCCGCCGGGGGCAGTAGCCTTCGCAGCCCCCCGCTGCCTCTTCGGCCTGGCTTCATGAAGCCTGACGACCGCCTGGCGCTTCTGTGCAGCTCCCTGGCGATCCTTGTCCATCACTACCGACACAACAGCAGCAATATTCCGCCCGTAAGGAAACACTTTCCAATCACGAACCATGCGAGATGTAAAAAAGTCTTCGCCGGTCGTGCGGGGGACAGGAACATTCTTAGGCCACCAACCCCCGGTAACCCTCAGCATCCACGCCGAAGACTCCTGGAGCTCGGGCGAAGACATCCTTCCCCCCGAGGCCGCGCATGTCCTCATCAATTCTCTAGCAAAACCATCAGAAACCCCAAGTCCTCCCACAGCAGTACCTAGTTTCCTCTTCTTAGAGGACGGGGCGGCCGCCGGCGCGGGGTCGTCTCCAGACTCTACCACCGGTTTCTTCCCACAACGATCCAAATCGTCTTGGCCGGGATAACCGCCATACGGCAGGCGATTCAAGTCAAAAACCCTGTTCAAGCGGTCATTTGACCCGTGAATGTCCCAGCTACGCTGGCCCTCTGTCCTCGGCACGTACCGACCAACGATCCACACCGCCCCATCTTCTGCCTCATGCACAAAGGCGGCCGGATCGCGACTATGCAGATCCAACGCGAAGGCAGGACTTCGCACCATCTTCCCACCATGGGAAGGCATCTGGCGAGGGCACACTTCGCCCAACGCCCAGCCATGCACCAAAGGCCATACCCCATACGCCACAAATTCCTCAACCAAATCGCGCCCGCTGCTCAGGCCGGCGGCACACCAAAGGGCCCCTTCATCCGCATCCTCCTCCGCCACTTCAAAAGGCGGGTATGCTGAGTAAAAATGCGAGCACATCTCGGACACGGGGAGCCCCGGATGGTCTTTGACTGTACCCTCCGCGACGTAGAACCAAAACTCATGCTTATTGCCCCACTTGTTGCGGGCGCAAGGAACCAACTCAACTACCTCCATCGTGGTCTTGCCGGTCTTCGGCGTAAATGTACAGGACCTAAACTGGGCAACTTCATCTCCAATCATCCTCTTCTGCCATTGCAGCCAATAGTACTTCGCGAAGACTTCGACTAATGGCTGTCCGCCGTACGAAGTCATCGCCTAGACATACTTCGACAGAGCCACCACGGCATTCGGAGTCAGCTGATGGATCTGAACATTAAATCTGCGCAGGACTTCTCCAACAAATCGGTGCGCAGGCAGGCAGAGACCAGCGACGAAGAACGCCTCGAACACAACCAACTCTCCTTCCGGCTCGAGGACTTCCTCTGCCTCCGGGACACGAGCGACTCCACCGCCAAAGTAACCCAGCCACTGCATATCTTGCACGCGGACCGACGACATCCGCGACACACCAAAATCCAACGTATCGCCGGCGCGCAACTCCTCCGCCACAGTACTCAGCGTTTCCTCAGACGACGCGTCGGCCGGCGGCGTAGCGGCAGCAGAAGAAGAAGAGGTCGGCATCGCTACGTACCGTCGGCGGCGGCGGGTGGTCTGCTTCACCCGAGCCAGATCTCCGGCGAACAAGAGCAAGGAGGGCAGACGAGCAGCAAGACGGTGGAAAAGGCGGCTAGGGTTTTCACGGAGCGCGGAAAGATAAGGTTCAAAACGCGCCGCCCCCGCCCCCTTTTATACACAGGGCGCGGCGCTTCGGGAAACTCGCAGTCCAACAGTACGGTGTCAATCAACGGTCATGTCAAAAACCCCCGCGGAACCACTTCGAGCGAGGGCAGCGTCTCCGCCATCTAGCAACGTCTTCGGCACCAGATGACTTAGTCGAACTGGTCCCTCGGAGGGCAAATGTTGGGGCGAAGGCGAAGACGCCACCCTTCGCTCGAGGCCTTCACCGTAGACGTTGGTCCAACGGAGACAAGAAACGGGCAGGGGACACCCTTCGCCCCATACAACATCGGACGAAGACCTGTGACGAGGTCATTTCACCGTGCGGCCTCGTCTAGCATGGGGGCCCACTTGTGATCCGGCCCATTGTAACGGGCCCTTCGTGGCCGCTGCGTGTTACGAGCCTAATTTGTAAAGGCGTCCCTGTAATTACAGTCTGTAACCCCGCTTTATGGGAATATTCCGGGGATAACCTAGGTGTCTGAGGGCACATGCGTCCTTAACACGGGACGCTGGGCACCCGGACACCTATAAATACCCCCGCACAGTGCCCTTGAGAGGCTAGATGAACAGAGCTTTTGCCATTACGTGCTGAAACCCTGTTTGCGCTATTACTCCCCCCCCCCGTTGGATCAGCTTGCGCCAGTGAGCAAGTTCCAACAATGATCTTATCATGAACAGTAATAAACAACTGATAATAAAGATATAATCATGAATAAAATGTATCTCTATACCCAAAACCACATAAAGCAATAGCAGGTACTACCCAAAAATTCAGTGGTGAACAAGGTATAAAGGTAGTCAAACTAGGGTAACCTATTGGGTCCCATCAAACTTAACCTATGCAGATCATTATGATTAATTAGAACATGAGTGGGTAAAAAGAAGTGATCAAGGGCACAACTTGCCGGGGACTTGAGATTCCAGGTACCAGGATGATCTTCATGTGACTCGTGACCTCGCGCTAGTCGTAGCAATACAAACAAACATGACATGGGCAAAATTAACATCACACCAAACATAAGAATAAACTGTGTAATAATATTCTACGCGTTGCTACGAGATCGTGGGAATAAGAATTACTAAATTCGGAGCTACGGTTACCGAGTTATGATTTTCCGAAGATCCATGTGGTTAAATATTGAATAGACTAAGTGCAACATTTTAACTTATATTTCATGACAAAACAAAGTTACCAGATAATACTAGATATTAATGTGAGACTAATGCAACTAGAATGGATCAAAACGGAGTTACAGTTATTGAGTTATGAATTTCTAGAGTTATTGAGTACATGGTATAGATTAATTCAGATGAATAATTTTAATTCATGTTTCATTGCTAAACATAGGCACTAAGTGGTAGACAATATTAAAACAAAATTAATGCCTCTAGAACGAATTAATTTGGAGCCAAAATGAATTTAATATGAATTATATAAGTCTCAAGATTTATTTTTGTATTAAAAATCTATTTCTAATATTAATTTTCTATTTTTATTGTTCTCTGGACTGGGCGTAAAAAACAGAGGAACGCGGGGGTTAACTCGAAAAATTTCCCAAGACTTAGGATCCACCCAGAGATGGACCGCAGGTCGTTTTCTATAAAGGACAGGGGCACTATTGCAAAATGCCACGACGAAGGGGTATCGTGCACACAGAGCCGCCAGATTAGGTTTGGACGGCCCAGATCAATCGTACAAGGGGGCATTCCCTGATCTAATTGGAGCCGCCCGCATGAGATCAAACGGGCACGATTTAGTTTTGCTTGAGTCAATCCTAACCACCGATCCGATCCAGCGGCCGAGCTTATACGCGTGAAGGGGTACGCCGACACCTAATCCCAGTCGCCCAACTAGATCCAACGGCGCACGCACCGTCTTCCTCCCGACGGCGCAACAGCCACTGGAGCTGAGCGGGGCGCGGCGGCGCGCCATCGGTGAAGCACCGCCAAGCGTACCCGAGCGCCAAACCAAAAACCACCCTGTGCAACGCAACACTGGGAACACGTGTGACTATATGGAGAGCATCTTACTGCCATTAAATTGGTGAAGCATCCCAGCCACGACATGAGGCGGCCGACGGTGAAGGGTTCGCTCCGTTGAGGAATTCTGGGGTCATTAGACATTCATCCACCCTATCACGGCCATGAGCACCACCCCAGAGATTCCAAGTCGCCCCCAGGCCAGATCACGCACCCCAAACGGTAACACAGGCAGGGAACCGCAACAGCGGTAGCTTCCTTTCTCTATCTCCGAATTATGCTTGCAATACCAGGCGTTGCGGTGCGATGGCACGGGGTCACGAGGCCATACATTTATAGGAGCAGGAGGCGAGTCCGCACCGAGGAGATCGGCGCAGAAAAGCTTACCAACCCCGCGAAGTTTGCGGCAATGGCGCAAGAGCCGCGGCCAGATCCCATGGGCCCACTAGCCAGTGACCAGCCACGCAACGAGAAAACAAGGCACCCGCAGCAGATGGGGTTCTGAGTAGTGTGGCCCGCAGGTTGTTATGATCTCGATCCAGTTGCGCCGACCTCCACAAAATGCGCGGTGGCCATTTCCATCACCGCCGCACGAGGTAGAGGACGACCCTGGCCTCCCTGGCCCACCTGCCTGTAACGCCCTGAATTTGGGGGTAGAATTTTTTTCTTCTTTTCTCTCACCAAATTCAGGCGTTACTCTTTCCTTTTCCCTTTTCTCCTCGCTAAGCCTTGATCTTTTCCAAAAGTTATAGCGAGAATTAGCTCGACATCTTGTGTAAGCAAAACCTAGAACTATTTTTGGTTGTTGCATCATGCCGGATTATGCACTCTTTTGCTTGTGGTTGAGTGAATCTTTTCTTTTTCTCTCCCCCCCTTCTCCCTTTTGGCCCAGCCGCCCCCTCCCCCTTCGCGTCGGCCCAGCTGGCGGCCCAGCCGCCCCCCCTTCCCCCCCTTCCCGCGTGGGCCCCGCGGTAGCCCAGCCGCCCCCCTCTCCCCGCCGTGGGCCGCCCAGCCGGCCCAGCCGCATCCCCTCCCCCCTTTGGGCCCAGCCGGCCCAGCCGCCCCCTCCCCCCCTTTTTTCTTTTTCCAAAATTCCCTCCCCGCGGGCCCCACCTTTCATACCCCTCCCCCTCCCCAACTCCCTCTCCCCTAACCCTAGCCGCCGCCGCCGCCCCTTCCCCCCGGCGCCGCCGCCGCGCCGCCCCCTCCGGTGAGGCCCCCCTCTCCTCCCTTCCCCCTCCCCCGCCCGCCGGCGCCGCTCCCCGGCGCGCCACCCCGGGCCCACGCCCGCCCCTCGCCGCGGCAAGGCCGCCCCGCCTCGACCCCGCCCGGCCCCGGTGCGCCGCCCTCCGGCGAGCCCGCGCCCCGGCCGCCCCGGCTCGGCCACCCCCGGCCCCGCCGCGCCCGGCCCCGGCGAGCACGGCCCCGCCCCCGCCGCGCCTTGGCTCGGCCGCCCCGCCTCGCCCCCCTCCCCGGCGAACCCGCGCCCGCCCCCGCGCCGCCTCGCTCCAGCAAGCCCGCCCCGCCCCTTCCCCGCGCTCGGCCTGGCTCCGGCGAGCCCGCCCCGCCCCTTCCCCCCCTCGTCCGGCCTCGCTCCGGCGAGCCCGCCCTGTCCCCGTCCCGTGCCCGGCTCGGCCGCCCCGCCCCGCCCTGGCTCGGCCGCCCGCCTCCGTGCCTGGTTCGGCCGCCTCCCGGCGAGCTCGGCCGCCCCGCCCCGGCTCGGCCGCCCCCGTCGTGCCCCGGCTCGGCCGCCCGCCCCCGCGCCCGGCCTCGCCCGGCCGTGTCCATGCGCTCGGCCGTGTCCTCGCCCGGCCGTGTCCTCGCCCGGCCGCGTCCTCGCTCGCCCGTGCTCGCTTGCCCCGGCGTGCTTGCCCGCTCGCCCTGCCGTGCCTTGCTCGCGTCGTGACGGCCCCGGCGTGGCCTCGAGTTCGGCCCAGCGTGCCAATGGCGCGCGGCCTTGAGCTCGGCTAGCGCGCGGCCCCAACGTGCGCACGGCTAGTTCGTGGCGTGTGCGTGCGGCCTCGCGCGCGTGCTCGTGTAGTGCGCGTGCCTTGGCACGACCCGTCGTGCCCCCGTCTACCCCAGACGTCCCGTCTACCCCCCCTGTGTCCTATGCGCGCTAATCACGTGTTTTTATTAATAAGATAGGAGTCTCAATTTGGAAATTGGTTACGTTAGTTAATTTGTATAGCTAATCGTCTATCTCATTCAATGTTAATCTACTAAAAGTGGTCACGTTTACATTAGTGCATGTAGCTAATTCTTTTGTTAGAACCAATTGGAACTAGAGCACGTAACGTTTAGTTATTCGTTTACCCGTAGTGCGTCTCGGGCATAAGCTTTAACTCTCGCGAGACCTTTCCCCCATTTCTTTCTAACCAAGGTAAATTCATTATCGTATGTGATATTCTATGCATATTTACTTTATTTGTTCCCTTGTATGGTGTACTGTTTGTTTCCTAATTTGAATGGATGGATGTATGTATGCTTGCAATCGCATAGAGAACGATCCGGTTGAAGAGCCCGAGGAACCCGCAGGAGAAGCCCCTGAGCAGCAGTCGGTTGGTGGAGGCAAGTGTCCTTTGACCTATCTCTGTCCTATTCATTCTTTAATTCACCTCCCGCATTACACATTTATACCTAAGGATTGACTAGCTTTTGTTATCCATATCCTTGTTTACCTATCTGGGTTGGATTATTATTGTTTAGCTTTATGCTATTGCTCAAGTCTAATCAATGAACATGATGAGATTATCCATGATACGCTGTTTTCCCTTCTCTTATTATGATGTTGTACTTGTGGCCTTTAAGGGGGCTCGAGCGGTTTCTCGAGTGCTTCTCCGTAAGGACCTGTTCTATGGATGACAGCCCGGGAAAACTGTGCAACCATGAGGGTGGAATGGGGTGCCCTTAGCTGAATAATTAGAGGATCCGGGGTGTAGTTCGCTTCGTCGTCGTGCCGTCAATGGGGCTCGGTGTATGCGGCTCGCTCTGCCAAGGTTGATTTGTCCCTTGGGGAGGAGTGCAGTACAATTAGGAAACCTAACGGGCGGCTACAGCCCCGGGGAATCTTTGTAAAGGCTACGTAGTGAAACCCTGCCTATTCACCTTGGTAGTGTTTAAGGGTTTGATCGGCCCGAGGCAAGAGGGAATCACAGCTTGTGGGTAAAGTGCACAACCTCTGTAGAGTGTTTGAAAACTGATATATCAGCCGTGCTCGCGGTTATGAGCGGCCAAGGGAGCTCCAGTGATTAGTGGTACTTGATCAGAGACATTTTGGTTTACAGGTGGCAATGAGACTGATGGTTTTGGTTGTCTATGGTGCTGGTAAGTGGTATTCTTTCCATTTGGAAAGGGTACATCAGGCTAATAACTTGGGTTAATGTTAAAACCTGGCTTTCTACTAGTAAATAATAATCTGACCAACTAAAAGCAACTGCTTGACTTACCCCCACATAAAGCTAGTCCACTACAGCCAAACAGGATACTTGCAGAGTATGTTGATGTGTACTCACCCTTGCTCTACACACCAAACCCCCCCCCCAGGTTGTCAGCATTGCAACCACTTCTCAGGAGAAGATGAAGCTGTGGAAGGAGACTTCCAGGAGTTCCAAGACTACGACGAGTTCTAGGTGTGGGTTAGCGGCAACCCCCAGTCGGCTGCCTGTGAAGGCCGCGTTTATCTACGTTTCTTTTCTGCACTTTGATTTATTGTAAAGACTATGTGGATGTCTCAGACACATGATGTAATCGACTATTATTTTCCTTTTTAATACTATTTGAGCACTGTGTGATGATGTCCATGTTATGTAACTGCTGTGTACGTGAATTGCTGATCCTGGCACGTACATGATTCGCATTCGGTTTGCCTTCTGAAACCGGGTGTGACATAAGCTGGTGTCAAAGCCATGCTGACTGTAGGACCGCTAACCTAGAGTAGAATGGTCGACCTAAGGACTATAGACCTCTGTCCCTGCCTTGACTTTGATATCCCTTCAAAAGTTGGTCATATCAACCAAAACCTATGTTCTACTAAATATTATACCTTGCTGAAAATTGTGTTTTATTTCTAATCCTTCATTTACTTATGGTTCATTACTTGCTGGTCATATTAATTCTGTTCTCACTCTTTTGCTTGCGGTGTCTTTTGTAGATGGCTCGTCTTAGACACACTGCACGGAAGTCTGTCATCCCCTTCTTACCCTCCCGCCTTGCTGAGCGTCCGCTTCGCCGTCCCGTGGCCGAACAGTCTAGCCATATGGAGAGACTGCACCACCGCCTGCATGAGGAGCAGGAACGTCGACGATAGGAGCAGCAGGGTTCTTCCTTCTCGCTCCAGCAGGAGATAGAGTCTGTGAGGAGCTGCTCTCCTGTGCTTCCCCTGGAGGCGCCCCCTGCACCACCACTGGGCGCCCCAGCCTCTGGAGTAGCTGCTGGAGGAGATCCAGACGATGGAGGTGGCGACGACAGCTCGAGCCACGACACCGACTTCCCTGCTGACCAGGAGCCGGAAGGATGGGTTGCTCGACCCATCACTCGCGACGCTGCTCGCGGGTGTCACTTCCACGATGCGCTCGACACCCTGCTACGTCGGGCACTTGACCGGCGTACTTGGTCCATCGAGTATCGCTGTGTGGTCTACCAACATAGTCGCGGGGTCTACCCGGACCGCTGGGAGGCAACCTGCTTGGTGCGCCGTCCGGAGAACAGTCTCCAGGGTGCGGAGGCCTGCTCAGAGCACTATTCCATCTCTGAGCGGGACTCAGCTGAGGCGGCCATGCAAGATGCTGCATGGCGTGCGCTTTCGCACTACTGCTCGGTTCTCGGTGGGGTAGCTGACGGTCTCGACCTGAGATATTACCCCCGCCGTCCATCTGGCAGCACAGGAGGCGTGATTGTCTCACCTGTCGGTGAGGACAAATTCTAGGTTGAGCAGCACAGTCAACCTAGCCGCCGTGCTAAACACGGAGCTGGACCATGCATTAGACGAGCTGAGTAGGGCTCGTGCTGAGATCGCCCTGCTGCGGGCTGAGCGCGTGGAACGTCGTCACCTGGATGACGGTTCCCCCGCTCCCGTCGGGACTCAGCACCCGTACCGCTCACCTCGGCGTGGACGCCAGTCTTATGGCAATCCCGACTGCAAGACCAAGATAAATCTAGAACCATAGATCGCTAGAGTTGGATCTTGTAATTAATACAAAATGTACACGTAGAAGCTACAGTCTTAGTGTTAGTGTCGCGTTTAGTTAGTCTTAGTTAGATAGGGTAGTTTGCTATATCCTGTGCAACTATGTTTGTCATGATGAACTATGTTTGGTTTGGATCTTTGTAATGACTGTCACCAGAGTGTGGGTATCCCCTGCATTTTTGTTTACATATTATGTTATTGGAGTTAGTTATATAGTTGGGAAACCTTTTATTCCACTTTCCTCTTTATATGAGAAGCTGTGTTGGTCTGTGTTGGAGATCAGTGAAGATGCTCATCTGTTCAGTGTTGTTGAAGAATTCTATACTCTTTTCTTATGCTGCAAGATTTGTCAGATCAGTTCTGATGTGTGGTTGCATTATGCAGATGTCAGAGAATAGGCGTAGAGGAGGAAGGCGTGCTCAGCAGGAGCGAGCTGCTCAGCCGGATGAGGTGCCTCCGCAACAGCATCTGCCGCCCCCGCCCCCGATGTCGATCGAGCAGATGTTTCTAATGCAGACTCAGGCAGTTCAAGCCATCGGTCAGACTCTGGCCGCCATTCAGCAGCAGCAGCAGCAGGCTCCACCTCAGCCTCAGATGCCTCAGATGCCCAGGGACAAGCGTGCTGAATTCATGAGAGGTCATCCCCCAACATTTGCTCACTCTTCTGACCCCATGGATGCTGAAGATTGGCTGCGCACTGTGGAGCGGGAGTTGCATACCGCTCAGTGCGATGACAGAGAGAAAGTCATGTATGGTCCCCGTCTGTTGAGAGGAGCAGCCCAATCATGGTGGGAGTCTTATCTCGCCACCCATGCCAACCCCGACGCCATCACTTGGGAAGAGTTCAGAGGTAGCTTTCGTCAGTACCATGTGCCTGCAGGTCTGATGACAGTGAAGAAGGAGGAGTTCCTGACCCTCAAGCAAGGGTCATCATCTGTCAGTGAGTACCGAGACAGGTTTCTGCAGTTGTCCCGCTATGCTCCTGAAGATGTCAACACCGATGCCAAGCGACAGTACCATTTCCTGAGAGGCTTGGTTGACCCTCTTCAGTACCAACTGATGAATCACACCTTCCTGACATTCCAGCACCTGATTGACAGAGCAATCATGATGGAGAGGAAGCGTAAGGAGATGGAGGATCATAAGCGTAAGATCAGTGGACCTCAGCCTGGAAGCAGCAATCGTCCTCGTTTCTCAGGCAATCAACCTCAGCAGTTCAGGCAGAACCAACGTCCACCTCAGCAGCATCAGCAGTTCCAAAGGCAGTATCCTCAGCACCAGTACCAGAACCGTCAGAGCAATCAGTCAGGAGGTCAGTTTTAGAGGTAGAATCAGCAGGCACCCCGTCTTCCTGCCCCAGCAAACCAGCAGAACAGTCAGGCAGCACTAGCTCAGGTTGGAAATAGAGCATGTTTCCACTGTGGAGAGCAAGGCCATTGGGTGATGCAATGTCCGAAGAAGGCAGCCCAGCAGCAATCAGGCCCCAATGCCCCAGCAAAGCAGAACGTGTCTCAGCCTGGAGCAGGCAACCGCTCTTAGCCACGTTACAATCATGGGAGACTGAATCACTTGGAGGCTGAAGCAGTTCAGGGGACCCCTGGCATGATAGTAGGTACGTTCCCAATCGACTCTCACATTGCAGAGGTGTTATTTGATACTGGAGCAACGCATTCTTTCATTACTGCATCATGGGTAAAAGCACATAATCTTCCAATTACTACCATGTCAACCCCCATTCAAATTGACTCAGCCGGTGGTAGAATTCGAGCTGATAGCATATGTTTGAATGTAAGTGTGGAAATAAGGGGGATAGCGTTTCCCGCTAACCTCATAGTAATGGGTACTCAGGGAATAGATGTCATCCTAGGAATGAATTGGCTAGATAAGTATCAGGCAGTTATCAGTTGTGATAAGAGGACAATCAAGTTGGTGTCCCCCCTAGGAGAGGAAGTGGTGACCGAGTTAGTCCCGCCTGAGCCAAAGAAAGGAAGTTGTTATTAGATGGCCGTTGATAGCAGTGAAGCAGACCCAATTGAGAGTATCAAGGTTGTGTCCGAGTTCCCAGATGTGTTTCCAAAGGACTTATCGGGTATGCCACCAGAGCGAAAAGTTGAGTTTGCCATAGAACTTCTTCCTGGAACCACCCCTATCTTTAAGAGAGCTTACCGAATATCCGGACCAGAGTTGGTTGAGCTTAAGAAGCAGATTGATGAGCTGTCAGAGAAAGGTTACATCCGGCCAAGCACCTCGCCTTGGGCCGCCCCTATCCTATTTGTGGAGAAGAAAGATGGCACCAAAAGGATGTGTATCGATTATCGAGCTTTGAATGAAGTCACCATCAAGAACAAGTATCCCTTGCCCAGAATAGAAGATATGTTCGACCAGTTGAGAGGAGCCAGTGTGTTCTCCAAGATTGATCTGAGGTCAGGTTATCATCAGCTCAGGATCCGACCTTCGGACATTCCGAAGACGGCATTCATTACCAAGTATGGGTTGTATGAGTTCACCGTGATGTCTTTTGGTTTGACCAATGCGCCAGCCTTCTTCATGAATCTGATGAACAGTGTATTCATGGACTATCTTGACAAGTTTGTGGTGGTATTCATTGATGACATTCTGATTTATTCTCAAAGCGAAGAAGAGCATGCAGATCATTTGAGGATGGTATTGCAGAGATTGCGAGAGCACCAGTTGTATGCAAAGTTGAGCAAGTGTGAATTCTGGATCAGTGAAGTCCTGTTCTTGGGTCACATAATCAACAAAGAAGGATTGGCTGTGGATCCGAAGAAAGTGGCAGACATTCTGAACTGGAAAGCGCCAACAGATGCTCGAGGAATCAAGAGTTTCATTGGAATGGCTGGATATTATCGGCGATTCATTGAAGGGTTTTCGAAGATTGCGAAACCAATGACAGCGTTGCTAGGCAACAAAGTTGAGTTCAAGTGGACCCAGAAATGTCAAGAGGCTTTTGAAGCGCTGAAAGAGAAGTTGACAACAGCGCCTGTCCTAGTCTTGCCTAATGTGCACAAGCCCTTCTCGGTGTATTGTGATGCTTGTTACATGGGTTTGGGATGCGTGTTGATGCAAGAGGGAAGAGTTGTGGCTTACTCGTCCCGATAGCTGAAGGTTCATGAGCAGAATTACCCAATTCATGATCTAGAGTTGGCAGCAGTGGTTCACGCGCTGAAGACATGGAGGCACTATCTGTATGGACAGAAATGCGATGTTTACACAGACCACAAGAGTCTGAAGTACATATTCACTCAGTCAGAGTTGAATATGAGGCAACAAAGATGGTTAGAGCTGATCAAAGACTATGAGTTAGAGATCTATTACCATCCAGGCAAAGCAAACGTAGTGGCAGATGCTTTGAGCAGGAAGAGTCAAGTCAATCTGATGGTCGCTCATCCGATGCCTTATGAGTTGGCCAAGGAGTTTGACAGGTTGAGTCTCGGATTTCTAAACAATTCGCAAGGAGTCACAATTGAGTTGGAACCTACCTTGGAGCGGGAAATCAAAGAAGCGCAGAAAAATGATGAGAAGATCAGTGAGATTCGGCGACTGATTCTAGATGGCAGAGGCAAAGATTTTTGGGAAGATGCAGGAGGTGTGATATGGTTCAAAGACCGCTTATGTGTTCCCAATGTCCAGTCTATTCGGGAGTTGATTCTCAAGGAAGCTCATGAGATAGCCTATTCGATTCACCCTGGGAGCGTGAAGATGATCTAATGGCTAAATACCCTGAGCTCTTTGCTAGCCAACCCTGAATCTCGAGGGCGAGATTCTTTTAAGGGGGATAGGTTTGTAACGCCCTGAATTTGGGATAGAATTTTTTTTCTTCTTTTCTCTCACCAAATTCACGCGTTACTCTTTCCTTTTCCCTTTTCTCCTCGCTAAGCCTTGATATTTTCCAAAAGTTATAGCGAGAATTAGCTCGACATCTTGTGTAAGCAAAACCTAGAACTATTTTTGGTTGTTGCATCATGCCGGATTATGCACTCTTTTACTTGTGGTTGAGTGAATTGGAGAATTATGCATATAAGAATTAGGCATATGAGAAAATATGGAAATTAGAAAAAAGAAAAGCCTTTTCTTTTTCTCTCCCCCCTTCTCCCTTTTGGCCCAGCCGCCCCCTCCCCCTTCGCGCCGGCCCAGCTGGTGGCCCAGCCGCCCCCCCTTCCCGCGTGGGCCCCGCGGTGGCCCAGCCGCCCCCCTCCCCCCGCCGTGGGCCGCCTAGCCGGCCCAGCCGTGTCCCCTCCCCCCTTTGGGCCCAGCCGGCCCATCCGCCCCCCTCCCCCCTTTTTTCTTTTTCCAAAATTCCCTCCCCGCGGGCCCCGCCTGTCATACCCCTCCCCCTCCCCAACTCCCTCTCCCCTAACCCTAGCCGCCGCCGCCCCTTCCCCCCGGCGCCGCCACCGCGCCGCCCCCTCCGGTGAGCCCCCCCTCTCCTCCCTTCCCCCTCCCCCACCCGCCGGCGCCGCTCCCCAGCGCGCCACCCCAGGCCCGCGCCCGCCCCTCGCCGCGGCAAGGCCGCCCCGACCCGACCCCGCCCGGCCCCGGCGCGCCGCCCTCCGGCAAGCCCGCGCCCCGGCTCGGCCGCCCCCGGCCCCGCCGCGCCCCGGCCCCGGCGAGCTCGGCCCCGCCCCCGCCGCGCCTTGGCTCGGCCGCCCCGCCTCACCCCCCCCCCCGGCGAACCCGCGCCCGCCCCCGCACCGCCTCGCTTCGGCGAGCCCGCCCCGCCCCTTCCCCGTGCTCGGCCTCGCTCCGGCGAGCCCGCCCCGCCCCTTCCCCCCTAGTCCGGCCTCGCTCCGGCGAGCCCGCCTCGTCCCCGTCCCGTGCCCGGCTCGGCCGCCCCGCCCCGCCCTGGCTCGGCCTCCCGCCTCCGTGCCCGGCTCGGCCGCCTCCCGGCGAGCTCGGCCGCCCCGCCCCGGCTCGGCCGCCCGCCCCGCGCCCGGCCTCGCCCGGCCGTGTCCCCGCGCCCGGCCATGTCCTCGCCCAGCCGTGTCCTCGCCCGGCCGCGTCCTCGCTCGCCCGTGCTCGCTTGCCCCGGCGTGCTTGCCCGCTCGCCCCGCCGTGCCTTGCTCGCGTCGTGACGGCCCCGGCGTGGCCTCGAGTTTGGCCCAGCGTGCCTATGGCGCGCGGCCTTGAGCTCGGCTAGCGCGCGGCCCCGACGTGCGCACGGCTAGTTCGTGGCGTGTGCGTGCGGCCTCGCGCGCGTGCTCGCGTAGTGCGCGTGCCTTGGCACGACCCATCGTGCCCCCGTCTACCCCCAGACGCCCCGTCTACCCCCCCCATGTCCTATGCGCGCTAATCACGTGTTTTTATTAATAAGATAGGAGTCTCAATTTGGGAATTGGTTACGTTAGTTAATTTGTATAGCTAATCGTCTATCTCATTCAATGTTAATCTACTAAAAGTGGTCACGTTTACATTAGTGCATGTAGCTAATTCTTTTGTTAGAACCAATTGGAACTAGAGCACGTAACGTTTAGTTATTCGTTTACCCGTAGTGCGTCTCGGGCATAAGCTTTAACTCTCGCGAGACCTTTCCCCCATTTCTTTCTAACCAAGGTAAATTCATTATCGTATGTGATATTCTATGCATATTTACTTTATTTGTTCCCTTGTATGGTGTACTGTTTGTTTCCTAATTTGAATGGATGGATGTATGTATGCTTGCAATCGCATAGAGAACGATCCGGTTGAAGAGCCCGAGGAACCCGCAGGAGAAGCCCCTAAGCAGTAGTCGGTTGGTGGAGGCAAGTGTCCTTTGACCTATCTCTGTCCTATTCATTCTTTAATTCACCTCCTGCATTACACATTTATACCTAAGGATTTGTCGGGGACCATAATTAGGGGTACCCCCAAGACGCCTAATTCTCAGCTGGTAACCCCCATCAGCATAAAGCTGCAGAGGCCTGATGGGTTTGATTAAGTCAGGGATCGGTCCATACGAGCGACTCGATCACGCCACGCCCGAGCCTAGCCTCGGGCAAGGGCAGCCGACCCTGAGGTGTTTCCGTCTCGCCCGAGGCCCCCTTTTTTTACGGCAGACGCATCTCCGGCTCGCCCGAGGCCTTGCCTTCGTTAAGAAGCAACCCTGACTAAATCACCGCGCCGACCAAAGTCACTGGGGCATTTAACGCAAAGAGTGAGACTGACGGGCTCGGGCTAAGGCCCCGGAAGACGGCGAACTCCGCTCCGCCCGACCCAGGGCTCGGACTCGGGCTAAGGCCCCGGAAGACGGTGAACTCCACTCCGCCCGACCCAGGGCTCGGACTCGGGCTAAGGCCCCGGAAGACGGCGAACTCCGCTCCGCCCGACCCAGGGCTCGGACTCGGGCTAAGGCCCCGGAAGACGGCGAACTCCGCTCCGCCCGACCCAGGGCTCGGACTCGGGCTAAGGCCCCGGAAGACGGCGAACTCCGCTCCGCCCGACCCAGGGCTCGGACTCGGGCTAAGGCCCCGGAAGACGGCGAACTCCGCTTCGCCCGACCCAGGGCTCGGACTCCGCCCTGGCCTCTGCCGAACGACCTCCGCCTCGCCCGACCCGGGAGCCCAGGTTCAGCCTCGGCCATGCAGGACAGACTCGACCTCGGCTTCGGAGGAGCCTCCACGCCGCCCGACCTAGGGCACAAGTCCGCCACGTCGACAGGAAACGCCATCATCACCCTACCCCGATCCGACTCGGGCCGCAGAAAACAGGACCGACGTCCCATCTGGCTAGCTCCGCCAGATAGGCAATGATGGCGCCCCGCTGGACCCATGACGACGATGGTTCTCAGCTCCCTTACGGAAGCAGGGGGACGTCAGCAAGGGCCCAGCCACTCCGACAGCTGTCCCCCCGCCAGGCTCCATTGCTTCTCCGACGGCCACGACGCCACACCAGCTGGGTGCCAAGATCTCTCCGGCTGCCACCTCGGCATGTACTTAGGGCGCTAGCTCTCCCCCGCTAGACACGTAGCACCTTGCTACACCCCCATCTGTACACCTGGATCCTCTCCTTACGCCTATAAAAGGAAGGACCAGGGCCTTCTTAGAGAAGGTTGGCCTCGCGGGAACGAGGGCAGGGGCAGGCGCTCTCTTGGGGCCGCTCGCTCCCCTCACCCGCGCGGACGCTTGTAACCCCCTACTACAAGCGCACCCGACCTGGGCGCGGGACGAACACGAAGGCCGCGGGATCTCCGCCTCCCTCACGACCCGGCTCCGGCCACCTCGCTCTTTCCCCCCTTCGCGCTCGCCCACGTGCTCGACCCATCTGGGCTGGGGCACGCGGCACACTCACTCGTCGGCTCGGGGACCCCCCGGTCTCGAAACGCCGACAGTTGGCGCGCCAGGTAGGGGCACGCTGCGTGTTGACGAGCAGTTTCCCATCAAGCTCCAGATGGGCAGTCTCCAACGACCTCTTCAACCCAGGACGGTGCTCCGTTTCGGGAGCCTCGAGTTCATGTCTTTCGACGGCAGCTACGACATGATACTCCTTCCACCGCCGCGCGACGGCGACAATGGTGGCAGACAGCCCGCCCGCTGACGGCGGAATCGACGACGTCTTTCCCGCGTGGGGGAAGGACAACTTTCGAGCTCGCCCCATCCTCTCCCTCGCCATCGGAGGAGGAGGCGGGGCAACCAGGGCCGAGCGGGAGGCTGCGCTCAGTCGGCTGTCGAGCAAATCGACATCCCAGCGCCCCAACGGAGGACGCGTCGGGCATCACCCTCGCGTTTGAGGCGAAGGCGAGCGCCGTCCCCCCGCGACACGCCGACCCCGAGCAAGTGGACGACGCCAGCGCGCTCACGGAGGGCCTGCAGGACGTCGCCCTCGCACCCAGGACGACGGTGCGATCAGCCCCCGATGTGACTTCGTCGCTCCTCGTCGACCAGAAGGTACCGGCTGATTCCCATCCTTTGTCATTTCAACTCGACCTCAACCCGCCTAGTGACCTCGCTCTGGCGGGCGCTCACGTTGAGGCGAGTGCAACCCCTTTCGGGTTTCGTGTGCGGTCGCCTTGGGACCGATTGACGGGTGTATCGACCTACGGACCCTCTGGGTCCGAGGAAGATGACGACCCCAGCATCTGCTGGGATTTCTCTGGATCTGGCAACCCCAGTGCCATGCGGGACTTCATGACCGCATGCAACTACTGCCTCTCCGATTGTTCCGACGGCAGCCGCAGCCTTGACGACAAGGACTGTGGCCCGAGCCGCGAATGTTTCCACGTCGAGCTAGGGGATCCCTCCGGAGGCAGCTGTCTCGGCATGCCGGAGGATGGTGATCCCCCTAGGCCAGCGCCTCACGCCGACATCCCGCGGGAGCTAGCTGTGGTCCCCGTTCCGGCGGGGGGTCACGACCCACAGCTCGAGCAAGTCCGCGGGGCGCAGGCCGGGCTCGATGAGGGAGCAGGAGCGCTTGAGGCAATCCGCCGGAACGTCGGGCAGGTATGGGTGGGCCAGCCCCCGGCCGGAGAAATACGTCACCTGCCCCAAGGTCTCCAGCACCGCATCGCCAACGATGCCAGGGACAGACCGCCACCCGCATCCGGCGGAACCGGTCAGGACCTGGCCGCCGCAGCGATGCTCCTCCGCGCGATGCCGGAGTCATCAACCACCGAGGGTCGGCGAATCCAGGGAGAGCTCAAGCATCTCCTGGAAGGCGCTGCGGCCCGGCGGGCCGAGAGCTCTGCCTCTCGAAGGCAGGGGTACCCCTCGGGGCCTCGTGCCGCGACTTCCCGACCCATGCGGGAAGCCTCGGTCTACACCGGGCGCACGCGCAACACCACGCCTGTGGCCCCGGGCCGCCTCGGCGACGAGCACCCTCATCGCGACCGTCGGGCCCGCCTCGACGAAAGGGTGCGCCGAGGTTATCACCCCAGGCGTGGGGGACGCTACGACAGCGGGGAGGATCGGAGTCCCTCGCCCGAACCACCCGGTCCGCAGGTCTTCAGCCGGGTCATTCGGCGGGCGCCGTTTTCGCCCCGATTCCGACCCCCGACTACTATCACAAAGTACTCGGGGGAAATGAGACCGGAATTGTGGCTCGCGGACTACCGCCTGGCCTGTCAACTGGGTGGAATGGACGACGACAACCTCATCATCCGCAACCTCCCCCTGTTCCTCTCCGACACTGCTCGCGCTTGGTTGGAGCACCTGCCTCCGGGGCAGATTTCCAACTGGGAGGATCTGGTCCAAGCTTTCGCCGGCAACTTCCAGGGCACGTACGTGCGCCCCGGGAATTCCTGGGACCTCCGAAGCTGCCGGCAACAGCCGGGAGAGTCTCTTCGGGACTACATCCGGCGATTCTCGAAGCAGCGCACCGAGCTGCCCAACATCACCGACTCCGATGTCATCGGCGCGTTCCTTGCCGGCACCACCTGCCGTGACCTGGTGAGCAAGTTGGGTCGCAAGACCCCCACCAGGGCGAGCGAGCTGATGGACATCGCCACCAAGTTCGCCTCTGGTCAGGAGGCGGTCGAGGCCATCTTCCGAAAGGACAAGCAGCCCCAGGGCCGCCCGTCGGAGGATGCTCCCGAGGCGTCTACTCCGCTCGGCGCCAAGAAGAAAGGCAGGAGGAAGTCGCAAGCGAAACGCGACGCCGCCAGCACGGACCTTGTCGCCGCCGCCGAATACAAGAACCCTCGGAAGCCCCCCGGAGGCGCCAACCTCTTCGACAAGGCACTCAAGGAGACGTGCCCCTACCATCAGGGGCCCGTCAAGCACACCCTCGAGGAGTGCGTCATGCTTCGGCGCCACTTCCACCGGGCCGGGCCACCCGTAGAGGGTGGCAGGGCCCGTGACGACGACAAAAAGGAAGATCACCAAGCAGGAGAGTTCCCCGAGGTCCGCGACTGCTTCATGATCTACGGAGGGCATGCGGCGAATGCCTCGGCTCGGCATCATAAGCAAGAGCGTCGGGAGGTCTGCTCGGTGAAGGTGGCGGCGCCAGTCTACCTAGACTGGTCCGACAAGCCCATCACCTTCGACCAGAATGACCACCCCGACCACGTGCCGAGCCCGGGGAAGTACCCGCTCGTCGTCGATCCCGTCATCGGCGACGTCAAGCTCACCAAGGTCCTGATGGATGGGGGCAGCTGCCTCAATATCATCTACGCCGAGACCCTCAGGCTCCTGCGCGTCGATCTGTCATCCGTCCGAGCAGGCGCTGCGCCCTTCCACGGGATCATTCCTGGGAAGCGTGTCCAGCCCCTCGGACAGCTCGACCTTCCTGTCTGCTTCGGAACACCCTCCAACTTCCGAAGGGAGACTTTGACGTTCGAGGTGGTCGGGTTCCGAGGAACCTACCACGCAGTGTTGGGAAGGCCATGCTACGCGAAGTTCATGGCCATCCCCAACTACACCTACCTAAAGCTCAAGATGCCGGGCCCCAACGGGGTCATCACCGTCGGTCCCACGTACAAACACGCGTTCGAATGTGATGTGGAGTGCGTGGAGTACGCTGAGGCCCTCGCCGAGTCCGAGGCCCTCATCGCCGACCTGGAAGGCCTCTCCCGAGAGGTGCCGGACGTGAAGCGACACGCCGGCAACTTCGAGCCAGCGGAGACGGTTAAGGCCGTCCCTCTCGATCCCAGTGGCGACACCTCGAAGCAGATCCGGATCGGTTCCGGGCTCGACCCCAAATAGGAAGCAGTGCTCGTCGACTTTCTCCGCGCAAACGCCGACGTCTTTGCGTGGAGTCCCTCGGACATGCCCGGCATACCGAGGGATGTCGCCGAGCACTCGCTGGATATTCGGGCCGGAGCCCGACTGGTCAGACCGCCTCTGCGCCGATTCGACGAGGAAAGGCGCAGGGTGATAGGCGAGGAGATCCACAAGCTGATGGCAGCAGGGTTCATCAAAGAGGTATTCCATCCCGAATGGCTTGCCAACCCCGTACTTGTGAGGAAGAAAGGGGGGAAATGGCGGATGTGTGTAGACTACACTGGTCTTAACAAAGCGTGTCCGAAGGTCCCCTACCCTCTACCTCGCATCGATCAAATCGTGGACTCCACTGTGGGGTGCGAAACCCTGTCTTTCCTCGATGCCTACTCAGGGTATCATCAAATCAAGATGAAAGAGTCCGACCAGCTCGCGACTTCTTTCATCACGCCCTTCGGCATGTACTGTTATGTCACCATGCCGTTCGGTTTGAGGAACGCGGGTGCAACGTACCAGCGGTGCATGAACCATGTGTTCGGCGAACACATCGGTCGCACGGTCGAGGCCTACGTCGATGACATCGTAGTCAAGACGAGGAAAGCCTCCGACCTTCTCTCCGACCTTGAAGTGACATTCCGGTGTCTCAAGGCGAAGGGCATCAAGCTCAATCCCGAGAAGTGCGTCTTCAGGGTGCCCCGAGGCATGCTCCTGGGATTCATCGTCTCCGAGCGGGGCATCGAAGCCAACCCGGAGAAGATCGCAGCCATCACAAACATGGGGCCCATCAAGGACTTAAAAGGCGTACAGAGGGTCATGGGATGTCTCGCGGCCTTGAGTCGTTTCATCTCGCGCCTCGGCGAAAGAGGCCTGCCCCTGTACCGTCTCTTAAGGAAGGCCGAGTGCTTCACTTGGACTCCCGAGGCCGAGGAAGCTCTCGGGAACCTGAAGGCGCTCCTCACCCAGGCGCCCGTCTTGGTACCCCCAGCTGATGGAGAAGCCCTCTTGGTCTACGTCGCCGCTACCACTCAGGTGGTCAGCGCCGCGATCGTGGTCGAAAGGCAGGAAGAGGGGCATGCTTTGCCCATTCAGAGGCCAGTTTACTTCGTCAGCGAGGTGCTGTCCGAGACCAAGATCCGCTACCCACAAGTCCAGAAGCTGCTGTATGCAGTGATCCTGACGAGGCGAAAGCTGCGACATTACTTCGAGTCTCATCCGGTGACTGTGGTGTCATCATTCCCCCTGGGGGAGATCATCCAGTGCCGAGAAGCCTCGGGACGGATCGCAAAGTGGGCGGTGGAAATCATGGGCGAGACAATCTCGTTCACCCCTCGGAAGGCCATCAAGTCCCAGGTACTGGCGGACTTCGTAGCCGAATGGGTCGACACCCAGTTGCCGACGGCTCCGATCCAACCGGAGCTCTGGACCATGTTTTTCGATGGGTCGCTGATGAAGACGGGAGCCGGCACGGGCCTGCTCTTCGTCTCGCCCCTCGGGAAACACCTGCGCTACGTGCTCCGCCTCCATTTCCCGGCGTCCAACAATGTGGCTGAGTACGAGGCTCTGGTCAACGGATTGCGAATCGCCATCAAGCTAGGGGTCCGACGCCTCGATGCACGCGGCGACTCGCAGCTCGTCATCGACCAAGTCATGAAGAACTCCCACTGCCGCGACCCGAAGATGGAGGCCTACTGTGATGAGGTTCGACGCCTGGAAGACAAGTTCTACGGGCTCGAGCTTAACCACATCGCCCGGCGCTACAACGAGACTGCGGACGAGCTGGCAAAGATAGCCTCGGGGCGAACGACAGTTCCCCCGGACGTCTTCTCCCGGGATCTGCACCAACCCTCCGTCAAGATCGGCGACACGCCTGAGCCCGAGGCGCCCTCGGCCCCGTCCGAGGTGACCTCGGCCCAGCCCGAGCCATCCTCGGCTCAGCCCGAGGAACCCTCGGCCCCCGAGGGCGAAGCACTGCGCATCGAGGAGGAGTAGAGCGGGGTCACGCCAGATCAAGATTGGCAGACCCCGTACCTGCAATATCTCCGCCAAGGAGAACTGCCCCTCGACCGAGCCGAGGCTCGGCGGGTAGCGCGACGCGCCAAGTCGTTCGTCTTGTTGGGCGATGAGAAGGAGCTCTACCACCGTAGCCCCTCAGGCATCCTCCAGCGATGCATCTCCATCACCGAAGGTCAGGAACTCCTGCAGGAAATACACTCGGGGGCTTGCGGCCATCATGCAGCACCTCGAACCCTCGTCGGGAACGCTTTCCGCCAAGGCTTCTACTGGCCGACGGCGGTGGCTGACGCCACTAGAATTGTCCGCGCCTGCGAAGGGTGCCAATTCTATGCGAAGCAGACCCACCTGCCCGCTCAGGCTCTACAGACGATACCCATCACCTGGCCCTTCGCTGTGTGGGGTCTGGACCTCGTCGGCCCTCTGCAGAATGGGTCGACAAATTCTCCAAGTGGATCGAGGTCCGACCCCTGAACAGCATCAGATCCGAGCAGGCGGTGGCGTTCTTCACCAACATCATCCATCGCTTCGGGGTCCCGAACTCCATCATCACCGACAACGGCACCCAGTTCACCGGCAAAAAATTCTTGGATTTTTGCGAGGATCACAACATCCGGGTAGACTGGGCCGCCGTAGCTCATCCCATGTCGAATGGGCAAGTAGAACGTGCCAACGGCATGATTCTACAAGGGCTCAAGCCTCGGATTTACAATGATCTCAACAAGTTCGGCAAGCGATGGATGAAGGAACTCCCCTCGGTGGTCTGGAACCTGAGGACGACGCCGAGCCGAGCCACGGGTTTCACGCCGTTCTTCCTGGTCTACGGGGCCGAGGCCGTCTTGCCCACGGACCTGGAATACGGCTCCCCGAGGACGAGAGCCTACGACGATGAAAGCAACCAAGCTAGCCGAGAAGACTCGCTGGACCAGCTGGATGAGGCTCGGGACAGGGCCTTACTACACTCGGCGCGGTATCAGCAGTCCCTGCGACGCTATCACGCCCGAGGGGTCCGACCCCGAGACCTCCAGGTGGGCGACCTGGTGCTTCGGCTGCGGCAAGACGCCCGAGGGAGGCACAAGCTCACGCCCCCCTGGGAGGGGCCATTCGTCATCGCCAAAGTTCTGAAGCCCGGAACATACAAGCTGGCCAACAGTCAAGGCGAGGTCTACGGCAACGCTTGGAACATCCAACAGCTACGTCGCTTCTACCCTTAAGATGTTTCCAAGTTGTTCATATACCTCGCACCCATGCAAAGTTTAGTCAACAAGGAAGGGTCGGCCTCGCCTCGGCAAAGCCCGACCCTCCCTCGGGGGCTAAAAGGGGGGAAACCCCCTCTGCGTCAAAATTTTCCTCGAACAGAAAATCTCTTTTACCAGAATATCTTTCGTGCTTTTTGACTACTTCGAAAAGTGGGTCCTGGAAACGACGGGGTACATGTAAGCAGTCAAGGCTGACCGAGCCGAGGGACTCCTACGCCTCCGGGATACGGATACCTCACTCATCACCTTCTGCGATAAGTAACTCGCGTTCGGATAAGGTGACTCCGCGGATCGAACAAGTCTCTACGTTCGGAAGCCCTTCTGTCGAAGCGATTCTTCGAGTTTTCTCGACCAAGTCGGTGATAGGGCCTCATGGACGAGTAAAAGTGCGCGTAAGCGGCAAGGCCGACTGAGCCGAGGGACTCCCACGCCTCCGGGATACGGATACCTCACTCCTCACCTTCCGCGAGAAGCAACTTTCACTCGCACAAACGTCCCTGTTACCGACAAAAAGTCCAGACACTCGAAACAAGAGGAAGAGAGACGCAGCTTAAACACGCGACAAGGGTGTGTGTTCTGGCCTCGACGGTCGCACAAAGCACACACTACAAGACAAGCTGATCCTGCAGGCTCAGGCCTTGACGCTGGAAGGGGGCAGCGACACCCTCGGCATCGACGGCACCTTCGGCGAGGCCCGACCTAGCCGCGGACGGCGACGCGGCCCGAGGGCCTCCGCTCCGAAGGACGACGTCATCACCACGCCCGAGCGATCGCTGTCAGGGACTTCTCCGGGATCCGGCCCGAGCGGGCGGCTCGGCCGGCCACCTCCGGGGCCTCGGCCAACCACTTTCCGAGGGCACCAGCCCGGTCCGGAGCCTCGGCTGACCAACTCCGGCGTCGATCCTCCCAACGGACAACTCGGCTAGGCCCCGGCCAACCAGGTTTCATTTTCGAGCCAACTCTGCCTCTGCTCATGCTGATATCGCTACCCCCGGCCTCGGCTCGTCGAAGAGCGGCCGAGGGGTCTCTTTAACTAAGCTAGAGGAGCCTCGGACAGCAGGGCCGACCGAGCCGAGGGACTCCCACGCCTCCGCGATACGGATACCTCACTCGTCACCTTGACGCGGGGCGACTCATGCTTGGTGAAGCGGTTCAGATAAACAACAGGCGAGTCTTAACGCTCGAAAAATGAGGAAAAAACACGGCTCCGTGCCGACATACATGTTTAGGCCCCGAAAGCCGAAATGAACAAAAAACCCGGCACTCGAAGTGCCATTACAAACGGAACTCTGGTTCCCCCTCCGCAGGTACGAACAACCCCACTCGATAGGGGCGGGCCTGCGGGGCTACAGGAGACTGACGGGCGGCTCGTCGCCGCCCGCTCCGACTACGACGACAACGGCCCCCACTCCAAATGGCCGAACTGCAGCAGCGCAGGCCTCAGGGGTAGGCACTGCTGCAGTCTTGCCCTCGCCCACGCCGACGCTCGAGGGGCGAGGACAAGTACAAAGAGCCGGAGGCCCGAAGCGCGGATGGTGGCGGTGATCCCGTCGGCGACGGGGACTTCTCGAGCCGCCTCCGCCTCGACACCGACGGCAGGAGCCATCAGCCCTCCAGCAGATCCCCACTCAAATCCTCCCAGATGAGTGGGGCACCGGCCCCCGCGCAAAGGCGCCGCCCTGGTGCAAAGGCAGGACCACCCCAGAACACGAACGCCACCCTAGCAGCGCGCGGCGTCTAGGGTGGACCTCCCGTGTACACGGCGCGGCAGCTGCCCCCCAACAGAAGGGGCCACCGGAGCCGAGCCAGCGGACCCGACACGCTGGAGGTGACGACGTCCGCCGCCGATCCACCCCACGTTGTCGAAGTCCGGGCCGCCCGCAGGGCCAGTGAGCGCCCTCTCCCTTGAACATCGCGGGAGAGGATGACCCACGAACCCGTGCGGGAGGTAGAGCGCCGGCTCAGTCCGGCACCCACCCCAGCGAGGATGATGAACATCCTTGAAGCTGAGGGTGGGACCTAGATCGCAGTCCGGTTTGCTCCTCCCCACCCAGGAGCTGGTGGTCACCGTCTCGGGTGACCCCCAGCGGAGGGGAGCAACCGGGCTGCCTGATGAAAATCCTTGAAGCCGAACGATGGCTGAAAGGTACCAAACTCCCACGGAGTTGCGTTCCTCCAACGATGAGGCGAAAAGACGGCGGTTTCCCCCATCCGGGGGCTTGGAAGGTGGAAAGACACGATGCATAAGGGAGGAAGAAGACATGGTCGCCTTACGAAAGGGGTCGCCCTCCTTTTAAAGGCAACTCTCCCTGCTTGCGCCCCCAACTGTCACGGGCTGAGTCTTCTCCAACACGCCTCCAAAGCCCTCCCCTGCGGCGCGGGGGCTGGGATCCACATGTCATGCAGACCGGCTCCGAGCAGAAGAAGCCGAACCGCCGCGCACGTCGCGCGCAACCACCCAGCGGTTACAAGTGACCCTCCACTTTTGCCCAGACCAACAGGCGAAAGGGGCGGGCGGCCATGCGGGCGGCATGCAACCGCGCCAACTGGACGCGCCTCTCCGACTCCTGACAGGCCAGCACGGAGGCTCAAGCCCACGCGTCGCGCAACCGGCGCGCCGGATGCTGCATGCAAGCCACTGTACCACTTGCGCCATCGCCGCACCTCCTCGATTGCGGAACCGATACCGCGACCCGAGGTGACCTAGCGCGCGACCCAGCAGCGCCAGCCGGACGCAGCGGTCAAACGCGGTCAAAAGTGGACCGGCAGTAATGACGGTGGCAGGCGCACGCGAGCAGCGGTCACGCCGTCAGCCAAGCTCACGTCCCATCCGGAGGCAGTGAGAGAACCCCCTCTCACGGTGTGAAGACGACGCGCCCGTGACCCGTTCCTCGAACAGATCGCGCACGCGCAACGGCAGCCTCGCCAACTACTCGCCCCGGCGCATTAACTCCGCGGCTGGACATGCAGCGCTTCTGGCGGGAGCAGCTGGCGACGTTTCGCCTTCGCCAAAACGACCACACCAAAAAAGGTACGCCACGTCGTTCAATTTCGTGTCCTTTTTCCCTTTTCCTTCTTTCTCTATCTCTTGCAACAGGGACCGGGAAAGGGGATACCCCCAAAGGGATCCTTCCCCGTGAAGGAACTAGGCTCCGAGCCTCCTTACTGATCAGGGGTTCGAAGGCTGGCCCCCCGAAGGGTTCAACAGCCACCTCAGATCGCGTGGGCCCGACACCCACTACTGGTCAGAGGTTCGAAGGTCGGCCCCCCGAAAGGTTCCACGACCGCCTCAGGCTACTCGGGCTCCGCGCCCATTACTGATCAGGGGTTCGAAGGCTGGCCCCCCGAAGGGTTCACAGTCGCCTCAGACACCGAGCGAGGGATGACCAGGGGTACGTTCGATACATAACCAAGGCTCGGGCTGCGCTCCCGAGGTACCCTAGGACATTTCCGAGACCAGCGGGAACAATCCTGTAACGGAATCCCATCGGAGGGAGGCATCGAGCCCTCGGACCCCGTCGCCAGGGGACCGGGTCCGGCAGGTCACCCGCAGGTACTTTTGGGCGTGCCTCCGGACCCCTAGCCGACCCCCAACGAACGGGGCACGGACGTCCACTCGGATTACCCGATTGCAGCTCACCGGAGACACCATGTTCGGTGCCCATCGAGGGTAACATGGCGCTCTCCCCCCTCCTCCTTGCGGAAAGGCGACGTAGGGGCATATGTAAAAAAGTCAAGTCTGTCCCTGATCGTCCTCTCGCCCTGTGCGGAGGCTCGGGGGCTGCTCTCGCAAACCCGGCTCCGGCCAAACCGTTGACAGCGTCAACATACCAGCCCGAGAACTTGGGCCCCGACAGTGCACCCGGGCTACGGCCTGTTCGCACGAGGGAACCACCAGACCAGCCGAAGCATTACGCAAGGCATTAAGACCTCGAAGGAGTGAAACCACTCCTCCGAGGCCTCGGGGGCTACACCCGGCGGGTGCGCTCGCGCGCACCCACCGGAACAAAGTGCAACCGAGAAAAGCTGGTCCCCTTGCAAAAAAGTGCGACGAAAGCCTCCAAGCGAGTGCTAGCACTCCCTTCGAGGCTCGGGGGCTACTGTCGGGGACCATAATTAGGGGTACCCCCAAGACGCCTAATTCTCAGCTGGTAACCCCCATCAGCATAAAGCTGCAGAGGCCTGATGGGTTTGATTAAGTCAGGGATCGGTCCATACGAGCGACTCGATCACGCCACGCCCGAGCCTAGCCTCGGGCAAGGGCAGCCGACCCTGAGGTGTTTCCGTCTCGCCCGAGGCCCCCTTTTTTTACGGCAGACACATCTCCGGCTCGCCCGAGGCCTTGCCTTCGTTAAGAAGCAACCCTGACTAAATCACCGCGCCGACCAAAGTCACTGGGGCATTTAACGCAAAGAGTGAGACTGACGGGCTCGGGCTAAGGCCCCGGAAGACGGCGAACTCCGCTCCGCCCGACCCAGGGCTCGGACTCGGGCTAAGGCCCCGGAAGACGGCGAACTCCGCTCCGCCCGACCCAGGGCTCGGACTCGGGCTAAGGCCCCGGAAGACGGCGAACTCCGCTCCGCCCGACCCAGGGCTCGGACTCGGGCTAAGGCCCCGGAAGACGGCGAACTCCACTCCGCCCGACCCAGGGCTCGGACTCGGGCTAAGGCCCCGGAAGACGGCGAACTCCGCTTCGCCCGACCCAGGGCTCGGACTCCGCCCTGGCCTCTGCCGAACGACCTCCGCCTCGCCCGACCCGGGAGCCCAGGTTCGGCCTCGGCCATGCAGGACAGACTCGACCTCGGCTTCGGAGGAGCCTCCACGCCGCCCGACCTAGGGCACAAGTCCGCCACGTCGACAGGAAACGCCATCATCACCCTACCCCGATCCGACTCGGGCCGCAGAAAACAGGACCGACGTCCCATCTGGCTAGCTCCGCCAGATAGGCAATGATGGCGCCCCGCTGGACCCATGACGACGACGGTTCTCAGCTCCCTTACGGAAGCAGGGGGACGTCAGCAAGGGCCCAGCCACTCCGACAGCTGTCCCCCCGCCAGGCTCCATTGCTTCTCCGACGGCCACGACGCCACACCAGCTGGGTGCCAAGATCTCTCCGGCTGCCACCTCGGCATGTACTTAGGGCGCTAGCTCTCCCCCGCTAGACACGTAGCACCTTGCTACACCCCCATCTGTACACCTGGATCCTCTCCTTACGCCTATAAAAGGAAGGACCAGGGCCTTCTTAGAGAAGGTTGGCCTCGCGGGAACGAGGGCAGGGGCAGGCGCTCTCTTGGGGCCGCTCGCTCCCCTCACCCGCGCGGACGCTTGTAACCCCCTACTGCAAGCGCACCCGACCTGGGCGCGGGACGAACACGAAGGCCGCGGGATCTCCGCCTCCCTCACGACCCGGCTCCGGCCACCTCGCTCTTTCCCCCCTTCGCGCTCGCCCACGCGCTCGACCCATCTGGGCTGGGGCACGCGGCACACTCACTCGTCGGCTCGGGGACCCCCCGGTCTCGAAACGCCGACAGGATTGACTAGCTTTTGTTATCCATATCCTTGTTTACCTATCTGGGTTGGATTATTATTGTTTAGCTTTATGCTATTGCTCAACTCTAATCAATGAACATGATGAGATTATCCATGATACGCTGTTTTCCCTTCTCTTATTATGATGTTGTACTTGTGGCCTTTAAGGGGGCTCGAGCGGTTTCTCGAGTGCCTCTCCATAAGGACCTGTTCTATGGATGACCGCCCGGGAAAACAGTGCAACCATGAGGGTGGAATGGGGTGCCCTTAGCTGAATAATTAGAGGATCCGGGGTGTAGTTCGCTTCGCTGTCGTGCCGTCAATGGGGCTCGGTGTATGCGGCTCGCTCTGCCAAGGTTGATTTGTCCCTTGGGGAGGAGTGCGGTACATTTAGGAAACCTAACGGGCGGCAACATCCCCGGGGAATCTTTGTAAAGGCTACGTAGTGAAACCCTGCCTATTCACCTTGGTAGTGTTTAAGGGTTTGATCGGCCCGAGGCAAGAGGGAATCACGGCTTGTGGGTAAAGTGCACAACCTCTGCAGAGTGTTTGAAAACTGATATATCAGCCGTGCTTGCGGTTATGAGCGGCCAAGGGAGCTCCAGTGATTAGTGGTACTTGATCAGAGACATTTTGGTTTACAGGTGGCAATGAGACTGATGGTTTTGGTTATGTCTATGGTGCTGGTAAGTGGTATTCTTTCCGTTTGGAAAGGGTACATCAGGCTAATAACTTGGGTTAATGTTAAAACCTGGCTTTCTACTAGTAAATAATAATCTGACCAACTAAAAGCAACTGCTTGACTTACCCCCACATAAAGCTAGTCCACTACAGCCAAACAGGATACTTGCTGAGTATGTTGATGTGTACTCACCCTTGCTCTACACACCAAACCCCCCCAGGTTGTCAGCATTGCAACCACTGCTCAGGAGAAGATGAAGCTGTGGAAGGAGACTTCCAGGAGTTCCAAGACTACGACGAGTTCTAGGTGTGGGTTAGCGGCAACCCCCAGTCGGCTGCCTGTGAAGGCCGCGTTTATCTACGTTTCTTTTCCGCACTTTGATTTATTGTAAAGACTATGTGGATGTCTCAGACACATGATGTAATCAACTATTATTTCCCTTTTTAATACTATTTGAGCACTGTGTGATGATGTCCATGTTATGTAACTGCTGTGTACGTGAATTGCTGATCCTGGCACGTACATGGTTCGCATTCGGTTTGCCTTCTGAAACCGGGTGTGACACTGCCAGAGGCGCGAGGCGCCCAGGTGACTGCATGGAACAGGAAGGGAGGGAGGCCGGAGCTGGGGCGGTGGGCAATCTTGTCCGGATTCCACGCGTGCCTTTCGGTGGAGTCTGTTTATCGGGTGGAAGATGAACCTGATGACTGGGCCCCACATTGTCAGCGACACAGCGAGGTGAGAAGGAGATGTATGGCTGGTATGCGGGCCCCACTGGCAGCACCTGGAGCCATGCACATACCGTGCGTGGACTTGGGCCACGCAAGGGGAATTGCTGATGTGGGCCGAGGCATAGGGGGGAAGTCGGCCCAAAATCCCTTTTATTATCTTCTTCTTCTTATTTTTTTCTGTTTTTAGTTTTAATTTGATTCAAAGTTCAAGGTTTCCAAGATTTAAATGCACCAGCAAATAAAATTCTAACATGATGTGCATAAATACATACATATTTTTAGCTTTGTTTATTTTATCCAAATATTTTAAGTATACATTGCACACATGTAAAATCATTTCCTTGAATGTATATTCCATTTGAAAACATGCTCGTGGTTATTTTAAAGAGAAGATTTTCTAGTGTATAATATTTATTAAGGTATTTTTTTAAACTTAATTCTTTTGGAGAATGTCTTTAATCACAATATTCAACAAAGGTTGGTTTGAGTTATATGAGGGTCTTTTATTTAATCTCTTATTATAAAAGACATAAATCATGGAATACTACCTCCTAGGTCTCAAACTAGATTTTTTTACAAATTTTGGGCTTTACAAATTGTACACATGATCCCCGGACCTCACAAGTCCATTTGCAAGTGATGCACTTATTTAGGGGGAGGCATGCGACAACTTGACCCTTTGAGACTAACATTGTGTTTGAGTTTACTTGTTTTAGTCTCAAAAGTGAATTGAAAGGGAAAGGTGAACTTGGACCATGCAAAGACTTCCACTGCACTCCGGTATTCACTCTAAGTTCATATCTATGCTCTTATTGCCTTTTTGCTCGTAATTGACAATTTTGGTGAGGCAATGGGTTAAAGGGCCAAGATTGATCCTGTTTTGGTGCTTAATGCCAAAGGGGGAGAAATTAAGGCCAAAGCAACTGGATCAGCTACCACTTGTGAAATTTTGAAAAGAGTAGAGTTAGAACTTTTGATTTATCAAAATACTCTTATTGTCAAAATTTGGCCTCTTGTGGGTAGAATTTATGATTATGGGAAAAGGGGTAGTTTTTGGATCTTTGATCAATTTCACTCTTGGAATACCTCTCTTTATGCCTAAACAAGTGTGTTTGACTTAGAGATAGGAAATTGAATTTGATTTGCAAAAACAAACCAAGTGGTGGCAAAGAATGATCCAAATATGACAAATTTGAATCAAAAACAATTGTTGTTCTCAATTGCATTGATGTTGCACATCTTTTGGTTGCTTTTTGATGTGTTGGCATAAATCACCAAAAAGGGGGAGATTGAAAGGGAAATGTTCCCTTAGGCCATTTCTAAAGTGTTTTGGTGATTAAGTGCCCAGCACCTATTCTCTAAGTGTTAATTTGTGCCAAAGATTGAAGAAGTGCAAATCATATAACAAGGTACGTTTCTAGACTTAGTACATTGATTTGGATACTAATGTATTATGTCTAAGTGCTAGAAACAGGATAAAAGCAATTGGAAAAGAGTTGTACAACCAACTCCTGCTCGGTCTGGGTGCATCGGACTGTCCGGTGGTGCACCGGACAGTGTCTGGTGCGCCAGGCCAGCCTCCGGTGAACAGGCCACTCTCGTGACTCGACGGCGGCGTACGGCTATAATTCACCGGACTGTCCGGTGAGTCGTCCGCGGCGAAGTCGTCGCTCTTGGGAGAAGTTCAACGGCGTACGGCTAAAATTCACCGGACTATCCGGTGGTGCACCGGACTGTCCGGTGAGCCAACGGTCGACTGCGCCAACGGTCGGCCGCGTAATCTTCGCGCGACGCGTAGGCGCGCCAACGGCCGACAGGGGGCACCAGACTGTCCGGTGTGCACCGGACAGTGTCCGGTGCGCCAACTGCCGCGAATCTGCAACGGTCGGATGCGCCAGAAAAGGAAGGAGATCGTGCACCGGACAGCTACAGTGACTGTCCGGTGGCGCACCGGACTGTCCGTTGCACCACCCGACAGAAGGCAAGATTAGCCTTCCAAGATTGCCTCCAACGGCTCCTAGCTGTCTTGGGGCTATAAAAGGGACCCCTAGGCGCATGGAGGAGTCACCCAAGCATACTCTAAGCATTCTAAGTCTTCCGCACTCCGTCTTCGCGCACTTGATCGAACGTGTTAGTGATTTGAGCTCCGTTCTAGTTGTGAACTCGTTGTGCTTCATTTTGAGCTCAAGTCTTAGCTTGTGTGCGTGTGTATTGCTGCGGATTTGTGTGTGTTGCTTCTCATCCTTACTCTTGTGTTTTCACTTTGATATTTGTTGTAAGGGCTAGGGCTGGAAAATCAGCTCGTGGCTCGCGAGCCAGCTCGAGCTCGCAACGGCTCGGCTCGGCTCGCAACGGCTCGCGAGCTCAAAACGAGCCGAGCCGAGCCTGTCCTCTAGGCTCGTTTCTCTACCGAGCCGAGCCGAGCTAGCTCGTGCGGCTCACGAGCGGCTCGCGAGCTGAGCGAGAACCCCAGCTGGCCCAGTCCGGCAGTCCCTGAATCCCACTTGTAGCGAGCCCAACAGGCCAACTCCAGTCTGTCGAAGCCCAACAGGCAACGGTCTGCAAGTCCAAGTCGAAGTCCAACTCTTCCAAATTTCCAAGGTCCAAGACTGAAGCCTCCAAGTCTCCACGAGACGTACAGGAACAGCCGAATAGGAGCCTTCGAGTTCGACGTTCGACGGCACCGAGGCCGACTGCAAGCGGCGAGTCCGCCACCGCCGACGGCCGACCGGTCTCAACTCTCAGGTCTCTCTCCGCCACGCGCCCCTCTGCCTCGGTCCCTTCGCTTCGACAGCGCCACCACACCGCGCCGTCCTGGATCTGGACGCGGGCCTGACGACCATCAACGACCAACGCGACTTCTCCAATCTCTGGGCTCCAGCCTCCAGCGACAAGCACACCAGGTTAGTGCTCTACTGCTCTCTTTCTTTCCTTGACTGCTTGACTCCCTGTAGGCTGTAGATATTCATAGATCATAGTTATAGCTTCTATAAATCAGTATGAAAGTTCATAACCCTAACTTAAGCAGTTAAGCTATTTAGTTATTGCTTCTGTCCTTCAATGAATATGTAAATATGTCCTTCATCCTTCAATGTTCAATGGACCAGATCTGATATAATTAAGTACAATAAATTCAGTGTCTGATATAATAAATTCAGTGCCTGCTATAATTAAGTACATTAACTTAGCTGTAGATATTCACTAAAATTCACTTGCACACATTATTATTCAAGTATAATAAATTTGGTATTGTTTGCAGATTGCTAGGTGATGGAACCTTTATCGGTTCATTCAGTTGTGGCAGCGAAGCAGAGGAGCGAAAGAGACGAGACTGATTCAGAGAGCAACTCATTTGACAAGAATGATGACATGTCTGAGGATGAGATGACAGTGCTAGGTGGGAGAAATGAGGATGTTGTTAGAGTTGATGAATGCAATGATGGTGGAGATGTGACTAAAGTCAAGAAAAGGCGTAGAGGAGTGACTAAACCAGTTAAGGTTGAGGGGGGCAGCAAAAGCAAATCCAAGGTTTGGGAGGTTTTTGATAAGGTGAATGTGCCAAATCCGTCCGATAAGGAGAATCCGTTATTAAAGGCAAAGTGCAAATATTGTAAAAAGCTTTATAGTTATGCACAAGGATCAACAACAACGACATTGTCAAGGCATATGAAGAACTGTGGAAAGTATCAAAAGTATATGGAAGAGAAGCTTGATCAGACTCTCTTGAACTTTGCTCCTTCAACGGCAGGTGAATCTGGTTCTGGTCTCCCTGCTATCTCATCACCTAAAGATTATAATCATGAGCAAGTCAAAAAATTAGTTGCCAAAATGATTATAGTTCATGAATATCCATTTAGAATGGTTGAGCACACATGGTTTAATATTGTCATGAAGTATATGAATCCGTTGTATGAATTTATTGGTAGGAAGACCATAAGAGCTGAATGTTTAAAGGTTTATGAGTCTGAAAAGGAATCATTAGCAAAGTTACTTAAGGGTGTCGATTTCATTTCCTTAACCACTGATCTGTGGACATCTAATCAAACATTGTCCTATATGTGTTTGGTTGCGCACTACATTGATAAAGATTGGAAAATGCAATATCGTGTGCTCAATTTTTTTGAGTTAGACCCTCCACATAAAGGATATATGATAGGACAAGCTGCTTATGAATGTGTTACTGCATGGAAAATAGAAGATAAGATTGTATCCTTCACTCTAGATAATGCTGCAAACAATGATAGTGCTATCCGTGGTTTGAGGGCTAGATTTGCAGCTAGACAAGGGAATGCTTTCATTGCAAAATACTTTCATGTCCGTTGTTGTGCACATATCATCAATTTGGTTGTCAATGATGGAACAACCGCATTAACTTCTTTGATAGAAAATCTAAGGCTAACAGTCAAGTACCTCAAGAAGTCTCCGTCTCGCATGCATAAGTTTGTAGAGATATGTAGATCTCTTGCATTGCAAGTTGGAGAAGGGATGAGACTTGATGTGTCAACGAGGTGGGGTTCAACATACAAGATGTTGCGCACTGCTATAGCTTACAAAGAAGCTATTAAGACTTATGCTGATTCAGATTTGAACTATAAGTGGGAACCTACAGCTGAAGAATGGGATTTGTTTGTTGCAATTGTGCCTATTTTAGCCTCTTTAGCTAAAGTAACCACTGCATTGTCAGCTTCTTCTTACCCCACTGCAAACCTATTTTATCCTCACATTGTGGATGTCAAAATTGCATTGAGAGCAGCAATGAGTTCTACTAATTTGAATATGAGAAAAATGGGTACTGCGATGATGGAGAAGTTCAATAAGTATTGGGAGGAAAAGAACAATGTTATGGTCATTGCTACTATCCTAGATCCAAGGTATAAGATGAGATATATTGCATGGTGCTTTGGTAAGATTTTTGATGCATGCCAAGTTGACTTTGAGATAGAAGAAGTTAGAGGTGAATTGGAAAAGCTGTTTGAAGACTATGAGATGCAACATAGAGAGAGAAAAGCTGCTCAAAGTAAGCCTAGTGCATCATCTTCCTTGACGGCTGATAGATCTTGTAGTTTGCCTTCTGCTTCATGTGAGTTTCAGTCATACTTATCATCCACTGAATCAAACCCATCAAAGAGTGAGTTGCTCATATATTTGGATGAAACAAATGTGAGTTTAGCTGACAAGGAGTTTGATTTGCTTAATTGGTGGAAGGTTAACTCACATAGATTTCCAGTGGTGTCGAGGATGGCAAAGAAGTTCTTAACTGTACCTGCTACCTCTGTGTCTTCAGAGTCTACTTTTAGCACTGGGGGTAGAACTCTAGATGATTACCGTAGCTCTCTAAGCCCTTCTATGGTGGAGGCATTGGTATGCTCCTCTAGTTGGATTCGAGGTGCACATGATGGGAGTTTTACATATGTGGTATGTATTGTACTGTAGTATGCTATTCTTGTACTCTCTTTTATTCTATTATGTTCTTTTTTCTCAATCTAATTACTCTATTTATTTGTAGGAACAAGATGAAGAGGATGATGTTGAAAACATTTCATTTCCAAAAAGTTTGGTGGAGAGCAACTAGGTTATCCTTTGTAAGCTGGTGGTTGGTGGCACTTGGCAGAAGGCTGGAGAGTTGTAGTCTATACTTTTGCATGGTTGTGCTTGTGCACTTGTGATTGTCTTCTGTTGTTATGGAACTATAATCTCCCTGCTGGATGCTGCTGCATACTCTACAATAACCTGAACCTGAATTCTGTGATCTCTACTTTTGTTGGAGGATGGAGACATTTTATTTTGTCTTAATGTGTTGTTGGATGTGTCACTGCCATACTTATATATATATATATATATATATATATATGGATGAACAAATGCAAGTATATATATACTGTCATACTTATATATATACTGTCATACTGATATGTCATAATTGTTTTCCCCTGTAATATGGAATTCTGGACATAAAACAGTTCCGGCTCGCGAGCCGGCTCGAGCCAGCTCGCGAGCCACATTCGAGCCGAGCCGAGCCTATACATCTAGCTCGCTAAACGAGCGAGCCGAGCCGAGCTCGGCTCGTTTACTTAACGAGCCTCACCGAGCCGAGCTCGGCTCGGCTTGTTTCCAGCCCTAGTAAGGGCGAGAGACTCCAACGTGTGGAGATTCCTCGCAAACGGGAAAAGAGAAGCAAATTTAAAGCCATGGTATTCAAATTGATCATTGGATCACTTGAAAGGGGTTGAGTGCAACCCTCGTCCATTGGGTCGCCACAACGTGGAGGTAGGCAAATGTTATACTTGGCCGAACCACGAGATAAACCACTATGTCTTGTGGGTTATCGTTCTCTGTGGTTATTGTGTTTCACAAGAACTCTTCTAAAGCCACTTGGTTCTATTGCACTAACACTTAACCAAGTTTTGTGGCTATTAGTGCTGAAATTTTATAGGATCACCTATTCACCCCCCTCTAGGTGCTCTCACTTATTTGTTAGGAGTTTTGCCTCCCTGGTTTTGTAATAATAATAATACTCAGCACTCCTAGTCTCCTATATTTTTTTCTGGTCTGTAATATTATAACTCTTTCTTACTTTTAATATAAGGTAAGTTATTGTAATTGCTTCCACACTTTCATACCTCCGATGCTTTGTGATGTCTACGTGACGGGTAATACGCTCTTGGGAAAGGAAACGAAAGCAGATACCGAACTTGTCAAGTGATTCATGGGCACCTGTAGGGTTGTCTGAGGTCCATTGGACAAGGACAACTGTAGGTGGGCCTAATGACTTGGGAGGTTCCGTCACATAGACCGAGTGAGCTTCTCTTCTCAATCAATTGGGACACTTAGTCCCCACAAGGACCACCACACAATTGGTGTCTCTTGCCTTGATTACAAATGACTTGGGAACAAGAATTGGGGAAGAAGAAAAGCGATCCAAGCGCAAGAACTCAAATGAACACAAGTATCTCTCTCACACTAGTCACTAAATGTTTGGAGTGATTCCGGACTTGGGAGAGGATTTGATCTCTTGTTTGTGTCTTGGAGTGAAGTCTAGAGCCCTTGTATTGAATGTAATGGCTGAAAACTTGGATGCCTTGAATGTGTGGTGGTTGGGGGTATTTATAGCCCCACCCACCAAAATGGCCGTTGGGGAACTCTGCTGTCGACGGGCGCACCGGATAGTCCGGTGCGCCAGCCATGTCACCCAACCGTTAGGGTTCGACCGTTGGAGCTTCTAACAGCTGGGCCACTGGACAGTCCGGTGGTGCACTGGATAGGTCCTGTTCACTGTCCAGTGTGGCTTCTGGCGCCTGCTCTAACTCTGCGTGCGCAGTCCACACTGTTCACTTTTGCAGTCGATCGTTGGCGCAGTAGCCGTTGCTCCCGCTCTGGACAGTCTAGTGCTACACCGGACACTTCCGGTGAATTATACTGGGAGCGATTTCCAGAAACCCGAAGGTGGCAAGTTCGGAGTTGAACTCCCTGGTGCACCGGACACTGTCCGGTGGCACACCAGACAGTCCGGTGCGCCACACCATTGCAGCCTTCGGTTTTCTTTGCTCCTTTGTTTTGAACCCTTTCTTTTCTTTTAACTTTGTATTGGTTTCTTGTGAACCTTTGGCACCTATGGAACATATAATCTAGAGCAAACTAGTTAGTCCAATTGTTTGTGTTGGGCAATTCAACCACCAAAATCATTTAGGAAAAAGGTTTGACCCTATTTCCCTTTCAGAGAGTCGGCTTCCCCTTCTCAAAATATAGCATTTGCAACCGAATACTCTAAAATATGAGATATTTGGCTTTCTACCAATGAGCAATTCATAGGGAGTTTTCTTCAAGAGTTTGTGACAATATAGCCTATTTGATGAATGACATGCGGTGTTTATTGCTTCGACCCAATAAGAATCCGACACATTATATTCCGCTAACATAGACTTAGCCATATCAATGAGAGTCCTATTCTTTCTTTCAACAATACCATTTTGTTCCGGAGTATATTTGGAAGAAAATTCATGTTTGATACCCTTGTTATCACAATATTCATCAATTTTAGCATTTTTGAATTTCGACCCATTATCACTTCTAACTTTCTTGATATCAAAATCAAATTGGTTTTGAGCCAATATAGCAAATGACTTGAATGTTTAAAACACATTAGATTTATCCTGAAGAAAGTAAACCCAAGTGAATCTAGAATAATCATCTACAATCACAAGACAATAGGAATTTCCGCCAATACTCACAAAAGATATTGGCCAAATAAATCCATGTGAAGTAATTCCAAAGGCCGATGAGTAGACATTTGACTCTTATTTGGATGAGTATTCACCGCTTGCTTTCCGGCTTGACAAGAGCTACACAACTTGTTCTTCTCAAATTTCACATCTTTCAAGCCACGGACTAAGTCATGTTTGGTTAAACGATTGAGTTGCTTCATTCCAACATGACCAAGTCTTCTATGCCATAGCCAACCTAGTGAAGCCTTTGAAAATAAGCAAGTTGTGAGCTTTGCCTCGCTAGATGAGAAATCAACAAGATAAAGATTTTCATATCTAAAACCATTAAACTTAAGATTGCTACCATCAACACTAGAGATAATAACATCATCAATGGTGAAATTGCAACTAAATCCAAAATCACATAATTGAGCTACTGATAGTAAATTAAAGTTCAAAGACTCAACCAAAAGCACATTTGATATGGAATGATCATTCGAAATAGCAATGTTACCCAAGCCTTTAACCTTTCCTTTGTGATTATCTCCAAATGTGATAGTGATACTATCATAATTTGAGCAATCTTCCTCACTCATTTGGGTGAACATTTTCATATCTCCAGTCATGTGTTGAGTGCATCCACTATCCAACACCCAATGATTCCCTCCCACCTTGTAGTTCACCTTAGCATCTCCCTTTGCCATGAGACAATGAGGGGATGAGAAAAGTGAAAGGGCTTCCTTGATGGAAATTCCGGCATTAAGCTTGGATGAGGTGTCATCATCATCATCATCCGAGCTATCATCTGAATCCCATTCAACTAGGTAGGCTTTGCCATCTTTCTTCTTGTTGTAGAATTTCTTCTTCTTCTTATTATCTCCATCTTTGCCCTTCTTCTTCTTGTTAGGGCAATTCATGGCGATGTGACCGGGTTCCCCACACTCAAAACATTTTCTATCATTAAAAGCATTTCTTCTTGATGTTTGGCCTCTTCTAGGTTGACCTCTCTTCATCTTCATGAACTTGTTGAATCTCTTTACAAATAGAGCCATATCTCCATCACTCTCACTTTCATTTTCTTCATCATCACTATCTTCTTTTTCAATTGCCTTAGAAGCTTTAGCTTTGAGAGCGATTGATTCATTCTTCACTTTCTTTGCCAAACTTATAGCATCGACTTGAGATTTCTTGAATATATCTTGAGTAAGAATTTCCCCCAATACTTCGGTTGGAGAAGTTGTAGATAGATCACTTCTTACTAACATGGTCACAATGGTCTCATACTTCTCTAGAAGAGATCTAAAGAACTTATAAGTGAAATCCACATTCGGTACATTAAAACCAAGTCCCTTTAGTTCATTCACTATCTCATTTAACCGGTTGAACATATCGGATACACTTTCATCTTCTTTCATAATGAATTGCTCAAATTTTCCTTTGCACACATATAGCTTAGCACTGTTCACAATTGTAGTTCCTTCATGAATTTCCATTAGCTTAATCTAAATCTCATGAGCAGTTGTGAGATTATTAATATGGTTGAACTCATTTATGTCAAGAGCATCATAGAATACATTCATGGCTTGATCATTTGTAAGAATGTTTTCATTGTCACTAGCTGATGGTTCATCTTCTTTCAACACAACAAACCCATCCTTGACAATTTACCAAAATTTTCCACCCATTGCTCTAAGCATTGACATTCTTATTTTCCAATAGTCATAGTTATTCCCATCAAAATGCGGTGGCTTCCTGAAAGTCGCCTAGAGGGGGGTGAATAGGGCGAAACTGAAATTCTCAAAAATAATCACAACTACAAGCCGGGTTAGCATTATAAATATAATCGAGTCCACGAGAGAGAGGGCGCAAAACAAATCGCAAGCGAATAATGAAGTGAGACACGCGGATTTGTTTTACCGAGGTTCGGTTCTCTCAAACCTACTCCCCGTTGAGGAGGCCACAAAGCCCGGGTCTCTTTCAACCCTTACCCTCTCTCAAACGGTCCCACGGACCGAGTGAGCTTTCTCTTCTCAATCACTTGGAACACAAAGTTCCCGCAAGGACCACCACACGATTGGTGTCTCTTGCCTCAATTACAAGTGAGTGTTTGATCACAAGAAAGAATCAAGAAAGAAGAAAGCAATCCAAGCGCAAGAGCTCGAAAGAACACAAGCAAATCACTCTCTCTAATCACTAGGGCGTTGTGTGGAATTTGGAGAGGATTTGATCTCTTTGGTGTGTCTAGAATTGAATGCTAGAGCTCTTGTAAGTGGTTGGGAAGTGGAAAACTTGGATACAATGAATGGTGGGTGGTTGGGGGTATTTATAGCCCCAACCACCAAACTAGCCGTTTGGTGAGGCTGTTTGTTCGATGGCGCACCGGACAGTCCGGTGCGACAGCCACGTCACCAAAAAGCCTTTGGGTCGACCGTTGGAGCTCTGTCTTCTGGGCCCGCCTGGATGTCCGGTGCACACCAGACATGAACTGTAGATTGTCCGGTGCGCCTGCTCCCGCGTGCCTGACGACTGCGCGCTTCTGGCGCGCATTAAATGCGTCGCAGGTAGCCGTTGGCGCCGAAATAGTCGTTGCCCCGCTGTTACACCGGACAGTCCGGTGTACACCGGACAGTCCGGTGAATTTTAGCGGAGCAGCCGAAGTGAAAACCCGAGGCTGGCGAGTTCCTGAGGCCGCTCTTCCTTGGAGCACCGGACATGTCCGGTGTACACCGGACAGTCCGGTGAATTATAGCGGAGTGGCCTTCAGAAATTCCCGAGAGTGAAGAGTTTGAAGTCGGAGTCCCCTGGTGCACCGGACATGTCCGGTGGCACACCGGACAGTCCGGTGCGCCAGACCAGAGGTGCCTTCGGTTGACCCTTGCTCTTTTATTTGAACCCAATACTTGGTCTTTTTATTGGCTATGTGTGAACCTTTTGCACCTGTATAACTTACACACTAGAGCAAACTAGTTAGTCCAATATTTGTGTTGGGCAATTCAACCACCAAAATTATTTAGGAACTAGGTGTAAGCCTAATTCCCTTTCAATCTCCCCCTTTTTGGTGATTGATGCCAACACAACCAAAGCAAATGTAAAAGTGCATAATTTGAACTAGTTTGTAAGTGCAAAGGTTGCTTGGAATTGAGCCAATATAAATACTTACATGATGTGCATGGATTGTTTCTTTATTTTTAACATATTGGACCACATTTGCACCACATGTTTTGTTTTTGCAAATCCTTTTGTAAATTCTTTTCAAAGTCCTTTTGCAAGATAGTCAAAGGTAAATGAATAAGAATTTTGAGAAGCATTTTCAAGATTTGAAATTTTCTCCTTTTGTTTGAAATGCTTTTCCTTTGACTAAACAAAACTCCCCCTAAATGAGATCCTCCTCTTAGTGTTCAAGAGGGTTTTGATATACCATTTTTGAAATACTACTTCCTCCCCCTTTTGAACATAGTAAGATATTAATTTGAAATTGACCAATTGAAAATCTCCAAATTTTTAAAGTTAGGTGGTGGTGCGGTCCTTTTGCTTTGGGCTCATATTTTCTCCCCCTTTGGCATGAATCGCCAAAAACGGAATTATTAGAGCCCAACGTAGTACTTTCTCCTCCTTTGGTCACAAAATAAATGAGTGAAGATTATACCAAAGTTGGAGAGATGCTCGGACTGACGGCGAAGGATGAGTAGTAGAGTGGAGTGGAAGCCTTTGTCTTCGCCGAAGACTCCAATTCCCTTTCAATATACCTATGACTTGATTTGAAATACACTTGAAAACACATTAGTCATAGCATATATAAAAGAGATATGATCAAAGGTATACTTGTGTGCTATGTGTGCAAATTAGCAAAAGAAATTCCTAGAATCAAGAATATTTAGCTCATGCCTAAGTTTGGTAAAAGTTTGTTCATCAAGAGGCTTGGTAAAGATATCGGCTAATTGATCTTTAGTGTTAATGTAAGAAATCTCGATATCCCCCTTTTGTTGGTGATCCCGAAGAAAATGATACCAAATGGCTATGTGTTTAGTGCGGCTATGCTCAACGGGATTATCCGCCATGCGGATTGCACTCTCATTATCACATAGAAGGGGAACTTTGGTTAGTTTGTAACCGTAGTCCCGCAGGGTTTGCCTCATCCAAAGCAATTGCGTGCAACAATGGCCTGCGGCAATGTACTCGGCTTCGGCGGTAGAAAGAGCGACCGAATTTTGCTTCTTTGAAGCCCAAGACACCAAGGATCTTCCCAAGAACTGGCAAGTCCCCGATGTGCTCTTCCTATTAATCTTACACCCTGCCCAATCGGCATCCGAATAACCAATCAAATCAAATGTGGATCCCTGAGGGTACCAAAGCCCAAACTTAGGAGTATAAGCCAAATATCTCAAGATTCGTTTTACGGCCGTAAGGTGGGATTCCTTAGGGTCGGATTGGAATCTTGCACACATTCAAACGGAAAGCATAATGTCCGGTCGAGATGCACATAGATAAAGCAATGAACCAATCATCGACCGGTATACCTTTTGATCCACGGACTTACCTCCCGTGTCGAGGTCGAGATGCCCATTGGTTCCCATGGGTGTCTTGATAGGCTTGGCATCCTTCATTCCAAACTTGCTTAGAATGTCTTGAGTATACTTTGTTTGGCTAATGAAGGTGCCCTCTTGGAGTTGCTTGACTTGGAATCCTAGAAAATACTTCAACTCCCCCATCATCGACATCTCGAATTTCTTTGTCATGATCCTACTAAATTCTTCACATGTAGATTCGTTAGTAGACCCAAATATAATATCATCAACATAAATTTGGCATACAAACAAATCATTGTCAAGAGTTTTAGTGAATAGAGTAGGATCGGCTTTGCCGACTTTGAAGCCATTAGCAATAAGGAAATCTCTAAGGCATTCATACCATGCTCTTGGGGCTTGCTTGAGCCCATAAAGCGCCTTAGAGAGCCTATAAACATGGTTAGGGTACTCACTGTCTTCAAAGCCGGGAGGTTGCTCAACATAGACCTCCTCCTTGATTGGTCCATTGAGGAAGGCACTCTTCACGTCCATTTGGTAGAGCTTGAAGCCATGGTAAGTAGCATAGGCTAATAATATGCGAATGGACTCAAGCCTAGCTACGGGTGCATAGGTTTCACCAAAATCCAAACCTTCGACTTGTGAATATCCCTTGGCCACGAGTCGAGCTTTGTTCCTTGTCACCACACCATGCTCGTCTTGTTTGTTGCGGAAGACCCACTTGGTTCCTACAACATTTTGGTTAGGACGTGGAACTAAATGCCATACCTCGTTCCTCGTGAAGTTGTTGAGCTCCTCTTGCATCGCCATCACCCAATCCGAATCTTGGAGTGCTTCCTCTACCCTGTGTGGCTCAATAGAGGAAACAAAAGAGTAATGCTCACAAAAATGTGCAACACGAGATCGAGTGGTTACCCCCTTATGAATGTCGCCGAGGATGGTGTCGACGGGGTGATCTCGTTGGATTGCTTGGTGGACTCTTGGGTGTGACGGTCTAGGTTGTTCATCCTCCTTGTCTTGATCATTTGCATCTCCCCCTTGATTATTGCCGTCATCTTGAGGTGGCTCATCTTTTTGATCTTCTCCTTCATCAACTTGAGCCTCATCCTCATTTTGAGTTGGTGGAGATGCTTGCGTGGAGGAGGAAGGTTGATCTTGTGCACTTGAAGGCTCTTCGGATTCCTTAGGACACACATCCCCAATGGACATGTTCCTTAGCGCTATGCATGGAGCCTGTTCTTCACCTATCTCATCAAGATCAACTTGCTCTACTTGAGAGCCGTTAGTCTCATCAAACACAACGTCACAAGAAACTTCAACAAGTCTTGAGGACTTGTTAAAGACTCTATATGCCCTTGTGTTTGAGTCATATCCTAGTAAAAAGCCTTCTACAGTTTTAGGAGCAAATTTAGATTTTCTACCTCTTTTAACAAGAATAAAGCATTTGCTACCAAAAACTCTAAAATATGAAATATTGGGCTTTTTACCGGTTAGGAGTTCATAGGATGTCTTCTTGAGGATTCGGTGGAGATATAACCGGTTGATTGCGTAGCAGGCAGTGTTGACCGCCTCGGCCCAAAACCGATCCGATGTCTTGTACTCATCAAGCATGGTTCTTGCCATGTCCAATAGAGTTTGATTCTTCCTCTCCACTACACCATTTTGTTGTGGAGTGTAGGGAGAAGAGAACTCATGCTTGATGCCCTCCTCCTCAAGGAAGCCTTCTATTTGTGAGTTCTTGAACTCCGTTCCGCTGTCGCTTCTAATTTTCTTGATCCTTAAGCTGAACTCATTTTGAGCCCGTCTCAAGAATCCCTTTAAGGTCTCTTGGGTATGAGATTTTTCCTGCAAAAAGAACACCCAAGTGAAGCGAGAATAATCATCCACAATAACTAGACAGTACTTACTCCCGCCGATGCTTATGTAAGCAATCGGGCCGAATAAATCCATGTGTAGGAGTTCTAGTGGCCTGTCACTAGTCATGATGTTCTTGTGTGGATGATGAGTGCCAACTTGCTTCCTGGCTTGGCATGCGCTACAAACCCTGTCTTTCTCAAAATGAACATTGGTTAGTCCTAAAATGTGTTCCCCCTTTAGAAGCTTATGAAGATTCTTCATTCCAACATGGGCTAGTCGGCGGTGCCAGAGCCAACCCAAGTTAGTCTTAGCAACCAAGCAAGTGTCGAGTTCAGCTCTATCAAAATCTACCAAGTATAGCTGACCCTCTAGCACTCCCTTAAATGCTATTGAATCATCACTTCTTCTAAAGACAGTAACACCTACATCAGTAAATAGACAGTTGTAGCCCATTTGACATAATTGGGATACGGAAAGCAAATTGTAATCTAAAGAATCTACAAGAAAAACATTGGAAATAGTATGGTCAGGTGATATAGCAATTTTACCCAATCCTTTGACCACACCTTGATTTCCATCCCCGAATATGATAGCTCGTTGGGGATCTTGGTTTTTCTCATATGAGGAGAACATCTTTTTCTCCCCTGTCATATGGTTTGTGCACCCGCTGTCGAGTATCCAGCTTGAGCCCCCGGATGCATAAACCTACAAAACAATTTTAGTTCTTGACTTTAGGTACCCAAACGGTTTTGGGTCCTTTGGCATTAGAAACAAGAACTTTGGGTACCCAAACACAAGTCTTGGAGCCCTTGTGTTTGCCCCCAACAAACTTGGCAACTACCTTGCCGGATTTGTTAGTAAGCACATAAGATGCATCAAGAGTCTTAAATGAAATGTCATGCTCATTTGATGCATTAGGAGTTTTCCTTTTAGGCAACTTAGCACGGGTTGGTTGCCTAGAACTAGATGTCTCACCCTTATACATAAAAGCATGATTAGGGCCAGAGTGAGACTTGCTAGAATGAATTTTCCTAATTTTGCTCTCAGGATAACCGGCAGGGTATAAAATGTAACCCTCGTTATCTTGAGGCATGGGAGCCTTGCCCTTAACAAAGTTAGATAAATTCTTTGGAGGGGCATTAAGTTTGACATTGTCTCCCCTTTGGAAGCCAATGTCATCCTTGATGCTAGGGCGTCTCCCATTGTAGAGCATACTTCTAGCAAATTTAAACTTTTCATTTTCTAAGTTATGCTCGGCAATTTTAGCATCTAATATTGCTATATGATCATTTTGTTGTTTAATTAAAGCCATGTGATCATGAATAGCATTGATATCAACATCTCTACATCTAGTACAAATAGAAGTGTGCTCAACGGTAGATGTAGAGGGTTTGCAAGATTTTAATTCTACAACCTTAGCATGCAACATATCATTCTTAGTTCTAAGGTCGGAAATAGTAGAATTGCAAACATTAAAATCTTTAACCTTAGCAATTAACTTTTCATTTTCAATCCTAAGGCTATCAAGAGAAATATTCAATTCATCAATCCTAGCAAGCAAATCAACATTATCATCTCTAGGATTGGAAATTGAATCAATACAAATATGGGAATCAACCTTAGCAATTAATTTAGCATTTTCATTTCTAAGGTTGTCAATGGTCTCATGGCAAGTGCTTAGCTCACTAGACAATTTTTCACATTTTTCAACTTGTAGAGCATAAGCATTTTTAACCTTAACATGTTTCTTGTTTTCCTTGATTAGGAAGTCCTCTTGGGAGTCCAAGAGATCATCCTTTTCATGGATGGCACTAATTAGCTCATTTAATTTTTCTTTTTGTTCCATGTTAAGGTTGGCAAAAAGGATACGCAAATTGTCTTCCTCACTACTAGCATTATCATCACTAGAAGATTCATATTTAGTGGAGGATTTAGATTTAACCTTCTTCCTTTTGCCGTCCTTTGCCATGAGGCACTTGTGGCCGACGTTTGGGAAGAGAAGTCCCTTTGTGACGGCGATGTTGGCGGCGTCCTCGTCGTCGGAGGAGGAGTCGGTGGAGCTCTCGTCGGAGTTCCACTCGCGGCACACGTGGGCATCGCCGCCCTTCTTCTTGTGGTACCTCTTCTTTTCTCTCCTCTTTCCCTTCTTGTCGTTATCCCTATCACTGTCACTTGATAATGGACATTTAGCAATAAAGTGACCGGGCTTACCACACTTGTAGCAAACCTTCTTGGAACGGGATTTGTAATCCTTTCCCTTCCGTTGCTTAAGGATTTTCCGAAAGCTTTTGATGATTAAGGCCATCTCCTCATTGTCGAGCTTGGAGGCGTCAATTGGTTGTCTACTCGGTGTAGACTCCTCCTTCTTCTCCTCTGTCGCCTTAAATGCCACCGGTTGGGCCTCGGACGTGGAGGGCTCATCAAGCTCGTTGATCTTCTTTGAGCCTTTAATCATACATTCAAAGCTCACAAAATTCCCAATTACTTCCTCGGGAGTCATTAGTGTATATCTTGGGTTACCACGAATTAATTGAACTTGAGTAGGGTTAAGGAAAATAAGTGATCTTAGAATAACCTTAACCACCTCGTGGTCGTCCCACTTCTTACTCCCGAGGTTGCGCACTTGGTTCACCAAGGTTTTGAGCCGGTTGTACATATCTTGTGGCTCCTCCCCTTGGCGAAGACGAAAACGACCGAGCTCCCCCTCGATCGTTTCCCGCTTTGTGATTTTGGTGAGTTCATCACCCTCGTGCGCGGTCTTGAGTAGGTCCCAAATTTCCTTTGCATTCTTCAACCCTTGCACCTTGTTGTATTCCTCCTTGCTTAGAGAGGCGAGGAGTATGGTTGTAGCTTGAGAGTTGAAGTGCTCGATTTGGGCCACCTCGTCCGTATCATAATCCTCATCCCCTATGGATGGTACCTGTGCTCCAAACTCAACAACATTCCATATACTTTTGTGGAGTGAGGTTAGATGAAATTTCATTAAATCACTCCACCTAGCATAATCTTCGCCATCAAAGGTTGGCGGTTTGCCTAATGGAACAGAAAGTAATGGAGTATGTCTAGATGTACGGGGATAGTGTAAGGGGATCTTACTAAACTTCTTGCGCTCTTGGCGCTTAGAAGTTACGGACGGTGCATCGGAGTCGGAGGTGGATGTTGATGAAGTGTCGGTCTCGTAGTAGACCACCTTCCTCATCCTCTTGTGCTTGTTGCCTTTCCGATGCGACTTGTGGGAAGAAGATTTTTCCTTCTTCTCCTTGTGGTGTGAGGAAGAAGATCTTTTCTCCTTCCGTTTGGAGGAGTCCTTCTTCTTCTCCTTCCTCTTGGTGCAGGACTCTTCCGATGAAGTGCTCCCTTGGCTCGTAGTGGGCTTGTCGCCGGTCTCCATCTCCCTCTTGGTGTGATCTCCCGACATCACTTCGAGCGGTTAGGCTCTAATGAAGCACCGGGTTCTGATACCAATTGAAAGTCGCCTAGAGGGGGGGTGAATAGGGCGAAACTGAAATTCTCAAAAATAATCACAACTACAAGCCGGGTTAGCGTTAGAAATATAATCGAGTCCGCGAGAGAGGGCGCAAAACAAATCGCAAGCGAATAATGAAGTGAGACACGCGGATTTGTTTTACCGAGGTTCGGTTCTCTCAAACCTACTCCCCGTTGAGGAGGCCACAAAGCCCGGGTCTCTTTCAACCCTTACCCTCTCTCAAACGGTCCCACGGACCGAGTGAGCTTTCTCTTCTCAATCACTTGGAACACAAAGTTCCCGCAAGGACCACCACACGATTGGTGTCTCTTGCCTCAATTACAAGTGAGTGTTTGATCACAAGAAAGAATCAAGAAAGAAGAAAGCAATCCAAGCGCAAGAGCTCGAAAGAACACAAACAAATCACTCTCTCTAATCACTAGGGCGTTGTGTGGAATTTGGAGAGGATTTGATCTCTTTGGTGTGTCTAGAATTGAATGCTAGAGCTCTTGTAAGTGGTTGGGAAGTGGAAAACTTGGATACAATGAATGGTGGGTGGTTGGGGGTATTTATAGCCCCAACCACCAAACTAGCCGTTTGGTGAGGCTGTCTGTTCGATGGCGCACCGGACAGTCCGGTGCACACCGGACATGTCCGGTGCGACAGCCACGTCACCAAAAAGCCTTTGGGTCGACCGTTGGAGCTCTATCTTCTAGGCCCGCCTGGATGTCCGGTGCACACCGGACATGAACTGTAGATTGTCCGGTGCGCCTGCTCCCGCGTGCCTGACGACTGCGCGCTTCTGGCGCGCATTAAATAGCCGTTGCCCCGCTGTTACACCGGACAGTCCGGTGTACACCGGACAGTCCGGTGAATTTTAGTGGAGCAGCCGAAGTGAAAACCCGAGGCTGGCGAGTTCCTGAGGCCGCTCTTCCTTGGAGCACCGGACATGTCCGGTGTACACCGGACAGTCCGGTGAATTATAGTGGAGTGGCCTTCAGAAATTCCCGAGAGTGAAGAGTTTGAAGTCGGAGTCCCCTGGTGCACCGGACATGTCCGGTGGCACACCGGACAGTCCAGTGCGCCAGACCAGAGGTGCCTTCGGTTGACCCTTGCTCCTTTATTTGAACCCAATACTTGGTCTTTTTATTGGCTATGTGTGAACCTTTTGCACCTGTATAACTTACACACTAGAGCAAACTAGTTAGTCCAATATTTGTGTTGGGCAATTCAACCACCAAAATTATTTAGGAACTAGGTGTAAGCCTAATTCCCTTTCACTTCCCAATGTGCACATTATTGATACTAGCCATTTTGTCCCACTCCAGGATGATTAGATCCACAAATAATGGAGTCCTCGGCTCTAACACCACTTGTAGGATCTAGGACACCGGCTAGAGGGGGGTGAATAGACGGTTTTGACTAAAATAAAAACACTAGAGAAATTTAATCAATATGACAAGAGGTATAAATTCTCTAGTGACAACAAGTAAACAATCTATGAGAATCAACTATGGTGATTGTATACACGAAGAACAATATGCAAAATACTAATCACTTGCATGGCAATAAGTAATGCAAGAAAAGAAAGACACCGGATTTTATACCGTGGTATCGGTGATTTGCTGATCACCCCTAATCCACGTTGAGGTGGACTTCAAGCTCTCACTTGCTCCTCTATCAAGACACGGCTTGATCTTTGAGCCAAGTGGACAAGAAATCACTCAATACCTCGTTTCCATTAATGTCACCTTTGCCGCTTCGGCGAGGTAGGCGTGAACCCCTCACAATCAACACCGCGGCTCCTCCACAATCTTCTTGAAGAGCTCGACGGAGACAACACTCGAGCCGTCTAGGAGGCGGCAACCTCCAAGAGTAACAAGCTGATGACGCTTGCTCGGTGTACCACCTAGTGCCTCAAGGATCACCAATGGATGCAAATGCACTAGGAACTCTCAATCTCTCACTAGAATGCAATCTCAAGCAAGGAGTGTGAGAGAATGAGTGGGAGGATCACAAATGAGCTCAATGTGTGCAAGGAATGGCCAAGCGAGCCCTCACACATGACCTCCCCTTCTATTTATAGCCCACCTCAAAAATCCAAACGTTATGTGCAACTAGCACACTTTCTGCGCACACGCGGATGGTCCGCGCCCTGAAGCCGGACGGTCCATCGTACAAGTAACAACTATTTTCCCGTTTGAAATCTGTCAGAGCTGTCAGAAAAGCGAGGTCCGGACAGTCCGCCAACCTTGGCCGGACCGTCCGCGACCTGGCAACTTGGAGCACCAGAGCTCTGACCACAAAGGATTAACAAACGTGGACTGTCTGCCATACAAGGTCGGACGGTCCGCGACCTGGGAGTTAGTACTATCCAGGCTTAGGCCTCGGACAGTCCATAGTACAAACACCCAAAAACATACAGTCCCTGCCCAAATCCATTTGGCACTAGTGGACAGTCCGCCGGCCCTGGCCGAACAGTCCGCACAATAAAAGAGGGACTGTGCAGATAGCAATCTTCTCTGGTCAGGACTACGGACGGTCCGGCCCTAAGGCCCGGACGGTCCGCAGTACAAAAGTACAGGACTAGTCCGAAGTGATCACATTTCAAACCCCACTGGAAGAATCAAGGATGGTCCGCCCACATGGCCCGGACGGTCCGCCTATCCCAAGACTTTTCAAACACGCTTTTGAAAAGATTTTTTAACTCTCGAATTTGGAAGTGTTATTAGTCCTCATGCAAATGCAACCACTAGATGCTCTATGAGGCACTAAGTTTAACACAGACAAACGTCATTGACCCCTCTTAATAGTATGGCCATCTAGCCAACTAATCCGGTCAAATATCTTCTCTAAACTCTTAGAGACCGGCAAAAACAAAAACATATGTTATACCTTTGCCTTCACTTGATCCACAGCCAATGCTTATAACTCTGCAAGATTTTCTGTTCTATGTGGTCCAACCCTGCATTCTTATTTCTCCAAGAACCGTTAGTCCACAAACAGTTGTCATTAATTACCAAAACATCACTAAAGGGCCTAGATGATTCACAACATGCATATAGAAAGCATAATGTCCGGTCGAGATGCATATAAGTAGAGTAAAGATTCTATCATCGACCGGTATACCTTTTGATCTACGGATTTACCTCCCGTGTCGATGTCGAGATGCCCATTGGTTCCCATGGGTGTCTTGATGGGTTTGCCATTCTTCATTCCAAACTTCTTAAGTATGTCTTGAATGTACTTGGTTTGGCTGATGAAGGTGCCATCTTGGAGTTGCTTGATTTGGAATCCAAGGAAATACTTCAACTCCCCCATCATTGACATCTTGAATTTCTGTATCATGATCCTACTAAACTCTTCACAAGATGACTTGTTAGTAGACCCAAATATAATATCATCAACATAAATTTGGCATATGAACAAGTCTTTTGCAATAGTTTTAGTGAAGAGAGTATGACCGGCCTTTCCGACTTTGAAGCCATTAGTGATAAGAAAATCTTACAGGCATTCATACCATGCTCTTGGGGCTTGCTTGAGCCCATAAAGTGCCTTTGAGAGTTTATACACATGGTTAGGATACTCACTATCTTCAAAGCCGGGAGGTTGCTCAACATAGACCTCTTCCTTGATAGGGCCATCGAGGAAGGCACCCTTTACGTCCATTTGATAAAGCTTGAAGCCATGGTATGTAGCATAGGCAAGTAATATATGAATTGATTCAAGCCTAGCTATAGGTGCATAAGTTTCATCAAAGTCCAAACCTTTGACTTATGAATAACCTTTAGCCACAAGTTAGGCTTTGTTCCTTGTCACCACACCATGCTCATCTTGCTTGTTGCGGAATACCCACTTGGTACATACAACATTTTGATTAGGACATGGAACGAAATGCCATACCTCATTCCTTGTGAAATTGTTGAGCTCCTCTTGGATTGCCACCACCCAATCCAGATCTCTTAGTGCATCCTCTACCCTGTATGGCTCAATAGAGGAAACAAAAGAGTAATGTTCACAGAAATGAGCAACTCGAGATCTAGTGGTTACCCCCTTGTGAATGTCACTAAGAATGGAGTTGACGGGTGATCTCTTTGAATTGCTTGGTGGACTCTTGGGTGTGGCAGTCTTTGATCCCTGATTTCTTGATCATCTTCCCTATCTTGATCATCTTCATCTCCCCCTTGATCATTGTCCTCCTCTTGAGGTGGCTCATCGTCTTGATCTTGATCTTCATCTTCTTGAGCCTGATCCTCATCTTGAGTTAGTGGAGATGCTTGCATGGAGGATGATGGTTGATCTTGTGCTTGTGGAAGCTCTTTGGATTCCTTAGGACACACATCCCCAATGGACATGTTCCTTAGCGCTACGCATGGAGCCTCTTCATCATCTAGTTCACCAAGTTCAACTTGCTCCACTTGGGAGCCATTAGTCTCATCAAACACAATGTCACAAGAAACTTCAACTAATCCAGTGGATTTGTTGAAGACTCTATATGCCCTTGTGTTTGAGTCATAACCAAGTAAAAAGCCTTTTACAACTTTAGGAGCAAATTTAGATTTTCTACCTCTCTTAATAAGAATAAAACATTTGCTCCCAAAAACTCTAAAATATGAAACATTAGGTTTTTTACTAGTGAGGAGTTCATATGATGTTTTCTTGAGGATTCGGTGAAGATATAATCGGTTGATGGAGTAGTAGGCGGTGTTAATCGCCTTGGCCCAAAACCAGTCCAGTGTCTTGTATTCATCAAGCATGGTCCTAGCCATATCCAGTAGAGTTCTATTCTTTCTCTCCACTACACCATTTTGTTGAGGTGTGTAGGGAGAAGAGAACTCATGCTTGATGCCCTCATCCTCAAGAAATCCTTCGATTTGAGAGTTCTTGAACTCCATCCCATTGTCGCTTCTAATATTTTTGATTCTCAATCTGAACTCATTTTGAGCCCGTCTCAAGAATCCTTTTTAATGTCTCTTGGGTTTGAGTTTTTTCCTGCAAAAAGAACACCCAAGTGAAGCGAGAATAATCATCCATAATAACTAGACAGTACTTACTCCCGCCGATGCTTATGTAAGCGATCGTGCCGAATAGGTCCATGTGGAGCAGCTCAAGGGGCCTGTCCGTCGTTATTATGTTCTTGTGTGGATGATGGACTCCAACTTACTTTCCTACTTGGCATGCGCTACAAATCCTGTCTTTCTTAAAATGAACATTTGTTAGTCCTAAAATGTGCTCTCCCTTTAGAAGCTTATGAAGATTCTTCATTCCAACATGGGCAAGCCGGCGATGCCAGAGCCAACCCATGTTAGTCTTAGCAATTAAGCAAGTGTCTAGTTCAACTTTGTTATCATTAAAATCAACTAAATATAGTTGACCATCTAACACTCCCTTAAATGCTATTGAATCATCACTTCTTCTAAAGACAGTAACACCTATATCAGTAAAAAGACAGTTGTAGCCCATTTTACATAATTGAGGAACAGAAAGCAAATTGTAATCTAATGAATCTACAAGAAAAACATTGGAAATAGAATGGTCAGAAGATATAGCAATTTTACCCAAACCTTTGACGAAACCTTGATTTCCATCCCCGAATGTAATGGCTCTTGGGGATCTTCATTTTTCTCGTATGAGGAGAACATTCTCTTCTCCCCTGTCATGTGGTTTGTGCACCCGCTATCGATTATCCAGCTTGATCCAGCGGATGCATAAACCTACAAAACAAATTTAGGCCTTGTTCTTAGGTACCTAAACGGTCTTGGGTCCTTTCACATTAGAAACAAGCACCTTGGGTACCCAAACATAAGTCTTGGGACTCTTGTGTTTGCCCCCAACATATTTGGCAACTATTTTGCCTGATTTGTTAGTTAAAACATAAGATGCATCAAAAGTCTTAAATGAAATGTTATGCTCATTTGATGCATTAGGAATTTTCTTCTTAGGCATTTTGATATGAGTGGAATGCCTAGAACTAGAAGCCTCATTTTTATACATAAAAGCATGATGAGAAACATTATAAGGTTTTCTAGCATGAATTTTCATAATCTTATGCTTAGGATAGTTTGCAGGATATAAAATGTAACCCTCACTATCCTGAACCATAGGAGCCTTGCCCTTTACAAAATTAGACAATTTCTTAGGGGCATTAAGCTTGGTGTTGCTTTGGCTTCCTTGTTGGAAACCAATACCATCCTTAATTCCAGGGCATCTCCCATTATAGAGCATGCTTCTAGCAAATTTAAATTTATCATTTTCTATCTCATGCTCAGAAATTTTAGCAGTTAAATTGGCTATGTGATCATTTTGTTGTTTAATCATAGCAAGGTGATCATCAATAGCTTCAACATTAATATCTCTACATCTATTGCAAATGGAGACATGCTCGATAGTAGATGTAGAGGGTTTGCAAACATTTAATTCTTCTATCTTAGCCTTTAATCTAGCATTCTCATCCTTAAGACAGATAATCGAATCATTGCAAACATTCAACTTTTCAATCTTAGAAACTAAATTTTCATTCTCAACCTTAAGACAGGAAATTGAATCATTACAAATGCTAAGCTCCTTAGACAGATTATCACATTTTTCTACCTCTAGAGTATAGGCATTTTTCAATTTAACAAACTTTTTATTTTCCTTAATGAGAAAGTCCTCTTGGCATTCCAAGAGATCATCCTTCTCGTTAATGGTTTCAATTAATTCATTTAATTTTTTATTTTGTTCCATGGTGAGGTTGGCAAAAAGGGAAATTAAATCATCTTCATTATCACTAGAGCTACTCTCATCACTAGATGTGGTATATTTGGGGGTGGCTCTAGAGTGTACCTTCTTCTTTTTGTCGTCTTTGGCCATGAGACACTTGTGGCCAACGGAGGCCCTTGTTGACGGCGATGTTGGCGGCATCCTCGTCGGAGGAGGAGTCGATGGAACTCTCGTTGGAGTCCCATTCTCGCACCATGTGCGCCTCGCCGTTCTTCTTCTTGTAGTACTTCTTCTTTTCCATCTTCTTCTTCCCCTTCTTGTCGTCGTCCCTGTCACTTTCACTTGTATATGGACATTTTGCAATGAAATAACTGGACTTACCACATTTGTAGCACACCCTTTTGGAGTGGGGTTTGTAGTCTTTCCTCCTCCTTTGCTTGAGGATTTGGCAAAAGCTCTTGATGATGAGCGCCATTTCCTCGTTATCGAGCTTGGAGGCGTCGATTGGAAGCCTACTTGGTGTAGACTCCTTTTCTTTCGTTGCTTTGAATGCAACGGGTTGCACCTCGGATGTGGAGGTGGTGCCTTGCTCCAATTTGACAATATGTTTGGAGTCTTTGATCATAAGTTCAAAGCTCACAAACTTGCTAATTACTTCCTTAGGAGACATCTGTTTATATCTAGGGTCTCCATGGATTAGTTGCACTTGAGTGGGATTACAAAAAACAAGTGATCTAAGAATAACCTTAACCATCCCATGGTCATCCCACTTGGTGCTCCCGAGGTTGCGCACTTGGTTCACCATTGTCTTGAGCCAGTTATACATGGCTTGCGGCTCTTCTCCTTTGTTGAGGACGAATAGACCGAGCTCGCCCTCGATCGTCTCCCACTTGGTGATCTTTGTTACCTCGTCCCCTTCGTGCGCGGTTTTGAGGACATCCCAAATTACTTTGGCGTTCTTTAACCCTTGCACCTTATTATACTCCTCTCAACACAAGGAGGTGAGGAGTATAGAAGTGGCTAGGAGTTAAAGTGCCTAATTTGGGCGACCTCGTCCGAGTCGTAGTCCTCGTCGCCCACCTGTGGTACCTGCGCTCCAAACTCAACAATATCCCATATGCTTTCGTGGAGTGAGGTTAGATGGTGCCTCATTTTATCACTCCACATGCAATAATCTTCACCATCAAAATATGGTGGTTTGCCTAGGGGTACCGAAAGTAATGGAGCGTGCTTTGGAATGCGAGGATAGCATAGAGGCATCTTACTATACTTCTTGCGCTCGTGGCACGTCGAAGTAGTAGACTCGGCGCCAGACGTGGAGGGTGATGAAGAGTCGGTCTCGTAGTAGACCACCTTCTTCATTTTCTTCTTCTTCTTGTCACCCCTCCTAAGTGACTTGATGGAGGAAGAGGATTCCTCCTTTAACTTGTTGCCGGACTCCCTTGATAGAGTCCTCCCCAAGCCCATGGGCTTGTCGCCGATCATGATCTCCCTCTTGGCGTGATCTCCAAACATCACTTCGAGTTGGTTATACTCTTAATGAAGCACTGGCTTTGATACCAATTGAAAGTTGCCTAGAGGGGGGTGAATAGGCGAAACCTAAAATTTATAAACTTAAACACACACTAAAGGCTGGGGTTAGCGTTAGAATTAAATTCAAGTCCGAAAGATTGTTTCTCTTGTTAAGGGTTGCTCAAAGAATGCGGATGACGTATAGGAGCGAACTCAATTCAATATTGACAAGGAAACATTAGAGAGAGGAAAGAGTGCAAAAAATCAAGTGAGAATCAAGCGAGTAGACACGATGATTTGTTTTACCGAGGTTCGGTTCCAAAGAACCTAGTCCCTGTTGAGGAGGCCACAAAGGCCGGGTCTATTCCAACCCTTTCTCTCTCTCAAACGGTCACTTAGACCGAGTGAGCCTTTTTCTTAATCTCACGGGTCACTAAGACCCCGCAAGGACCACCACACACTTGGTGTCTCTTGCTTCGCTTACAAGTCTCTTGACAATAAGAAGGGAAAAGAAAAGGCCAATCCAAGCAACAAGAGCAACAAAAGAACACAAACACCCTCTCTCAAGTCTCTAATGAAATTGAGTTGATTTGGAGGCTTGGAGGGGATTTGATCTATTGAATGTGTCTTAGAGTGAAGTCTTTTGCTCTTGCAATGAATGGGATGTTCAGAAAACTTGGATAAATATGAATGAGGTGGTTGGGGGTATTTATAGCCCCCAACCACTTCCATAGCCGTTGGTGAAGGCTGCTGGCGATGGGCGCACCGGACAGTCCGGTGCGCGCCACGTCAGCGCGTTCGTTAGGGTTTGGAGCAGTTGACCGTTGGAGACGCTGCACCAAACAGTTCGGTGTCCTCTGACTTCTATGGTCTGACTTCTGTCGTGGCACTGTTCATCACTGTTCATCTGAGCAGTCGACCGTTGGCGCTGTTCAGCTGTTGGCTGGCTTGGTGCACCGGACAGTGTCCGGTGCACACCGGACAGTGTCTGGTGCGCCAAAAATCAGCACACTCTAAGACTTGCTCCAATTTTTGATTGAGTCCCTAACTAAATTTCTTTCTTGGTTTGTGTTGAACCTTATGCACCTGTGATAAATGATATCTAGACAAACTAGTTAGTCCATGTGGTTTGTGTTGTACGTCAACCACCAAAATCGATTATAGGAAATGGTTAACCCTATTTCTCTTTCAAGAACTCATCGTAGTCCTAAAACTCCTCAAAGTCCTCCATGTTGCCAGCATCTCCTACTGAGCACTGAGTATAGTGGGGACAACCTGGAGTGGTGTGGTTTGTAAAGCAAGGGTGACTACACATCAACATACTCAGCAAATGTCCCATTTGGCTAAAGTGGACTAGCTGTATGTGGAGTTACGGCTAAGCAGTTGCTTTTAATTGGTCAAGTATTTATTACTACTAGTAGAGCCAAATTTTAGTAATAAACCCAGTTATTACCCAAATGTACTCCCTGTAAGAGAAAATACCAGAGATCATAATTATACCATCATTATTAATCATCATCATAAAAGTAACCAAAGTTCTTCTAATCAAAGAGGATCCCAAGGCCGCTCTTAACCGTGAGCATGGCTGATATATCAGTTTCATACACTCTGCAGAGGTCGCACACTTTACCCACAAGCCGTGATTCCCATTCTGCCCGGAGAGAGATAATCTCCATTGACCACTACCTAGGTGGCCTAGCAGGGCATCACTACGTAGCCTTTACAAAGATTTCCTAGAGGTCATAGTTACCTATTAGGTTTCTCCAGTTTGATAAACACAGTACATCTCTCCAAAGGAAGGGTGACTAACAAAACTAATTTAAGAACCTCTGCAACTAGCCTCAGCAGAGCAAGTACTGTGCCCGAAACCCATTGACGGCCCTACGGCGAAGCCAACTACTCCTCTGGTTCCTCTAATTAATTAGCTAAGGGCATTCCATTCCACCCTCATGGTTGCACTGTTATCCCGGGTTGTGTAACACTCCAGGTGTTACCATGGCTAGGGCACACCTATGCACTAATGACTATGATCACATGTGGAAGAAACTTAAGGAGCAAAAAGTGGAAGGGCCTTGGAAGCTAGGTTTTAACCAAGAGATGTGGATGACCAAAAGCATTACCCAATTTGTGTGCACTTATCACTTTGGACAAGGGGGGGAGTAAACCCTAGACCTCTCTTGAACCCTATCTCCTAAGCACCTTGGTTAAAGGGGAGAGATTAAGCAAAGGTGCATGTCATGACCAAACTTTTGGCACAAAGTTAAGTAACTTATTAACCTACAATTATAGGAAGGAAATATTGCAAAAAAGACCCCTGGAGAAACCCCAAATCAAATCTCCAAGTAGAGTGAGAGCTAGAGCTCTCTAATTCTCTCTAAGTCAAAAACTACACCTAATCTAAAGATCCACCGTGTTCACCTAGAAGATGGCACCAAAACCACCTATGTTCTATACCAAAAATGTGGCATACCACCTAGGGCACCCACTGGAAAAAGCTGAGCCCGAGACCTTGACGTTTGACATGCCTTGGCATGGTTTTTGTCGCGAGGTGGGCAGAGTGACATACCTGATTTGGCGACCGAAGATCTCCCTACCTAGGCCATATCTGCCATGGCAACTCACGGATGAGAGATAGCCCTAGGTGCCAGGAAAAGACTCGCGCCGGATTTTTGCCAAGATTCGCACGTTTGCGACTTGGGTGAGCTATGGAACACGGGCAGAAGAAAAGCTCCACGTGTTCGACGCGCTCTGCGCACGCCAGAGCACGCCCGCGCCCGACCCCGCGCCGCGCCGAGCCGCGCCCGTGTCCCCTGTGTGCGCCGCGCCTATAAAGCCCACTCAGGCGTCGACCACACTCTTCCGCGCACGCTCAAACCTCACCGGAGCTCAACTCACCGTCGTTTGCCCGTGCACGGCGTGTCCGTGGCCACCCGAGCCCCTGCCGTCGTGGACCGACCAGCCCAGCCTTTCCCAACCCTGTCCAACCCTCGGAGACGAGTGAGCACACCTCGGTGAAGCTCCCCGAGCGAGGAATCGAAGCCTGCTTCGCTGGAGAGGCCAGTCCACGGTCGCCGGAGTTCACAACCCCGCCGGAGTGCGTGGACCGGGTAATCCACTGAGCCATTTTCCGATTCCTTGTACACACAGTCTCTACGTCACCCCGTGAAGCTCACCGTGCCATTGGATTGAACCAGATCGCCTTGAATTGGCCGGCACACCCGCCGCCGACGAGGACACCCGCCTGCGCACGTGGACCGAGCGATTCCGGCCATCCCCGCCGTTGAGCCGTACATCGCTGTGACCGCCAGAGCCTCCCCGAGCCAACCCCGCCCCTCGCCGGACCTATCTCGCCGCCGGTAAGCCGCGCCGCCCTTTTCTTTCCCGCGGGTACTGTTTACATTGGGGGAAGGACTTTGGGGAAGAAGAAGGAAAGGTCAGGGGGCTTTTTGAACTGTCAGTGACTCAAATAAATAGTAACGCGGGGGTATAACTGAGAGAGTTAGTTTGGAAATACCCCAGGGTCCTCGGTGTAAATCGCTTTTCCAAAAAACCTTTATTAAATCTGATTTTAAATTTGAACAGAAACTTTAATAATTCATAACTTCTATTTAGTTCATCCAAATTTGGTCAAACCAATTTTGTCAGACTCTAAATAATGTAAACTACTTAGGAAAAATATAAAACCCCTATGTACTACAGAAAACTTTAGGAATCTGAATTAATTATTGTTTTGACCAAAAGCTAAATAATAGGGATAAAAATAGTTGCACTATTTGACTAGAGTTAGAAAAATTTGGAGAAGTTTATATCCACATACTGACCTGTTTAAAAATGTTAAACCTCTCTGTCCATCCCATTAAGTTAGCTTTTGCCCTTTACTTTATAATATGCTTAAAGTTAAGAAAAATAGAAAAGGTGATTAAAATGAGGAACCAGAGGGCACTCCTACTTTTGTTAGGGTACTTATTTAAGGTAGTTCACTAGAAAAATCTATGATACCCTAGTTTAGTATAAAATAAATAGGATACCTTTTATTTTAAGAAAACAAGGAAAATTTAGAAAAACCCTAGAAAAATAACCCCAAGGAGAGAACACCCCAAACCTTGGGATAACTAATGTTTTGTTATTCTAAACATAGGGAAAATACAAAATCTGTTGTTTGATATTTTTCAAATGGAAAGTTAGTTATAAGCACCTTTTTGGCATAAAACTTTAAGAAATCACAACTAAATAACCACCAATTAACCTTCTGTGATTTTTGGCATAGAAGCTTATTATTACTGTTAGATACCAACAAAAATAACCCTTAGAGCAGAATCTACTCCTAATTAAGAGTTGTAGTACAAAGTGGCCCATTTACACAATTTTTTGTTATTTTGTCTAAAGCATAGCCTTTTTATTTTTGAACCTCAAAACTCCTAGAACAGGCTATATTGACCAATGGCAAGCCACTGTAATTTTTACAGAATTTTTGGAAAAAGTTAACTCATTGTTGTAGTTCAAACCTACACTAGAATTCATAAGTAGAAAATAAAGAAAGGGAAAATGAATAATGGAAATTAGTGTCATCCTAAAACCCTTTATAACTTGTCCACTGAAATATATAAAGGCAATACCAATTCCCTATGCCTATCCCTAGTAAAACCTAAACCTAGAAATGATAAGCATAAACCATTAAAAGCCACGTATGACCCAGAAACCCTAAATTGCACATTAACTTAGTTTTTCTTCTCTTAGCATAATGTTATTAAATCCTGCATAATCATGACATACGTGTTCATTACATTTCGATAGACTGTAACCTTGCTGACGGAGAGTACGTCCTCATGCCGGAGCAAGGAGCTGCTCAGGAGGTAGCCCCGGATCCAGCACCAGAGCCTGCACTAGAGGATCTGCCTGCCACTGCTTTGGAAGGCAAGCCCCGGTTTATGCATAACCTGTTATTTATGCTATTTTACTACAATTATTGTTTGTAGGCTTGTACTGTGCACTTAAGTGTAGGAGTTGACTGAAACCCTAGTTGCATGAACTCAGGATTCCTTTTGAGATGGATACTAGTATGCTAGGTCGAGTAGCTGCTTTATTTAATTAGGATCTCGGTAGAAGACGAGTGATTTTTCTAACACTCGCGCGAGATCAGGAATTGGTTGTACCCACTTTTCTTATCATATTGATAGTTGGTTGGTGGACACGGATCCATGGGGATGCGTGGTCTACGAGGTGAAATGGGAATAAGGATTAACGTGCGGATACCTGTGTCAAGCGTTTGAACGTACTAAACATATGTCGAGAAATATGGTAAATCGGTAAGCCTAGTACCTGATTGAACCTGGCAGCAGATTGCCCTCCTCACGCGACCTGAGACGTGGTCTCCCATTCCGGTTATGGTGGGTACAAGTGCGGTCACTGCACGACGGCGGTCGGGGTCAGTGAGGCATTGTACGCCAAGGCGGTGAGCCCCTCTCTGCTGATGGGGAATCGATGGGGACGGTTGATGTGTGTGGGGACGGAGTGCCTCGCCACGTCATGTGTTTAGGTTTACCTTGCAAGGATAAAAACTCGATTCGAATCGTCTGCTTCTCGCAGCTAATGAGACTGCTTGATCCATTGTACTGCATTGAGTAACAAGTGAAAATATGATGAGTTGATATAAGATGTTGATTGCTAATAATGTTTGCTACTATGTATGAGTAGATAGTACACATTTAGCCTTAAGAGAGTCACACTTAAATTGACAAAGTTAAAACTTGACTTAGAAACTCAGCTAGTGCTTTTGGCAACCAAAACCCCACAGCCAAACAACTGCATGTCTAGAGGTAGAGGAGTAGACTCCTCACACCGGGTAAGTCTAGCTGAGTATTAGTATACTCAGCCTTGCTTGTGGCATAATTTTACAGGTTCTCTGGAGGACATGGTTGCGGGAGTGACTTGGCCGTCCATCTTGCCACCGGGTTGGACTGTCGAGTGGGACCCCACCTCAGCTGAGGAGGAGCATGAGGAGTGATGGGACAGGCTTCCCCATCTCTCTGTTTATTTACCGTTAGTTTTATTCCGCTGCACTTCGAACAATGATGGCTACTTTTGCAAAACTCCGATGGTGATGTAATAATTTTAATGCTCTTACATGCATGGTTTTATGCTTTATTGTATTTGCTCTGTGACTCACCATCGAGTGAGATTGTGGTACTTGATCCTGTCAGTGGCCGTGTCGGACTAGATCCGAGGGATTGACGGGTTATTCCCATTTAAGTGTGGTCTAGCCTCCAAAGCGGGGCTTAGGCACTTAAGTTGGAATAATTCGGGCAGTTCCGCCGCAGCTAGTATCGGAGCTTGTACCACCACAGAGGAATCAATAAAATATAAATACCATCTTTTTTCCGAAGTAAAAATTTGATAGGAACAATGTTGGATAGATAGTAGGACGAGCAGGATAGACCTAGGACGTGAAGCCTTAGGATGATAGAAGGGTAGCTAGGTGGCTAAGTGATTAGGCCCAACAGGCCACTTTAGAGGATGGGAGTTCTTCCCTATTCCCTTTACTTTGTTGTGAGGTCGTTCAGGACGAGCATGCATGCATTCTTTAATTGAACAAATGGAAAAATTTGTAAGGACTTAAATTATGACCGACTAAGTTTCCCAGTACCATTTTGTTTTTAATTAGAGAGAAGCTGAGTCTTATTTTTCTTGTTCTTTTTATAATTCTTTTCTTTTACTTACGCTTAACCGTACACAGATGACTTCCCACGGATCCTCAGATGACGGGAATGCACTGTCCCACACTGACGGGCTTGCACGAGAGGGCTTTCCCCGCATTTTGTGGGAGGTACTTCAGGGGCCGGATACATGACACCCCCTCAGTACGTGGTGCAGCAGTTCGAGAAGCACCGGGTGCCCCGCTGTAGGGTGAGGATGACCCTGGAGCCTCATCCCCTGCAGCCAGGCTGGCGTTCACTGGACTCTGAGTCCTTTGGATACCGGGCTGAGGACACGATCGAGGCGATCGCTCTGCACGGGTTGACTACTTTCTGCGGATTTCACCCCTTGGAGCTTTCCACCCACCCCATTGGCTTGTTCCCCGCTGAGAGGGAGGACGACCCAATGTGGAAGGATCGGGTGGAGCATGCCAAGGATATTTGGGCTATCTACCCGGGTCAGACCGCTCATTTGATAGTGCGGTGCATGAATGCCTTGTACCGTCTGCAAGTGATGCGTGGCGAGGCAATGTCCCATCTGATGGCGTTGTTGGAGGCAACCAAGATCACCCTGGACAACAGGGAGGAGCTTGTGGTTGACTTGTCCCAGGAGATGGTGGAAAAGGACTTACAAGTGGAACAGTTGTCCGATGAGATTCAAGAGCTAGAGGAATTGGTGGGGACCAGGGAGAACACCATCGAGGTTCTCGAAGATCAGCTCATCAACACCCAGCAGCAGCTTGCCGAGGCTAATGAGCACCTGGATATGCATCACCAGGAAATCCAGGATGTGGAGGCTAACGAGGACGTTGACATTGAGGGAGGAGAGGAGCCTGCTTCCAGTGTAGACACCGCTGGCTCAGGGAGGCCACCTTCCCCCGAGTCAAGTGTTGCCTCGTTCGCTCATTAGATATCGGGGATAGAGTTGGAAGTCGGTGATGGTAGGACTCCTCACAGCTAGCTTAGCTTTTGCACCCTTGGGGTACTAGGCTAGAGAGAGTTGAGTCTTTTGGGACCATTGATGTAATCGTGATAAACTCTTTTGGAAGCACGGTTGATGGATGCTGTTAATTTTAATTTAGGAAGGGAAGTTTATGCCTTTTTAAATCCTTTTTGGTTTATGATTGGAATCTATCAGTTCGCCTTTGACTCTTTCACCGCGATTAAACCTTGAATTTGAAGATGTGTTATTGAGGAAATGTGTGATTTTTCAGATGGCCGGGAGAGCGCGTCGTGGCCAGAATGAGCGCATTCCTCCACCACCGCCCACTCTGCAAGAGCTAATGGCTCAGCAGAATGAGATCTTGAGGCAGCTAGCTCAGCGTCAGCCACCACCTCAGCACTATGGTGGTGGAGATCATCAGCGTCACCCCGCAGTGGCCACTTACCAGGAGTTCCTCAGTACTCAGCCACCTTTGTTCACCAGGGCAGAGGATCCACTTGATGCTGATGTATGGCTGAGGGTAGTGGAATCTAAATTCCCACTACTCAATGGAGTTTGTTCCGAGGTGACTAAGGTCAGGTTCGCCACCCAGCAGCTTCGCGGACCCGCTCGGACGTGGTGGGACCACTACCTTGCTATGCAACCAGCTGACCATGAAGTGGATTGGAGAGAGTTCAAGGAAGCTTTCAGAGGACACCATATCCCAGCTGGCATTATGGACCGAAAGCTCAACGAGTTTCTGGCACTCACTCAGGGCAACAGGACAGTGTTGCAATATGCTCAGGCTTTTAATGATTTGTGCCAGTATGCTGGGTACCATGCAGATACGGATGAAAAGAAGCGAGACAGGTTCAGAAGGGGGCTCAGCACTAAGCTCCGTGACCGTCTCAACACCGTCAGGGCCAACAGCTACAATGAGTTGGTCAACATGGCTATCTCCCAGGAGGACTGCATCACAGCCCGACAAGTAGAAAAGAAGAGGAAGACCCCTGTGGCAGGACCCTCAGCTCATCCACAACGCTTCAGGATTGTGTCTGACACTCAGAACAGGGGACCCCAGCAGCAGCAAGGGAGATGGGTGATCCGACCACAGCAGCAGCAGCAGGCACCCAACCGCACCCAGTTTCCAGCTCAGAGGAACAATCAGCAGCAGCAGCAGTACCGCTAGGCAAATGACAACAGGTGTTTCACATGCGGCAACACCGGACATTATGCCAAAAATTGCCCTAGGAACTAGCAGAGGCAAGGGCAGAATGTGAATCAGAATCAAGGCAAGAGGCAGAAGGTGCAAGTGAGGCAGGGCAGGCTAAACTTCACCACCATGGCTGATATTCCAGAGGGAGCACCCGTCATGACTGGTATATTTACAGTTTTGAATTATCCTGCTATTATTCTTTTTGATTCTGGCGCATCGCATTGTTTTATCAGTGCCAAATTTAGTGCCAAGTGTCAGTTGCCTTTTCACCACACCAATGGGGGTATCACAATTTCAACACTAGGGGGCAGGATTGCCACCAATCAAATCAGCAGGTAAGTGCCTATAAAATTTGGTAGTCTTGTGATTAGAACCACCCTTCTCATCTTAGGATTGGATAGCGTGGATATTATATTGGGAGCTGACTGGTTGACCAGGCATCAGGCAGTATTGGATATTGCAGCCAGGGCAATTGAAATTCATTCCCCTACTTATGGCGAGACTGTTTTATATTTGCCTGACCAGGGTTGTACCCGTTCTTGTGCCTTCGTTATGATAGAATCCCCAGTGGAAAAGATCCCAGTGGTTTGTGACTACCCAGATGTCTTTCCGGATGAATTACCAGGAATGCCACCTGACAGAGACATTGAGTTTGCAATTGAGTTGCAACCCGGGACTGCTCCTATCTCCAAGAGACCCTATAGGATGCCTCCCGCGGAACTGGCAGAACTGAAGAAGCAACTGCAAGAATTGTTGGACAAGGGGTTCATTCGCCCAAGTACTTCACCTTGGGGATGTCCTGCATTATTTGTGAAGAAAAAGGATGAGAGTTTGAGGATGTGTGTTGACTACCGCCCTCTCAATGCGGTGACTATCAAGAACAAATACCCACTACCCCGTATTGATGTCTTGTTTGAACAATTGGTGGGAGCCAAGGTATTCTCTAAGATAGATCTCCGCTCAGGTTACCATCAGATCAAGATCCATGCCAGTGATATTCCCAAGACGGCCTTCTCTACCAGATATGGGCTCTATGAATTTTTGGTGATGTCCTTTGGGCTGACCAATGCCCCGGCTTATTTCATGTACCTGATGAACTCAGTGTTTATGCCAGAGTTGGACAAGTTCGTGGTCGTTTTCATTGATGATATTCTGGTCTATTCTAAGAATGAAGACGAACATACTGAGCATCTGCACATCGTGCTTCAGCGACTGCGTGATCATCGTCTTTATGCTAAGTTGTCTAAATGTGAATTCTGGCTGAAGGAAATTAAGTTCTTGGGTCACACAATTTCTCAGGATGGGATATTAGTTGATCCTGAGAAGGTACAAGAGGTGATGGATTGGAAACCCCCGACTACAGTAAGGCAGATTCGGAGTTTTCTGGGATTGGCAGGGTATTATCGACAATTTATTCCGGATTTCTCCAGAATTGCCAAGCCAATGACCGAGTTATTAAAGAAGGGAGCCAAATATGATTGGAGCCAGAAGTGCGAAGATGCTTTTCATACGCTGAGGCAGCATTTGACAACAGCCCCAGTGCTGGCTCAACCTGATAACACCAAGCCCTTCGAAGTATATTGTGATGCTTCTGGTACGGGATTGGGATGTGTCTTGATGCAAGATAACAGAGTAATTGCTTATGCTTCCCGAGCACTCAGACCCCATGAGCAGAACTACCCAACGCATGATCTAGAGTTGGCAGTTGTGGTTCATGCTCTTAAGATATGGAGACACTACTTGATGGGAGCTCACTGTAACATCTACACTGATCACAAGTGTAACACCCAGGTGTTACCCTGGCTAGAGCCACTTTGGCACTAGAAGCTGTGATCACATAAGATAAAGGCTTAGGGCAGCACATAAGAACCTTGGGGCTCATGTTATGATTAAGTTGCACATGACATGAGAAACTTTACCCTAAGTCCTTGTACATTTACTATCTTGGATAATAGGGGGGGAAGAACCCTAGATTTCTTCAAAGTCATACCTTCCTAAACCCTAAGTAAGGGGGGAAAGAGAGTGATCAAGTGGGTAAAACATGTGTAACTTTTACCCAAACCTTAAGTGACTTGTAACCAGCATTTAGGGGAAGGAATTATTGCAAAAAGGCCCCTGGAGAAACCCCATTTCAAATCTCCAAGTGGAGAGAGAGCTAGAGCTCCCCATTCCTCTCTAAGTCCATTTTTGACCCTAGTTTAAGGATCAGCCGTGTTCACCTTGAAGATGGCATCAAATCCACTTGTGATCTATACCAAAAACGTGGCATACAACCTGGGGCACCCACTGGAAAAAGTTGAGCCCGAGACTCGGACGTTTGACATGCCATGGCATGGCTTTTGTCGCGAAGTGCCCAGTGTGACACACCTGTTTTGGCATTCAAAGATCTCCCTCCCTAGGCCGTATCTGCCCCGACTCCTCACAGTTGAGTGATAGCCCTAGGTGCCAGGAAGAGGTCTGCGCCGAACCTTTGCAAAGATTCGCACGTTTGCGACCTCTGTCGACGTTTGAACACTGGAAGAAACCAACCGCCACGTGCTCGACGTGTTCTGCCGCGCCAGAGCACGCCCGCGCGCGCCCCGCGCCGCACCCGGGCCAAGCCGGCGCCTCGGCCGCGTCCGCGCCTATAAAACCCACCCCAGCGCTCGGTTGTTTCCCCCAGTGCCTCCTACGTACCTCACCGGACTCGCCCGAGCCAGCCCTCGCCTCCGGCGACCTCCCCGCGGCCCGCCAGTGCCGGCCGAAGACCACCGTCGTGGCCAACCCCTCTCCAGCCTCCCTCCGTTCGATCCAAGCCTTAGCTTCCTGGTGAATCCGTGAGCCTTGCTCAAGCTTGAACCGAGAGCCTGCGTCACCGGAGTGACCGAATCGCGCTCGCCGGACTTCAAGAACCCGCCGGCGCGCGTGGACCGGGTAAATCCCTCCGCCATTTCTCGATTCCTTGCGTGTATGGCCTCTACGTCATCCCGTGATGCTCCTCGTACCCCTGGATTGAACCATACCGCCGTGGATAGGCCGGAGCGCACGCCGCCGACGAGCTCGCCCGCCTGCGCACGTGGACCAAGCAGCTCCGACCACCTCCAGCGGCGACCCGCACATCGACGTGACCGCCGCAACCTCCCGAGTGTCGCTGACCACCTCGCCGGACCTCCCTCGTCGCCGGTAAGCCGCGCCGTCCTTTCTTTTCTGCGGCCACTGTTTGGATTAGGGGAGGGACCGCGGGTGAGAGGGAGAGAAACCCAGGGGGTTAAGTGCAAAGCCAAAGACTCAGGTGAATAGTAACCCGGGGGTAGATCTGCGAGTTTTGAATCCATTTAACCCCAGGGGTCTCGGTGCAAACTGGTTTTTCCAGAAAACCTTAAGTAAATCTGTTTTTAAATGGGACATCAACTTTGAAAATGCATAACTTTTGTTTAAATCATCCAAATTTAGTCAAACCAATTTTGCCAGACTCTAAATAATGTAACCTGTCTAAGAAAAATATAAAACCCCATATGAACTAGAGAAAAATACAAGGTTCTGTTTTATTTTCAGTTTTGGCCAAAAGCTTAATAATAGCAAGAAAAATAGTTGCACTATTTAACCAGGATTAGAAAAATTTGGAGAAGTTTATATTCACTCACTAACTCAGTTAAAAATGTTAAACCTCTCTGTCTATTACTTTAAGATAATTTTAACCCATTATTCTATAATATGCTTAAGTTTAAGAAAAATAGAAAGGGTGATATAAATGATGAACCAGAGGGCACACCTATTTTTGTTAAGATACTTAGTCAATGTAGTTCACTGGAAAAATATGTCATACCCTGTTGTAGTGTAAAATAAACAAGATACCTTTTTAATGAAGAGAATAGGAATAACTTAGAAAAACCCTACAAAAATATCCCTAAGGTGAAACCTCCCCAAACCTTAGGATAACTAATGTGTTGGTAATAAGAACTTAAGAAAAATCTGAAATCTGTTGTTTGATATTTTTCAAATGACAAGTTAGTTCTAATCACTCTTGTGCACCAAAGTTTAGAAAATTCACCATTAATTAACCACCTTGTAGCTCTCTGCCATTTTTGGTACAAGAGCTTTTTATCACTATTAGAGGCCAGCAAAAATAACCATTAGGTCAGAGACCACTTTAATAAAGGACTTGTAATGTAAAGTGGCCCCATTTACCTAACCATTGTTATTTTTGTGTAAAGGTTAGCTTTTATACTTTAAGCCTCAAATTTTAAAGACAAGCTAGTATAGCCAGTGACCACCCACTGTAATTTTTACAGAATTTTTGGAAATTTTTAAACTACTATCATAGTTCAAAACCCCTACTAGAAACCCTGGGTGGAAATTAAGAAGGGAAAATGGATGATGGAACTTAATGTCCTCTTAAGATCTTTATAATTGACCACTGAAATTTATAGAGGCAATACAAATCCAATATGTATTTTAGAGAGAAAACCTAAAACTAACAAGTAATAAGTCTATGAATACCACTAGAAGACCCTCGTAACCAAGAAGCCCTAAGTTAAATTCTTAACTTGAATTCTGTAACTTAATGTTCTTAAATTTTGCATAATCATGACATACATGTTCATTGCATTTCGATAGACTGTAATCTTGCTGACGGAGAGTACGTCCTCGTGCCGGAGCAAGGAGCTGCCCAGGAGGTTGCCCCAGACCCAGCACCAGAGCCTGCACCAGAGGACCTGCCTGCCACTGCTTTGGAAGGCAAGCCCCGGTTTTATGCATAACCGTTTATATATGCTATTTTACTACACTTAATGTTTGTAGGCTTGTACTGTGCACTTAAGTGTAGGAGTTGCCTGAAACCTTAGTTGCATGAACTCAGGATTCCCTTTTGAGATGGATACTAGTATGCCAGGTCGAGTAGCTGCTTTATTAATTAGGATCTCGGTAGAAGTCGAGTGATTTTTCTAGCACTCGCGCGAAATCAGGAATTGGTTGTATCCACTTTCCTATCATACTGATGTTGGTTGTGGACAACAATCCATGGGGATTGATTGTTCACGGGATAAAAAGTTGATTAAGGATTAAGGTGTGGTACCGTGAGTCAAGCGTTTGAACGTACTAAACACATACCGAGAAATATGGTAAATCGGTAAGCCTAGTACCTGAGTGAACCTGGCAGTGGACATACCTCCTCACGCGACCTGAGACGTAGTCTCCCATTCCGGTTATGGTGGGTACAAGTGCGGTCACTGCACGACGGCCAGTCGGGGTCAGTGAGGCATTGTACGCCAAGGCGGTGAGCCCTGATCTGCTGACGGGGAATCGATGGGGACGGTTGATGTGTGTGGGGACGGAGTGCCCCTACATGTCGTGTGTTTAGGTTTACCTTGCAAGGATAAAACTCGATTCGAATCGTCTGCTTCTCGCAGCCAATGAGACTGCTTGATCCATGCTGCTACATTGAGTAACAAGTGGAACTGGTTGAGATGCTACAAACTGTTGATTGCTAATAATGCTTGCTACTATGTATGAATAGATAGTACACTTTTAGCCTTAAGAGAGTCACACTTAACTTTGATTAAGTTAAAATCTTGATTTAGAAACTCAGCTAGTGCTTTTTGCAACCAAACTCCACAGCCAAACAGCTGCATGTCTAGAGGTAGAGGAGTATAGACTCCTCACACCGGGTAAGTCTAGCTGAGTATTAGTATACTCAGCCTTGCTTGTGGCATAATTTTACAGGTTCTCTGGAGGACATGGTTGCTGGAGTGACTTGGCCATCCACCCTGCCACCGGGTTGGACTGTCGAGTGGGACCCCGCCTCGGCTGAGGAGGAGCATGAGGAGTGATGGGACAGGCTTCCCCATCCTCCCAGTTATTTATCGTTAGTTTATTTTCCGCTGCACTCCAAAAACAATGATGGTTACTTTTGCGAAAACTCCGATGATGACAATGGTGATGTAATAATTTAATACTCTTTCATGTATGGTTTTATGCTTTATTGTATTTGCTCTGTGACTCACCATCGAGTGAGACTGTGGTACTTGATCCTGTCAGTGGCCGTGTCGGACTAGATCCGAGGAGTTGACGGGTTATTCCCATTTAAGTGTGGTCTAGCCTCTAAGGCAGGGCTTGGGCACTTAAGTTGGAATAATTCGGACAGTTCCGCCACAGCTGGTATCGGAGCTTGTACCACCACAGAGGAATCAATAAATCCTAAATACCATCCCTTTTCGAAAAGTAAAACTGGATAGAAACAATGTTGGATAGATAGTAGGGCAAGCAGGATAGACCTAGGACGTGAAGCCTTAGGATGATAGAAGGGTAGCTAGGTGGCTAAGTGACTAGGCCCTACAGGCCACTTTTACAGGATGGGAGTCTTTCCTATTCCTTTCATTCTCTTGTGAGGTCGTTCAGGACATGCATGCATGCATTCTTAATTAAGTAAATAATTGACTAAATAAAAAGACTTAAAAGTGAAATAGCAGCCAACTAGGTCCTCACTATCTTTTTCTTTTAACCAGAGGCAGGTTGAGTTTTGTTTTCCCTGTTCTTTTTACTTCTTTTTCTTTACTTACGCTTAACCGTGCACAGATGACTTCCCACGGATCCTCTGAGGATGGAGATGCACTGACCCACACTGACGGACTTGCACGAGAGGGTTTTCCCCGCATCTTGTGGGAGGTGCTTCAGGGGGCAGGATATTCGACACCCCCTCAGTACGCGGTGCAGCTATTTGAAAAGCACCGGGTACCTCGCTGCAGGGTGAGGATGACCTTGGAGCCTCATCCCTTGCAACCAGGCTGGCGTTCACTGGACTCCGAGTCCTATGGATACCGGGCTGAGGACACTATTGAGGCTATCGCTCTGCATGGACTGACCACCTTCTGTGGATTTCACCCCTTGGAATTGGCTACTCACCCCATTGGGCTGTTCCCTGCGGAGAAGGAGGACGACCCGATGTGGAAGGACCGGGTGGAGCATGCCAAGGACATCTGGGCTCTCTACCCAGGCCACACGGCACACTTGTCGGTACGGTGCATGAACGCTCTGTATCGTCTGCAAGTGATGCGTGGGGAGGCCATGTCCCACCTGATGGCATTGCTGGAGGACACCAAGATCACCCTGGATAACCGGGAGGAGCTCGTGGTGGATTTATCCCAGGAGCTGGTGGAGAAGGGTTTACAGGTGGAGCAGCTGACTGACGAGGCTCATGAGTTGGAAGAGCTGGTGGGTACCAGGGAGAATACCATAGAGGTCCTCGAGGATCAGCTCCTCAACACTCAGCAGCAGTTAGCAGAGGCTAATGCGCATCTGGACATGCATCACCAAGAGATCCATGATGCGGAGGCTGACGAGGACGTCGACATCGAGGGAGGAGACGAGTCTGCCTCCAGTGTAGACACCGCTGGCTCAGGGAGACCACCTTCCCCCGAGTCTAGCGTCGCCTCGTTCGCTCAGTAGAGGCCAGACTAATGCTAGAGATTGATGATAGTTGGACTCCTCGCCGCTAGCTTAGCTTTTGCACCCTTAGGGTACTAGGCTAGGTAGAGTTGAGTCTTTTGATTCCTTGATGTAACCAGTAGTAAAAACTCTTTGGGATGTTTAGGGATGACTGATGGTAATTTAAATTCGGATGGAAGGATCACGTTTTCATTTGTTTTATTTGAAATCTATCAATTACTTTGACTCCCCTACCATGTTCGAACCTTAAGCTTGGAGATGTGTTATTAAGCAACCATGTGACTTTTTCAGATGGCTGGGAGGCAGCGTCGTGGCCAGAATGAGCGCGTTCCTCCACCGCCACCGCCTCCCACTCTGCAGGAGCTCATGGCCCAGCAGAATGAGATTCTGAGGCAGCTAGCTCAGCGGCAGCCACCCCCTCAGCAGTATGGTGGAGACCATCAGCGTCACCCCGTCGCTGCTACTTACCAGGAGTTTCTCAGCACCCAGCCACCATTGTTTACCAGGTCGGAGGACCCACTGGATGCAGATGTGTGGTTAAGGGTGGTAGAATCCAAGTTCCCATTGCTCCATGGGGCTTGCTCGGAGGTCACCAAGGTCAGGTTCGCCACACAGCAGCTTCGCGGACCCGCAAGGACTTGGTGGGACCATTTTCTGGCTATGCAGCCGGATGGCAGAGAGGTGGAGTGGAGGGAGTTCAAGGCCGCTTTCAGAGGGCATCATATTCCCGCTGGCATCATGGACCGGAAGCTCAATGAGTTTCTGGCACTTACTCAGGGCAGCAGGACCGTGTTACAATATGCCCAGGCCTTCAACGATCTGTGTCAGTATGCCGGATATCATGCAGATACGGATGAGAAGAAGCGAGACAGGTTCAGGAGAGGGCTCAGCACCAAGCTCCGTGACCGTCTCAACACCGTCCGGGCCCATAGTTACAATGAGTTGGTCAACATGGCCATCTCCCAGGAAGACTGCATCTTGGCTCGGCAGGCGGAGAAGAAGAGGAAGACCCCTGTGGCCGGACCCTCGTCACAGCCCCAGCGCTTCAGGATTGTGTCCGACTCCCAGAGCAGGGGACCCCAGCAGCAGCAGGGAAGGTGGGTGATCAGGCCACCACAGCAGCAGCAGCAGCAACAGCAGCAGGCACCCAACCGTGCCCAATTCCCAGTTCAGAGGAACAACCAGCAGCAGCAGTACCGCCAGGCTAACGATAACCGGTGTTTCACTTGTGGCAGTACTGGGCACTATGCCAAGAATTGTCCCAAGAATCAGCAGAGGCAGGGGCAGAATGTCAACCAGAACCAGGGGAAGAGGCAGAAAGTGCAAGTGAGGCAGGGCAAGCTGAACTTCACTACAATGGCTGACATTCCGGAGGGAGCACCCGTCATGACTGGTATCTTTACAGTTTTAAATTTTCCTGCTACTATTCTTTTTGATTCTGGTGCATCGCATAGTTTTGTCAGTGCCAAATTTAGTGTCAAGTGCCAGTTGCCTTTTTGCCACACCCACGGGGCTATTACCATTTCAACCCCAGGAGGCAGGATTGCCACAAATCAAATCAGCAGGCATGTGCCCATAAAGTTTGGTAGTTTGATAGTTAAAACTGACCTCCTTATTTTGGGACTGGATAGTGTGGATATCATCTTGGGGACTGATTGGTTGACCAGACATCAGGCAATACTGGACGTTGCGGCCAGAGCCATTGAAATTCATTCCCCTGTTTATGGCAAGACTGTTTTGTATTTACCCAACCAGGGTGGTACCCAGTCTTGTGCCTTTGTTATGGCAGAGTCTCCAGTAAGGCAGATCCCAGTAGTCTGCGACTACCCCGATGTCTTTCCGGAGGAATTGCCAGGAATGCCACCTGACCGAGACATTGAGTTTGCCATTGAATTGCAACCCGGGACTGCTCCTATCTCCAAGAGACCTTATAGGATGCCTCCCGCGGAGTTGGCAGAATTGAAGAAACAATTGCAAGAGTTGCTAGACAAGGGATTCATTCGTCCAAGCACTTCACCATGGGGATGTCCCGCCTTGTTCGTGAAGAAGAAGGATGAGAGCTTGAGGATGTGTGTTGATTACCGCCCTCTCAATGCGGTGACTATCAAGAACAAGTACCCGTTACCCCGCATTGATGTTCTGTTTGATCAATTGGTGGGAGCCAAGGTATTCTCCAAGATAGACCTTCGCTCGGGCTACCATCAGATCAAGATCCGCGCCAGTGACATTCCCAAGACGGCTTTCTCTACCAGATATGGACTCTATGAGTTTCTGGTGATGTCTTTTGGGCTAACCAATGCCCCGGCTTATTTCATGTACTTGATGAACTCAGTATTTATGCCAGAGCTGGACAAGTTTGTGGTTGTCTTCATTGATGACATTCTGGTTTATTCCAAGAATGAAGATGAACACACGGAGCATCTGCATATTGTGCTTCAGAGACTTCGCGACCATCAGTTATATGCTAAGTTGTCCAAGTGTGAGTTCTGGCTGAAAGAAATAAAATTCTTGGGTCACACAATTTCTCAGGATGGGATATCAGTTGATCCTGAGAAGGTGCAAGAAGTGATGGACTGGAAACCCCCGACTACAGTGAAGCAGATTAGGAGTTTTCTGGGATTGGCAGGGTATTACCGACGATTTATTCCGGATTTCTCTAGAATTGCCAAGCCAATGACTGAACTGTTGAAGAAGGGAGCCAAATTTGAGTGGAACCAAAAGTGTGAAGATGCTTTTCATACCCTGAGGCAATATTTGACAACAGCTCCAGTGCTAGCTCAACCCGACAACACCAAGCCATTTGAGGTTTATTGTGATGCTTCTGGTACGGGATTGGGTTGTGTGTTGATGCAAGAGAACAGGGTAATTGCTTATGCTTCCCGAGCCCTTAGACCTCATGAGCAGAATTACCCGACACATGATCTGGAGTTGGCAGCAGTAGTTCATGCCCTCAAGATATGGAGACACTACTTGATGGGAGCTCACTGTAACATTTACACTGATCACAAGAGCCTCAAGTACATTTTCACCCAGGCGGATCTGAATATGAGGCAGAGGAGATGGTTGGAATTAATCAAGGACTATGATTTGGAGGTACATTACCATCCTGGCAAGGCCAATGTTGTGGCAGATGCCTTGAGCCGAAAGGCCCAATGTAATTGCATGAACATGGATGCAAGCATCACCACCTTGTGTGATGAATTGTGCAAGTTGAACCTGGAAGTTGTTCCTTCCGGTGAATTGAGATATATTGCAGTGGAGCCCACATTGCAAGAACAAATAGCTCAGGCACAGTTTGGGGATAAGGGTGTTCAGATCATCAGAGAAATGATCAAGCAAAAGGCCGAGAAATACAAATGTTTCCGTCAGGACAGCAAGGGAATTTTAGGGTTTGAAGATCGATTGGTTGTTCCCAAGAATCCAGAGCTCAGAAGGAAGATATTAGATGAAGCTCACCTTTCTAAGTTCTCCATGCACCCTGGTAGCAACAAGATGTACCATGATCTCAGACCTCTTTATTGGTGGACCAGGATGAAGAGGGAAATTGCCAAATACGTTTCAGAATGTGACACTTGTCAGAGGGTAAAAGCTAGTCATCTGAAAGCAGCAGGCCCTTTGCAACCCCTTCCCATACCATCTTGGAAATGGGAGGACATTTGCATGGATTTCATAGTGGGATTACCCAATACCTCCCGACACCATGATTCCATATGGGTTATTGTGGACAGATTGACCAAGACGGCTCATTTCTTACCAGTGCACACTACCCACCGGACGGAGAAGTATGCGGAAATTTACATCGACCAGATAGTTCGTCTGCATGGGATACCAAGGACCATAGTCTCTGACCAAGGAGCACCTTTTGTGGCACGATTTTGGGAGCAATTACAGGAATCACTTGGGACCCACGTAATCCGAAGCTCCGCATATCACCCTCAAACTGATGGCCAGACAGAAAGAGTGAATCAGATATTGGAAGACATGTTGCGGGCATGTGCATTACATTATGGAAAGGATTGGGATAAGTGTCTCTCTTTGGCAGAATTCTCTTATAATAACAGTTATCAGTCCAGTCTGAAGATGGCACCTTTTGAGGCCTTATATGGGAGAAGATGCAGAACCCCGCTAAATTGGTCTCAAGCAGGAGAAAGGGAAATATTTGGGCCAGATTTGGTAATTGAAGCAGAGGAAAGGGTTAGAGTCATCAGGAAGAACTTAGAAGCTGCTCAGGCCAGGCAAAAGAGTTATCATGACCAGAGACGGAAGCCACTGCAGTTTGAGGTGGGAGATCATGTCTATCTTAAGGTATCACCAACCAAGGGTATCCAAAGATTTGGGATCAAGGGCAAGTTGGCCCCTCGCTATATTGGACCTTATAAGATCAAGAAAAGTTGTGGACCCGTAGCATACCAATTGGAATTACCATCCCATATGTCCGCAGTCCACAATGTGTTCCATGTGTCTCAGCTGCGGAAATGTGTTCGTCTACCCACTGAAGTGCTACCAGAACCAGATATTGAGATAGAACCAGACTTGTCCTACCAGGAGTACCCCGTCAAGGTATTGGATCAGAAGGAAAGATCAACTCGGGCAAGGTCAATCAGAATGTATAAGGTTCAGTGGAGTCATCATTCAGCAGAAGAAGCTACATGGGAGACGGAGGATTTTCTACGCTCTCGCTTCCCCGACTTTCTACCCAAAGGAGCCGGTACGTAACCCCAAAACCCCACCCCCCACCTGCCCTTTGAATACAATTATCAGAAAAACTTAGATAACAAGGATAGTCTAAGTTATGAATACAACTTAAGAAGGGCTTCCTTCTGAAGTTGCAAAGAGGATGACATTCGAAGAGCAGTTAACAAGAGAGACTTGGGTAAAGGAGAGACACCACCATCACCCCCTCAAGCACCCCTCCAAGGAACTCTACCTAAATCTCGGGACGAGATTCCTTTAAGGGGGGAGGGTTGTAACACCCAGGTGTTACCCTGGCTAGAGCCACTTTGGCACTAGAAGCTGTGATCACATAAGATAAAGGCTTAGGGCAGCACATAAGAACCTTGGGGCTCATGTTATGATTAAGTTGCACATGACATGAGAAACTTTACCCTAAGTCCTTGTACATTTACTATCTTGGATAATAGGGGGGGAAGAACCCTAGATTTCTTCAAAGTCATACCTTCCTAAACCCTAAGTAAGGGGGGAAAGAGAGTGATCAAGTGGGTAAAACATGTGTAACTTTTACCCAAACCTTAAGTGACTTGTAACCAGCATTTAGGGGAAGGAATTATTGCAAAAAGGCCCCTGGAGAAACCCCATTTCAAATCTCCAAGTGGAGAGAGAGCTAGAGCTCCCCATTCCTCTCTAAGTCCATTTTTGACCCTAGTTTAAGGATCAGCCGTGTTCACCTTGAAGATGGCATCAAATCCACTTGTGATCTATACCAAAAACGTGGCATACAACCTGGGGCACCCACTGGAAAAAGTTGAGCCCGAGACTCGGACGTTTGACATGCCATGGCATGGCTTTTGTCGCGAAGTGCCCAGTGTGACACACCTGTTTTGGCATTCAAAGATCTCCCTCCCTAGGCCGTATCTGCCCCGACTCCTCACAGTTGAGTGATAGCCCTAGGTGCCAGGAAGAGGTCTGCGCCGAACCTTTGCAAAGATTCGCACGTTTGCGACCTCTGTCGACGTTTGAACACTGGAAGAAACCAACCGCCACGTGCTCGACGTGTTCTGCCGCGCCAGAGCACGCCCGCGCGCGCCCCGCGCCGCACCCGGGCCAAGCCGGCGCCTCGGCCGCGTCCGCGCCTATAAAACCCACCCCAGCGCTCGGTTGTTTCCCCCAGTGCCTCCTACGTACCTCACCGGACTCGCCCGAGCCAGCCCTCGCCTCCGGCGACCTCCCCGCGGCCCGCCAGTGCCGGCCGAAGACCACCGTCGTGGCCAACCCCTCTCCAGCCTCCCTCCGTTCGATCCAAGCCTTCAGTTAGCTTCCTGGTGAATCCGTGAGCCTTGCTCAAGCTTGAACCGAGAGCCTGCGTCACCGGAGTGACCGAATCGCGCTCGCCGGACTTCAAGAACCCGCCGGCGCGCGTGGACCGGGTAAATCCCTCCGCCATTTCTCGATTCCTTGCGTGTATGGCCTCTACGTCATCCCGTGATGCTCCTCGTACCCCTGGATTGAACCATACCGCCGTGGATAGGCCGGAGCGCACGCCGCCGACGAGCTCGCCCGCCTGCGCACGTGGACCAAGCAGCTCCGACCACCTCCAGCGGCGACCCGCACATCGACGTGACCGCCGCAACCTCCCGAGTGTCGCTGACCACCTCGCCGGACCTCCCTCGTCGCCGGTAAGCCGCGCCGTCCTTTCTTTTCTGCGGCCACTGTTTGGATTAGGGGAGGGACCGCGGGTGAGAGGGAGAGAAACCCAGGGGGTTAAGTGCAAAGCCAAAGACTCAGGTGAATAGTAACCCGGGGGTAGATCTGCGAGTTTTGAATCCATTTAACCCCAGGGGTCTCGGTGCAAACTGGTTTTTCCAGAAAACCTTAAGTAAATCTGTTTTTAAATGGGACATCAACTTTGAAAATGCATAACTTTTGTTTAAATCATCCAAATTTAGTCAAACCAATTTTGCCAGACTCTAAATAATGTAACCTGTCTAAGAAAAATATAAAACCCCATATGAACTAGAGAAAAATACAAGGTTCTGTTTTATTTTCAGTTTTGGCCAAAAGCTTAATAATAGCAAGAAAAATAGTTGCACTATTTAACCAGGATTAGAAAAATTTGGAGAAGTTTATATTCACTCACTAACTCAGTTAAAAATGTTAAACCTCTCTGTCTATTACTTTAAGATAATTTTAACCCATTATTCTATAATATGCTTAAGTTTAAGAAAAATAGAAAGGGTGATATAAATGATGAACCAGAGGGCACACCTATTTTTGTTAAGATACTTAGTCAATGTAGTTCACTGGAAAAATATGTCATACCCTGTTGTAGTGTAAAATAAACAAGATACCTTTTTAATGAAGAGAATAGGAATAACTTAGAAAAACCCTACAAAAATATCCCTAAGGTGAAACCTCCCCAAACCTTAGGATAACTAATGTGTTGGTAATAAGAACTTAAGAAAAATCTGAAATCTGTTGTTTGATATTTTTCAAATGACAAGTTAGTTCTAATCACTCTTGTGCACCAAAGTTTAGAAAATTCACCATTAATTAACCACCTTGTAGCTCTCTGCCATTTTTGGTACAAGAGCTTTTTATCACTATTAGAGGCCAGCAAAAATAACCATTAGGTCAGAGACCACTTTAATAAAGGACTTGTAATGTAAAGTGGCCCCATTTACCTAACCATTGTTATTTTTGTGTAAAGGTTAGCTTTTATACTTTAAGCCTCAAATTTTAAAGACAAGCTAGTATAGCCAGTGACCACCCACTGTAATTTTTACAGAATTTTTGGAAATTTTTAAACTACTATCATAGTTCAAAACCCCTACTAGAAACCCTGGGTGGAAATTAAGAAGGGAAAATGGATGATGGAACTTAATGTCCTCTTAAGATCTTTATAATTGACCACTGAAATTTATAGAGGCAATACAAATCCAATATGTATTTTAGAGAGAAAACCTAAAACTAACAAGTAATAAGTCTATGAATACCACTAGAAGACCCTCGTAACCAAGAAGCCCTAAGTTAAATTCTTAACTTGAATTCTGTAACTTAATGTTCTTAAATTTTGCATAATCATGACATACATGTTCATTGCATTTCGATAGACTGTAATCTTGCTGACGGAGAGTACGTCCTCGTGCCGGAGCAAGGAGCTGCCCAGGAGGTTGCCCCAGACCCAGCACCAGAGCCTGCACCAGAGGACCTGCCTGCCACTGCTTTGGAAGGCAAGCCCCGGTTTTATGCATAACCGTTTATATATGCTATTTTACTACACTTAATGTTTGTAGGCTTGTACTGTGCACTTAAGTGTAGGAGTTGCCTGAAACCTTAGTTGCATGAACTCAGGATTCCCTTTTGAGATGGATACTAGTATGCCAGGTCGAGTAGCTGCTTTATTAATTAGGATCTCGGTAGAAGTCGAGTGATTTTTCTAGCACTCGCGCGAAATCAGGAATTGGTTGTATCCACTTTCCTATCATACTGATGTTGGTTGTGGACAACAATCCATGGGGATTGATTGTTCACGGGATAAAAAGTTGATTAAGGATTAAGGTGTGGTACCGTGAGTCAAGCGTTTGAACGTACTAAACACATACCGAGAAATATGGTAAATCGGTAAGCCTAGTACCTGAGTGAACCTGGCAGTGGACATACCTCCTCACGCGACCTGAGACGTAGTCTCCCATTCCGGTTATGGTGGGTACAAGTGCGGTCACTGCACGACGGCCAGTCGGGGTCAGTGAGGCATTGTACGCCAAGGCGGTGAGCCCTGATCTGCTGACGGGGAATCGATGGGGACGGTTGATGTGTGTGGGGACGGAGTGCCCCTACATGTCGTGTGTTTAGGTTTACCTTGCAAGGATAAAACTCGATTCGAATCGTCTGCTTCTCGCAGCCAATGAGACTGCTTGATCCATGCTGCTACATTGAGTAACAAGTGGAACTGGTTGAGATGCTACAAACTGTTGATTGCTAATAATGCTTGCTACTATGTATGAATAGATAGTACACTTTTAGCCTTAAGAGAGTCACACTTAACTTTGATTAAGTTAAAATCTTGATTTAGAAACTCAGCTAGTGCTTTTTGCAACCAAACTCCACAGCCAAACAGCTGCATGTCTAGAGGTAGAGGAGTATAGACTCCTCACACCGGGTAAGTCTAGCTGAGTATTAGTATACTCAGCCTTGCTTGTGGCATAATTTTACAGGTTCTCTGGAGGACATGGTTGCTGGAGTGACTTGGCCATCCACCCTGCCACCGGGTTGGACTGTCGAGTGGGACCCCGCCTCGGCTGAGGAGGAGCATGAGGAGTGATGGGACAGGCTTCCCCATCCTCCCAGTTATTTATCGTTAGTTTATTTTCCGCTGCACTCCAAAAACAATGATGGTTACTTTTGCGAAAACTCCGATGATGACAATGGTGATGTAATAATTTAATACTCTTTCATGTATGGTTTTATGCTTTATTGTATTTGCTCTGTGACTCACCATCGAGTGAGACTGTGGTACTTGATCCTGTCAGTGGCCGTGTCGGACTAGATCCGAGGAGTTGACGGGTTATTCCCATTTAAGTGTGGTCTAGCCTCTAAGGCAGGGCTTGGGCACTTAAGTTGGAATAATTCGGACAGTTCCGCCACAACAAGAGTCTCAAATACATCTTCACTTAGGCAGATCTGAACATGAGGCAGAGGATATGGTTGGAGTTAATCAAGGACTATGATTTGGAAGTGCATTACCATCCTGGCAAAGCCAATGTTGTAGCAGATGCCTTGAGCAGAAAGGCTCAGTGCAATTGTATGAGCATGGATGCAAGATTTACCACCCTGTGTGATGAGTTATGTAAGCTGAACCTGGAAGTTGTTCCTTCCGGTGAATTAAGTTATATCTCAGTGGAGCCCACATTGCAAGAGCAAATAGTCAGGGCGCAGATTGAGGATAAGGGTGTTCAGGTTATCAAGGAAATGATTAAGCAGAAGGCAGAAAAATACAAGTGCTTCCATCAGGACAGCAAGGGAATTCTATGGTTTGGAGATCGATTGGTTGTTCCCAAGAAACCTGAGCTCAGAAAGAAGATATTGGATGAAGCCCACCTTTCCAAATTCTCCATGCACCCTGGTAGCAACAAAATGTATCATGATCTCAGATCTTTATATTGGTGGACCAGAATGAAAAGGGAGATTGCTAAGTACATATCCGAGTGTGACACCTGCCAGAGGATCAAAGCTAGTCATTTGAAGGCAGCAGGTCCTTTGCAACCCCTTCCCATACCATCGTGGAAATGGGAGGACATTTGCATGGACTTTATCGTGGGATTGCCCAATACTTCCAGGCACCATGATTCCATTTGGGTTATTGTGGACAGATTGACCAAGACTGCTCATTTCTTACCAGTGCATACCACCCACAAGACAGAGAAGTATGCAGAAATTTATGTTGATCAAATAGTGCGGTTGCATGGTATTCCAAAGACAGTTGTATCTGACAGAGGAGCACTGTTTGTGGCACGCTTTTGGGAGCAGTTGCAAGAATCACTTGGGACCCAGGTAATACGAAGCTCAGCATACCATCCCCAAACCAATGGCCAGACAGAAAGGGTAAACTAGATTTTGGAAGACATGTTGCGGGCATGTGCACTACACTACGGAAAGGACTGGGACAAGTGTCTTTCTTTGGCAGAGTTTTCTTATAATAACAGCTATCAGTCCAGTCTAAAGATGGCACCTTTTGAAGCCTTATATGGGAGAAGGTGTAGGACCCCGCTGAATTGGTCTCAAGTAGGAGAAAGGGAAATATTTGGGCCAGATTTGGTACTTGAAGCAGAGGAAAAGGTCAGAGTTATTACAAAGAACTTAGAAGCTGCTCAGGCCAGGCAAAAGAGCTATCATGACAAGAGAAGGAAGCCTCTACAGTTTGAGGTGGGAGATCATGTTTATCTTAAGGTATCACCCACCAAGGGTGTCCAGAGATTCGGAATTAAGGGCAAGTTAACTCCTCGATACATTGGACCCTATGAGATCAAAGCAAGTTATGGACCCATAGCCTATCAATTGGAATTGCCACCTCACATGTCAGCAGTTCACAATGTATTTCATGTATCTCAGCTGCGGAAATGTGTCCGCCTACCCACTGAAGTGCTACCGGAACTGGACATTGAGATAGAACCAGACTTGTCCTATCAAGAGTACCCCGTCAAAGTATTAGATCAGAAGGAGAGATCAACACGGGCAAGGTCGATCCGAATGTATAAGGTTCAGTGGAGTCACCATTCAGCAGAAGAAGCCACATGGGAAACTGAGGATTTTCTACGCTCCCGCTTCCCTGACTTTCTGCCCAAAGGAGTCGGTACGTAACCCAGAACCCCACCCCCACCTGCCCTTTGAATACAATTATAAGAAAAACTTAGATAGTAAGGGTAGTCTAAGTTGTGGTTTTAACTTAAAAAGGACTTCCTTCTGAAGTTGCAAAGAGGATGACATTCGAAGAACAGTTAACTAGAGAAACTCAAGGAAAAGCAGAAACCCCACACCAGCGCACCTTCATAGCACCCCTCTAGAGGACTCTGCCTAAAATCTCGGGACGAGATTCCTTTAAGGGAGAGGGTTGTAACACCCCAGGTGTTACCATGGCTAGGGCACACCTATGCACTAATGACTATGATCACATGTGGAAGAAACTTAAGGAGCAAAAAGTGGAAGGGCCTTGGAAGCTAGGTTTTAACCAAGAGATGTGGATGACCAAAAGCATTACCCAATTTGTGTGCACATATCACTTTGGACAAGGGGGGAGTAAACCCTAGACCTCTCTTGAACCCTATCTCCTAAGCACCTTGGTTAAAGGGGAGAGATTAAGCAAAGGTGCATGTCATGACCAAACTTTTGGCACAAAGTTAAGTAACTTATTAACCTACAATTATAGGAAGGAAATATTGCAAAAAAGACCCCTGGAGAAACCCCAAATCAAATCTCCAAGTAGAGTGAGAGCTAGAGCTCTCTAATTCTCTCTAAGTCAAAAACTACTCCTAATCTAAAGATCCACCGTGTTCACCTAGAAGATGGCACCAAAACCACCTATGTTCTATACCAAAAATGTGGCATACCACCTAGGGCACCCACTGGAAAAAGCTGAGCCCGAGACCTTGACGTTTGACATGCCTTGGCATGGTTTTTGTCGCGAGGTGGGCAGAGTGACATACCTGATTTGGCGACCGAAGATCTCCCTACCTAGGCCATATCTGCCATGGCAACTCACGGATGAGAGACAGCCCTAGGTGCCAGGAAAAGACTCGCGCCGGATTTTTGCCAAGATTCGCACGTTTGCGACTTGGGTGAGCTGTGGAACACGGGCAGAAGAAAAGCTCCACGTGTTCGACGCGCTCTGCGCACGCTAGAGCACGCCCGCGCCCGACCCCGCGCCGCTCCGAGCCGCGCCCGTGTCCCCTGTGTGCGCCGCGCCTATAAAGCCCACTCAGGCGTCGACCACACTCTTCCGCGCACGCTCAAACCTCACCGGAGCTCAACTCACCGTCGTTTGCCCGTGCACGGCGTGTCCGCGGCCACCCGAGCCCCTGCCGTCGTGGACCGGCCAGCCCAGCCTTTCCCAACCCTGTCCAACCCTCGGAGACGAGTGAGCACACCTCGGTGAAGCTCCCCGAGCGAGGAATCGAAGCCTGCTTCGCCGGAGAGGCCAGTCCACGGTCGCCGGAGTTCACAACCCCGCTAGAGTGCATGGACCGGGTAATCCACTGAGCCATTTTCCGATTCCTTGTACACACAGTCTCTACGTCACCCCGTGAAGCTCACCGTGCCATTGGATTGAACCAGATCGCCTTGAATTGGCCGGCACACCCGCCGCCGACGAGGACACCCGCCTGCGCACGTGGACCGAGCGATTCCGGCCATCCCCGCCGTCGAGCTGTACATCGCTGTGACCGCCAGAGCCTCCCCGAGCCAACCCCGCCCCTCATCGGACCTATCTCGCCGCCGGTAAGCCGCGCCGCCCTTTTCTTTCCTGCAGGTACTGTTTACATTGGGGGAAGGACTTCGGGGAAGAAGAAGGAAAGGTCAGGGGGCTTTTTGAACTGTCAGTGACTCAAATAAATAGTAACGCGGGGGTATAACTGAGAGAGTTAGTTTGGAAATACCCTAGGGTCCTCGGTGTAAACCGCTTTTCCAGAAAACCTTTATTAAATCTGATTTTAAATTTGAACAGAAACTTTAATAATTCATAACTTCTGTTTAGTTCATCCAAATTTGGTCAAACCAATTTTGTTAGACTCTAAATAATGTAAACTACTTAGGAACAATATAAAACCCCTATGTACTACAGAAAACTTTAGGGTTCTGATTTAATTATTGTTTTGACCAAAAGCTAAATAATAGGGATAAAAATAGTTGCACTGTTTGACTAGAGTTAGAAAAATTTGGAGAAGTTTATATCCACATACTGACCTGTTTAAAAATGTTAAACCTCTCTGTCCATCCCATTAAGTTAGCTTTTGCCCTTTACTTTATAATATGCTTAAAGTTAAGAAAAATAGAAAAGGTGATTAAAATGAGGAACCAGAGGGCACTCCTACTTTTGTTAGGGTACTTATTTAAGGTAGTTCACTAGAAAAATCTATGATACCCTGGTTTAGTATAAAATAAATAGGATACCTTTTATTTTAAGAAAGCAAGGAAAATTTAGAAAACCCCTAGAAAAATAACCCCAAGGAGAGAACACCCCAAACCTTGGGATAACTAATGTTTTGTTATTCTGAACATAGGGAAAATACAAAATCTGTTGTTTGATATTTTTCAAATGGAAAGTTAGTTATAAGCATCTTTTTGGCATAAAACTTTAAGAAATCACAACTAAATAACCACCAATTAACCTTCTGTGATTTTGAGCACAGAAGCTTATTATTACTGTTAGATACCAACAAAAATAACCCTTAGAGCAGAACCTACTCCTAATTTAGAGTTGTAGTACAAAGTGGCCCATTTACACAATTTTTTGTTATTTTGTCTAAAGCATAGCCTTTTTATTTTTGAACCTCAAAACTCCTAGAACAGGCTATATTGACCAATGGCAAGCCACTGTAATTTTTACAGAATTTTTGGAAAAAGTTAACTCATTGTTGTAGTTCAAACCTACACTAGAATTCATAAGTAGAAAATAAAGAAAGGGAAAATGAATAATGGAAATTAGTGTCATCCTAAAACCCTTTATAACTTGTCCACTGAAATATATAAAGGCAATACCAATTCCCTATGTCTATCCCTAGCAAAACCTAAACCTAGAAATGATAAGCATAAACCATTAAAAGCCACGTATGACCCAGGAACCCTAAATTGCTCATTAAATTAGTTTTTCTTCTCTTAGCATAATGTTATTAAATCCTACATAATCATGACATACGTGTTCATTACATTTCGATAGACTGTAACCTTGCTGACGGAGAGTACGTCCTCGTGCCGGAGCAAGGAGCTGCTCAGGAGGTAGCCCCGGATCCAGCACCAGAGCCTGCACCAGAGGATCTGCCTGCCACTGCTTTGGAAGGCAAGTCCCGGTTTATGCATAACCTGTTATTTATGCTATTTTACTACAATTATTGTTTGTAGGCTTGTACTGTGCACTTAAGTGTAGGAGTTGACTGAAACCTTAGTTGCATGAACTCAGGATTCCTTTTGAGATGGATACTAGTATGCTAGGTCGAGTAGCTGCTTTATTTAATTAGGATCTCGGTAGAAGACGAGTGATTTTTCTAACACTCGCGCGAGATCAGGAATTGGTTGTACCCACTTTTCTTATCATATTGATAGTTGGTTGGTGGACACGGATCCATGGGGATGCGTGGTCTACGAGGTGAAATGGGAATAAGGATTAACGTGCGGATACCTGTGTCAAGCATTTGAACGTACTAAACATATGCCGAGAAATATGGTAAATCGGTAAGCCTAGTACCTGATTGAACCTGGCAGCAGATTGCCCTCCTCACGCGACATGAGACGTGGTCTCCCATTCTGGTTATGGTGGGTACAAGTGCGGTCACTGCACGACGGCGGTCGGGGTCAGTGAGGCATTGTACGCCAAGGCGGTGAGCCCCTCTCTGCTGACGGGGAATCGATGGGGACGGTTGATGTGTGTGGGGACGAAGTGCCTCGCCACGTCGTGTGTTTAGGTTTACCTTGCAAGGATAAAAACTCGATTCGAATCGTCTGCTTCTCGCAGCTAATGAGACTGCTTGATCCATTGTACTGCATTGAGTAACAAGTGAAAATATGATGAGTTGATATAAGATGTTGATTGCTAATAATGTTTGCTACTATGTATGAGTAGATAGTACACATTTAGCCTTAAGAGTGTCACACTTAAATTGACAAAGTTAAAACTTGACTTAGAAACTCAGCTAGTGCTTTTGGCAACCAAAACCCCACAGCCAAACAGCTGCATGTCTAGAGGTAGAGGAGTAGACTCCTCACACCGGGTAAGTCTAGCTGAGTATTAGTATACTCAGCCTTGCTTGTGGCATAATTTTACAAGTTCACTACAGGAATCCTAATGATTCCCGTCGGCCAGGATAATTCCCGTCGGCCAGGGAAAAAGCCGACGGGGATAACGTAACTCCCGTCGGCTACACTGAAGCCGACGGGAATAACGTAACGCCCGTCGGCCAGAGAGTAGGCCGACGGGAGTTAACTTAACTCCCGTCAGCCAGAAAATAGGCCGACGGGGATTACTTAACTCCCGTCGGCCAGAGCGCAGGCCGACGGGGATTAGGCTTTTATGAGCGCGGGTTCGCCCGCGCGGGCTCATTTCTTCTCTGTCTCTTCGTAGCCGCCGCCGCCGCCTGCCTATTCTCGCCGCCGCCGCCGCCGCCTCTAACCGCCGCGCCGCCGCCCCTCGCCGCCGGCGTGCCTTCCCGGCCGAGCCCGACGCCGCCCCTCAGAGCGCCGCCCGTCCACGCCGCCCGACGCCGCCCCTCGGAGCCCGACGCCGCCCCTCGGAGCCCGCCCGTCCACGCTGCCCGTCCTCTCGCGGCGTCGGGTCTCTCGGAGCGTCGTCGCTGCCTCCTCGAGCGCCGCCGCCGCGTCCAAGCGCCGCCTCCGCCCCCGACCGCATCTCCGAACCAACTACGACACCCACGTGAGTTAATTATGTGTGTACATGTTAATGTATTGGATTGTGAATGTTAATTATGTGTGTACATGTTTATTTTCGTCGGTTTTTTATGGCCGACGGGAGTTAACTTTCATGTGATTAGTATTAATTTAATAACACATGTGATTAGAGTGTGATTATAGTTAATTTAATATCACATGTGTGGCTTCATGTTAGGTAATTATTTATTGTATTCTTATAGTAGATTTAACTTATACTATTGAATTGTTAAATTTGATGTTATTTATTGATTAGATTTAACTTATAATATTAGGATGTATGAATGTTTCGATATTGATTAATTTGATGTTATTTATGTGTATATATAATTATTTATGTATATATATAGTTTTACTACTTACCTATAGATGTATATATGTATGTATATATGTGTGTGACATGTAGAAACGTGATTGTCTCACACACACTCTTTACTCGTACACAGCCGCAATAATGGGTGATAGACGTGATTGGATGTATGAAGGTTTCAAGAAGGGTGGGTGTCACACTAGTGAATGGTTTGCCAAGACGCAAATATTTCTGGACCATGCAGCTGCTTTGTCACAAATAGATAATATTAGGTGTCCATGCAATAAATGTAGAAATATGACGAGCCACACCAAGAGGCAAGTCACACTACACCTGTGCTCGCATGGTTTCGTGCCAGGCTATAAGGTCTGGTATCTCCACGGTGAAGATGCTGAACGAGCAGCAGAAGTAGAAGTTGATGACGGTGAAGATGATGTTGATAGGATGGACCAGATGCTTGAGGATCTGCAGCCTGAACTGGCACCAGATCATCATGATTCACCTACACCGGAGGTTCAGAAGTTCTTCGACCTACTCAAAGCGTCAGAAGAGCCTCTTCACGGGCACACTGACGTGACCGTCCTCGAATTCGTGACCCGACTGATGTCAATCAAGTCAAAATTTGCATTTTCAATTAATTGTTACAAGGAGCTTGTGGATTTGATTAGCGAGGTTCTTCCTACGGGTCACAAGATGCCCAAAGACATGTACCAGTCCAAAAAATTGCTTGAAGGTCTTGGTATGGAGTATGAGAAGATTGATGTTTGCCAAGACAACTGTATGCTTTTTTGGAAGGAACATGGCAGAGAACAAAAATGCTTAAAATGTGGGAAGTCAAGGTACGTGGAGCTTGTAAATGAAGATGGGGAGAAGGTGGTGACAAAGGTTGCACATAAACAGCTTCGGTACATGCCTCTCACTCCTAGAGTGAAATGTTTGTTTCTCTCGAGGAAGACCGCTATGCACATGAGGTGGCATAAAGATTGTATGGACAGACAAGATGGGTTAATGGTGCACCCGTCAGATGGTGATGCATGGAAGGCTCTTGACAAATTTGATCCAGATTTTGCCAGCGATGCAAGAAATGTTCGTATCGGCTTGGCAACTGATGGTTTCACGCCGTTCAATATGACCGCTGCGTCGTATTCATGTTGGCCTGTCATTGCCATACCGTACAACCTTCCACCTGCTCTTTGCATGAAATATGAGTTTATGTTCCTATGTCTTGTTATACCTGGGCCTGAGCATCCTGGCGTACGCCTCAATGTGATGCTTCAACCACTGATTGAAGAGTTAAAGAAGCTATGGCAAGGTGTGGAAGCCTATGACTGCTTCAAGAAGCAGAAATTCAATCTTCGTGTTGCATATCTGTTCTCGGTTCATGATTTTATGGCGTATGGTATTTTCTCTGGATGGAGCGTGCATGGTAGATTGACGTGTCCTTATTGTGCTAAAGATACAGATTGTTTTCGTCTTAGTGCTGGTGGCAAGATATGTTACTTTGATTGCCATAGATGTTTTCTACCCTTCAATCACCCCTTCAGAAGGCAGAGAAAGGAATTTAGGAAGGGCACCATTGTCACGAAGGGACCGCCCAAGCGACGTAGTGGGATAGAAATTACAGAAGAGCATATGAAACTTGTCCTAGACGAGAGTGGTAAAAGGTATCAAGGTTTTGGTGAGGAGCATAACTGGACTCACATATGTGGCTTGTGGGAGCTTCCTTATGCTAAGTCATTGATTTTGATGCACAACATCGACGTCATGCATCAAGAGAGTAACTTTTGCCAAGCCCTCATAAATACATGCATGGATTTCCCTGATAAAACGAAAGACAATGACAAGGCACGCATGGACTTAGCAGTGATATGTGATCGTCCAACCCAAGTGCTTAGAGAAAACGGAGGCAAACCAAAAGCTGACTATTGTCTGAAATCTAAGCAACGGAGAGAAGTGATGAAGTGGATGAAGGATATTAAATTCCCCGATGGTTATGCCGCTGGTTTTAGAAGATCTGTGAACTTGAAGACAATGAAGATGAATGGACTGAAAGCGTGTGTGTGTGTGCAGGTGATGGTTCCATGGATGGCGCCCGTGCCTGATGCGTACTATGCTTGGTGTCGATATTGGGCTTCCGAAGGCTTCCAGAAAGCGTCAGCGCATCACAGACAATGTCGAGGAACCAATCCTAACCACAAGTTTGGCGGTGACGACATGATACGAAAAGCTAAAAGAATGGTAAGTTTGATCTATCTATGTCGATCAGCAAATAATACGATTGCTTATGAATGTTTTTTATTTATACAGGAAGCTACGAGTGGCCAAAAGCCTAGTGACATTGAGGTCTACCAGGAGGGCCACAAAGGACCAGACCCGAACAACCCTGACCAGCTCTGCAGCCAGACAGCCACGGATCGCTTGGTGAGTTTTGGCTCAAAAGTTCAAACGTTCAAAGTATATAAATTCTTGCATTTGTAAGGTTGTCAATGATGTATAGGCGGCATATGGGGAGGAGATGGTTCGTCGCCATGGCCCTGACTTCGACTGGCGCCATGAACCGGTGGATCCCTCGGTGGTGTACGCAAGTGGTGGTGGCAAAGCGCATGGACGGTAAGCTCTAACTTATGAAATTATATGGTTGACACTAAATTGATTATACAATAATCACATTTTTTGAATAACTTATAGATACGCACTCTTCGACGGATTCATTGACTCGTCGTCGGTGAGATCTCAGAGGACGGGTTCATCTTCCCGTAGCTCATGCTCTCGTCGACCGAACGAGCAGGAGTTGGAGATTATGAGGATGCGCGAAGAGATGAGACAACAACGCGAATTTATGGAGGCTTGCAATGCACATAACCAAGCGATGTATCAAGTGAGTACACATAATCCGAACTCTAAATTATTATATTTCAATACAACATCTTCGGTAGTAACACATATATGTTTATCAGTTAATGCAGCAACAGGGCATGACATCAAATTTTCCACCGCCACCACAATGGAGCCAATTTGCAAACACACCAGTTCCACCACCACAGTTCACCACCCCTCCGACACATATACCTGCACCTGGAGATAGGGTACGTTTGATAACTCTCCATTAATTTATATACTTGTATACTTTTTTGATATTTGCATTTAACGTGATGATATTTGCTAACTTGCATAGGTTACGCCCGAAGCGGGTGGTAGTGGATCTGATCCCGCAGCAGGGACTGGATTTGTTGACTCGCTCTTCGCGTACCCTCCTCCTGGTGGTGGTGGCGGCAGCGGTCAAAGCTCTAACCACCCAAGTGGTGGTTATTTCTAAACACATGAACATGTTTCTTAACTCGTGGACTCTTGGTCGTACTTGAACATATGTCGTACTTATATTTCAATACTATGTCGTACTCGTTGACTCGATGTGGTGGTTGAACTTATATTTAAAATGTTGGTGGATGTTATGTTTGTAATGCGTGATTTTATTATGAATGCATGTGTTTGTAATGTGGCTGTTATCTGTTATTTATGTTATGTGTGATATATGTTATGTGTGCAGAAATAGTGTCCTAATTTCGTGCTGTTTTTGTAGCAGTATAGGGTAATTCTCGTCGGCCCAGTTAATTCCCGTCGGCTATGGTCGAACCGACGGGAATTAACTAATAACTCCCGTCGGCCCAGTTAATTCCCGTCGGCCTAGGGAACCGACGGGAATTAACTAATAACTCCCGTCGGCCTGGTGAGCCAACGGGAATTAACTAATAACTCCCGTCGGCCTGGTGAGCCGACGGGAGTTAGCATTAATTGCCGTCGGCTAGTTAATGGCCGACGGGAATTAATAATTCCCGTCGGTCGCCGACGGGGATAAACGTATCCCCGACAAGGGACGCCTGGCGGCTGAAAACCGATGGGAATAAGCCCTAAACCGACGGGAATTAATAATTCCCGTCGGTATATGCTTATTCCCGTCGGTTTCTGGCCGACGGGAATTAAGTGAATTCCTGTAGTGGTTCTCTGGAGGACATGGTTGCGGGAGTGACTTGGCCGTCCATCTTGCCACCGGGTTGGACTGTCGAGTGGGACCCCACCTCGGCTGAGGAGGAGCATGAGGAGTGATGGGACAGGCTTCCCCATCTCTCTGTTTATTTACCGTTAGTTTTATTCCGCTGCACTTCGAACAATGATGGCTACTTTTGCAAAACTCCGATGGTGATGTAATAATTTTAATGCTCTTACATGCATGGTTTTATGCTTTATTGTATTTGCTCTGTGACTCACCATCGAGTGAGATTGTGGTACTTGATCCTGTCAGTGGCCGTGTCGGACTAGATCCGAGGGATTGACGGGTTATTCCCATTTAAGTGGGGTCTAGCCTCCAAGGCGGGGCTTAGGCACTTAAGTTGGAATAATTCGGGCAGTTCCGCCACAGGTTGTCACTCCCCAAACAGGTCCTTACAGAAAGCCTGAGTCCCCTAAAGTATCACAAGAACATCATCGGAATAACATCATTGTATCATAAATATTCACATCATGTTCATTGGTTAAAGTGAAGCAATAGCATAAAGCTAACCATGATAACCCAAAAAGGTAAACAAGGATAAGTAATTACAGATTAGTCAATCCTTAGGTTTCAATAATGTAATGTGGGACAGTGAATTATAAAATATGTAGGACATAATAGGTCTGAGGACACTTGCCTTCACCAGGTTGTTGCTCAGGAAGATCTTCGGCAACACACTCGGGAACCACGAGTTGCTCGTTGTCTAAATAAAGCGATCATACATTCAATACATTTGGAAAGTACAAATGAACAGTACATCAAACATGTATAATCAAGTGAACACAAGTTTGATAAGACACCATGAACACAATGGGTAGACTTAAATGTTAGGGTTTAATATAATTAGAGATCAGTGATTCCCTAGATATTATGGACTATATAGTTTAATTCTACAAATTTTATTGAGACACAAGATTATACCAGGGATCAATTCATGCACAACATTTTATTAATCTCACAAAATTAAACATTTAAGTACCATTAACATTTTCCTTTTTATTTATTTTTCTTAAATAAATAAATCAACACATAAACTAACCTATAGCTTAGACCAAAAATTAGAGTGCACAGACTGTGGATGAACATAATTTATTTGAACAGAGAATATTCCTATGAACATTTTGCAATATGAATCACTGAATTTGGAGTTCATATGAAAAAGATATGAAATAAACAAGTTTTGAAGTTTGAAATATAAAACTAGGTCCAATTCTGTGATTATTTAAAAAGCCAGGGGTCTGTTTAAGAGTTCAGGGGTCTGCGCGCAAAACCTAAGGACAGCGGGTTAATTCTCGGAAAACCGAGAGGTTCTTTAACAATTTTACCATGTGAAGGGGTACGGGGCTAAACTGACCATCCGATCTCCGATCAACGACCCATATTAGATCCCGCAGATGAGCACGCGGACACGGGCACATAGCAAGCGTTGACAGGTGGGCTCGGGGTGTCAGCGACTTGAGGTAGGGCTAACAGGCCGGGCCCAGCGAGAGGGGCGCGGGTGAGGGGAGCGAGTATGAGCGGTTGGATTCGCATCAGACGGTGGCAGTCGGATCTATTTAATTAAACCCAGACCACCATATCCCGGATGGACGTCCGACATCCGTCGGCCAGCATGGTCGGGGTGGCGGGTCCTTGGCGCGGCGGCGCCGCTCGACCTCGTGGCGGGATCTCACCGAAGACGAAGGGAACGGCCATGGCAGGGTCCTAGGGGCTTGGGCAAGGGCTCAGGCGTGATCAGGGTAATCTGACGAACACGACTGTGGGCATGATGCCAACACGGAGGCACCAGAGGGCGCAGAACGTGGCAGGATGGTCCCGCGGCGGCGCGAACCTACTCCAGCGAGCAATCGCGCGATGACCAGGGCAATAAATAGAGAAATAGGGGCGCGAGGAGGTTGCTCACCTCGAGAGGGAGCGTTGGAGTCCCGGAGCAACGACGGAGGCGCAGGGACGCCTTGGGGCGACGGCAGCGGACTCTGGCTGCACAGGAAGAACTCCGACGAGCGTGGACTGGGCAGACCAGAGGGGCTGGGGGCGAACCGAGGGGCGTTCCAGGTGGTAGGTGATAGGGCGAAGCTTACCGGGACAACATACACGGCGGGGAGTCCCACGGCGACCGTAGGACAGGCGACAAATGATGGTGAGCGGTGGCAGAACTGCCTGGGTGCGCGCGCAGGGGAGAGAGGGGGCGAGAGAGCTCGGCTGAGGGTGCAAATGAGCAGGGGGATGTGAGCGAGCGAGGCGCGGGCTCTAAAGGGTCGATGGCGTGAGGAGGTGGTCAAAGAACGCGCGGACGTGGGCGCGTCCACGGCGGGGACGCGTATAACACACAAATGCACAGAATCAGAGTTAAACACCAATTAAATGGATATACCACAGGAATATCAACCTACCACTATTCACAATTAAGATACCGATTGATTCATATCAACGGAAGCACTAGTTTTGCATTATCACCATATAATACAACAAGAAGCATATGATAAGTATTATCAACAAACTAACACATTTTCCCTTAAGATCAGAGGAACTCAAGGAAACCCCTTTGAGTCCTTTAGCACACAAAAAAATAATCTTCACCCTTAAGATAAGCTTTCCTCTCAGGTCAAGGTAAGCTTTAATGTATAAATTCTCCCCCTTTGACATCGAACACCAAAACCATATTCAAGCAAGAACATAGGATGATGTCAAGGGACAGCAGGGTATTAAGCAGGGAAAATGCAACACACTAACATTACTCCCTCTTACACATTAAACATATGCAACACAAGCATTGGAGGAAAATTAAGGTACAAATACGCAAAAAGGTCAATAACTCCTTTTGTACATTTACCATTGTTATGGTGTACTTTCTATCTAAGTAGGCGGAGTTGCTTTTGTCATCAATTTAAGATTTCCATCTTGAAAGTTTTATCTCTAGGGAGCTCCTTCACACTTGTGCCTGATCCTTTATCCTGACCTTTTCTTGTTGCTAAGACACCAAACTTAGAACAAGTTATAGTATTATGGCACAAGATGAAGCTTCTATTCTAGTGATTACCAAAAGATACAAATTGAAGCACTCTACCAAGGCTACCGATTGAAAGATCATCACTGTCATAGCTCCATGATATTTAAAGATAAGCATCTAGGATCACCAACTATTATAGAGCACGAGCAATCTTTAAATATGCAATTACTCACAACTTTAGATACCAATTACTCGACTTGTGGAGGTACCCAGGTCCTGATTGCTCCATTTCTTGCTCATCTTCCCTTTTCCACCTTGAGACTATATAGGATCACTCAAGAAACAGTTAGTCTCAAAAGACACAAGTTATGTGTGCTCCCCCTGAAGTTGTGCATCAAGTATTTGAATGGCTTGCACCTTGCACATTCTAGCGTCCTCAGAACTAGAGGGGATCACAACATACCTTAGTCTAGGCATAATATATCAATTGCATCACAAAAAGATACCAATTGAATAGATGACATAATACAACTTATGACTAGTGGAAACAATGCATGCCTCAAGATATATAACATTATAAAAGCAACCTAGGCACGCTTCACACATGATGATCATTGCAACACATATACCAATTGAAAGACGACAAGATCATGCATATAAAGCACAATGTCTAAGCACACCATGATTAAGAAGTATTTTCTTAGGCACACCAAAGGAAACAACATTTTAAAGCATAGAGCACCTAAGCCAAGATACTACCAATTGAAAGGCAAGAACATAGCTATGATCACAATCAACGAAACTTCAAGATATTTAATGAAATTGCATAGTTCTATTCTTCATACCTTTGCCTTTTACCTGAATGCCATGAGATCCATTCTTTTAGGTAGTGTGGAGTGAGAGCACCTATTGTCACCAATTTAGGGCTCCTTTTGCTCATGCACCTCATAGCTCGAGAGGGTGCATTAGAGACACAACATGGATTTCTTGTTTTGGTATACATAGAGTACCAAGACAAAGTAATCATGTGAACATGGACTAAACGAAACTATCATGCTTGCACATAGGTTAATCATTAAAAACCACATAGCATGACTTACAGAAAGATACAGGTTTATCCATATACACTAAGAGAGTTAATCATGGTGGATATATCAATTGAAAAGCTACCCATTGAATGATTCAAGAGATAAAACCTATAAAGCACACAATCACGATTGAGCAAGCATGATTATGATCTTGGAAATCATGGATCATTAATTGAAAGATATTCAACACAAGCAATCTCAAAAACATAACTACTCCAAGGATAGGTATAGCACGACAATCCAACTTAAAAGCAATATTGATTAGAAATAATGCACTTAAGATACACGGGTACCGTCCTTTGGAGAGCAAGTTGTAGATTCTCATCAAAGTCCTTTGCTTGATTCACCAATAATGGTTAAGGACATCTACAACTTATTTAACTCGAGATGAACATGGGATTAGTATTGCACAATAATTCATCCTTAGGTCAATAAATAGACAATAAAATTGACAACTTAAGCATAGAGTTTGAATTAACCATCTTAAGCTCTCCCAGGGTCTCCAGTCCATCTTGAGGCACCTGCATGGTCTAGTTGGCACAGTTTGGTACCCATCTCGGGATGGGTCCATAACGTTCATCTAAAAGAGCCTTTGGTACCCAAATAGCAATTGTGCTAGTTCTAGGTGATCTCATTATTGATCTAGCACAAGTGTATGATTTGGGTCTCCTAAGTAAATAAGATTGAGATAAATTTACTTTTTTAGGAACCTTACCCTTCTTACATACCATAGGTAGATGACCATGCTCACCACACATGTAGCAGAAGCGTCGCTCAACCTGACATGACACTTGTGGTTTGTCTTTTTTCTTAGTGAGGGTCATCTTGGAGGGTGTACGTCTTTGATTCTTCATGAGCGGACATGAAGTGATCATATGGTCCTTATCGTTGCATCCAAAACATCTCCTCATTCCTTCATCCTTGTCTTTGTGTGGACAAAACGTAATGAAGTGGCCTAATTCCTTGCACTTGAAGCACCGCCTTTTTCCTTTTCCCTTCTTGCTCTTGGATGACATAGAGAGATGATCAGTGCAAACAACATGACTAATTGAATCTTTACCTTTTTCTTGTTTCATGTTGATTGCTTCACTTATTGCCTTAGGAACTCCTTTCTCGTAGAGTTTGACCCTTGCTGCGGTTTCTCCTTCCTCAAGCTTCTTCACCACGCGTTCGTAGATATCTTGAGGAAGTCGAGCATAGCGTCTTCTCCTCAATTGTCTTTATTTCTTGTTCCCAAGCAATTTTCTTTTTGACCCTACAACTTGTTGCTCAATCAAAGATTGGCCTTTCTTGGGGTAGTAGAGGTCAGCACATGATGATATTTTAACTAATTGATCACTTATGCAAGAATGTAGTTCCCATGAGTTTAAACTAGTAATTACTACCTCATGAGCAATATCAAGCATGATATGGTCATCAACTAATTCATTATGAGAATAAGATAGCATATCATATTTTTCACTTAGAGCAAGTTTTTCTAAATTTATCATTTCTACTTGACTCTTAAGCATAGAATTCTCAGTTTTAAGTTGAGCAACATCAGATAATATATCATGATTATTTCTTTGCTCAAATAAAACAGATTCATACCGTTGGACCAAATTATCATGAGAGCACTTTAGCTCCTCATGTTCTTTGGTCATCTTCTCTAGGCTGTCGTTGGTTTTGATGAGAGTCTCCTCTAGCCTGAGAAGCGTCTCGCCTTGTTCCTTGTTCCTCCTCAACAACTTAACCAAGAGCACTTTGTCTTCTTTGTTGAGATGGGTGTAGAACCGGCAAATCTCCTCTTCTTCCACATCGCCGGTCTCATTTTCCCTGTCATTATTATCAGTGGAAGCAATACAGGAAAATGTACCTTGTGGTGATGAAGACTCATCCTCGCTATCATCCTCATATTCCTCCTCATCATCGCTTTCGTCTCCACTATCATTGTTAGCAATAAGACATTTATAACTAGTGGAAGACAAACCTGTCGGTGAGGTGGATTCATCGTTTGGTTGCCATCGTTTTTCTTCTCCCTTTGAAAGGTTAGTACCACAAGCAACATAGAGAGTAGAAGTAGTACAATTGGACTCAGAATATTTTATTTTAATTCTAGTCCATAGATCATGAGAATCAACAAATAAATCACTATCACTACTCATGATGGTAAAATAAGCATCTCTAGAAAGAGAGTCAACTAAGATCTTGCAAGCATGGTGATTAAGAGATAGACATCTTAGTTTAGCATTAGAAGGTTTTTTACTAATATCAGAGGGAAAATACTTCTACTAAAGATCTGTCTCAAATCAGGATCAATATGCATGAAAGTATTATAAATAGAGATAGACCAAGATTTATAATTAGAACCATCGCCTAGAAGAAGTTCTAGAGTTACCTCTTGTGACGACATCGTCATCTCCGGACGGCTAAGCCCACACTAGAGAGGACTAGCTCCAATACTAATTGAAAGTTCCCTTTGCCTAGGAACAGGATCTGGATGTCGCCTAGAGGGGGGTGAATAGGCGGATAATGATTATCAATGGAATAACTGGAAATTCTTACTCTACTCAAAGGCTGGATCGCAGTGGAATGAAGGACCCTTCGAGTAGGTTGCAGCGGAATTGAAATTCCTGTCTTAAAAATGCCCTGCACTTCAAAGATAGCTTGTGCCACAAATAAGTATTGAAGTGCAGATATAAAGAGCAAATAAGACAGAGAATCAGCACACAATACAGAGCAGAGCACACAGACATAGGGATTTATCCCGAGGTTCGGCCAAGCCTGAAATGCTTGCCTAGTCCTCGTTGGAGTTAGCCACACCTGGGCTTGGAGTCTATTTCAACTCCTTCCTCCTTTTGCTCAGATCTGTCAGTACAACAGATAGAGCCTTCCACTATGTTGATATTGGTTACAACAACACCGTGGCTGCTTACAGTCTTCTTGATAGCACTCCGGCAGAGTAACAACGCGCTCAAGATTTTGCTCTCGCTCTCAGCAGCACTTCTCCACTCTCTAAAGGCTTATAGCTTTGCCTCCACACAAACTAGAGAGATATACAAGAGAGGGAGAGAGAGAGAGAGAATTGATCCAAATGATGTATGCACTTGTTGGCTGCACTTGTGTACTTATTGGAGGCGCCTAGGGGACCCTTTTATAGCCCCAAGGGGTCTAGGAGCCGTTGGAATTTCATTTGGAAAGCTATCCTTGCCTTCTGTCGGGTGGCGCACCGGACAGTCCGGTGCACCACTAGACATGAACAGTAGCTTGTCCAGTGCCGATCTCCTTCCTTTTCTGGTGAAGCCGACCGTTGCACCCTCGGTCCTCTTGGCACACCGGACAATGTCCGGTGCACACCGGACAATCCGGTGCGCTAACTGATCGTTGGCTCAGGCCACGCGTCGGCCGCTGATTGCGCTGCCAACCGTTGCCGCAGGCGCTGTTGGTTCACCGGACAGTCCGGTGAATTTTAGCCACAGCGCCCCCCATCGATTCTCGAGAGCAGCTAGTTCGCCAGCCGAGCAGCTGGGGCACCGGACAGTCTGGTGCACCCGCAGCAGATACTCCACTGGTCTTTCAACTGGACTTCCTTTGCTCTTTTGGATTTGACTCAAATTGGTCCCTGGCACTTAGAGAAATATGTTAGCTCCAAAAACAATTCACTAGGGCTAGAGGCATACCTTGATTCTTAGACTTGCATGTCTTAACCACTTAGCACATATTACAATGACATGTGTTTGACATATAAGCTATCAAGTCAACTTGACTTGATCTAGATTGACACATCTGAGCTCCAACCCCCTACAAAATTCACATAGAATATATCCAAACATAGGAACAACCCAAACTAAAGATCAAGGTGAACTTAGCTCTTTTGGGCTGCTTCCAGTTCTGGCTTTGACACTGCTCCTCCTTCTAGTGACCTTGTTCACTTCTTGAGCTTGATCTTGAGCCTTATGACTTACAACACATAATTGGATGTTACCTCATTGGTTGTAAGTCATGTCCTTATGTAGTGATCCTTGATGCACTATAACTTTTCTTAACTCGATCAACCTTGACTTTGCAAGTCTTCTTCTTCAACCCTGGCTTTGGGTTCCTGGTCTCCTTGACCTTCTCCCGTGCACTCGGTACCTCGAAGCTCTCCTTGCCTCCATCCTTGGCTTGATCGGTTGTCTCTGAGTTACGCACACCGAGTCTCACTTAAGCAATGTCCATCTTACTTGTGATGTCCATTATCTATAGATAATCCAGTCTTTGGACCATCATATTTGTTCACTTGCGTGTGAACCCTGTTAGCTTTGCATTAAGCACCTATTCAACACTTAGCACACTTGTTAGTCCTTTAATTGGGTTGTCATCCAAACCACCAAAACCACAAGAGAGCTTTTAACTACAAATCATGTCTTTCTCAAAATGAACATTGGTCAGTCCTAAGATGTGTTCCCATTTAGAAGCATGTAAAGATTCTTCATTCCAACATGGGCAAGTCAGTGGTGCTAGAGCTAACACATATTAGTCTTAGCAATCAGGCAAGTGTGCAACTCAACTTTGTCATCAGTAAAATCAACCAATTACAGTTGTCCATGTAACACTCCCCTAAAAGCTAGTGAATCATCACTTCTTCTAAAGACGGTAACATCAATATCAGTATATAGATAGTTGTAGCCCATTTTGCATAATTGAGATACAGAAAGCAAATTGTAACCTAAGGATTCTACAATAAAAACATTAGAAATAGAATGGCCATGAGACATAGAAATTTTACCCAAACCTTTGACCAAACTTTGATTTCCATCCCCGAATGTGATTGCCTTTTGGGGATCTTCATTTTTCTTATATGAGGAGAACATCTTCTTCTCCCCTATCATATAGTTTGTGCACCGGATGCCAATTATCCAACTTCTTCCTCCAGATGCATAAACCTACAACACAAATTTAGGCCTTGTCCTTAGGTACCCAAACGGTCTTGGGTTCTTTCATATTAGAAACAAGCACCTTGGGTACCCAGATACAAGTCTTTGGACTCTTGTGCTTGCCCGCAACATATTTGGCAACAACTCTGCTAGACTTACTAGTAAGCACATAAGATGTATCAAAGGTCTTAAAAGACAACTTAGGCTCATGAGATGCATCAACAATTTTCTTTCTAGGCATTTTAGCAGCTTTTTGCATGAGAAGTAGAATGCCTAGAGCTAGATGCTTCATTTCCATAAATATAAGCATGATGAGCAACAAAATGAGTTTTCCCAGGATGAATTCTTCTAATCTTATACTCAGGATATAAAATGTAACCTTCTTTATGTTGCACCATAGGAGCCTTGCCCTTCACAAATTTGGAAGTCTTATTTCCATGGGCATTAAGTTCAGCGTTGTCTTGACTCACAGGTTGGAAGCCAACACCATCCTTAATGTCAGGCGTCTCCCATTATAAAGCATACTACGAGCAAATTTAAATTTCTCATTTTCAAGCTCATGCTCGGCAATTTTAGCATTGAACTTAGCTATGTGATCATTTTATTTTCTTTAATCAAAGCGAGGTGATCATTATTAGCATCAACATCAATATCTCTACATCTAGTGCAAATAGTAACATGCTTAACTGAGCTATTTGCAGATTGTTTGATGAATATTTTGCTGTAACACCCAAAATTCTATTTTGGGATTTATAAAAAGTTTCTCCAAAAGATTAAGAGAGAAGGTGTCCCTTAGTATAGGTTCCTCAATTTTGAAGTTATTTTCTCCTAAAAAATATAGATGGCAACAATAAAGGGGTGTTAGTTAAGAAAAAGATATAGGTCCTAAAACTTTTAAAACTAGAAAGTGATTTGAAATCCAAACAAGAAAACATAAAGCTCTTCAATCTAGTTGCCAAAATAGAGTATTCCTCTCAAGAACTATATAATAAATGCTTTAAAATGTTTAAATTAAAGTAACTCATGATATAAGGTGGTATGACCCCTTTTCCTAAACTAAATAAGAATTAAAACCTTGAATGAACTCTTAATATGATTTGTGCATTCAAAATAATGAAATTATTTAAGATAAATAATGTGGGAGGCATGCTTGAGGCACTTACCTAAAATAATGGGAATGGAATAATTAATGTAAAGAGTATATCTATAAAAAATATTGCTTCATGTCGAGGTTCATTGTTTGATGCATTTGACTTGTGGGTTGATTTCAGAACAAATTTAAATATGAAATTAGAAAAAAATTAGAAAGGAAATGGAAAACAGAATTAAAAAAGAAAGACCACCTATACTCGTCTTGGGCTGATTCTTTCGCTGGCTCGACCCAACTCTGGCCTTCCTTAGCCCAGCTGTCTTCCGTCGCTGACACCTCATACCAGGTTGTGAGCCTTCACTGACCTCACGGCTGACCTGTTTCTCTGCCTTGTGGGACCGGAATGTCATCTCTATCCTCTGCTCCAATCCCCCCGCGATGACGGCTCCGCCCGTAACAGAAGCTGTTGATCCCGCACTGGCCGTTGTACCGGTGTAGAGAACTTCACGGGCTTCACCTCTCGATTATGCCCCCGGGACCATCACCTCTACAAAAATGGGAGCCGCTAGGAGGTCGATGTGAGAAAAGGAGAGGAGAACGTGGTCTGCTTCGTCCGCCGCCATGGGTCCGCGTCCTCGTTGTCGTTCGGAGCGCGACCTCGGCCCTGGGAGTTTTGCCGTGGCCTCGAGGACTCGGGTGTGGCAGCGTCTGGCTCGGCGAGTCCTTAGTGCGCGGCGGATTGCTCGTCGTCGTTGCGCACGTCGCGAAACCCGCACCTCATTGTGGGCAGAGAGCTCAACTAGTCGAACATAGGTAATGACCCGCGTACTAGCTCCGCTTTCCTATCCTCTTCTTGTATCTCCGTCTAATAAGGTTTTGGTGCTTGGGGGAGGCCGATTGGCGTCTCGCCCGCGTGCTCCACCGTGTGAGCATGGCGGTGGCGCCGCTGCTCGAGGTTGGTGGGGAAGAAATGTTGCGGGCCGTGGACCTCTACTTGGACGGTTTAGATTAGCGGGGAGGCGATGCACGCGAACCGTTGGATCGATGGCGTGCATCTGCGATTAGATTTTTACGATACCCCTTTGTAGATTCCATCAGAGCCGTTGATCGAGAAATAGGCGATTGGGATCAGATCAGGGGCGTGGTCGCGTGTCAGGCGTAGATCTCTGATCCTAGGGTCTGTTGCATATACTGATTCCAGCTCTAATCTGGACCGTAGGTTGCAGATCGGGCAACTGAGGAAAGAACTTACCCCTTCGCCGCGACAAATTTTATAAAGAGCCCCTCAAGTATTTCCAAATAAACCCGCCATCCCCTCTGGTGTAAAGATAATGACATATAGGTCCAAAGGTTTACGAAACAGACCCCAACTTTCTAGGAAATCGTACCCACAATATATATAAGGTTTGGTATTCATAAAATACTAGGTACGTGCCCGTGCGTTGCGACGGGATTAACAACAATTAATATACATCATACTTGTAGAGTAAAAAATTACGCATAGCAACAAAAATCTCATCTTAGAAATATTAATGACATCCTTGTGTAGATCGGAATAGCATATATTACCATGGTTCAATCATTGAGCATGTATAATAAAAGGCACTAAATATGGGCATAACCTTAAACAATGAATAGCTAGATGTTGATACTAATAACAATGACTAAAAATGATAGCCACTATCAGATTAAAAATATTACCTCTGTCCATGGATTAAATGCCAAAGCATTAATTCTCCAAAATGTTCTTTAACACCGCCAATTTCCGCTTGCATGTTTTGATACATTATCATCGAAACTAAAATAGAAAGGCTCTTGTTATAGTGGATAGCAATGTAAGGCAACATATCTTTACTTTCTTACAGGGTTAATTGAAATTTGAAAGTGGTTTAAAAAATTATCATCCCTGTCACATTTGAGCTCAATAAATAGCATATACTTATGGTGCCAGAGTCTGGTGCTTAAACTTTTCTTCTCAAGATTACACTGGACTGAAGAGGCGTGCATCATTTTTCTTACTTACTGCTCAGTGTTCATGCTCTAGAAAGTTGCAGAAAGAACTTTATGAAAGGCGTGGCCAGGGAACGTCGTGACGCGGATCACGGTAGGACTGGGCTCTAGGATCTCCGGTAGGGTAGGCAGCCTGGTCTGTCGACGGGGTAAACGGCCGACCCTAGTCGAAAGGTCCTTTCGATCGCACCTTACTTTTGCTCTAGCCATGCATGGTACCCGATCGGGGGGTCGGCTGACCCGGTAGTGACTCGAAAGTTGGCGCAATCCCTCTGAAATGGCGACACTTTTTGTTACAAAAAAATGTGACACACACACGCACGCAAGCTCTACATACATTGTCCATTCGTTTCCTAATCACCAGCTCCCTCCAATTATTATCGCTCCCTCTGAAATGCAAATCGCTAGTAGAAAGCAACGTGCAGACCAGGCAGGTAGGGTGAGGTTGGAGCCGGCGCCAGTTCGATTCCTACGACCTAACACTCAACTCACCAGCAGTTGGGTCTGGCAGAAGCGACCTCGAATGAATGATTGGTGAGATTCAGACACGACCGACACTCCGACAGGCGACAGCAACGCGAGCACTCCCAGCACAGCACAACACAGCAGGCGGACGGAGCACAGTTGCAGAGAGGAGCATGGTTTTAATTTTATTTCCGAAGATCTCTGTACACGTTTAGTTAACAATCGTACATAACACTTGCTCGTTTACAAGGTCAGCAGAGCCTCTTGCTGCCACTGAACCCCTTTGCACGGCCATGGTTTGGCGAACGGCATGGGCCAACATACAGGATGCTTACTAAGCTCACTACCACACTGTTGCTATCAGCTGTAACTGCGAGAATGTTCTCAGCTACGTACAGGACTGGCACTCGACAGTCATAACTACTACAGGGACACGTACAACGTATTCACAAGGTTGCTAGTGACCTATTTATTTATCTACATGGAGGGACATGTACAACGTATTCACAAGGTTGCTAGTGACCTATTTATTTATCTACATGGAGCAGGCAAGTAGCTTACGCGATAGCTTCATCCCACTCTTTCCTGTTAGAGAGACCTGCAAGAGAAGATTTGTATGAAACACTAGTGCACCACCGCTGGTTTGGACAACACTACAAGTCTTAAAACCATAGAGCATGATGCGGCTAAAATGTAAGCAGCAAATCGTAGCGCAAATCCTACCAAGAGAATGTCCTCGTCTGTCCCAAAGGATTTCCGGGCCTCGTCCAAGCTCTTCATTGTCACCCGTTCGCGTTTCCTGGTATAGTAAAAACAAAAAACAAAAAAACAACCTTTATGTTTCTGATTCAGATTTTGCTGCTGTTGCCCACGACCAAGTAATATGAACAGGAATCCCGGTACAGATGGGTGGTGCCATGAGGCATTGCCTCAAATCAGAAACTGGAATTCCACAATTTAACGTTACTGTTTAATTGGTCATTGATTCATTGGCATGTAAGCTATGCAATTAGCAGAAGGGGAGAAGTACTATCCAAACTCAAATGAAAGCACTCGGTTGTACGTCATGGCGAAAAAATACAGACAGAGTGGCTGTTGTTTACCTGGCACTGGCAGGATATCTTATCTCAAATTCACAATCATCAGCATCATACCCACATATTACGACATAGTGTCCTGCAAAGGGGGAATACAATCACAACACTTAAGTGGTAAAGGTTTGCGTTTGCAATGTGTTTTGTCATATATATAGTTGTTTATATGTGGGAAAAAGGAAAACATGGAGATTTGAACTCTGTATTTCTACCAGACAAGAAAAATAAGACGTGGCATGTGAACTGTACTGTACACATGTTCATTAGTTATTTAGCTACCACTGCAAAAAAAACTATGCTAGCTTCTTTTGCTGCATAAATGTGTGTTATCCAGAATTAAACTACTAAAGCCGCTTGTTGGTCATCAAATAATTCTGCAGTGCTACAATACGATGGGATGGAACATCCATGCTGCTTGTAATATAAGATAAGAAAATAATGAAAAACCACCGAAACGCGTATCAATCGCCTCACAAGAACATGGAAATTGCACAATGCGACTTACCCATGTAGTCAGGCTCATCGTTGTGCTGTTGTACATCATAATCACTCATGCAAGGCAAACTGCATTCAAGATTACAGTTATCATTATGTTCTGTCAGTACCTCAACTTTCATAACCACAACAATATAGGACCATTTGTTTTCGGTTGAAAACCAAATGATTTTGCACCTAAGTAACCTAAATAATATGTTGTTTATTTGTAGTACATGCACACATGGATGCATGGACAGATGTATGTCATATGAAACAAAAAAGTCACCCAAAGTAAATTTTAACTGCAGACTGTTCTCATATACTATCTCCACTGCTGCTTCAACAGAGATGACACTCTTGAAAAGCTGGGAGCAGAGCAACCAGTATATAGTTGAGCTTTTCAACTACCATTGCTTCTGTCACACAAGTACACAACACACTTGAAAGTTGAAATAACGATAGGCTAACAGTCACCAAATTTAAAACCAAATTCAACTTTGTTTCTATGAAATTTTCAGTTCATGGAGAAAGAGTGAATCAAAAGTAGCTAGATATCACTCTAGTAACAGCAACATGAAAGCACTCACTTTAGCTTCGATTTGTCCACTAAAGCAATAGCAATGCAGTGCCCGGATAACAGTAGAAAAAGCAATGTCGTATGCGGTGATGGACCTGCACTGTGAGAAGCCATAAATAGGGAGGAAAAGTTAGCTTGGAAAACCAATAGGTGAAGTACATGTAATGCAGAATTTTCATGTGGCTATCTGTTGTGAGCATACTTGAATACTAATTCCAGCATCGAGCGCCTTCCCAAATAGCTCGTCCACTCGATCGATGTCTTCTTGCAATTGCTCCTATGTAATGACCATTTTTAGAACATTATTGATGAGAACTTCAGAAGCCTTGTGCAGTAGAAGTTTGTCAGAACAAGTAACCTATAAAAGGATTCAGCAGAATATTGTGGATTTGCTCCAAGGGTCACGGTACAGAAAGAAAAGCTGACTGAAAACTTGTTTAACAGATATGCTAAGTCAACCGTCCAAATGCTACAAACAGAAGTGTTAAAGGGCATTAGTTTTCCAAACAAAAAAATGGATCCTGCGTTGTTTAAGTATACCTGCATTTGTTTTGGATGAAGCAACTATTGCATTTTTCTGAACTTATGACTACTCTGACCAAATATTCTCTTATGATCATTGAACAACAGTCATTTAGCTCTGTACTACTACTTTCCTTTTTTTGTTCCTTCTACTTTCTGGATGTGTCATGCTTAGGGCCACAAAATCAAGGTGACGATCATTTCTTTAGTTCTGCTGTACAACTAATTGTACTTAAAATTGTGAAGTTCCAGTCCTAGAGAGAACCTCGTGGTGTGGCAGAGCCTCTCGAGATCGGCAATGCCGTCGCAGCAATCAATCCCTAGCATCCTGAGCACCATGAGCACGCAAGCGAGACCGCAGTCCCAGGTGAAAGCCTGCTGCACATGCGGAACCTGCCAGCACGAGAAGTCCATGACAGGAACCAAATTTTGTCAAGCAAACAGATTTACACTATTTACCTCATCCTAGTCTCTAAATGGATGTTACACTAAGGCCAGATTTACAAATATCCTTTTCTTTCTTGTATGAAGGAAAAAAATACATACCTTATCTTCATCATGGTAGGAAAACTAAACAACTAAGCATAATCCATACTAATAAGCAACATGATGCATACTGGTTTCGGTGCTTCAAGTTTCATTTGAAGATCTACATGGAAAAATGTGAACACAAGATGATGCTGGGGTGTCAAAAGAGCAGGTAGGCTGATTTTAACTTCATCATGGTAGGAAGCCATTCTTGTTCCAACAGCAATCTATGTATGGCCCCACTTCTGTAGCATCATATTCCGCTCCCTAGGATGAACAGCCTAGAAGCCCACGTCTTGTCACACCCGGGTTTCGGGGCACCAAGACCCGGGCGCGAACATAAACACCAGGTATGCTGGGACCAAGTCTCACACATATGATGTATAGTGGCACAGGATCGAATGTCACATATTTATATATAACAGGAGTTCTATACAAAATAAATAATTACATAATAAGGAGACAACGGTCCAGCAACCCAAAGTTGACTGGGAGACGACGGCCTAGACCTCTCACGAACACATCATAGCATCCTTCAAGCGCCTCATCCCGCGGTACCTGTTCTTGACCTGTGGGGTGGTGTGAGACAGCAAGAGTGAGCTCACATACGTTCATCGCTCAACAAGTTGTGGGGAATAATGTGCATGAACTCGCCAAAGGTGGGAGCTCACGTGAAGTGTAAGGCTTACCAAAGAGGATGGTTAGAGCTGAGCATTGCTTTTAAAGTTGGTCAAAATTTTATTAGCAGTTACTAAGTATAAGTAAATACCAACCCAATTAATTAGTAGAACAAAAGTAACAACTTCACCTGCGATGCAATGCATATGACAAATTGAGTTTAAGTTCCATAATTTAATCATGTGAGGGTCCGAGCTGCTCATGACCGTGAGCACGGCTAGTATACCAGTTTTACACTCTGCAGAGGTTGCGCATCTTTACCCACAAGTCATGTTACCCATCTGCCAAGGGATCGCGACTTCCCATACACCTCTACCGAGGAGGCGAGGCAGGGTAACACTACGAGGCCTTTACAAAGTTCCACTAGCTTCAGAAAACCCGCAACAGTTTATAGGAAGCTCCAATGCAGGAATCCCTTGCAGGACCGCCATCGCAGCAAAATCCTCCCGAGGGCCTCCCTACACTGACCACTCCCCTACTGCCCTTGCCCCTTTCGGGTAAGGTAGTCTTCCACTAGCTTTCCTAATTAATCAGCCAAGGGGTCCCATTCCTCCCTTGTGGTAGCACTGTTTTCCCGGGTGGTCGCTCCATGTTCTAATTAACATAATGATCTTATCATGAACAGTAATAATAAACATATAATAAAAGTGTGATCATGAATAATGTACCTTCATACCCAAAACCACATAAAGCACTAGCAAGTACTACCCAAAAAGTTCAGTGGTAAACAAGGTATAAAGATAGACAAACTAGGGTAACCTATTGGGTCCCATCAAAATTAACCTATGCAGATCATTATGATTAATTAGAACATGAGTGGGTAAAAGAAGTGATCAAGGGCACAACTTGCCTGGGACTTGAGATTCCAGGTACCAGGATGATCTTCAGGTGACACGTGTCCTCACGCTAGTCGTAGCAATACAACAAACATAGTATAGGCAAAATTAACATCACACCAAACATAATAACAAACTGAACAATAATAATCTACGCTGCGCAACGAGATCGTGGGAACAAGAACCACTAAATTCGGAGCTACGATTATTAACTTATGAATTTCCGGAATTATTTAGTGCTTTAGAATAGATTAATCCTAATGAACAATTTTAACTCAAATTTCATGACTAAACAGTGTTACTGGTTGGTAGACAATATTAATACAAAATTATAGGAACTGGAATGGACTAAAAAGGAGTTAAAATGTATTTTCTATGATTTATACAAGTTTCTACCATTATTTTTGTATTAAAAATGAATTTAGAATGATTTTCTCTAATTTTTATTGTTGTCTGGACTGCGCGCAGAATATTGGAAAGCGCAGGGGCTAACCCGCAAAGATTCCAAAGACTCAGGCACACAGCCCAGGTGGACGGCGGGTTTGAATAAGGAAAAGCGCAGGGGCTCTTCAGCAAAATAGCACCGCGAAGGGGTATCTAGGGTTTTCGGCCGTAGGATTAGATATGGACAGCACGGATTAAATCAATCTTCATCTGAACCGGTACGCGTTGGCCACCGTAAGATCACAGATCTACGGCCAGAAGGCACCCTCCTCAGCATTAACCGGGCAAGCCATTGGATCACAGATCCACGGCCCGTATCTTCACGCGCGAAGGGGTACGCCGGATTGATTCTCCACCACACATCCCCGGATCAACGGTTCAGAACGAATCGGTCACGATCTAATCACAGGCGTCCATTACGAATCCAATGGCCCTGCGCCCTTCTTCCTCCCGACAGCTCTCGGTGTCGGTGCCCATTGCACCCACGTACAATGTCATTGCCGCGCTACCCCAAATGCCCAGTCCGGCCATCGAACTCCACACTGGGACAGCGCTATACAAAGCAGAGCTCAAAGCAAGCACAGAGGGAGGTACCATACCGAGGAGGAGAGCGCCGCGGGTGTAGTGCTTGACGACCGTCACGAGGAAGGACTTGTATGCGCCACTGCCGGCCATGGAGAGGGAGCATAGAGGGGACGCGCGCTAGCGAAGGCGCCCAGCGCGGCGAGCAGCAGGAGGAGGGGCGTCGAGTGGTGGAGATGGTGGCGGCTTGGGCATGGTCGAGCAGAGGGGCAGGGGTACGAGCACGACGGGGAAGCCTAGCCGCCGGGGTTGCTCGTCATGGGGAGGCTACAGGGCACGTTATATATTCCCATGGGCGTGGGAATCGGGGATCACGACCCTACCATCGCGTGGATCTCGCCAGGGTTTAACGGACTCGGTTCCGTGCGTGCGACGCGCGGGCTATTGCGCGGAGTTCGGTCAGGAGCGCGCGGGGTATACGAGCCGCAACATCCGGAGCTAGAAGACGGATCCGCCCGATGGGTCCCACGCGTCAGCGAGGCCACAAATCCAAGCGCAGAAGAAATTCGCTGCCGCAGCGGGGAGAAGGAAGTGGGCCGCGTAGGGTAGGAAGTGGAGTGGGTTGTGTGGGAGTTGGGCCGAAATAAGAGAAACCGGCCCAGGCGTCGTTTTCTTTTTTTTCTTTTCTTTTCCTATTTTGTCTTCTTTCTAAATTCCCAATTTGAATTTGAATATTTTTATGAGTTGCACCTTTGGGTAAATGTACACATTTAATTCCTAGTATAGGAATAATATTTTATTATTATTTTTTTGATACTATTTTTACTCACCTATCATTTTCTTTCTTTCTTTCCAAATCCTAGAATTTCTTTTAGACCTTAAATTCCTATTTGGGCATTAATATATTTCTTTTCACATTATTCTATGTTGTCACAAAATGCACACAAAATAAAATACCAGCATGATGCATGTATTATTTGAGTGTCTTTTCTTATCTATTTATTTGTTTAATTGTGGTGCTCACACGAAATGAGAAACATAGATAACACATATAGATATAAGGTAATATAATTTCTCTTTCTAGACTTTTCTTTTAAAGTGGGTGTTACAAATCCTACCCCCTTAAAAATAATCTCGTCCTCGAGATTTGTAAGAAAAGGAATATATAAAGCCAAATGTTTGGTTGCAGTTTAGCTTCGAGTTTTTTTTCCCAAATGATTTTAAGCACAAATGTTTTCTCTATACTTTTTTTTAAGTCATTTAAATAAGGAAATGATTAGGAACACCTGGGTATACTATGTTTAGCTATTAGGTAGAATTAGAGAAGGTTGCGTTAATAAGGATTAGGGCAAAGAAAGATTCCATTATCTTGACTCATTTGGTGATTCCGTTTTGCCCTTTGAAGACTTGAGTTGGTGCTTATCCTCCCTTGACGTGGTTGGTCTTCTTTGGCTCTCAATCCTGGAGTTGCCATCCGAGTTGAGGACATATGGCTAGGATAGCTCGGGTACATGAGGTAGTTAGGTTTAAACAGAGTTTTACTTTGCTTTTGGGATATCTAGATTAGGCAACCTATGATGTAGGTTAGGTTGTTGTTTATGGACGAGTTAGTCCAAGATATTAATTTAGGGTAAGATATGTTTATAGGATTAGGGCCTAATTTTTTTTTGTCGCCAACATTATCTAACTCATTTAAGTAACTCAAATTTGGATTAGATCATGGTTGTTATTCTAGAGTGGGATCAATATGCTAATTAGGGCAAGATGAATCCATAAGGTTAAGGTAGAATCTTTTGAGGTCAGTTAGATCTATTAAGATGGGATAAGTAAAGTGGTTAGGATAAGATGAATCCATAAAGATAAGATAGAATCTTTTAAGATAATATGGATCTATCAAGACAAGAGAGAGTCTTTTAAGATAATATGAATTTATTAAGCTAGATATATATATTTTTTTAATGAGGGACAATCTAAGTTTGATTAGTTATATATATGCCTAAGTATATATAGATGCAATTGTGGACACTACTCCACAACTCATCCCACTCAATCAAAGATCCAAATCAGACAAGTATCATAAGAACAAACACTCAAGCGTACAAATACCTATAAAAATAGTTTTGTTTTTTTTGTTCCTAAGAGTAGGTCTTCTATTCCTAAAAGTCACTTTAGGTACAGGATTTCAAAGTGTGAAATCCACATTTGTCTTTAGAAGGAAAAGGTAAGAATAATCAGAGTAAAGCGGAAATAGATGAGAAAAGATTAAGAAAAGTTTAGAAAGGATCAAAGTAGCAAGGTAAGTAGATAATGGTTGTCCAGTTCTATCTAGGTTTCGTCATACAGTCAACATTCCTGTGATACCACTTCTGTCACACCCGGGTTTCGGGGCACCAAGACCCGGGCGCGAACATAAACACCAGGTATGCTGGGACCAAGTCTCACACATATGATGTATAGTGGCACAGGATCGAATGTCACATATTTATATATAACAGGAGTTCTATACAAAATAAATAATTACATAATAAGGAGACAACGGTCCAGCAACCCAAAGTTGACTGGGAGACGACGGCCTAGACCTCTCACGAACACATCATAGCATCCTTCAAGCACCTCATCCCGCGGTACCTGTTCTTGACCTGTGGGGTGGTGTGAGACAGCAAGAGTGAGCTCACATACGTTCATCGCTCAACAAGTTGTGGGGAATAATGTGCATGAACTCGCCAAAGGTGGGAGCTCACGTGAAGTGTAAGGCTTACCAAAGAGGATGGTTAGAGCTGAGCATTGCTTTTAAAGTTGGTCAAAATTTTATTAGCAGTTACTAAGTATAAGTAAATACCAACCCAATTAATTAGTAGAACAAAAGTAACAACTTCACCTGCGATGCAATGCATATGACAAATTGAGTTTAAGTTCCATAATTTAATCATGTGAGGGTCCGAGCTGCTCATGACCGTGAGCACGGCTAGTATACCAGTTTTACACTCTGCAGAGGTTGCGCATCTTTACCCACAAGTCATGTTACCCATCTGCCAAGGGATCACGACTTCCCATACACCTCTACCGAGGAGGCGAGGCAGGGTAACACTACGAGGCCTTTACAAAGTTCCACTAGCTTCAGAAAACCCGCAATAGTTTATAGGAAGCTCCAATGCAGGAATCCCTTGCAGGACCGCCATCTCAGCAAAATCCTCCCGAGGGCCTCCCTACACTGACCACTCCCCTACTGCCCTTGCCCCTTTCGGGTAAGGTAGTCTTCCACTAGCTTTCCTAATTAATCAGCCAAGGGGTCCCATTCCTCCCTTGTGGTAGCACTGTTTTCCCGGGTGGTCGCTCCATGTTCCAATTAACATAATGATCTTATCATGAACAGTAATAATAAACATATAATAAAAGTGTGATCATGAATAATGTACCTTCATACCCAAAACCACATAAAGCACTAGCAAGTACTACCCAAAAAGTTCAGTGGTAAACAAGGTATAAAGATAGACAAACTAGGGTAACCTATTGGGTCCCATCAAAATTAACCTATGCAGATCATTATGATTAATTAGAACATGAGTGGGTAAAAGAAGTGATCAAGGGCACAACTTGCCTGGGACTTGAGATTCCAGGTACCAGGATGATCTTCAGGTGACACGTGTCCTCACGCTAGTCGTAGCAATACAACAAACATAGTATAGGCAAAATTAACATCACACCAAACATAATAACAAACTGAACAATAATAATCTACGCTGCGCAACGAGATCGTGGGAACAAGAACCACTAAATTCGGAGCTACGATTATTAACTTATGAATTTCCGGAATTATTTAGTGCTTTAGAATAGATTAATCCTAATGAACAATTTTAACTCAAATTTCATGACTAAACAGTGTTACTGGTTGGTAGACAATATTAATACAAAATTATAGGAACTGGAATGGACTAAAAAGGAGTTAAAATGTATTTTCTATGATTTATACAAGTTTCTACCATTATTTTTGTATTAAAAATGAATTTAGAATGATTTTCTCTAATTTTTATTGTTGTCTGGACTGCGCGCAGAATATTGGAAAGCGCAGGGGCTAACCCGCAAAGATTCCAAAGACTCAGGCACACAGCCCAGGTGGACGGCGGGTTTGAATAAGGAAAAGCGCAGGGGCTCTTCAGCAAAATAGCACCGCGAAGGGGTATCTAGGGTTTTCGGCCGTAGGATTAGATATGGACAGCACGGATTAAATCAATCTTCATCTGAACCGGTACGCGTTGGCCACCGTAAGATCACAGATCTACGGCCAGAAGGCACCCTCCTCAGCATTAACCGGGCAAGCCATTGGATCACAGATCCACGGCCCGTATCTTCACGCGCGAAGGGGTACGCCGGATTGATTCTCCACCACACATCCCCGGATCAACGGTTCAGAACGAATCGGTCACGATCTAATCACAGGCGTCCATTACGAATCCAATGGCCCTGCGCCCTTCTTCCTCCCGACAGCTCTCGGTGTCGGTGCCCATTGCACCCACGTACAATGTCATTGCCGCGCTACCCCAAATGCCCAGTCCGGCCATCGAACTCCACACTGGGACAGCGCTATACAAAGCAGAGCTCAAAGCAAGCACAGAGGGAGGTACCATACCGAGGAGGAGAGCGCCGCGGGTGTAGTGCTTGACGGCCGTCACGAGGAAGGACTTGTATGCGCCGCTGCCGGCCATGGGGAGGGAGCATAGAGGGGACGCGCGCTAGCGAAGGCGCCCAGCGCGGCGAGCAGCAGGAGGAGGGGCGTCGAGTGGTGGAGATGGTGGCGGCTTGGGCATGGTCGAGCAGAGGGGCAGGGGTACGAGCACGACGGGGAAGCCTAGCCGCCAGGGTTGCTCGTCATGGGGAGGCTACAGGGCACGTTATATATTCCCATGGGCGTGGGAATCGGGGATCACGACCCTACCATCGCGTGGATCTCGCCAGGGTTTAACGGACTCGGTTCCGTGCGTGCGACGCGCGGGCTGTTGCGCGGAGTTCGGTCAGGAGCGCGCGGGGTATACGAGCCGCAGCATCCGGAGCTAGAAGACGGATCCGCCCGATGGGTCCCACGCGTCAGCGAGGCCACAAATCCAAGCGCAGAAGAAATTCGCTGCCGCAGCGGGGAGAAGGAAGTGGGCCGCGCAGGGTAGGAAGTGGAGTGGGTTGTGTGGGAGTTGGGCCGAAATAAGAGAAACCGGCCCAGGCGTCGTTTTCTCTTTTTTTTCTTTTCTTTTCCTATTTTGTCTTCTTTCTAAATTCCCAATTTGAATTTGAATATTTTTATGAGTTGCACCTTTGGGTAAATGTACACATTTAATTCCTAGTATAGGAATAATATTTTATTATTATTTTTTTGATACTATTTTTACTCACCTATCATTTTCTTTCTTTCTTTCCAAATCCTAGAATTTCTTTTAGACCTTAAATTCCTATTTGGGCATTAATATATTTCTTTTCACATTATTCTATGTTGTCACAAAATGCACACAAAATAAAATACCAGCATGATGCATGTATTATTTGAGTGTCTTTTCTTATCTATTTATTTGTTTAATTGTGGTGCTCACACGAAATGAGAAACATAGATAACACATATAGATATAAGGTAATATAATTTCTCTTTCTAGACTTTTCTTTTAAAGTGGGTGTTACACGTCTCTAATGGATAAGGATGTTTGAATAGACACCAACATTCAACATCAGGACAAATAATTCAGTAGGCAAACCTCTAATGGAGGCTTTCGGATGTCAGAATCGTCCTTTCTCAGTTCCACTCTAACAAACAGGTTCCTTTTGCGGCTCAAGCTAACAGTCAACTGGTACACATAGAGGCAATGAAAAAGTTGTGAAAACGGCTCACTTCGGGTCAGCATCCGAAAGTCAAAAGCTTCAAACTGCAATAAGAAAGTGCATCTCCTCTAAGCAGAACAACATGAATAACACAAGAATGTATCACAAATAAACAGAAAAGTGTTGTCCTATATGACCAGTACCCAGCCACTTACATTGTCACCATTCTCAGCATTAGAAATGATTCCATTATGATGAGCATCTTTCTGGGCAATGGCAATAGAATTCACAAAACTGTGAATCCCATCAAAGCTACTTCTGTTGCTTCTGCCATTATTGATGTCACCAGCATCATTCAAATCATTGGCCATGCTTCCGCCTTCAGAAGTGTTATCCACATCATTGTGGCCACCATGAAGTTTTTCCACTTCTAATCTCAATACACCTTTCACTGGTTTATGTACTTTCCGTTTTGGATCCTATAGGAGACAAAAGTTATAACTATTTAGCATAACAAATTACAAATATTAACTGCATGTGTTGCACTGATCCTTCTTACTTGGAGGGAGTCCACTATATAGCTTTCCTTCACTTTGTTTAGGTTTGATATCTCTACAATAACTGAGCTTCCACTCGAGTAATGGTTCACTTTTCCATCTAAAGTAAGCTTTAAAATAGGGTCCACAATACTATCTTGAGAAGTTGATCCTGGTAAACTTGTTGCTAAAGGACTGCTAGGATAAGCAGCATCACTAAGACCACCCGCATGGTTACCTTCAAACAGAGGAATCATGGCCCATGCAAATGACTCTTTACAAGGCATAATTCGAGACCATACTTGCAACTTTTGCTTCTCTTTCTCAGCTAAGTGCACCTGACAAAGAATGGGTGCAGGAATAATATGAGAACACACAATCGATGTAGGCAGCACAACACTAATATTATAATGAATAACACTTTTAACTTACAGGCTCTTTATGAGAATAAACAGAAGGTGTTACTCCCCCTTCTTCAGTAGCAGCCTTTTCCAATTGAATCAAAAGGCAGACTGATGGTGAATGTGTGTCCAATGAAAAAACGCCTCGACGATCCAAAGAACCCTGAGCCTGTTAAGCCCAGAGGAAGTTAAATGATCAGTAAGAATAGAAATTTGATTAGTGTAAAGTTAACATTGTTAACATGCTACAATATTCTATATATGCATATATAAAACAAGAAGAAGAAAACAAGTTTCGGATGAAAATGTCCAAAATTCGAGATGGTTGAGGCATGGAGCAGCACAGTATACGAAAGAAAGTAAACCTTAAGTATATCGTTGCATCCATTTCGCAATGAAGTTGCTGTCCGGTAATCTGTCACAATTTTCACAAGACGATCCCGCAACCTATCAAAAGCATGAGTGAACACTCAACCAGGGGATGAAATGGTTGGATTAAGAATCATGGCAGATCGTGTATGCTTGACGAATGACTACTCTGATACTATTAAGTGAACTAACTCAACATCATGTACCATAACAAGAGTTTTTTATAGGGTAATTAAAGAATAAATCAGGACAAGATAGCTAAAGTAGCGAATGTTGCTATAAGTGACTCAAAATTTTAAAGAAAATTAACAAAATAGCTAAAACAAGGCTTACCAGCTTTAGGAGTGCAGTCTCATCATAGAAATTATGGGCCATCTTTGTGAGCTCTTCGAGGGACTGGGATCAAGAAATAATAAACAGATGAAACTACATAATAAAGGTTAACCAACATGTTCTTGGTGAGCTCTTCTATTCCCACATCACAGACTTTAACACAAGACTTCAGAGTTCAGATAAAAGAAAGAAAAAAGTTGTAGAATAAATTGCTTGCTAAGTTGCTATGTTGATCCAAAGTTAATTTGCATTAAAAAACTCACCAAAACATGAATGAACTTTTTATGTCAGAAAAAATCATTGATTGTGTTTGAATGTTCTAAAATAACTTGCTTTCATAATAATGAAATGGTTTTCAAAATTCTAAAATAACTCTGAAATTGGTTCTTTTTAAAGCACTACAGTATGGGCAGCCCCTATTGTTCTAGATATTAATAGTAGTAGAAGAGAAATATTGTACAGGCATTGTTAGAGAGAATTTACAAGCCAATAAGAAGTGTACTTCTAACCATATTAAAAAAATTCTAAGGGAGCGAATGGCATAATCAAACCACCTTTTCATGAAGACTAGCTCCCAAACTCTTCAAGCGAAAGAAAGCATCCTCTGACATTAACTTGTTTACATCAGCTCCCTTATTCGTTTCATCAACAGATATCTTATCTGATACTTGCATACCATTCATTGACGAGCAGTTACTGTTACATTCTTCCTTCTCAGAACTGGTACCGTCAATGTTGCATTCTTTATTTTTAATTTTCTTTAATTGTTCAAAATGCTTTCCAAGACCTTTGACAGCTGATTCTTTATAAGCCTTTGTTGCATTCCGCTTAACATTCTCAGATCCTAGAGAATCCTTTTTCTGTAACTGTTGTAGCCAGGAGGACCCAAGTTCCCATCTGATAATTCTAGAATTTAGTTCCGCGCGGTCGGTAGTACACCAGTAACAAGTTCCATGCTTTGATTCTTGATTGTTTTGTTTGTCATTGGGTTGCAGGTTCGATTGAGGCAAATTGTTTGTTGTCATGTTCTGTACTTGACCGTATCTGAATAAGTAATGACGAGTACTAATGTTTCTGTCCTTCCATATCAGGGTGTTTCACGTGTGTGATTGAGTAATGAAGGACTGGGTTGCCAAACAATTGCAGCCAGGGGTTTCCATTCGGCCTCTAAATACAGTCTTTTGTGTGTGGGGGTGGGGGTGATTAATTGCAGCTTAGGAAACCTAGAAGCATACAGACGATTGTTTGTTCAATAGGGCCTGCCCAGCCTTTGGGACTGTTCTAGTGGCCATAGCTAATGATTTGCCTCTCAATCCCAGCTTCCAAGCAGGACCAAAAGTGCAGGAACACAGAAAAATGGGCGGCAGCAGCACGAACCTGGAGAAGGTGGTCCCTGCCAACGAACTTGACACAGAATATGTGCAGGTCATCGTCGAGCTAGTCGAGGCGCTCAGTGGTTTTCGACGTGTGCAGGCCTTGGGTTCCTCTCCCTCGGCGACGCACGCTCGACCTCGGCGCCGCACGAGCGACCTCGACGCCGCACGCCCACCATTTATCCTCCTCTCTGTGCGCTGAATCAGGCAAGGTTGAAGTCGTGCGCACGTAAATGGCGGAGCTGGCGGAGCAGTTGAGGCCGTGGTCGTGGGGGAGGAGGTCGAGGTCGTGGGCATCCTGCAGCGCGCCGTCGCTGGAGTGGAGGCGGCAGGCGGCAGGCGCCGTAGGCTGGCGTGTAGAAGGCAGGCGCCGTAGGCTGGCGTGTAGAAGGCAGGCGCCGTAGGATGGGCTGCAGAATGGGCCGCACCAATCGTTGGGCCGCATACACCGCTACACAGACACTGCTATGATGTTATTTAATTAGTGTCATACCGGCCACCCAGAGTGTCGAAATGTGACTTATAAGCGTTGGTGTGTGTTGTCTGTTGCTTAGACTAACGTCTCTGGTGCCGCAGCAAGATGATTTTTTGGCGCGGGGCTGTACGGCCGTCGGAGGCAGAACGGCAGAACGGGTCAAAGGCAGACTACTATTGCTTACTTAATAAGTAGTAGAGAAATCTGAAAATTGATTTGCAACACACAAAAAAATCCTAAACATAGATAATCCATATCTAATTCGTTTTAACTCCGATTTAACCCGTTCAAGATGCGTTGAACTCATATTAATGCTGTCTACGCTTTAGTAACTGTTGGAGACTTGTTCTCAAATGCTTCGAGTTAAGAACAAGGCAACATAGAAGGTGTTAAACATTAAGGTCCTTCGTCCTTCGAAACATTACGCCCCTTTGGGAAATAATGCTTTAGGACGAAGGTCACAAGAGACATACCTTCGTAAATATAATAAATAATGCCGAAGGATTCATATAAAGTGTGAAATATAAATATCAACATAGGATCATTTCTATTTTATTAACATAGAGAAACAGAAATGATTTCAAATTACAAATGTACCTTCGGTCCTGAGAGAAGGTAGAAGTACAAACGTGACGCAAAAGTCAATGCCAAGTCAGCGTGAACAGTACGGGAGTACTGTTCATCTATTTATAGACGCGGGACGCAGCCCACGTAAAATTACATCCATGTCCATTACATTTGTTAACGGTTTATGGAAATTTGTCGAGGCCCCCGAAGTCTTTTCATCTTTAAGTCGGTTCCCCCTTTATGCCATCGCGCCGAAGCTTCCTTGCGCACAGCTTCGGCTGCCCTCGACCTTCGTCTGGTTCAGGCTTCGTCCTGGTCGTGCTCCATATCCATAATTCTGAATCCGAAAATACCTGTTCATATAATCCACTTGGAAAACATTGTGAAATCATGTTTTTGAGGACCTTCGGAGGACGAAGGCCCCCAACAGTAGCCCCTCGCAATATTAATTTGTAAATAATAAATTCAGATTGCGATATGGACGAAGGCCTTGAGCCGAAGGTCCGAAAAAACACCTTCCCTTTGCTAGAATAGCAACATTCACTGACAAGCGGGGCCTTTCAATTTTCAACGCCCTAGGCGTATAAATAAGATCACATCGCGAACTCATTTTGTACGCACACTTGCCTTTTGCTTCGGCCCACTAAAATTTTTAGCTCTTGTTCGTTAAGATTTGCTGGTCTTTTTGATTTCGAAGCTTCGGCCTCGGGAACAATTTTTTAGCGTTCCGGAAGATGTCTGAAGGCAAGAAGATCCCTGCTGAGACGAAGCTGAAGATCCCTGCTGAGACGAAGCTGAGTCTCGAGGAGGAGAAGAATCTGGGGTTCCTGATAGCGATGGCAGAGACCAATACAGAGAAAATCACGAAGGAGATTCTCGAAGGTCTGTCCGAAGATACTGATGACAGCGACAGCTATGATGTGGAAAGTGGTGGGGAAGAGGCCGAAGATCGACCGTGGCGACCAAGCCACACAGTTTTTGGGAAAACGACCATCAAGCAGAGTCACATTGATAATATGAGGGGGCGATATTTCCGAGACATATCTATTGTGAGAGCTGATGCCGGGGAAAAAACTTCTCCCACCCCCGAAGAAGATGAAGTTGTGATTTTCCGAAGCTTCCTCAAGGCTGGGCTTCGATTCCCCCTGAGCAACTTTGTTGTTGAGGTACTAAAGACATTTCAAGTCCATCTGCATCAAATCACTCCCGAAGCCATCATAAGAATGGGAGTGTTTGTCTGGGCTGCGAGGAGCCAAGGTTTGGAACCGAACGCTAAAAGCTTCTGCAACATTCATGAGTTATTATACGAGACGAAGCCCTGGGGAAAGGAGCAATACCACAACAACTTTGGGTGCTACAGCTTCGGCGCCCGCTCCGGGTCAAGCTGCCCTGTGCCGACCTTTCGGAAGAGGTGGCCCGGAGCCTGGATGACTGAATGGTTTTATGTAAAGAATGATCTAACAGCTCAAGAGAATGTGAAGAGTATCATTATGCACCCAATCTGGCAACGCTTCGGTCTTCGAAGGCCGAAGGTCGAAATGGACGAAGCCGCCGAAGAATGCCAAAGAGCCTTCGGGGTAGTCTGCTCGTTTATTGGGACAAGGGACTTGGTCCAAGAACACATTGCCTTCAGGGTATGGCCACTTGCAGAAAAGTGGGAAATGCCGAAGGAAACCATCAAAGAGTCCGACGAAGGCGGACTAGTCAGATTAAAGTACACATTCAAATATGCAGATAAATTTGTTGAACCTGATGATGACTGGCTGAAAAGCATTGAAACATTAAGTGATGAATTACTTGGGGCATATTCGAAGGCTGAAAATACTGCACTATCAGCAGCCTTCGGAGGCCGAAAAAAGAAGAGACTCAACCGAGTGTTTGATGCAGTCGGGTTCTTCTACCCTGATTATCGTTATCCCATCCGAAGGCAAAAAAGGAAAAACATAACCTCTGAAAAAGAAGAAGCTGCAACTGCTCCTAGCGAGCCAGAACCGAAAGGAAAAAGGTTGAAGGTCCTCACACACCGACCACGCCATATTGAACCAGCTTCGGTGCCTGAGTTCACCGGAGAAATTTCTTCGGCCGCCGAAGCTGAACAGCCAACCTTGCTGCCAGAACAGCCAACCTTGCTGCCAGAAATTGCAAAGATGGCCGAAGCGCCATCCACAGAAAAAATGGAAGAAACGAAAAATCCGACTAAGGAAAAAGCATCAGAAATTTTGAGTCCTGTAGCAAATGTCGAAGCAGCAAAAATCCAAAAGGGTACAATGGTGACCCCAAAAAGGAAGAGAATGGTAAATGTACTAGATGTCTTGGAGACAATTAAGTCTTCAAGCACAACTCCAAAAAAGAGTGTTGAAATTGCTGAAGCTTCTTCTGAAGCTCCGACGCAACAAGCTGAAACTGAAGCTGGGCCTTCAGAGCCCTTCAAGGAGCAAACTTTGGAAGCCGAAGCAATAAAAATACCAGAACCAATTTTAGTTGAAGAAACTGACACTGCCATCCCCGAAGCGCCTGCCAGCATGTGTGATTACATCATACGACATGCTTCGGGGAAAAAACTATCTGAAGAAGAAACTCATGAAGCTAACCATTATGCAAAGGAGCTAAAATATCCAAAGGGGGCAGTAATATTCAATGGGACAAATGAAGATGATTTCTTATACTGCCTGCCTGACAACAAAGAGCTATCTGTCTGCCGAGAGATGGCCAGGAGTATTGGTTTCCCGAAGCTTGAATCTGGATTAAGCGCCATGACGAAAGAAGATCTCGCAGACAGTCTTGCGTACAACAGCCTGAAGGTACGGGAATTAAAACCCCCTTATTATTTTTTTACGCAACTCATTCCTTTTTTCTTATATGAATTCTTTTTCATATAGGGCCTGATCCTAAGCAACGCGCTAAGAGCGCAAAAGAGCGCCGAAGATGAAAGTTATGAAATTGCGTTTAATAATTTACGCTCCGAAGTCATCAAACTGAGAAACGAAGCTTTGGAAAAAGATAAAATTCTGCTTACACTGATAGATAAAGTGAAAAAAGACGAAGCTGCTTCAAAGGCCCAAACCGAAACTCAAAAACGCGAGATTAAAGATCTTCAGAAACAGCTGGCTAGAGTTAAAGAGGAGCGCGCGCTTGAGGAAACGAAACGAGAACTTAGTGATTTTATGGTCAGCAAATTGGAATCAAGAGTTAAGGAGCTTCGCACATCTCAGGGGAAATGCTATGTTAAATCTATAGAATGCGTGAATAAAATTAAAACCATCTTCGCTAGCGTCGGCGCCTTTTCCAGCGAAGAGAATTTTTCTCGAGGCAATCCCGAAGATCCGCTGGAATGGATTAGCCACGAAGCAGAGGCCTTCGAAGAGATTCTGAACAGTCGTGGCGACATATGCGCTTTTTCGGGCGCCAGAGGAATTGCTTCTGTCTTAGAGAAGAAAGGTTGCGGGCATATAAAATTTTTAGCTCAGTCCGAAGCTACCTTATCTTCCGAAGATATCAAGGACCCCTCGGCCGAAGCAAGCGTGGTTGGTGGCAAATTTTTTACTGATATCTGGAACGACGGCGGCCGAGGAATGGCGCAAGAGATCATCCAAAGAAGTGAAAAAGGCATTCATGATGCTAGAAAAGTAGCAGAAGCTGCCGAAAGGAGCACGGAGCCCGAAAGACAATTAGGTACCAATTAGTCGTTCTTGTTGCGTTGTAATTTTCATTTTAAACTTTGCTCGCGATTTGTAACAGTAATGAAGAAGTGTTCTCTTCGCTCAGAAACTGTTGAACCAACTGCCGACCCCCACACAAAAGGGGATGAAGAAATTAAACAGATGGCCGAAACTATCATGGACAAGGTTGTTGACCAACTTCTGAATGAAGCCGCCGAAGCAGTATTAAGAGAAGATTAGATACTATTTGGAAAAAACATTTAAAGTGTAATCTATGCAACACTTTGTACATTTGAATGTAATATACAAGTCTCTTTTCATTATTGAATTCTTTACGATGCATGAAATTTTAAATACATACCATTTTTGAGCCTTCGGCGAAAAAACACCTTCCCTTCTTTTCATGCTTCGTGAAGAAGACATTCTTCGATAAAATTACTCTGATGAATGATATCCATGCTTCGTGAAAACATTCTCCGAAGCTATATTCCGAAGCTATACAACTTTGATATTGATCTGATAAAATTCGCCCACGTTTCGTAAAAATATTCTTCGAAACTGTATTCCGAAGCTATACAATTTCGATGTCACTTTCTCAAAGCATCCTTTCGAAGGTTGAGAGTATCCCCTTCTCTTGCCAAATGCAATATGATGTATGATGCTTATGCTATGCAAAATGATGAGATGATGTTATGTTATGCATGTGTCATTTGTTCCGAAGATACACATAAAATATATTCGTAAGCTCTGCATTCCCTTAGGAACGTCTTTGGAGCTTCTTCGTCTTTTACTTAGACGGTTTCAGCGTTGACTTTTCGCTGTAAGCCTCCCTTAGGAGCTTCTTCGCCTTTTACTTAGGCGGTATCAGCGTTGACTTTTCGCTGTAGGCTCTGCATTCCTTTAGGAACGACTTCTGAGCAGAAAACTTACACTGCGCTCCCTTTGGAACGGCTTTTTGTGACTTCATAAACTTACTCTGCGTTCCTTAGAACGACTTTCTGCTACTCCGAAGGATTTTTGATCCGAAGGTCCTCCTTGGTAACGGAAAAAGTTTTAGGCTTCAGCAACTTAGGCTTGTGGAGCAAATAGATTTTCCTCGTAGGAAACAACGAAATTATTACATGAAAACTATCAATGTTTTTTGCTTCACAGAAAATAAAACTGAATAGAAAAGACTGCTATCAAAGGTAGGATATGTCAATAAATGTGCTTCGACTCTGGCACAGTGCTGTTGACTGTGCGAGCTTCGGACTGTTCTCTGAAATCCCTCTGATGTGGAGCGTATTGACTCCCTTCTGGCTGTTGACCTTGCTGCAATGGAGGTGGAGGCGGAAGCTGCTGCCAGGAAGCTTGAGGTTGACTTGCCGAAGCTACAGAAGCTGCAGGGTGGTTGTCTATGTATTGTGGGATATAAGGCGGATGATACGAAGCAGTATGCATGACCTGCTTCGGCTGAGCTTGTTGTGATGCAGCTTCGGCTATTTCCTTTTGCTTCTGGATTGTAACATGGCACGTCCTAGTGGTATGGCCCTTGCCTTCTCCACAGAACAAGCAAAACAGTCTCCTTGGCTGATCTCCGAATCTTCCGCCGAAGCCCCTGGCGCCTCTGCCTCTTGGAGCTGGTGGCCGGAAGGAGGTTTGTTGTTGCCCCGAAGCCTGTGAGGAGCACTGCGGCCTGTTTTGCTGACTCCCCTTATCATCATTCTGAGTGTTGTGGATGGAACGGACATGCCTCGGGTAGTATCTTCCTCCGAAGCCCCTGGTCATTTCAGAAAATCTGAAGGCCTCCTCCCTTCTTTGGCGAAAGTCATTGTCAGCACGAATGTACTCATCCATCTTTTGGAGCAATTTCTCCAGGGTCTGAGGAGGCTTCCGAGCAAAGTATTGAGCTGCAGGTCCAGGACGAAGCCCCTTGATCATGGCTTCGATAACGATTTCATTGGGCACCGTTGGTGCCTGCGCCCTCAATCGTAAGAACCTTCGGACATACGCCTGAAGGTATTCTTCGTGATCCTGAATACACTGGAAGAGGGCTTGAGCTATGACCGGCTTCGTTTGAAATCCTTGAAAGCTGGTCAGTAACATATCCTTCAGCTTCTGCCATGAAGTGATTGTTCCTGGCCGAAGAGAGGAATACCAAGTCTGAGCAACATTCCTGACGGCCATAACGAAAGACTTCGCCATGACTGCAGCATTGCCCCCGTACGAAGACACTGTTGCTTCGTAGCTCATCAAGAATTGCTTCGGGTCGGAGTGGCCGTCAAACATGGGAAGCTGGGGTGGCTTATAGGATGGAGGCCAAGGTGTAGCCTGCAGCTCAGCAGACAAAGGAGAAGCATCATCGAAAACAAAATTTCCCTGATGGAAATTATCATACCAGTCATCTTCGTTGACGAAGCCCTCCTGATGAAGGTCTTTCTGATGAGGCCTTCTGTTCTGCTCATCGTGAGTGAGATGACGAACTTCCTCAGAGGCTTCGTCTATTTGCCTTTGCAACTCAGCTAGGCGGGCCATCTTCTCCTTCTTCCTCTGCACTTGTTGATGTAGCATCTCCATCTCTCTGATTTCTTGGTCTAGCTCTTCTTCCTCAAGCGTCGGGCTGACGGCTTTTCTCTTCTGGCTTCGGGCCTCCCGAAGAGAGACGGTCTCCTGGTTGTGGTCCAGCGGTTGTAGTGCTCCTGCCCCAGTCGCTGAAGCTTTCTTCGGCGCCATAGCGAAGGTCTATAGCTTCCGAAGGTGTTCACAAAAACTCGAAGTGGAAGTGAGTTCACCGGAGGTGGGCGCCAATGTTGGAGACTTGTTCTCAAATGCTTCGAGTTAAGAACAAGGCAACATAGAAGGTGTTAAACATTAAGGTCCTTCGTCCTTCGAAACATTACACCCCTTTGGGAAATAATGCTTTAGGACGAAGGTCACAAGAGACATACCTTCGTAAATATAATAAATAATGCCAAAGGATTCATATAAAGTGTGAAATATAAATATCAACATAGGATCATTTCTATTTTATTAACATAGAGAAACAGAAATGATTTCAAATTACAAATGTACCTTCGGTCCTGAGAGAAGGTAGAAGTACAAACGTGACGCAAAAGTCAATGCCAAGTCAGCGTGAACAGTACGGGAGTACTGTTCATCTATTTATAGACGCGGGACGCAGCCCACGTAAAATTACATCCATGTCCATTACATTTGTTAATGGTTTATGGAAATTTGTCGAGGCCCCCGAAGTCTTTTCATCTTTAAGTCGGTTCCCCCTTTATGCCATCGCGCCGAAGCTTCCCTGCGCACAGCTTCGGCTGCCCTCGACCTTCGTCTGGTTCAGGCTTCGTCCTGGTCGTGCTCCATATCCATAATTCTGAATCCGAAAATACCTGTTCATATAATCCACTTGGAAAACATTGTGAAATCATGTTTTTGAGGACCTTCGGAGGACGAAGGCCCCCAACAGTAACCTTATTTTATCCTGTAATATGTCATCAAAAAATAGGTAACTAATTTGTTTAACTAGTGTTAATTGGATTAACTTTTCTAAGTAACTCTAAGGTGATATTTTAATACTGTCTATAATAATAATCTTACTAAAACATGATCTCTAATAAAATTATAACGTAGATTAAAACTGGAATAGTTACCTGTTTAGAATATCTTGCTTACTTGGTTTATATTAATACACATAGAGCATAATTTTCGTGTTTAATCACATAAATCTTCCGAAAACTATATCATTTTAACCATAACTTCGATTTTAGTGGTTCTCGAACCTACTATCTTGTAACACCCTGAATTTGGGGTGTAAAATTTCTTTTCTATTATTCACCAAATTTAGGCGTTACCCTTTCTTCCTTTACTTTTCTTTTTCTGAACTATGGGGAAGAATTTGCTTTATATGTAAGTGTCAAAATGGAATAAAATAAAACCCTAAAAGGGTCATGATTGTTGCACAACATACTGGATCATCTTTTCCTTTTGTATGTTGATTTATTCTAGTTATGCATTCACGTAGTCCGCAAATTTGTGTTTGAAGTTGAATTCAAAAGAAAATAGAATAAAATAGAAAATAGAAAACAAAAAAAGAGAAAATAAAAACGCCAACCCATCCCCAATCTTCCCCTATGGCCTGCGTCGTGCCCCTCCCCGGCCCACCAGACCGTGCCCCCCTCGGCCTGCCCCCGCGCCCCACATCCCAGCGCGCTCGCGCTCCCCTGGCCCTTCCGCACGCGCCAGCCTAGCAGCGGCCCGCTCGTCGGCCTACTCCCTCCCCCGCGCGCCTGACTCAAGTCCTGGCCACGTGCCCACCCAGCAGCCGAGACCCACCCCGCTTCCCCCCTCGTGCAGCCCTATGCTAGACCACACCCCCTTCCCTCCTGCTAGCCCACCCTGCCGGCCACCGCAACGCCACTTTCCCCTAGCCCGGTGCGCGCCCCAAGCCTATTCCCCCCGCGCGCATGCAGCCATCCTGAAAGGGAAATAGGGTCAAACCTTTTCCTAAATGATTTTGGTGGTTGAATTGCCCAACACAAATTATTGGACTAACTAGTTTGCTCTAGATTATGAGTTCTACAGGTGCCAAAGGTTCAACACAAACCAATAAAAAGTCCAAGAAAGGGTTCAAATAAAAAGAGCAAAAGACAACCGAAGACTGCCCTGGTCTGGCGCACCAGACTGTCCGGTGCGCCACCGGACAGTGTCCGATGTGCCAGGGAGATCCACTCTGAACTGCTCAGCTTCGGGAATTTGGGGAGCCACTCCGCTATAATTCACCGGACTGTCCGGTGTAGCACCGGACTGTCCGGTGTGCCAGCGGAGCAACGGCTATCTGCGCCAACTTTCGTCTGCAAAAGTCTACAGTGAACAGTGAAAAGTGCAACTGCGCGCGCAGGAGTCAGAGCAGGCGCCAGAAGGTGCACCGGACAGTGAACAATGACTGTCCGATGCACCACCGGACTGTCTGGTGGCAACACATGTCTGAGCTCCAACGGTTGAACCCTAACGGTTGGGTGACAGGGCTGGCGCACCGGACTGTCCGGTGCGCCATATGACAGCAGCCCCTCCCAACGGCCACTTTGGTGGTTGGGGCTATAAATACCCCCCAACCACCACACTTCAAGGCATCCAAGTTTTCAGCCAACACATTCAATACAAGAGCTATAACATTCAATTCAAGACACAAGTAGAGTGAATCAAAATCTCTCCAAGTCCCAATTCCACTCAAAGCAATAGTGACTAGAAGAGAGAGTTTTGTCGTGTTCATTTGAGCTCTTGCGCTTGGATCGCTTTTCTTCTTCCCCATTCTTGTTCCCGCAACATTTGTAATCAAAACAAGAGACACCAATTGTGTGGTGGTCCTTGTGGGGACTTAGTGTCCCATTTGATTGAGGAGAAAAGCTCACTCGGTCTAAGTGACCGTTTGAGAGAGGGAAAGGGTTGAAAGAGACCCGGTCTTTGTGACCACCTCAACGGGGAGTAGGTTTGCAAGAACCGAACCTCGGTAAAACAAATCACCATGTCACACTCTTCATTTGCTTGTGATTTGTTTTCGCCCTCTCTTTTCGGACTCGATATTTATTCTAACGCTAACCCCGGCTTGTAGTGTGTGCTTAAGTTTATAATTTTCAGATTCCGCCTATTCACCCCCCTCTAGGCGACTTTCAATTGGTATCAAAGCCCGGTACTTCATTAGAGCTTAACCGCTCGAAGTGATGTCGGGAGATCACGCCAAGAAGGAGGTCATGACCGGCGAGAAGCCCGCTACAAGCCACGGGAAGGCTCCATCAAGGGAGTCCGGCTCCAAAGGAAAGGGAGAATCACCCTCCCACAATAAGTCGCATCGGAGTGGCAACAAGAAGAAGAAGATGAAGAAGGTGGTCTACTACGAGACTGATTCTTCGTCGACATCCACCTCCGGCTCCGACGCACCGTCCGTCACTTCTAAGCGCCATGAGCGCAAGAAGTTTAGTAAGATCCCCCTACGCTATCCTCGCATTTCTAAACATACTCCTTTACTTTCCGTCCCACTAGACAAACCACCCATTTTTGAGGGTGAAGATTATAACATGTGGAGTGATAAAATGAGGCATCACCTAACCTCACTTCACGCTAGTATTTGGGACGTTGTTGAGTTTGGAGTACAGGTACCATCGCCGGGGGATGAAGATTATGATTCGGACGAGGTTGCCCAAATCTGGCACTTCAACTCCCAAGCCACTACTATACTCCTTGCCTCTCTAAGTCGAGAGGAGTATAATAAGGTGCAAGGGTTGAAGAGCACCAAAGAGATTTGGGATGTGCTCAAGACCGCACATGAAGGAGATGAGGTGACAAAGATCACCAAGCGGGAGACGATCGAGGGGAGCTCGGTCGTTTTATGCTCAACCAAGGAGAAGACCCGCAAGCCATGTACAACCGGCTAAAGACCTTGGTGAACCAAGTGCGCAACCTCGGGAGCACCAAATGGGATGACCATGAAATGGTCAAGGTTATTCTTAGATCACTCGTTTTTCTTAATCCTACTCAAATTCAATTAATTCGTGGTGATCCTAGATATAAGCTAATGTCTCCCAAGGAAGTGATAGGAAAATTTGTGAGCTTTGAATTGATGATCAAAGGCTCCAAGAAAATCATCGAGCAAGGCGCCACCTCAACACCCAAGGTGCAACCCGTCGCATTCAAAGCGACGGAAGAAGAAAAGAAAGACTCTACACCAAGTAGGGTCTCCATCGACGCCTCTAAGCTCGACAACGAGGAAATGGCGCTCATCATCAAGAGTTTTCGCCAAATCCTCAAGCAAAGGAGGGGGAAAGACTACAAGCCCCGCTCCAAGAAAGTTTGCTATAAGTGTGGTAAGCCCGGTCACTTTATAGCAAAATGTCCTATTTCTAGTGACAGGGGCGACAACAAGAGGGGGAATAAGAAGGATAAGAAGATGTACTACAAGAAGGGTGGTGATGCCCATGTTTGCCGGGAGTGGGACTTCGATGAGAGCTCCACCGACTCCTCCTCCAACGAGGACGCCGCAAACATCGCCGTCAACAAGGGTCTTCTCTTCCCCAACGTCGGCCACAAGTGCCTCATGACAAAGGATGACAAGAAGAAGAAGGTAAAATCTAGATCCTCCACTAAGTATGCAACTTCTAGTGATGAGGATAATTCTAGTGATGACGAGGATAACTTGCTCACTCTTTTTGCCAACCTAAACATGCAACAAAAAGAAAAATTAAATGAACTGATTAGTGCTATTCATGAGAAGGATGAACTCTTGGATAGCCAAGAAGACTTCCTAATTAAAGAAAATAAGAAGCATGTTAAGGTTAAAAATGCTTATGCTCAGGAAGTGGAAAAATGTGAAAAATTGACTAGTGAGCTTAGCATTTGCCATGACACTATCTCCAACCTTAAGATTGAGAATGAAAATTAATTGCTAAGGCTAAGGATTTAAATGTTTGCAATGATGCTATTTCCAATCTTAGAAATGAAAAAGCCATGTTACATGTTAAGATTGATGAATTAAATGTTTGCAAACCCTCTACATCTAGTGTTGATCATGTTACTATTTGTACTAGATATAGAGATGTTAATGTTGATGCTATCATGATCACCTTGCTATGATTAAACAACAAAATGATCATATAGCTAAACTAGATGCTAAAATTGCCGAGCATGAATTAGAGAATGAAAATTTTAAATTTGCTCGTAGTATGCTTTATAGTAGGAGACGCCCTGGCATTAAGGATGGCATTGGCTTCCAACAGGGAGACAATGTCAAGCTTAATGCCCCTCCTAAAAGATTGTCTAATTTTGTTAAGGGCAAAGCTCCCATGCCTCAGGATAACGAGGGCTATATTTTATATCCTGCTGGTTATCCTGAGGATAAGATTAGGAGAATTCATGCTAAGAAGACTCATTCTGTTTCTCACCATGCTTTTATTTATAAGAATGAGGCTTCTAGCTCTAGGCGTTCTACCCATGTTAAAATGCCTAAGAAGAAATCTCCTATTGCATCAAATGATCATAACATTTCATTTAAGACTTTTGATGCTTCATATGTGCTCACTAACAAATCAGGCAAAGTAGTTGCCAAATATGTTGGGGGCAAACACAAGGGGTCAAAGACTTGTGTTTGGGTACCCAAGGTGCTTGTTTTTAATGTCAAAGGACCCAAGACCGTTTGGGTACCTAAGAACAAGGCCTAAACTTGTTTTGTAGGTTTATGCATCCAGGGGCACAAGTTGGATCATTGATAGCGGGTGCACAAACCACATGACCGGGGAGAAACAGATGTTCTCCTCCTATGAGAAAAACCAAGATCCCCAAAGAGCTATCACATTCGGGGATGGAAATCAAGGTTTGGTCAAAGGACTTGGTAAAATTGCTATATCACCTGACCATTCTATTTCCAATATTTTTCTTGTAGATTCTTTAGATTATAACTTGCTTTCAGTTTCTCAATTATGTAAAATGGGCTACAATTGTCTTTTTATGGATATAGGTGTTACTGTCTTTAGAAGAAGTGATGATTCAATAACGTTTAAGGGAGTATTAGAGGGTCAGCTATACTTGGTTGATTTTAATAGAGCTGAACTCGATACTTGCTTAATTGCTAAGACTAACATGGGTTGGCTCTGGCATCGCCGACTAGCCCACGTTGGAATGAAGAATCTTCATAAGCTTCTAAAGGGAGACCACATTTTGGGACTAACAAATATTTATTTTGAGAAAGACAGGATTTGTAGCGCATGTCAAGCAGGGAAGCAAGTTGGTGTTCATCATCCACACAAGAACATCATGACGACTGACAGGTCGCTTGAGCTACTTCACATGGATCTATTCGGCCCGATAGCTTACATAAGCATCGGCGGGAGTAAGTATTGTCTTGTAATTGTGGATGATTATTCTCGCTTCACTTGGGTGTTCTTTTTGCAGGAAAAATCTCAAACCTAAGAGACCTTCAAAGGATTCTTAAGACGGGCTCAAAATGAGTTTGGCTTAAGGATAAAAAGATCAGAAGCGACAATGGAACGGAGTTCAAGAATTCACAAATTAAAGGCTTCCTTGAGGATGAGGGCATCAAGCATGAGTTCTCTTCTCCCTACACGCCACAACAAAATGGTGTAGTGGAGAGGAAGAATAGAACTCTACTTGACATGGCAAGGACCATGCTTGATGAGTACAAGACTTCGAACCGATTTTGGGCAGAAGCAATCAACACCGCTTGCTACGCCATCAACCGTCTCTACCTTCACCGAATCCTCAAGAAGACATCATATGAACTCCTCACCGGTGAAAAGCCCAATGTTTCATATTTTAGAGTCTTTGGTAGCAAATATTTTATTCTTGTTAAAAGAGGTAGAAAATCTAAATTTGCTCCTAAAGCTGTAGAAGGCTTTTTACTTGGTTATGATTCAAACACAAGGGCATATAGAGTCTTCAACAAGTCCACTGGACTAGTTGAAGTTTCTTGTGACATTGTGTTTGATGAGACTAACGGCTCTCAAGTAGAGCAAGTTGATCTTGATGAGCTAGATGATGAAGAGGATCCATGCGTCGCGCTAAGTAACATGTCCATTAGGGATGTGTGTCCTAAGGAATCCGAAGAGCCTCCACAAGCACAAGATCAACAACCATCTTCCTCCATACAAGCATCTCCACCAACCCAAGATGAGGATCAAGCTCAAGATAATGAAAATGAAGATCAAGAAGATGAGCCACCTCAAGAGGAGGACAATGATCAAGGGGGAGATGCCAATGATCAAGACAAGGAAGATGAACAAGATCAAAGACCGCCACACCCAAGAGTCCACTAGGCGATTCAAAGAGATCACCCTGTGAACACCATCCTCGGCGATATTCATAAGGGGGTAACCACTCGATCTCGAGTCGCTCATTTTGTGAACATTACTCTTTTTTTCCTCTATTGAGCCACACAGGGTAGAGGACGCACTTAAAGATTCGGATTGGGTGCTGGCGATGCAAGAGGAGCTCAACAACTTCACAAGGAATGAGGTATGGCATTTAGTTCCATGTCCTAACCAAAATGTTGTAGGAACCAAGTGGGCCTTCCGCAACAAGCAAGATGAGCATGGTGTGGTGACAAGGAACAAAGCACGACTTGTGGCCAAGGGTTATTCACAAGTCGAAGGTTTGGATTTCGGTGAAACCTATGCACCCGTAGCTAGGCTTGAGTCAATTCGTATATTACTTGCCTATGCTACTTACCATGGCTTTAAGCTTTATCAAATGGACGTGAAGAGTGCCTTCCTCAATGGACCAATCAAGGAAGAGGTCTATGTTGAGCAACCTCCCGGCTTTGAAGATAGTGAGTATCCTAACCATGTCTATAAACTCTCTAAGGTGCTTTATGGGCTCAAGCAAGCCCCAAGAGTATGGTATGAATGCTTAAGAGATTTCCAAAGTCAGCAAAGCCAATCCTACTCTATTTATTAAAACTATTCCAAAAGATTTGTTTGTATGCCAAATTTATGTTGATGATATTATATTTGGGTCTACTAACAAATCTACATGTGAAGAATTTAGTAGGATCATGGTTCAAAAATTCGTGATGTCTATGATGGGGGAGTTGAAGTATTTTCTAGGCTTTCAAGTGAAGCAACTCCAAGAGGGCACCTTGATCAGCCAAACAAAGTACATTCAAGATATACTCACCAAGTTTGGAATGAAGGATGCTAAGCCCATCAAGACACCCATGGGAACCAATGGGCATCTCGACCTCGACACGGGAGGTAAATCCGTAGATCAAAAGGTATACCGGTCGATGATAGGATCTTTACTCCATTTATGTGCATCTCGACCGGATAGTATGCTTTCCGTATGCATGTGTGCAAGGTTCCAAGCTGATCCTAAGGAAGTTCACCTTAGGGCCGTGAAAAGAATCTTGAGATATTTAGTTCATACACCTAAGTTTGGTCTTTGGTACCCTAAGGGATCCTCGTTTGATTTATTAGGATATTCTGATGCTGATTGGGCAGGGTGTAAAATTGATAGGAAGAGCACATCAGGGACTTGTCAGTTTCTGGGGAGATCCCTGGTGTCTTGGGCTTCAAAGAAACAAAACTCAGTAGCCCTTTCTACCGCCGAAGACGAGTACATTGCCGCAGGCCATTGTTGCGCGCAATTGCTTTGGATGAGGCAAACCCTCAGGGACTATGGCTACAAATTTAGCAAAGTCCCTCTCCTATGTGATAATGAGAGTGCAATCCGCATGGCGGATAATCCCGTTGAACACAACCGCACTAAGCACATAGCCATTCAGTATCACTTTTTGAGAGATCACCAACAAAGGGGGGATATCGAGATAGCCTACATCAACACCAAAGAACAATTAGCCGATATCTTTACCAAGCCACTAGATGAGAAAACCTTTACCAAACTTAGGAATGAGCTAAATATTCTTGATTCTCGGAATTTTGATTGATACTTTGCACACATAGCTCATTTATATACCTTTGATCATATCTCTTTTATGTCTATGACTAATGTGTTTTCAAGTGTATTATTATGCTTAGTCATAGAATTGAAAGGGAAATGCAGTATTCGGCAAAGATGACGCTTCCACTCCACTCCATCGGTATTATCTACTCTTTGCCGGTATTCCGCATAGTTCTCCACATTGGTATAATCTTCACTCATATTTATTTATTTACCATTGGGAGAAAGTAAAAAGGGCTTATATCTCACTAATAAGTATCCGTTTTTGGCGATTCATGCCAAAGGGGGAGAAAGTATGAGCCCAAAGCAAAAGGACCGCACCACCACCGAATTTTAAAAATGAAGTTTTGAAATTGATATCTTATTGTGTTCAAAAGGGGAGAAAGTCTAGTATCTTCAAAAATTTATAAAACCCTCTTGAACACTAAGAGGAGAATTTCATTGAGGGTGAGTTTTGTTTAAGTCAAAGGAAAAGCATTTGAAACAGGGGGGAGAAAATTTCAAATCTTGAAAATGCTTCTTTCAATCTTATTCATACACCTTTGACTATTTGCAAAAGGTTTTTGAAAAGAATTTTACAAAAGAATTTGCAAAAACAAAACTCGTGGTGCAAATGTGGTCCAAAATTTTAAATAAGAAGAAAACCATCCATGCATATCTAGTAGAAATAATTATTGGTTTCATTCCAAGCAACCTTTGCACTTACCTTATGCAAACTAGTTCAATTCAGCACCTTTATATTTGCTTTGGTTTGTGTTGGCATCAACCACCAAAAAGAGGGAGATTGAAAGGGAAATAGGGTCAAACCTTTTCCTAAATGATTTTGGTGGTTGAATTGCCCAACACAAATTATTGGACTAACTAGTTTGCTCTAGATTATGAGTTCTACAGGTGCCAAAGATTCAACACAAACCAATAAAAAGTCCCAGAAAGGGTTCAAATAAAAAGAGCAAAAGACAACCGAAGACTGCCCTAGTCTGGCCACCGGACTGTCCGGTGCACCAGGGAGATCCACTCTGAACTGCTCAGCTTCGGGAATTTGGGGAGCCACTCCGCTATAATTCACTAGACTATCCGATGTAGCACCGGACTGTCCGGTGTGCCAGCGGAGCAACGGTTATCTGCGCCAACGGTCGTCTGCAAAAGTCTATAGTGAACAGTGAACAGTGCAACTGCGCGCGCAGGAGTCAAAGCAGGCGCCAGAAGGCGCACCGGACAGTGAACAGTGACTATCCGGTGCACCACCGGACTGTCCGGTGGCCCCACATGTCAGAGCTCCAACGGTCGAACCCTAACGGTGGGTGACGTGGCTGGCGCACCGGACAGTGTCCCGTGGCGCACCGGACTGTCTAGTGCGCCATACGACAGCAGCCCCTCCCAATGGCCACTTTGGTGGTTGGGGTTATAAATACCCCCAACCACCACACTTCAAGGCATCCAAGTTTTCAGCCAACACATTCAATACAAGAGATATAGCATTCAATTCAAGACACAAGTAGAGTGAATCAAAATCTCTCCAAGTCCCAATTCCACTCAAAGCAATAGTGACTAGAAGAGAGAGTTTTGCCGTGTTCATTTGAGCTCTTGCGCTTGGATCACTTTTCTTCTTCCCCATTCTTGTTCCCGCAACATTTGTAATCAAAACAAGAGACACCAATTGTGTGGTGGTCCTTGTGGAGACTTAGTGTCCCATTTGATTGAGGAGAAAAGCTCACTCGGTCTAAGTGACTGTTTGAGAGAGGGAAAGGGTTGAAAGAGACCCGGTCTTTGTGACCACCTCAACGGGGAGTAGGTTTGCAAGAACCAAACCTCGGTAAAACAAATCATCGTGTCACACTCTTCATTTGCTTATGATTTGTTTTCGCCCTCTCTTTTTGGACTCGATATTTATTCTAACGCTAACCCCGGCTTGTAGTGTGTGCTTAAATTTATAATTTTCAGATTCCGCCTATTCACCCCCCTCTAGGCGACTTTCACATCCACGCAGTCGCGTGCATGCATGGGTGCTCCCAGGTGCCGCTGGAGCCCCGTTCCTCTTCCCCAAACCACACCCGGCGTTTATCTCGCCCACGACGCAAAAAATGGAAACCACGCCCCCACGACTGCCTTACTCCACTTACCCATCCCTCTCTCATCTCGCCTGTTCCCGGTCGACGTGGCCCCTGCTCGCGGCGGCGCCCAGCCAGCCAGCCGCGACGGCGCGGCCATGGCGCCCAGCCCCCCGTCCTCCCCTCTAGGCGCGATGACCCAGAGCAGCAGCAACGCCCTCGTCATGTGCGTGTCTGTTTCGTCGACACACCCGTGCCATCGAGTGCCGCCCTCGTTGTCGCGTCATAGTGCTGCGCCGCGTTCACCGTCGTCGCGTCGCACACCCAGAGTTCACCAGCGCCTTCGCCTTCTCGCCGACGAGATGTGAGACGTGCTGCCTCCACGTCGTCGTCGTTTGTCACGAAGGTGAGACTGTCTTCCCTTACTACCCTCGTCTACCCCCTGCACACACATCTACTAGCTCCAGCGCCTCGCCTCCACGTCGTGCACGCTGTCGCGCGCTGCTTGCGCATGTCGTCATGCTGCCCGCATGTGTCGTTCGTGCGTGTCGCATGTGCTATTTCGCGTGTTGTCGCGCGTGCTGTTTTGCGCGTACTGTTGCGTGCGTGCTATTTCGCATGTTGTTAGCTCGTGTCATTGTTCGCATAAATCGCTATTTACGCGCTTTAATAAAATCATTTTGCTATATCGTTCATGTTAAATCATTGATTAATTGTTTGGTTGTCAGCTATTAAAATAACAATTCAATCGAATCTAATTTATAATTTTAATTATGTGTTTGTAGATACTTGTTAACGTGATTATACCAACTTAGATGTTATAGTTAATATTTGTTTATTATAAAAACGACACAATTTAGTAGTATTCCTATGTCGCCTCATTTATTTGACGCGAATTGTTTGTTATTTAATATATAATATGTCGTAAACCCTTTTCGACTCATTTCAGTCACGTCAACTTCGTAACAACTAATGTGATCGCGCTGATTCAGTCACGTCAACTTCGTTTTAATTAATTAATTAATTGTTTGATAATTAAAAACGACATTCTAAGTAAAACCAGTCTATAGTTTTAATTTACACTCTTATAAATATCTACTAATGTGATCGCGCTGATTTATGTTTACGAATTAAAACTTATTTAGTTTAAACGCATCACCTATTTAGTTTTCCTCGTGTGTCGCGCGTGCGCATCGCCACGCGTCGTCCGCACGCTAAGTCACATGTGGCTGTGCATTGTTTTTGCACATCGCGCACCTTATCGTGTGTCGTTAATTTCGTCTCGCTTAGAATCGATAATGTTATTTAAAGTACTTATTTAACTAAGAGTTGTTAGCGTAGTACAACTAATTAAAACTAAGTGATAGCTCTAGTTGTATTTAACAAATAGCGATTAATATAGTTACGTCAAATTAAATATTCTAATTAATACTTGCTTAGTGTAAACACGCTAACCCCTCAACCGTAGCTTCGACTATCGCGGTTCTTTTCCTCGCGTAACTATAGAAGCACTCTCTATTTTATATTGCTCGCTTTTATAATATTTTATCTTGTATAGTGTAATGTTCTTATGCAAGTATATGTTTGCTTGTGCCTGTTTGTATTCGTTGCACGTCGCGAATAAACTGCGATCCATTTTCGAGCTTTGAGGAATCGACGGTCGAGCTTCGGCGACCAAGACATCAAACTCTTTGAGTTCTACGAGGATGAAGATCCTGAGCATCTGTTTGCTGAAGGCAAATGTCCTCTGACCCATTATATCCCATTTACTTTATAATTCACTACCCCGCATACTATGAACAACCTAAGGATTGACTAGAATTCTGTTTTCCTGTCCTTGTTTACCCTTTGGGAATTGGTTACTATGATTAGTATTATGCTACTGCTTTACTTTAATCAATGAACATGATGAGAATATTTATGATACGTTGATGATATCTTGATTATGATGTTGGACTCGTGATACTTTAGGGGGCTCGGGCGATTTCTCGAGTGCCTCTCCGTAAGGACCTGTTCGTTGGATGACCAACCGGGAAAACAATGCAGCCATGAGGGTGGTATGGGACGCCCTTAGCTAATTAATTAGAGGAATTGGGGTGCAGTTTGATTCATTGTCGTGCCGCCAATGGGGCTCGGTGTATGGGGCTCAGTCTGCCGAGGGTGGTTTGCCCCTTGGGGAGGAGTGCGGTACATTTAGGAAACCTAACGGGCGGCTACAGCCTTAGGGAATCTTTGTAAAGGCTTCATAGTGAATCCCTGCCCATTCACCTCGGGAGTGAACAAGGGTCTTGCAAGCTCAGGCTAGAGAGGGAATCACGACTCGTGGGTAAAGTGTGCAACCTCTGCAGAGGGTTAGAAACTAATATATCAGCCATGCTCATGGTTATGAGCGGACTTGGAAGCTCCTTTGATTAGAGATACAAATGGTTCAAGATGCAATGATTCTATTAATGGTTTTTGGTTCGATGATGATAATTCTGTTCCTCGGTGAGGAAATGATTCACGGGTTGGTTATTGCTAAAACTTGGCTTCTACTAATAATAAATACCTGACCAACTAAAAGCAACTGCTTTGAGCTTAACTCCACATAAAGCTAGTCCACCTCAGCCAAACGAGACATTTGCTGAGTACGTTGATGTGTACTCACCCTTGCTTTCACAAAACACCAGGTTGCCTTTGATGCAATCTATGCTTAGGTAAAGAAGAAGAAGAAGAAGGTGTCTAGGCGGACCTCTAGGAGTTCGAGGACTTCGACGAGTTTGAGGATTAGGCTAGCAACCTTCTCCAGTCAACTGCCTGTGGTGGGTTTGTTTACGTTGGCTATGTTTCTATTATGTGCACTTTGATTTATATTATGTAAATGACTCTAGTCTTTAATATTATTACTTACTCTTTATTGTTATTTGAAGCAGTGTGCTATGATGAGTCATTTATGTAATCGTTGTGTACATGAATTTTTATCCTGACATGTACATGGTTCGCATTCAGTTTACCTACTAAAAATCGGGTGTGACATAAGTGATATCAAATCCTTGCTGACATAAATGATATCAAATCCCTAGATTTTTCAATACACTTGTTTTAAATACTTGCATCTGAATTTCTACTTCGTACATAAACACTTAAGTTTATATGTCCATGAACTTCTTGTCTTTTGAGATCCCTTCTTATTCCATTGTTCAGTTGTTATCCTTTGGTTTTTTCTATTCCCTTCTCTTGGTATGCTCGTATCCTTGGAGTCTTGCATACTCTTATATTTTTCATGTATGCTTATCTTCATACACCAATGTCTGTTTAAGACATTTCAGTTAACATGCCCTTGACCACCCTTGTTTCTTAATGACCCATGAGCGGTCATTTTATTTTGCACATCCTTGGTGATCTCGTTAATTCCTTGTAACTTCCTTTGGTAATGAATTTTTACTTCAACTCTTCTATCGGAACCTCACTTATCTTATCCTTGATTGTTTTCTCCACTTTGCTACTTTGCGAGTCTTGCCTTAACTCTGTCCATGGATTATGCTTTTCATCATTATCACCTTTATCCTTATCACCTCTATATCTTACCTTGATGTTTATCTTATACCGGCCTTTAAAGTCTCCTCTTTTCCATCTCAATCTGAGTGTTGTACTTTACCTACTTTTCCATTGGTCGTATCCTCTTCTTTGTCACCTACGAGTTTTTAAATCTATCCTTACATCGCGCACCTTGTTGTGTTTTTGTTTGTTATTTCCTTTACCCTTCTCATCACTCTATCCTACCTTGTGATTACATTATGTCTGCTATCTAAAATCTCCAGTATCCTATCTCAATTTGAGAGCGGTGTTTTCCTTACCTCACCCTTCGCTATATCATCTTCTTTACCGCGTGTAAGCTTGGACACAACTCCATTCTTTGTTGTACTCATACCACTGGCTCTCCCATGCCTTCATCTTTTCTCTCATACTCTTGTCTGTTATCGTCTTTGACCCTTGCGATATTGAGGTATTCTACCTAAATGTTTACCTTGAACTTATCCTTTAAAAGCCTCTCCTTTCTTTCAACCTAGTCTGAGAGTTACGAGTTACCTATCTCTCCCTTGATTCACTAGTACACAGAAGCTCTATAGTGGCGGTTCTAGAGCTATTTGCACTGGCGTTTTCAGTGCCGCCAGTGCTAGGGGCCAGTAGAAATCGGCCTTTTTCATAGGCGGTTGTTTGCCAACCGCCAATGTAAATATCATTAGCACTAGCGGTTTTCTTTAGCAGCCCGCCAGTGTAAATATCATTAGCACTGACGGTTTGCTTAAGAAATTGCATGTGGAAATATTATTATCACTGGTGGTGTCTTAAGCAGCCCGCCTATGAAAATGTTGTCTCCACATGCGGTTTCTTAAGAAAATCGCCAGTGCTGATATTCTTATCACTGGCGGTTTCTTTAGGAGCCCACCAGTGTAAATAGCATTAGCACTGGCGGTTTGCTTAAGAAACCGCATGTGAAAGTATTATTATCACTGGCGGTGTCTTAAGCAGCCCGCCTATGAAAATGTTGTTTCCACATGCGGTTTCTTAAGAAAACCGCCAGTGCTGATATTATTATCACTGGCGGTTTCTTTAGCAGCCCGCCAGTGTAAATATCATTAGCACTGGTAGTTTGCTTAAGAAACCACATGTGGAAACATCATTTTCATAGGCGGGCTGCTTAAGACACCGCCAATGGAAAGTTTATTATCACTGGTGGTTTTCTTTAGCTGCCCGCCAGTATAATTTTCCTGCCTTTTTCAAATTTTCAAACAAAATTGAATTTTCACTGGCGGGCTGCTTAAGAAAACGCCTATGGAAACATTATTATCACTGACGGTTTTCTTTAGCAGCTCGCCAGTGGAAGTAATATTAACACTGGCGGTCTGCTTACCATTTCAAACAAAACTGAATTTTATACATCAAAACTGAATTTTATACACAGATCTGTTTACAATATATTGTTTACAACACATATTTTTCAGTTTACAACTATAAGTTCAATCAATCAAAACTTAATTAAAATTGATACATTCTTTACATCAAAACTGAACATATAAGTTTTCACCTATGCTCTAGCTAGTAACTATCTCGTTTAAGAGATAGTCTACTAACTTCTGTTAATATTCAACTAATGTATTGGAAGTGATATTTCCCTTCAGTTGGAATGACTTCTTTTAATATGAATGTGCATAGGTCTTCAACTATACCATACAATGCAGCTTCGGTCAAGTTCTCCGGATTTCCTTTTTGAAATTCCTGTAAAGGAAGCTTATAAACATCATCTATTCACATTTGCATCGTTAATTTACAAATACAAACATGACTATTACTAATAATACCTTGCTAGGGTTTGTGATGTATCGTCCGTTCATTCTCATAAACTCGCACGCATAGAACCCACATAGGGCTGATCCTTGTGGTTGCTTGTGGCACTACATACATAACAGGAGAGATTGGTTATTTAGTTGCAGCATTGTGTATGATATGTATTCATAAATTCACATACTTACCGGCCAGTGATGATGGATGTCTAGTTGAACACATTTTTTGGTCTTGTTGTACTTTCCACCTTTAAACTTATAGAACCTAAATGCTCTGTGATCTCAAGTAGAATCTCCATGTTATTTCAAAATTTTCTCAACGATATAAGTATGCATGCATGCATAGAAAAGACTTACTGCTCTAAGATACTAAGGAATTTTGCATAGGTTGAAGGGTCATAGTTCAAGGAGTCGAGCACCAGCACCTTTCCAACCTTATGATAAATGAGGAAGCATATCTAGTGGTCCCTGTACGAATCAAATTAATTTGTGATGCATGTGTATTGAAATTATTATTTTTATGCAAAATCACACTTACTTAAAGTTGTAGGGGGCCATTATAGCTTCCCTGTCTTGAAATTTAAGCATTGCATTTGCTATGTAGGTGGCGTATCTTGCTTCAAAATTATTCTTCATACTATTTATGCAATGCTCAACTTCTTCGTCTGTCTTTCCTTTTAACTCTTCATTGTCTTTGCCGATTCTAAAAGTGTGGCTTTCCCTCACATATCAGTATTGGGTTCAGATACCCAATCCTTTTACCGGCATTAGCATCGGGCTTGGTACCGTACATGATCTCTTATTGGTCATGTTGCATTCTACAAGTCACATGTGCGTGTGTCAGATATTGAAAATTAATAACACATAGATGTGGAAATATAAGCGACACTTACAATGCAAATAGGGTCACAAGTTGCATGTCGAGTTTCTGAAGGTTCATCATTAACCACATATCCTCAAATGCAAGAAAGGCCTTTTGGTCCGAACCAATAAAAGCATGGTCTGGTATATGCACACTAATGGCGTCAATGGCAACTGATGATGCACGCATGCACCAGTCATGCAACCTTTTAATACTAGCAGGGACCTTCCTCAGTTTCTCAAGAGTTAGTAGAGGTCTGGCTGACACATAATGTTTAGGCACATTTTTATAATCTGCCTTAGTTGGGATCTTTATCTTTGCGGCCATTGCCTTAGCCTTTTCTATAGACTCCTCGTGCTCGGCCAAATCAACGGTACGTGACGTGAGGTCCCGTCCAATCCCTTTCAAAAATCGAGCTGTGCCAGCAGTAGTAGCTTTACTCTTCTTTTTCTTGAATGTGGACACCAATTTTGGTAGAGGGAATTTAGATTTCTTTGATTGTCGTGAATCCCTTGATGGTTGTGGAGAAGGTGGTGGTGTCCTAAATGTTGATGCTTGTGGCGGAGACGGTGGATTAGAAAGAGGATGAGGAGCAGCATGGGAAGATTGTGGAGGTGATGATGGATGTAAAGGTACTAAAGTTTGAGGAGGCAGAGATGGTTGGGGATGAGATGACGACGGCGTTGGTGGATCAACCAATTCGACATCCCTTCGAGGCCAAAGGATGAAATTTTTGATGGCTTGTCCAAGTGTCTCGATTCCTTCAGGCCCAGGGATGTCTAGCATGTCGTCCTCAGATCCTTGGACGACCATCGTCACTTCTATCCTGCAATAATCATCTGGTATGTCGCTTCCATGAAACTTACGTCCTAGGATCGCAATGTCTGTTCCTACTTTCTTCATGCGATGATTGTTAATACCATATCTTATAACCAGTGTGCATGTCACTGGCCTTGTTATGTCATCAACTGGATAATGGACCTTATTTCCCGTTGACGCAACAGAGCTTGGGACGGTTGTATAATCGGTGCAAGCCGACAGTTGAGCTGCTGGAATTATTTGCAGCTGTGGAGTGGTCATCTGTTGAACAGACATCGCACTTGCCAACTGCTGCATCAATTCTGGTGGAGGATTTCATAGCATTTGAGACATCAAGTCTTTGAACTCTTTCTTTGCCTCCTGCTTAAAATAATCCGACAACTCTTCTTTGTATCGATCATGTTTCTTGTACAAACCTTCCCACTGTGGTTCGAGTTCTTTCTTTCCATCCTTCCTTAGATGAGATTCCTCGTACACAGCCTGGATGCTCAGGGTTACCTAGACTGGCCATTAGGATGTCTCTCCCTTTGTGGCTTAAATGATCCTTGGCTCTGCTTAGCTGTCATTGCATATATGTTTTTCGCAACTTCTTCGACATTTGGATCATCAAAAGATACACTAGCCTCAGTTTGCCTGGGTTTTTAGCACGGATCCAATTTGTCGTCCTTTCACCAAGTTGCTCGGAAAGCGTCGACAACCCTGCGGCCTTCTTCTCGGCGTCTTCTTGTCTCCATTTAGAAACCTGACGCTTGTAACCACCTGTGCCTAAGTGGTGGTGGTACTTGTTCTTCTTAGATAGTTATGAATTTGCCTCGCTTAGAGATATGAATTCAGGACTGCTCCTCTGCTCTAGAAATACTGCCCACTGACCTTCTGAGATTTTATATTTTTTGTCGGGTCTAGGCCTTTCTTTGCAAATTTTGTATTCATCTCAGACCTCCAGTTTTGAAAATTGATTGCAAGCTGCTTCATCGTGTATTCCTTCACGAGTTCTTCTGAACCCCGAGGTAGAACAAACCTCATTAATAGCTTATTCCATATTTGATTCTTGACATCATCTAACACATCTTTCCAATGTCAGATTGTGATGTCAAGATTATCCCTAACTAAGAACCCAAGTGCATTCCGGAACTTAGGGAGTGCCTCTTCTGGAGCTAGGGGCTGACCTTTCGGGCTCACATATGAGATTTTATATGTTTTGTCAGGAAACTTGTTTAGTCCCCTATCACTCTTTTCCGGTCGCTCTGTCTCCTTTTCCTTGACCTCTTTGTGGTTGTATCGGTCGGTACCGGTGCGTCTTCGTCTTGGTTCAGCCCCGGTGCGTCTTGGTAATGTGCCACGACTTCATCAAGTATCGCACGATATTGAGACAAGACCTCCTATTCATGTGTAATAGACATTGTGAAATCAACTAATTAGGTATACACATACGAAACTAAAGATGTGTACTTTATCTCACACTCTTGTGGATGATAATCCGGGTCATGATGCAATTGACGCCGAGCGGCCCGATCTATGCTAGGACAAGGGTCGGTAGGCGTTTCATATCCTTCATCACTTGAATGTTCTTGAGAAACACCCTTGTTCATGTGGTCGGGCATTAACCCTTGGTCCTTGTTTACAGAACTCATTGAGCTATATATATATATAAAAGATTGCAACAAAGATTCAAAAAATTGAACACACAGTTTGGAACAGAATATTAGAACACAATATATATATATATATATAATCACACTAGGTTCTTACATAATACGCAATACATCATACTAAGTTCTTAGATATATAGTACGTCATCCATCATACTAAGATTAATTAGGAACATATATCATAATTTCTACTCATCATCGTCGTCTATCAGTGCCGTCCAATCGATCTCATCTTCATCGTCGGAGAGGATGATGACTGGCGCTACCGGCTCTAGATGCACGGGCGCGAAGACAACCTCACGTGCATTCGTCGAAGCCGAGGAGCCCATAATGGCGCGTTGACAGCGGCGGCAACGCTTCGAGAGAACTCTTGAGGTGCACACGAAAATACGGCGTACGATGTCTTGATGATTGAGCCTCGACTGGCGATGGAGCTCGAGGTGGCAGCGATGCATGAGCCGCGCCGTTGCCAGCCACTCCTCTGGTGTACGTGCCTTGAGCCGCGCTGCGATGGCATCCGCTGGGTCCATTTTGAGGCTGCGTCGACGACGGAAAAGACTAGATTGAACTATATATATAGTGCAGGCTGACGGCGGCTGCGAAAGCAAGTACGCCCTAGGGTTTACTAACCGGCGCGGCGATGCTTAGGGTTTACGACCAGGACCGACGCGGCAGATGACGGCGGCGGCGGTGGCAGAGGCGAAAGGGAAAGAGCAAATAAAGGGAAAGAGGAAAAACCTGAAGGTGGCACGGGGGCGGGGGATGGCGCGGAGGATCACCGGCGAAGAAACCCTCGGGGACTAAATCGAACAGCCTGACGGCGTGATGAGATGAACTGGCTCTAGGGGACTTGTAAATTTTTCGAGCTCACGCTCGCCACTAGTTATAAAGGCTCATTTTGTGCTGGCGGTTGTCTTAGAGAACCGCCAGTACAGATTGTTTTCACTGGCGGTTGTCTTAGAGAACCGCCAGTATAGATTGTTTTCCACTAGCGGTTTTGTTAGAGAACCGCCAGTATAAAATATTTACAATGGTCACTTGTTGTCAAATGCTATGAGTTAAGAACCACAAATGTTAATGGTTAAAGACCTTTATCCTTTGAAGCATTATCTCCCTTAGGATATAATGATCTCCAAATGAAGGTTATGAAGGACAAACCTTCATCAATCTCAATATGTAATGAAAAGCAGAGGGACATATGAGACATATAAAGAACATGAATAACCATATCCAATCAATTAGATTATCGATGTTCTCATCTATTTATAGGCACAGGACGCAGCCTGGGTAAAATTACATTCATGTCCTTGACATTTACTATTGGCTAAAGGGTAATCTGTCGAGGACTAAGCAGTCTTTTCCCCTTATGTCGGTTTCATTCTCCATCACCGTATTTGTGCTAAGCCAAAGCTTCTCCATCCACAGCTTCGGAACTGATTCATCGTTCTTCCAGATCATGCCTCATACCATGCACACCTTCATCTCAAAGCCAAAACTTCCTATGACAGTATATCATAGGACATTGAAGAAATATATATATTGATCTGAACAATATCTTTTATATCTTTTATGACAACATTATAGGACATTGAAGAAATATATATATTGATCTCAAACTTTTAGTATACATGGTCCTAACAATAATTAATTACAAGACAAGTTTATAATCTAGGGAGCTATTATTCTGCCTTGTCCATCGTGGCGGACCCAGGGCAACATTTTACGTGGGATGCTTCGCTCAACGTTCCTTATCTTGGTTGAATGGTCTATGAAAAGAGACATGTCATTGAATTGGTTAAAATCCTCCATATCAGATTGTAGGAAATGGGTGACGCCTAAGAGGGGGGGTGAATTAGGACTTCTAAAACTTTTACTTAACTAGACCACAAATAAATCCCTAGAGCAAAACCTATGCAAATAATCAAACTAGAATGTGCAAACTAGGTTTTGTCTAAGTGTTGCTATCTCTACCGCAATGGCTAAGTTTCAATCTACACTATATAAGTATGAAAGGCAAGATTGAAATTTAAATGCTTAATATAAATGCGGAAACTTAAAGAGCAAGGTAGAGATGCAAACTCTCGTGGATGACACCGGTATTTTTACCGAGGTATCCGGAACCACACAAGGTCCCGACTAATCCTCATTGGTGCCCCTACGTAAAGGGAAGCCCACGTGAGGGCCAAGCACCTCGGTCGAGTAACTCCGTAGAGAGTCGCGGGCCTTCTCCACACGCAAGTGGTGCTCCACTTCCGGCTCCTCTCGGACGCTCCCCGTCGTCTCCACTATCGAGCTTCTGGCCAAAAAACGTCACGGGCCTCGTTCCCTCTGGTACACGGTGGCGGCCGTGACACAGACGCGGTTGTCACGGTCTCGCAAGACTCTCGCCCCACTCAGTACAATTACAACGGCTCACGCAAGAGCCGAGGGGTTGTGTGGTTTTACAAAACTCACTCAACTAACTAGGGTTCACCTAGAGCAAGCGCTAAAGTGGTCTAACTAACCTAAGCACTTCGCAAAGCACCTACGCTAATCACCGAGTGATTCTATTAAGCACTTGGGTGTTTGAGCTCTTGGAAATGTGCACTATATGCCTTGGTATGTTGCTTGGGCTCCCACACCTCCAAATGGCCGGTTGGGTGAAGTATATATAGGCCCCAACTCAAATATAGTCGTTGGAAAGCAGTTCTATAGCTTTCTGCGGTGCACCGGACATGCCGCGTGTACTAGCCGTTAAAAGTAGCCGTTGGAGCTTCCGAAGATGGCGCACCGGACGGTCCGGTGTGCACCGGACATCCCATGCCCGTTTGTCGTATTTTGGCCATAACTTTTAGCTCCAAACTCCAATTTCGATGATCTTGTACTTTTTGGAAAGCTTATGAAATTCTCTACATCCTAGAGTTGAAGCCATATCAGTTTGAGCAAATTTGGCACACCGAACAGTCGGGTGTGCACTGGACACCCCATATAATGCTGCAGTTTTTTCAGCAAAACTTCGTATTGTGGGCATAACTTTTAGCTCCGAACTCCGATTTTGATGACCTTGGACTTCGTATTGTGGGTATCCTATGAACTACAACACACAAACACTTGGAAAATACATTAGTTCACAGGTTGTGTTAATCATCAAACACCAAAATCTATTAAGCCAAATGGCCTAGGGTCCATTTTCCTTACAATCTCCCCCTTTTTGGTGATTGATGACAACACAACCAAAACAAGCAAATATTACAAACATTTGAATATAAATATACAATCTACTTGCTAGGATGCATGTTTGTCTCCATAATGTGAGATTATGGACTTAAGCCTCCCCCTAACTCCATAATTCACTTACTTCCTATTTTAGACCAAAATGCAAAAACCACTTGAAAGATCAAAATTTTAATTTGGTGGTGTTTGGTGTTTGATAACATTTTCATTGCTTTGGTCCCTACAACTTCTCCCCCTTTGGCATCAACCACCGAAAAGGAAGACATTAAAAGCATATAGGAAGCAAATAAGACTTGCCCTCTCTAAAGAATTATCAATTAATATCAATAGAAGCACTAAAAGATTACTCCCCCTAAATGAGTGTTCTCCTTTAGAAAGAATTTTCTCCCCCGTTAGAGACGAAGAAAAACTCCCCCTGACAGAGATCTTCTACTTAGGAAAAAATCATGTGAGAAATAGAGGTGCAAGACATAATTTGAATAGACTAACTTCCCTTATGCATAGGTAACAAAATATGAGTTAATAGTATATGCATTTATAACAACATGGGAAGTATAAGATATGAAATATAGTCTAATCAAATATTGGAGAAGACATGTAAATGATACTTAATGTAGTCTCAAAGATACCAATTGAAAGTCAATTGCAGACCAATTGAAGACAAATGGCAGGCTTGGAGACTTAATTCTTGAAGATTTGCAGTGGAAGCTTGTTGTCTTTCTCCGGGGACTTCATTTTCCTTACAATGAGACTACTACATGAAATAGACTTGAAAAAAGGTATTAGTCTCAAAGTCTTAGATTATATAGTAATCTCCCCCTGAAAGCGTGCATACAAGTTTTGGAATACTTGTAGGAGACATGCACTTTGATTTGATATCAAGAGAGGTAGATTATCCATAATCCGAGCTTTGGCACATATAAGTTTAAATGATACTAATTGTAGGATATAAGCTTTTGAATCATTAGTGTCATTTACTTAGGGTTGTTAAATAAGCTATGTGTCGTGCTTAATTAAACATTTTAAACCATGTATGTTTGCTCAAAAATATGAATTGAGAACGAGCAAACCTACCATGTGATTTACCTAGTATGCATGCATTGTTAATCTAAAGTAAGTACCAAATGAAATACTAGGCATGAAAGGTAAAACTAGATACAAGAAAATAGATACGCATATCTAAAAATAAGGAATACAATAAATCTAGTTACCTTAGTCATGGGTGGGGAAATTTGGGTCCAAAATATTCACTAACCCACTTGGCAATAAACTTGATCCAATATGATGTATCCCATGATATACATCCCAACTTTGCCAAGTCCCCAAATTCCTCGTTACCTTCGGTCCACTCACTTTCCTTTCGGGATCCAAACCTTCTTGGTGCTTTTCAGGGTTAAAATTATTTCCTTTGGCACCCAGATGCGTTTGGCCCCCTTTCCTTTGTTGGCTTGCTTGTTGGCCTTGATTGCTATCACCTTTCCATTCTTTTTCTTATTGATTAAATATGGTGTAGCAGCCTTTTTGTCCACCTTTTTGATGTAGGTGTTGGAGATTTTGCTTGATGGCTTTTGCTTGTGTTTATGCCTTTGCTTAACCCCGGTCATCGCCTTGCATTGGAAAGACTTATGGCCTTCCATGTGGCATAGCCTACAAATCATAGTTTCTCCCTCCATAGGCTTGTTCACTCCCGCAGTGGTGTTATCCTATGGAGGTCGGATTTGTTTGGCTTTGCCTTTCTTGTCATACAAAGCCTTGCCAAGGTGAGCCACTTTTTGCTTTAATTGTTCATTTTCCTTTGCAACCTCATCCGAACATGTTTCTACAACAATATTCTCAGGGGTTAGAATCATCAATTAAATCAAAGCAAGAAGTAGAAGCATCTTTCTTAATAATTTCAGGTATTTCAACTAAAGATGCTGCTGGGGTGCTACCAATGTTTTCTAGCTTAGTAGTTAGCTCATTATTGTGTATGCTAAGAATTTCCATTTTCTCTAGCAAATTTTCAATAGCTTCTTAGGAGCTAGCTAACTTAGTCTTAAGTTTTTTATTCTTTTTAATAAGGCCATCATCGGTAGCAGTGGATGGAACACTAGACTCTAATAGCTCAATTTTAGTTGATAGCTCACTATTTAAGTTTGCAAAAGTTTCAAATTTTTCTAGCAAACCATTATAATCATTTTGAGAGCTAATCAACTTATTTTTCAATGTTTTAAGTTGAGCTTTTTGCTTAGTGCAAACATCCTAGAAAAATTTAACTGCTTCCGCAAGTTCATCTACGGAGGGCTTTCCCTCACCTTCATCATCACTACTACTATCATCACTAGAGGTTGGAAGGCTCATTTTACCTCTTGCCATAAGGCATTTGTGTGATGACCGTGATGAGGACCGATGGCTGCGCGTCCTTGGAGGTTCATCTTCACTTGAAGAACCATCCCAAGTTCTAACACTTGTTAGCGCCTTGCCTTTGCTCCTCCCCTTTTTGGGTTCGGCCATATTTGGACAGTTGTCCCTGAAGTGGCCCTTCTCCCCACAGCGAAGCATCCTCTCTTCCTTTGCTTTTTCCTGTCAATGTTAAAGAGAAGATCTTCGACCTGCAGGGGCACACCCATTAGATTAATCTTGTGGATCATCCCCATTACCTTTCTGATGCATCAGATTGTTTCTTCGTCCTTAGAGGATGATGTGCATGGTTGATTATCTTCATCATCATCACTTTCTTCTTCCTCTTCTTCACTTGAGGAACTTGGAGTGGGAGCCTTCTTTTTGCCCTTCCTTTCATCACATGCAAAAGTATATGGCCTTGAGGAAGTTGGCTCCTCTCCTCGACACATTTTTCGCGACATCTCAAAAGCTGCGATTTTCCCAATCACAATGGTCGGGGTCATGGTACTCAAGTCTTCCATGTTGTGAAGGATGGTGATGATGCTCCCATATCTTTGTTGTGGTAGCAGGGAGATAATCTTCCTCACAATGTCCGCATCACCTAGCTTATTAATGCCAATAGAGTTAAGCTCATTGATAATTAGATTCAAACAAGAATACATGTCTCTAACAAGCTCATCATCTTTCATAGCAAAAGAATTAAACTCATTTAAGACTAGGCAATGTTTTTGCTCACGGACATTGGATGTGCCGTCATGGAGCTCATGTAACTTTAGCCAAATCTCATTAGCAGTTTTCAAGGTAAATACTTGATTAAAACTATCCATGCTAAGAGATTCATACAACCAATTTTTGGCTCTAGCATTTAAATGAATTTCTTTTTCCTCACTCATGGTGGGTTTCTCGGGATTCTTAGGGGGTTTTGTCCCGTCACGAGTGACTCTCCAAACGCCTAGATCAACGGCCTCTAGGTAACAAGCCATTCTAGCACTATAATATGGGAAGTTAGTGTCGTCAAAGTGTGGTGGCCTATGGGTATCCATCCCTTCCTCTAAAAAACGTCGGCTCTTTTAGCGGTGAAGCTAAAACATTTCTGAGAGCACCTAGAGGGGGGGTGAATAGGTGATCCTGTAAAAACTTAAAACGTAAAGCCACAAACTTGATTAAGTGTTAGAGCAATAAAGCCAAGTAGCTAGAGAGGAGTTCTTGCGAAACAAAATAACCACAAAGAGATCAACACAGAGAGGCACAGTGGTTTATCCCGTGGTTCGGCCAAGTCCAACACTTGCTTACTCCATGTTGTGGCGTCCCAACGGACGAGGGTTGCACTCAACCTCTCTCAAGTGATCCAATGATCAACTTGAATACCACGGTGTTTCGCTTTCGTTTACTATCTCCCGTTTGCGAGGAATCTCCACAACTTGGAGCCTCTCGCCCTTACAAATGATGATCACCAAGAAACACGGAAGTAAGGGGGGAGAGCAACGCACATAAGACACAAAATCAGAGCACAAATACGCACACAAGTCACAACTTGAGCTCGAAACACAACTTGAATAGTTCTCTACTCAAATGGAGCTCTAGTTGCTATCACAAAGAATCAAATGCACGGAAATGGAGTCTTGGTGCTTAGAGTTGATCAAAGAATGCTTGGTGTGCTCCTCCATGCGCCTAGGGGTCCCTTTTATAGCCCCAAGGAAGCTAGGAGCTGTTGGAAGCAATCCAGGAAGGCAATTCTTGCCTTCTGTCGGGTGGCGCACTGGACAGTCCGGTGCACCACCGGACATCCCCTGTTCACTGTCTGGTGCAGATTGCTTTCCTAAATTGGCGCAGCCGACCGTTGAAGATTTGGAGCCGTTGGCGCACCGGACACTGTCTGGTGCACACCGGACAGTCCGGTGCCCCCATCCGACCTTTGGCTCGGCCACGCGTCACGCGTGGATTGCGCGGCCGACCGTTGGCTCACCGGACAGTCCGGTGCACCACCGGACAGTCCGGTGATTTTTAGTCGTACGCTTGTTGACTGCTTCCCGAAAGCGGCGACTTCGCCGCAGACGACTCACCGGACAGTCCGGTGATTTTTAGCCGTACGCCGTCGTCGAGACCCGGGAGCAGGCTGTTCATCGGGACTGGTCCTGGCACACCGGACACTGTCCGGTGCACCACCGGACACTGTCCGGTGCATCACCGGACAGTCCGGTGCACCCAGACCGAGCAGCCTTTTGGCTAAACACAGCCAACTTAACTCCAACGCGATTTCTCCTGTTTCTAGCACTTAGACACAATACATAGTCTTCAAAACAATGTACTAAGTCTAGAAACATACCTTTAATCTTGATTTGCACTTCTTGAGTCTTTGGCACAAATATAACTCAAGGTATTTGTGTGGAGCACTTAATCACCAAAATCTTATAGAAATGGCCCTAAGGGCACATTTCCCTTTCAATCTCCCCCTTTTTGGTTATGCCAACACAACAAAAAGCAACTAAAAGAAGTGCAACATCAATGCAAATGAGAACAAAAATGTTTTGATTCAAATTTGGCATATATGGATCATTCTTTGCCACCACTTGGTTTGTTTTTGCAAATCAAACTCAATTTCCTATCTCTAAGTCAAAATCACTTGTTGAGGCATAGAGAGAGGTATTCCAAGAGAAATTGATCAAAGATTCAAAAACTTCCCTTTTTTCCATAATCAAACATTCTCCCCACAAGAGACCAACTTTTGACAAAAAAGAGACAATTAGAGTATTTTGCCAAAACAAAAGCACTACTCTACTATTTTCAAAATTCTCAAGTAGTAGCTGATCCATTTATTGCTTTGACCTTAATTTCTCCCCCTTTGGCATCAAGCATCAAAACGGGATCATTTTTGGCCCTTGAACCCCATTGCCTCACCAAAATCTTCAATTAAGAGTAAAACAGCAATAAGATCATGGAGATGAACTTGGAATTAGTTACCCTCTCATCGGAGTGCAGTGGAAGTCTTTCATGGTCCAAGTCCATCTTTCCCTTTCAATCTACCTTTGAGACTAAATCAAGCAAGCTCAAGCACACGATTAGTCTTAAAGGGTCAAGTTGTAGCATGCCTCCCCCTAAATGAGTGCATCACTTGCAAATGGACTTGTGAGGTCCGGGGATCATGAGTACAAATTGAGCACCACAAATGAACAATAATATGCATAAAAGGACATGATCAAAGGCACAAAACACATGTATGCTCTATATCAATCCAAGTTACACGAATCTAAGACATTTAGCTCACTCCGCAGCCTGCAAAAGGTCTTTTCATCTAAAGGCTTGGTAAAGATATCGGCTAGCTGGTTCTCGGTGCTAACATAAAACACTTCGATATCTCCCTTTTGCTGGTGGTCTCTCAAAAAGTGATGCCGGATGTCTATGTGCTTTGTGCGGCTGTGCTCAACAGGATTGTCCGCCATGCGGATTGCACTCTCATTGTCTCATAGGAGTGGGACTTTTCTCAGATTGTAGCCTAAGTCCCGGAGGGTTTGCCTCATCCAAAGTAGTTGCGCGCAACACTGTCTTGCGGCAACGTACTCGGCCTCAGCGGTGGATAGGGCAACGGAAGTTTGTTTCTTAGAACTCCACGACACCAGGGACCTTCCTAGGAATTGGCACGTCCCTGATGTACTCTTCCTATCGACCTTACATCCAGCATAATCAGAGTCTGAATATCCAATCAAGTCAAAGGTAGACCCCTTTGGATACCAGATCCCGAAGCAAGGCGTAGCGACTAAATATCTAAGAATTCGCTTAACGGCCACAAGGTGACACTCCCTTGGGTCGAATTGAAATCTAGCACACATGCATACACTAAGCATAATATCCGATCTACTAGCACATAAATAAAGTAAAGACCCTATCATAGACTGGTATGCCTTTTGATCAACGGACTTACCTCCTTTGTTGAGGTCGACATGTCCTTCGGTTCCCATTGGAGTCTTTGCGGGCTTGGCGTCCTTCATCCCAAACCGCTTGAGAAAATCTTGCGTGTACTTCGTTTGAGAGATGAAGGTGCCATCCTTGAGTTGCTTCACTTGGAACCCAAGGAAGTAGTTCAACTCGCCCATCATCGACATCTCGAATTTCTGCGTCATCACCCTGCTAAACTCTTCACAAGACTTTTGGTTAGTAGAACCAAATATTATATCATCGACATAAATTTGGCACATAAATAGATCGCCATCACAAGTCTTAGTGAAAAGAGTTGGATCGGCTTTCCCGACCTTGAAAGCATTAGCAATTAGAAAGTCTCTAAGGCATTCATACCATGCTCTTAGGGCTTGCTTAAGTCCATAGAGCGCCTTAGAGAGCTTACACATGTGGTCGGGGTACTGTTCATCCTCAAAGCCAGGGGGTTGCTCCACGTACACCTCCTCCTTGATTGGCCCGTTGAGGAAAGCGCTCTTCACGTCCATTTAGAACAACCTGAAAGAATGGTGAGTGGCATAGGCTAACAAAATGCGAATCGACTCTAGCCTAGCCACAGGAGCAAAAGTCTCCTCAAAGTCCAAACCTGCGACTTGGGCATAACCTTTTGCCACAAGTCGAGCCTTGTTCCTTGTCACCACCCCGTGCTCGTCCTGTTTGTTGTGGAACACCCACTTGGTTCCCACAACGTTTTGCTTGGGACGCGGCACCAGTGTCCAAACTTCATTTCGCTTGAAGTTGTTGAGCTCTTCCTGCATGGCCAACACCCAGTTCGGATCTAGCAAGGCCTCTTCTACCTTGAAAGGCTCAATAGAAGAGACAAAAGAGTAATGCTCACAAAAATTAGCTAATCTAGAGCGAGTGGTTACTCCCTTGCTAATGTCACCCAAAATCTGGTCGACGGGATGATTCCTTTGAATCATCGCTCGAACTTGAGTTGGAGGGGCCTGTGGTGCTTCTTCCTCCTCATCTTGGACATCCTGTGCTCCCCCTTGATCACACGCCTCCTCTTGAGGTACCTGTTCATCATCTTGAGTCGGGGGATGCACCATTGTTGAGGAAGAAGGTTGATCTTGCTCCTTGTGTTCCTGTGGTCGCACATCTCCAATTGCCATGGTGCGAATTGCGTCCGTAGGAACATCATCTTCATCTACATCATCAAGATCAACTTGCTCTCTTGGAGAGCCATTAGTCTCATCAAATACAATGTCGCTAGAGACTTCAACCAAACTCGATGATTTGTTGAAGACTCTATACGCCTTTGTATTTGAGTCATAACCTAACAAAAACCCTTCTACAGCTTTGGGAGCAAATTTTGAATTCCTACCTTTCTTCACCAGAATGTAGCACTTACTCCCAAAAACTCAAAAATATGAAACATTGGGTTTGTTACCGGTTAGAAGTTCATAAGACGTCTTCTTGAGGAGGCGATGAACGTAGACCCGGTTTATGGCGTGACAAGCTGTGTTCACAGCTTCCGACCAAAACCGCTCGGGCGTCTTGAATTCTCCAAGCATCGTCCTCGCCATGTCTATAAGCGTCCTGTTCTTCCCCTCTACCACACCGTTTTGTTGTGGTGTATAGGGAGCGGAGAACTCGTGCTTGATTCCTTCCTCCTCAAGAAACTCCTACACTTGAAGGTTCTTGAACTCGGACCCGTTGTCGCTTCTAATCTTTTTTACCTTGAGCTCAAATTCGTTTTGAGCTTGCCTTAGAAAGCGCTTGAGGGTCCCTTGGGTTTCTGATTTATCCTGCTAAAAGAATACCCAAGTGAAGCGGGAAAAATCATCAACAATAACAAGACCATACTTACTTCCTCCGATGCTAAGATAGGCGACGGGTCCGAAGAGGTCCATATGCAATAGCTCTAGAGGTCTTGATGTAGTCATTACATTCTTGTTGTGATGAGCACTTCCCACTTGTTTACCTGCTTGACAAGCTGCACAAGGTCTATCTTTTTCGAATGTTACATTTGTTAGACCTAACACATGTTCTCCCTTTAGAAGCTTGTGAAGGTTCTTCATCCCCACATGTGCTAGACGGTGATGCCACAGCCAGCCCATGCTAGTCTTAGCGATTAAGCATGCATCTAGATTGGCCTCCTCCTTCGAAAAATCAACTAAATAGAGTTTACCGTCTAGTACACCCTTAAAAGCTAATGAACCATCACTTCTTCTAAAGACAGACACATCTACGTTTGTAAATAAGCAGTTGTAACCCATATTACATAATTGACTAAAGGACAACAAGTTATATCCAAGCGATTCTACTAAAAACACATTAGAAATGGAATGCTCGGAAGAAATAGCTATTTTTCCTAGTCCTTTAACCTTGCCTTGATTCCCGTCACCGAATATGATTGAGTTTTGGGAATCTTTGTTCTTGACGTAGGAGGTGAACATCTTCTTCTCCCCCGTCATGTGGTTTGTGCATCTGCTATCGATAATCCAGCTTGAGCCCCCGGATGCATAAACCTGCAAGGCAAATTAGGCTTGGGTTTTAGGTACCCAACTCTTGTTGGGTCCTACAAGGTTAGTAACAATAGCTTTAGGGACCCAAATGCAAGTCTTGTCTCCCTTGCATTTGGCCCCCACCTTTTTAGCAATCACTTTTTCATTTTTACATGAAAGAACAAATTTAGCATTGCAAGCATGAAATACAGTGGTAGATCCATTAAACACTTTCCTAGGAGCATGAGACACAAATGTGACACCCCATGTGTCTATTTCGTGTTATGTCAGGAGATTTATCCTAATCTCGGTCTCTCAGTGGAAAATTCTATTTTCTCGATCACGTTTATCTCCATTTATCAAGTTACTTGTGAACGTTTCACAAAATTTTGGATTTATTCAATCTCACAGAAGGCCAATTTTGGAGCCTGATAAAACTTTTAATTCTCGGCACGAATACGAACTCGATAATCCATCTCGAATTATAAATCTCATCTGAAGCTCATTTAATCAAACTCTCAACGACTGTTAATTGATCTGAGCCCGAGTCTAATTCCTCGAACTTCGATCGATGTCTGACTATTTTAATCTGAGTTCGTACTCGTAAACGGAACGCTCAATATGTCGTCCTCTAATCAATTTTATCTGACTCGGCCAAATATCTCATGTCCGAACCGAATTCAAAACCCCGTATCGACAACGATTTTAAAATATCACGATTCGCCTTCTCCAACTAAAAATCCAAAGCCGATCAAATCTTAGGATGATTTATTTTCGAATCGCGTGTGGGAAATTATTTTCGAGCGAAATCAAATTAGACTCTCGGCCGAATTAACCGCTCAATCGTCCATTCGTCCGTTCGTCTGAACTTTAGTTCACTCTGTTTTGCGTACAGACGAAATCCGCAGGAACATTTTTATTCCGGAAAATAAATTAGCGCGGCCCAATTACATGTTTGGGCTAGCCAAACCCAGCCCATTTGGCCCATTTGAAACCCTAACCCTAGCACATGCCTATAAATAGGAGCTCTCTCCCCTTGCACTTGGCAATTTTTCACCTACCCCCCTAGCCGCCACAAGCCATTTTCCCTGCCTTCTTCTCCTCTCACGCGCAGCTTCCTTCTTCTCTGTTCATGGCACACGGCAGCAGCACCTCCCATGGCACCGGCGAAGCTCAAGCAGCCAAGCTTCCCTCCACGGTTGAGCGCTCTCCCTGCTCCTTCTCCCTCGCGCAGGCCTGCTCTAGCCGAGTCCCTTTCTTCCTCCCCTTCTCCACGGCGTTCGGCGGCAGGGAGACGTTCTTCCCACGGCTACAGCTAGGAGCTCAACTCCTCTTCCATGGCGCCCTCTCCCTGGCTTCCCTTGCGCAGTGGCAGAAGCTGCCATGGACGTCGCCCACCCCATGAGCGCGCAGGGCAGAGCATTTTTGGTCTCCCTGGATCCATGGCGTCCAAGCCCCCTGTGCCCTCTCTCCCATGGCGTGACGCCCCTACTCCTATCTCTCTACCAGCGCCCTTCCTGCTGCTCCTCCTGGGCGCGTCCTCTGCTCCACAACCCAACCATGGTGGTCGCCGAGCTCTCTGCTCCCAGCCTCCTCCTAGCCGACCTCCCTCCCTAGCTGCTGCTCGCCCCCTCCTTCATTTTCCCCTTGTACAGCAGCAAGAAGCCCCTGCTCAGCCAGCAGCCTTGGCGTCCAACTTCGCTGCGCAGCGGTGCCGATCCAAAACAGTGGCCCCAGATCCCCTCCGCACCGCATGCTTCGCTCGATCTGCGCAGTGCCCATGGTGCTTGCTAGGTGTTCGACGAAATGTGCAGCAGCCCATCCGCGACGCCGTCAAAACCCTTGGTGAGAAACCCCCGCTGTTCTCGATGTTTATTTTCCGATGTGTGTGATGTTCGATGAACTGTCGCCAACAAATTTGTGTGTTTTCGCAGCTAGTGGTCGACGTTGCGCTTTGCCCGTTCGACGAAATACCGAGCCATGTGGACAGCCATGCGTCTAGTCATGACTCGTTCAGGTTGATTGATTTATAGTTTATAATACATATGCTTTGGTTGATGTCGGGCAATGCATGTATATATGTGGATGTGTGTAATATGTTTCGGCTATACACGTTAGTAGGATCGCATTTGCGGTTAAAGAACAAGCGATTGTTGATGTGTGCGATTTGTAGTTTGTATAATTATATTTTGGTCGATGTGGTGTACATTGGCGTTGGAATGTGTGTGGGTATAAAAATGTTTTGGTTATATGCCGTAGCAAGGTTGCCTTAACGTTTAGGTAAGCAAACGTGTTGTGTTGTTTAATATGATGAGTAAGTTGGAAATACATGGGATGCGAGGATTTAATTAGTACACGTATGTGCGTGTGTGCCGTGGTGTATTATAGGGATGGTGGCGTAAGATATTTGATTGAGGCGTGCGGGTATATGCCGTGATATGGTTATACTCGCAACGGGGGAGATGTATGTATTGTGACACGACGCTTAGGTTGCTATTATATAATCGTGTGAAGGATGCTCGTGATGGTTGTGTGATTAAGGAGTAATGTAGTGGCAAGCGAGAAGTAAGTCTAATATTTTTTTTTAAAAAACGATTAGTTGATAGCACCTATCGGCTTCGTCATGATTTTTGTTGTATGGCGGATCGAAGCCTTGTCGTCGTAGTCTCGGGGAATTTTTGGAAATGTGCTGGTGCTTTACTGATGGAGTTGTATGTACTTGTGATGTATTACAATAGCTGTGTGTCGTGCAAGTATCCACAAATGGTGAAAGGTGGTGTATGTTGGTAATTAGAAAATGGTCACTTCGTTAGCCAATAGCCAAGCTTATGCCGAGATTTAAAATATGGGCAAGTTAAATTGAAATCATGCTTATCTAGGCATGTGGTTAAATAATAATAATTTTGGCTTGTGTAGTGAGGTGGTGACATGCCGAAGTAGTCATCGCTTCCTCTACGTTTTTAAGTCGAGTCAAAATGCGGGGTACTAGTAGTACGCTAGGCAGGCGGTGTTCCAAATAGATAAATCGGGTGATGTGGTAGTTGTCAAGTATGATAGAGGTTGAGTCACTTAGGTTATAAATTGATGCTCGACATGTGAGGTCTCCTAAAATATGGTGTTTTAAGTGACTTGTGCGTTGTCCAGTTTAAGTTGAGAAAAGGTTAAGAAACATTAATTAACCTGCTCCCGCAGTCCCACCCATGTTTTGAGTTGAAATGTCTGAATGGGTTGCTAAGTCTTATGCTGTGATTAGCCAACTAATGTTACGTAGGAGTCAATTGCGTTAAGTGATTAATATATATATATATATATATATATATATATATATATATATATATATATATATATATATGTTGTGTCTCGGATTTCGATAATAATAGGCTAGTCGACAAGTATGTTGTATAACGGCCTAGGTTGTTGCTTTGGTTAACCAACTTGTTAGATGGCTTTAGTTAAGCTCGTAGTCCCGATGAATTGCTTGTTGTAGTCTAAATGCATGTGGTTATGGTCGCAGGTAAAAATTAGTAGTGCTCATGTGGTGTATAAGTTAAAATGCGGACTAGAGGGTGAAAAGCGCTTCGATATAAATATATGCCGGATTTGATGATTGTGGTGAATGCGTTTGTTAAATGAATGTGGTAATTTTAGTGCACTAAATGAGTTGGATAAAATTTGTAAGTCTACTTGTTAGTCCTCACTTAATTAATTTAACTCTAAGAAATGGTAAAGTGGTAGAATGATTCAAGTCTCTAGAATGTGGCAAATTCTTGAATTATAGAAGCTGAAATTTATTGATTGCTGTTTTGGGGCTGCACGCATTGTTTTCGTTGTGCTGTTTGTTTGATAAACCAAATCATGTTTTCTGTACAAAGGTCATATAGAAGAGTTGTAGATAACATGATTATCTTGCTTGTACTAAAATTTGACAGCCATAAACCTGATCGTTTAGGAGTTGTGTTTTTCACAAGCCCAACACCTGAATCTGTCGAATTTCTGAACAGATTTCAGAAATTGTAATGGTTGCTTAAGTTAATGTTGAAATAAGTTATTGATGGTCACAAGAAAGTTGTATATAACTCTATTAACTTACTTGTGTTAAAATTTGACAGTCATAGGTCTGACAGTTTAGGAGTTATGCTTTTTACAAATTCAGTAACTGAATCTGTCCACTTTCTGTACAGATTTCAGAAACTGTATTGTTTGCTTAATTTAATGTTACAATCAGTTGATGGTCGTTATAAGAAAGTTGTAGATGCTTTTCCTATCTTGCTTGTGTTAAAATTTTATAACCATAGGCCTAACAGATTAGGAGTTATGAATTTTACACATTGGTTGCTGTGTTCTGTCCACTGTCGGAATAAATTTCGAAAACTGTAATGTTTGATTTGATTAAACCTGGAATCACTTCTTGGTGATTATAAAAGTTATGTAGTAATTTTGCTAAGCTTTCCAAAAAGTATTGGATCACTCTTTTTGGTGGTCTGAAGCTTAAGTTATGAATGTTTCAAATATGAAGACTGAATCTGTCCAGTTCTGGACAGCAAAGTCTTTTAGTGATATTTACCCTTAGTTAGATATTGAATCACCTTGGAATGTTTATAAATAATTTGTAGAACATTTAATTAGCTTTCCAGAAAGTCTAAGATCAATTTGTTTGGATGTCTGAATCTTCAGTTATGAAGTTTTAAAGTCACAAGTCTGAATCTGTCCAAATCTGGACAGCGCTGTTGTGTTAACACCTTTTGACCTTGCTAAGTGTTTAATCAGGCTGTGATGACAATACCAAAGTTGTAAAGCACTTTTCAAGCTTTCTAGAAAGTCCTAGTTTACTATGTTTGGTTAAATATCTTATGAGTTATGACTGAAACAAGTGATTGTTGTATTGCTGTCCAAAAATTCTGCTAGTGCGCTTTTGACTGTTTAGTTCACCCTTCTCGCTAAAAATGTTTGGTTTGCTCTTAAGTAATGTAGACTTGCCATGGTTAAGCTAGAGATAACATGTGTGTCTTGTTTTATATGTTCCTTGGTCTAGTTGATTGTGATATAGGAGTTCCGTAGTTAGTGCTGCCTATGTCGTATTCAAGCTTACGTTGTCTTGGTTGAACTTGTGTGGTCGGTTATGCTTGTGCGCGATCAATAGGAGAACTAATGAAAGGCCGTATCCAAATAAATAAAATGTGCGTGCTTGTGATGTTGTAATTGTGTTGCATAAATAAATAAATATGTTGTCGTCCTTTTAATGGTGTTAATGCTGAACGTCGATAATGTGTAGATAACTAAAGCGAACATGTGGTTGTTACGGTGTCTTCCATTTTATTGTTTAGTTCGCCGCGGTGTCCTTGTATATCTTGTGCTACTTTCATTATATTCATACATATGCATCTTGCATCTCATTTAGGACCGAGAGATGACGATCATGCAAGTGAGGTGGTGCCAACCACAAGATGCAGTTGGTGGACGACCTGAAGAATGGACTTAACTAGTGGATGCTCGCCAAGCGAGTACCTCCCCCAGCAAACACTACCTAAGTGTTAAATTAAAGGCAAGTCCCGGTTCTATGCATAACCGTTATATATGCTATTTTACTACACTTAATGTTTGTAGGCTTGTACTGTGCACTTAAGTGTAGGAGTTGACTGAAACCCTAGTTGCATGAACTCAGGATTCCTTTTGAGATGGATACTATTATGTTAGGTCGGGTAGCTGCTTTACTAATTAGGGATCGCGGTAGAAGTCGAGTGATTTTTCTAGCACTCGCGCGAGGTCAGGAATTTGTTGTACTCACTTTGATATCATAATGAGGTTGGTTTGTGGGCAACAATCCATGGGGATTGATTGTCTACGGGATAAAAATTTGAATAAGGATTATGGTGTGGTACCATGAGTCAAGCGTTTGAACGTACTAAACATATGCCGAGAAATATGGTAAATCGGTAAGCCTAGTACCTGATTGAACCTGGCAGCAGATTGCCCTCCTCACGCGACCTGAGACGTGGTCTCCCATTCCGGTTATGGTGGGTACAAGTGCGATCACTGCATGACGACAGTCGGGGTCAGTGAGGCATTGTACGCCAAGGCGGTGAGCCCCTCTCTGCTGACGGGGAATCGATGGGGACGGTTGATGTGTGTGGGGACGGAGTGCCTCGCCACGTCATGTGTTTAGGTTTACCTTGCAAGGTTTAAAAAATCGATTCGAATCGTCTGCTTCTCGCAGCTAATGAGACTGCTTGATCCATGCTGCTACATTGAGTAATAAGTGGAAATGAGGTGACTGGCAAAAGATGTTGATTGCTTAAAAATGTTTGATATCATGTATGAGTAGCTAGGTACATATCTAGTTTAAAAGGATCATACTAAAACTTGAAAAGCTAAAACTTGATTTTAGACTCAGCTAGTGCTTTTGGCAAACCAAACCCCTCAGCCAAATAGCTGCATGTCTAGAGGTAGAGGAGTAGACTCCTCACACCGGGTAAGTCTAGCTGAGTATTAGTATACTCAGCCTTGCTTGCGTGGCATAATTTTTACAGGTACTTCTTAGGATGATTGGTTGATGGTGTGACTTGGCCTCCGTCCCGGCCACCGGGACAGACGATCGAGTGGGTTATTGCTTCCGCAGGAGAGGACCAGGAGGAGTAGCGTGGCCAGGCTTCGCCATGTTGTTCGGTTCTTCTCCGTTAGTTATTTCTGCTGCATTAAAATTTATGGTTATTATTTCTTAAACTCCGATAATGTAATCACTAATGGTACTTACTAAATTTGTGGTATTATGCTTTATTGTATTTCTCTGTGCCTCACCTTCGTGTGAGCTAGTGGTATTCGATCCTGGTTAAGTGGCTTTATCGGACTAGATCCGAGGGACTGGCGGTTTATTCCTATTTAAGTGTGGTCTAGCCTCTAAGGCGGGACTTAGGCACTTAAGTTGGAATAATTCGGGTGGTTCCGCCACAGCTAGTATCGGAGCGAATACCACCACAGAGGAATCAATAAGTCATGATTACCAACCTTTTCAAAAGTAAAACTTGCTTAGAAACCAAGTTGGATAGAAGTCAGGACGATAAGGATAGACCTAGGACGTGAAGCCTTAGGAAATAGATGGGTAGCTAGGTGGCTATTTATATAGGCCATAAAGGCTACTACTACTATTAATAAGGATGCTGTAGAAGCACCCGAAAATTAGTTAGGTCTGAGAAGACGACTAGAATGAGCATGCATCATGATTGTCGCATAATTGTCTCTTGTGCACTAACATGCTTCTCTCACCTTTATTCCAATAATAAAAACTTGGGAATAATGTGATGTACTGCTATGTAAGAAATGCTTTACCTCATGTCAGATTAGGAAGTCTTGCTAGGTTGTGTTATGTGTTTCGCTTGCCTTGCTATCTAGGTGGTATTGTAAATATTCAACCTTTTTTGCAAAAAAAATTGTTGCTTGTTCTGTTCATAAAAAGACCCCCATCCAAACAACCTTGAGTTAGCAAGTGAACCCTCCTTTTTTAAAAAAAAATATGCTTGTGTTGGCATTTTCTAGCCCTTGTGTGTTGCACTATTGAAATTGCACCTGCACAACTTGTAGACCCCCATAGCTTAACCGCTTGCCAAATCGAAACTTCCTTGTGCACGTGGTTTTGTCAAAAAACATCGTTTGGTGTCTAGTTGCGCAAACCATGACCAAGCCATGTTTCTTTCCATAAATCCTTGCCCCTAAAACTTCATAGCAATCATGTTGATCATCCAGCTGATCTTGTTGCCTACCTCTCCTTTCGCATGGATCTGGTGATCTTTTTCCATGTGAATTATGTGGTGGCTTTATCATCCGAATCTCTGGATCCCTTAATGATTCTGCCTCGTTATCTGGTTATCTGTTGTAACCCGTTCTCAAGTATCGGATGTTGATCTTGCCTAAATCTCTCATTCTAATCATTCTCATACTCTTTCTCCAAGGATCATGACGTCATTTTATCAACTTATCTCTAATCAGTGTATCCATTTAGTTCAATGGATTTCATTGTTGTCCTTGGTTCTCTCATGGCTCTAAAAGCTCAACAATCTATTTTGATCTCATGGTCGGTTCATCCTTATATCAAATCTCGTGCTAATATCTGATCTGATAATCTCCATGTTGATCATAAAATGGTTCTCTGAGTTAAATAAAAATTCTCATCTGATGCTCTTTTGCCAACAATCTTTGCTTCAACTTCAGTCACATTTTCTGAACCATACTCTCATGGGCTCCATCTAATTATGCCAAGTGAATTTTTCATTGGTTACGTTTGGTAATGGTGTCATGACTAACGACTGATGGTGTCGCGACGAAACCGAGAGCCTACTATGGTGCACACATGGTTGAGCTGCTCGGCACGCGCTGGTATCGTAGTTAATAGTCGTGATCCATTACGAGACTATACTGATGTGCTATCTTTTGTGGACACTCTCTTAGAATGATCGCTGTATTTTGTCTCAACATGCCGTGATATTCTAACCAAATCTATCTTCAGTATCTTGTCAGATCACATCTCATAAATTTGCATCCATCTTCAGCCTGGGAGTTACATGCTTCTCCACCATTGAAGATCCTCATTCGAATCTCGGGGCGAGATTCTTTTTAAGGGGGGAAGGCTGTGACACCCCATGTGTCTATTTCGTGTTATGTCAGGAGATTTATCCTAATCTCGGTCTCTCAGTGGAAAATTCTATTTTCTCGATCGTGTTTATCTCCATTTATCAAGTTACTTGTGAACGTTTCACAAAATTTTGGATTCATTCAATCTCACAGAAGGCCAATTTTGGAGCCTGATAAAACTTTTAATTCTCGGCACGAATACGAACTCGATAATCCATCTCGAATTATAAATCTCATCCGAAGCTCATTTAATCAAACTCTCAACGACCGTTAATTGATCTGAGCCCGAGTCTAATTCCTCGAACTTCGATCGATGTCTGACTATTTTAATCTGAGTTTGTACTCGTAAACGGAACGCTCAATATGTCGTCCTCTAATCAATTTTATCTGACTCGGCCAAATATCTCATGTCCGAACTGAATTCAAAACCCCGTATCGACAACGATTTTAAAATATCACGATTCGCCTTCTCCGACTAAAAATCCAAAGCCGATCAATTCTTAGGATGATTTATTTTTGAATCGCGTGTGGGAAATTATTTTCGAGCGAAATCAAATTAGACTCTCGGCCGAATTAACCGCTCAATCGTCCATTCGTCCGTTCGTCTGAACTTTAGTTCACTCTGTTTTGCGTACAGATGAAATCCGCAGGAACATTTTTATTCCAGAAAATAAATTAGCGCGGCCCGATTACGTGTTTGGGCCAGCCCAACCCAGCCCATTTGGCCCATTTGAAACCCTAACCCTAGCACATGCCTATAAATAGGAGCTCTCCCCTTGCACTTGGCAATTTTTCACCTACCCCCCTAGCCGCCACAAGCCATTTTCCCTGCCTTCTTCTCCTCTCACGCGCAGCTTCCTTCTTCTCTATTCATGGCACACGGCAGCAGCACCTCCCATGGCACCGGCGAAGCTCAAGCAGCCAAGATTCCCTCCACGGCTGAGCGCTCTCCCTGCTCCTTCTCCCTCGCGCAGGTCTACTCTAGCCGAGTCCCTTTCTTCCTCCCCTTCTCCACGGCGTTCGGCAACAGGGAGACGTTCTTCCCACGGCTACAGCTAGGAGCTCAACTCCTCTTCCATGGCGCCCTCTCCCTGGCTTCCCTTGCCCAGTGGCAGAAGCTGCCATGGACGTCGCCCACCCCATGAGCGCGCAGGGCAGAGCATTTTCGGTCTACCTGGATCCATGGCGTCCAAGCCCCCTGTGCCCTCTCTCCCATGGCATGACGCCCCTACTCCTATCTCTCTACCAGCGCCCTCCCTGCTGCTCCTCCTGGGCGCGTCCTCTGCTCCACAACCCAACCATGGTGGTCGCCGAGCTCTCTGCTCCCAGCTTCCTCCTAGTCGACCTCCCTCCCTAGCTGCTGCTCGCCCCTCCTTCATTTTCCCCTTGTACAGCAGCAAGAAGCCCCTGCTCAGCCAGCAGCCTTGGCGTCCAACTTCGCTGCGCAGCGGTGCCGATCCAAAATAGCAGCCCCAGATCCCCTCCGCACCGCATGCTTCGCTCGATCTACGCAGTGCCCATGGTGCTTGCTAGGTGTTCGACGAAATGTGCAGCAGCCCATCCGTGACACCGTCAAAACCCTTGGTGAGAAACCCTCGTTGTTCTCGATGTTTATTTTTCGATGTGTGTGATGTTCGATGAACTGTCGCCAACAAATTTGTGTATTTTCGCAGCTAGTGGTCGACGTCGCGCTTTGCCCGTTCGACGAAATACCGAGCCATGTGGACAGCCATGCGTCTAGTCATGACTCGTTCAGGTTGATTAATTTATAGTTTATAATACATATGCTTTGGTTGATGTCGGGCAATGCATGTATATATGTGGATGTGTGTAATATGTTTCGGCTATACACGTTAGTAGGATCGCATTTGCGGTTAAAGAACAAGCGGTTGTTGATGTGTGCGATTTGTAGTTTGTATAATTATATTTTGGTCGATGTGGTGTACATTGGTGTTGGAATGTGTGTGGGTATAAAAATGTTTTGGTTATATGTCGTAGCAAGGTTGCCTTAACGTTTAGGTAAGCAAACGTGTTGTGTTGTTTAATATGATGAGTAAGTTGGAAATACATGGGATGCGAGGATTTAATTAGTACACGTATGTGCGTGTGTGCCGTGGTGTATTATAGGGATGGTGGCGTAACATATTTGATTGAGGCGTGCGGGTATATGTCGTGATATGATTATACTCGCAACGGGGGAGATGTATGTATTGTGACACGACGCTTAGGTCGCTATTATATAGTCGTGTGAAGGATGCTCGTGATGGTTGTGTGATTAAGGAGTAATGTAGTGGCAAGCGAGAAGTAAGTCTAATATTTTTTAAAAAAACGATTAGTTGATAGCACCTATTGGCTTCGTCATGATTTTTGTTGTATGGCGGATCGAAGCCTTGTCGTCGTAGTCTCGAGGAATTTTTGGAAATGTGCTGGTGCTTTACTGATGGAGTTGTATGTACTTGTGATGTATTACAATAGCTGTGTGTCGTGCAAGTATCCACAAATGGTGAAAGGTGGTGTATGTTGGTAATTAGAAAATGGTCACTTCGTTAGCCAATAGCCAAGCTTATGCCGAGATTTAAATATGGGCAAGTTAAATTGAAATCATGCTTATCTAGGCGTGTGGTTAAATAATAATAATTTTGGCTTGTGTAGTGAGGTGGAGACATGCCGAAGTAGTCATCGCTTCCTCTACGTTTTTAAGTCGAGTCAAAATGCGGGGTACTAGTAGTACGCTAGGCAGGCGGTGTTCCAAATAGATAAATCGGGTGATGTGGTAGTTGTCAAGTATGATAGAGGTTGAGTCACTTAGGTTATAAATTGATGCTCGACATGTGAGTTCTCCTAAAATATGATGTTTTAAGTGACTTGTGAGTTGTTCAGTTTAAGTTGAGAAAAGGTTAAGAAACATTAATTAACCTGCTCCCGCAGTCCCACCCATGTTTTGAGTTGAAATGTCTGAATGGGTTGCTAAGTCTTATGCTGTGATTAGCCAACTAATGTTACGTAGGAGTCAATTGCGTTAAGTGATTAATATATATATATATATATATATATGTTGTGTCTCGGATTTCGATAATAATAGGCTAGTCGACAAGTATGTTGTATAGCGGCCTAGGTTGTTGCTTTGGTTAACCAACTTGTTAGATGGCTTTAGTTAAGCTCGTAGTCCCGATGAATTGCTTGTTGTAGTCTAAATGCGTGTGGTTATGGTCGCAGGTAAAAATTAGTAGTGCTCATGTGGTGTCTAAGTTAAAATGCGGACTAGAGGGTGAAAAGCGCTTCGATATAAATATATGCCGGATTTGATGATTGTGGTGAATGTGTTTGTTAAATGAATGTGGTAATTTTAGTGCACTAAATGAGTTGGATAAAATTTGTAAGTCTCCTTGTTAGTCCTCATTTAATTAATTTAACTCTAAGAAATGGTAAAGTGCTAGAATGATTCAAGTCTCTAGAATGCGGCAAATTCTTGAATTATAGAAGCTGAAATTTATTGATTGCTGTTTTGGGGCTGCACGCATTGTTTTCGTTGTGCTGTTTGTTTGATAAACCAAATCATGTTTTCTGTAGAAAGGTCATATAGAAGAGTTGTAGATAACATGATTATCTTGCTTGTACTAAAATTTGACAGCCATAAACCTGATCGTTTAGGAGTTGTGTTTTTCACAAGCCCAACACCTGAATCTGTCGAATTTCTGAACAGATTTCAGAAATTGCAATGGTTGCTTAAGTTAATGTTGAAATAAGTTATTGGTGGTTACAAGAAAGTTGTAGATAACTCTATTAACTTACTTGTGTTAAAATTTGACAGTCATAGGTCTGACAGTTTAGGAGTTATGCTTTTTACAAATTCAGTAACTGAATCTGTTAACTTTCTATATAGATTTCAGAAACTGTATTGTTTGCTTAATTTAATGTTACAATCAGTTGATGGTCGTTATAAGAAAGTTGTAGATGCTTTTCCTATCTTGCTTGTGTTAAAATTTCATAACCATAGGCCTGACAGATTAGGAGTTATGAATTTTACACATTGGTTGCTGTGTTCTGTCCACTGTCGGAATAAATTTCGAAAACTGTAATGTTTGATTTGATTAAACCTGGAATCACTTCTTGGTGATTATAAAAGTTATGTAGTACTTTTGCTAAGCTTTCCAAAAAGTCTTGGATCACTCTTTTTGGTGGTCTGAAGCTTAAGTTATGCATGTTTCAAATATGAAGACTGAATCTGTCCAGTTCTGGATAGCAAAGACTTTTAGTGATATTTACCCTTAGTTAGATATTGAATCACCTTGGGATGTTTATAAATAATTTGTAGAACATTTGATTAGCTTTCCAGAAAGTCTAAGATCAATTTGTTTGGATGTCTGAATCTTCAGTTATGAAGTTTTAAAGTCACAAGTCTGAATCTGTCCAAATCTGGACAGCGCTGTTGTGTTAACACCTTTTGACCTTGCTAAGTGTTTAATCAGGCTGTGATGACAATACCAAAGTTGTAAAGCACTTTTCAAGCTTTCTAGAAAGTCCTAGTTTACTATGTTTGGTTAAATATCTTATGAGTTATGACTGAAACAAGTGATTGTTGTATTGCTGTCCAAAAATTCTGCTAGTGCGCTTTTGACTGTTTAGTTCACCCTTCTCGCTAAAAATGTTTGGTTTGCTCTTAAGTAATATAGACTTGCCATGGTTAAGCTAGAGATAACATGTGTGTCTTGTTTTATATGTTCCTTGGTCTAGTTGATTGTGATATAGGAGTTCCGTAGTTAGTGCTGCCTATGTCGTATTCAAGCTTACGTTGTCTTGGTTGAACTTGTGTGGTCGGTTATGCTTGTGCGCGATCAATAGGAGAACTAATGAAAAGTCGTATCCAAATAAATAAAATATGTGTGCTTGTGATGTTGTAATTGTGTTGCATAAATAAATAAATATGTTGTCGTCTTTTTAATGGTGTTAATGCTGAACGTCGATAATGTGTAGATAACTAAAGCGAACATGTGGTTGTTACGGTGTCTTCCATTTTATTGTTTAGTTCGCCGCGGTGTCCTTGTATATCTTGTGCTACTTTCATTATATTCATACATATGCATCTTGCATCTCATTTAGGACCGAGAGATGACGATCATGCAAGTGAGGTGGTGCCAACCACAAGATGCAGTTGGTGGACGACCTGAAGAATGGACTTAACTAGTGGATGCTCGCCAAGCGAGTACCTCCCCCAGCAAACACTACCTAAGTGTTAAATTAAAGGCAAGTCCCGGTTCTATGCATAACCGTTATATATGCTATTTTACTACACTTAATGTTTGTAGGCTTGTACTGTGCACTTAAGTGTAGGAGTTGACTGAAACCCTAGTTGCATGAACTCAGGATTCCTTTTGAGATGGATACTAGTATGTTAGGTCGGGTAGCTGCTTTACTAATTAGGGATCGCGGTAGAAGTCGAGTGATTTTTCTAGCACTCGCGCGAGGTCAGGAATTTATTGTACTCACTTTGATATCATAATGAGGTTGGTTTGTGGGCAACAATCCATGGGGATTGGTTGTCTACAGGATAAAAATTTGAATAAGGATTATGGTGTGGTACCGTGAGTCAAGCGTTTGAACGTACTAAACATATGCCAAGAAATATGGTAAATCGGTAAGCCTAGTACCTGATTGAACCTGGCAGCAGATTGCCCTCCTCACGCGACCTGAGACGTGGTCTCCCATTACGGTTATGGTGGGTACAAGTGCGGTCACTGCACGACGGCAGTCGGGGTCAGTGAGGCATTGTACGCCAAGGTGGTGAGCCCCTCTCTGCTGACGGGGAATCGATGGGGACGGTTGATGTGTGTGGGGACGGAGTGCCTCGCCATGTCGTGTGTTTAGGTTTACCTTGCAAGGTTTAAAAACTCGATTCGAATCATCTGCTTCTCGCAGCTAATGAGACTGCTTGATCCATGCTGCTACATTGAGTAATAAGTGGAAATGAGGTGACTGGCAAAAGATGTTGATTGCTTAAAAATGTTTGATATCATGTATGAGTAGCTAGGTACATATCTAGTTTAAAAGGATCATACTAAAACTTGAAAAGCTAAAACTTGATTTTAGACTCAGCTAGTGCTTTTGGCAAACCAAACCCCTCAGCCAAATAGCTGCATGTCTAGAGGTAGAGGAGTAGACTCCTCACACCGGGTAAGTCTAGCTGAGTATTAGTATACTCAGCCTTGCTTGTGGCATAATTTTTGCAGGTACTTCTTAGGATGACTTGGCTTCTTGAGTTTCCTAAAAGGCCTTCATAGAGATAGATCGCTTTTCTTTTTAATAATTCTTTCCCCGCAAGCTCAACAACGGAACCGGACCCTGGCCTCAATGGATCCGAATCTGGTTGATGGTGTGACTTGGCCTCCATCCCGGCCACCGGGATAGACGGTCGAGTGGGTTATTGCTTTCGCAGGAGAGGACCAGGAGGAGTAGCGTGGCCAGGCTTCGCCATGTTGTTCGGTTCTTCTCCGTTAGTTATTTCCGCTGCATTAAAATTTATGGTTATTATTTCTTAAACTCCGATAATGTAATCACTAATGGTACTTACTAAATTTGTGGTATTATGCTTTATTGTATTTCTCTGTGCCTCACCTTCGTGTGAGCTAGTGGTATTCGATCCTGGTTAAGTGGCTTTATCGGACTAGATCCGAGGGACTGACGGTTTATTCCTATTTAAGTGTGGTCTAGCCTCTAAGGCGGGACTTAGGCACTTAAGTTGGAATAATTCGGGCGGTTCCGCCACAACAAAATTCTTCCTAGATCTACCATTAAAGTTTGAACTTGAAGCAATCATGGCATGTGAGTCAAAAGCATTATAATTCCTACTATAATGAAAATTCCTAGCATATTTTGTATCATGATACATGAAAGCATGATTCTTTTGACTCCTACTAGTCATAGGGGCCTTCCCTTTCTCCTTGTTGGGAATGGGAGCCTTTTGACTTGTTAAGTTCTTGGCTTCCCTTCGAGAGCCAAGCCCATCCTTAATTGAGGGATGTCTGCCAACAGTGTAGGCATCCCTTGCAAATTTTAGTTTATCAAAATCATTTTTGCTAGTCTTAAGTTGGGCATTAAGACTAGCCACTTCATCATTTAATCTAGCAATGGAATTTAAATGTTCATTGCAAGCATCAACATTAAAATCCTTACACCTAGTGCAAATCACAACATGCTCAATACAAGAACTAGATTTATTTGCAACTTCTAGCTTAGCATTTAAATCATCATTCAAAACCTTCAAGCTAGAAATAGATTCATTGCAAATAGATAATTCAGAAGATAGTAATTCATTCCTTTTAATCTCTAAGGCAAGAGACTTTTGAACATTAACAAATTTGTCATGTTCCTCATACAAGATGTCCTCTTGCCTCTCTAGCAGTCTATCTTTTTCATTCAATGCATCAATCATCTCATTAATCTTTTCTATTTTAGTTCTATCTAATCCTTTAAACAAGCTAGTGTAATCAATTTCATCATCACTAGAGTCCTCATCACTAGAAGTAGAGTACTTAGGAGTTTCTCTAGTGATTACCTTCTTTTCTTTTGCCATTAGGCAAGTGTGGCGCTTGTTGGGGAAGAGCAACGATTTGTTGAAGGCCGAGGCGGCGAGTCCTTCATCATCGGAGTCGGACGACGAACAATCCGAGTCCCACTCCTTGCCGAGGTGTGCCTCGCCCTTTGCCTTCTTGTAGGCCTTCTTCTTTTCTCTCTTCCTGCCTTTCTCTTGTTCCTGGTCATTAGTGTTATCGGGACAATTTGCTATAAAATGACCATACTTACCACACTTGAAGCAGGAGCGCTTCCCCTTCATCTTGTTCTTGTTGGGATGCTCCTTGCGACCCTTTAGCATTGTCTTGAAGCGCTTGATGATGAGGGCCATTTCTTCCTCGTTAAGCCCGGCCGCCTCAACTTGCGCCACCTTGCTAGGTAGCGCCTCCCTGCTACTTGTTGCTTTGAGAGCAACGGTTTGAGGCTCGTGGATTGGGCCATTCAACGCCTCATCAACGTATCTTGCCTCCTTGATCATCATTCGTCCGCTTACAAACTTTCCGAGTATTTCCTCGGGCGTCATCTTGGTGTACCTAGGATTTTCACGAATAAAGTTTACAAGATGAGGATCAAGGACAGTGAAGGACCTTAGCATAAGCCGGACGACGTCGTGGTCCGTCCATCTCGTGCTTCCGTAGCTCCTTATTTTGTTGACCAGGGTCTTGAGCCTGTTGTATGTTTGGGTTGGCTCCTCCCCCCTGATCATTGCGAACCTTCCTAGTTCACCCTCCACCAACTCCATCTTGGTGAGCATGGTGACATCATTCCCCTCATGCGAGATCTTGAGGGTGTCCCAAATCTGCTTGGTGTTATCCAAGCCGCTCACCTTATGATATTCTTCCTTGCACAAGGATGCTAAAAGAACAGTGGTAGCTTGTGCATTTTTGTGAATTTGTTCATTGATAAACATGGGATTATCCGTACTATCAAATTGCATTCCATTCTCTACTATCTCCCATATACTTGGATGAAGAGAGAACAAGTGGCTACGCATTTTGTGACTCCAAAATTTGTAGTCCTCTCCATCAAAGTGTGGAGGTTTACCAAGAGGAATGGAAAGCAAATGTGCATTTGAATTATGCGGAATACGAGAATAATCAAAAGAAAAGTTTGAGTTGACCGTTTTCTTTTTCTCGTAGTCATCGTCTTTTTGGGAAGAGGAAGACTCGTCGCTGTCGTAGTAGACTATCTTCTTGATGCGCCTCTTCTTCTTCCCGTCTTTCCTTTTGTGACTCGAGCCAGAGTCGGTGGGCTTAGCGTCTCTCGGCTCGTTGAAGGTGGACTCCTTCTCCTTATCGTTGACCACCATCCCCTTTCCCTTAGGATCCATCTCTTCGGGCGATTGGTCCCTTTCGTGAAGAGAACGCCTCTGATACCAATTGAGAGCACCTAGAGGGGGGGTGAATAGGTGATCCTGTAAAAACTTAAAACTTAAAGCCACAAACTTGATTAAGTGTTAGAGCAATAAAGCCAAGTAGCTAGAGAGGAGTTCTTGTGAAACACAATAACCACAAAGAGATCAACGCAGAGAGGCACAGCGGTTTATCCCGTGGTTCGGCCAAGTCCAACACTTGCCTACTCCACGTTGTGGCGTCCCAATGGACGAGGGTTGCACTCAACCCCTCTCAAGTGATCCAATGATCAACTTGAATACCACGGTGTTTCGCTTTCGTTTACTATCTCCCGTTTGTGAGGAATCTCCACAACTTGGAGCCTCTCGCCCTTACAAATTGTGATCACCAAGAAACACGGAAGTAAGGGGGGAGAGCAACGCACACAAGACACAAAATCAGAGCACAAATACGCACACAAGTCACAACTTGAGCTCGCAACAAAACTCGAAGAGTTCTCTACTCAAATGGAGCTCTAGTTGCTATAACAAAGAATCAAATGCGCGGAAATGGAGTCTTGGTGCTTAGAGTTGATCAAAGAATGCTTGGTGTGCTCCTCCAGGGGTCCCTTTTATAGCCCCAAGGCAGCTAGGAGCCGTTGGAAGCAATCCAGGAAGGCAATTTTTGCCTTCTGTCGGGTGGCGCACCGGACAGTCCGGTGCACCATCGGACATCCCCTGTTCACTGTCCGGTGCAGATTGCTTTCCTAAATTGGTGCAGTCGACCGTTGAAGATTTGGAGCCGTTGGCGCACCGGACAGTCCGGTGCCCCCATCCGACCGTTGGCTCGGCCACGCGTCACGCGCGGATTGCGCGGCCGATCGTTGGCTCACCGGATAGTCCGGTGCACCATCGGACAGTCCGGTGATTTTTAGCCGTACGCTTGTTGACTGCTTCCCGAAAGCGGCGACTTCGCCGCAGACGACTCACCGGACAGTCCGGTGCACCACCGGACAGTCCAGTGATTTTTAGCCGTACGCCGTCGTCGAGACCCGAGAGCAGGTTGTTCATCGGGACTGGTCCTGGCACACCGGACATTGTCCGGTGCACCACTGGACACTGTCTGGTGCATCACCGGACAGTCCGGTGCACCCAGACCGAGCAGCCTTTTGGCTGAACACAGCCAACTTAACTCCAACGCGATTTCTCCTATTTCTAGCACTTAGACACAATACATTAGTCTTCAAAACAATGTACTAAGTCTAGAAACATACCTTTAATCTTGATTTGCACTTCTTGAGTCTTTGGCACAAATATAACTCAAGGTATTTGTGTGGAGCACTTAATCACCAAAATCTTAAAGAAATGGCCCTAAGGGCACATTTCCCTTTCAGTTTCAAATGAGCCAAACCAGGCTTTGATACCACTTGTAGGAAACAGGTGACGCCTAAGAGGGGGGGTGAATTAGGACTTCTAAAACTTTTACTTAACTAGGCCACAAATAAATCCCTAGAGCAAAACCTATGCAAATAATCAAACTAGAATGTGCAAACTAGGTTTTGTCTAAGTGTTGCTATCTCTACTGCAATGGCTAACTTTCAATCTACATTGTATAAGTATGAAAGACAAGATTGAAATTTAAATGCTTAATATAAATGCGGAAACTTAAAGAGCAAGGTAGAGATGCAAACTCTCGTGGATGACACCGGTATTTTTACTGAGGTATCCGGAACCACGCAAGGTCCCGACTAATCCTCGTTGGTGCCCCTACACAAAGGGAAGCCCATGCGAGGACCAAGCACCTCGGTCGAGTAACTCCATAGAGAGCCACGGGCCTTCTCCACATGCAAATGGTGCTCCACTTCCGGCTCCTCTCGGACGCTCCCCGCCGTCTCCACTATCGAGATTCCGGCCAAAAATGTCGCGGGCCTCGTTCCCTCCGATACACGGTGGCGGCCGTGACACAAACGCGGTTGTCACGGTCTTGCAAGACTCTCGCCCCACTTGGTACAATTACAACGGCTCACGCAAGAGCCGAGGGGTTGTGTGGTTTTGCAAAACTCACTCAACTAACTAGGGTTCACCTAGAGCAAGCGCTAAAGCGGTCTAACTAACCTAAGCACTTCGCAAAGCACCTACACTAATCACTGAGTGATTCTATTAAGAACTTGGGTGTTTGAGCTCTTGGAAATGTGCACTATATGCCTTGGTATGTTGCTTGGGCTCCCACACCTCCAAATGGCCGGTTGGGTGAAGTATATATAGGCCCCAACTCAAATATAGCCGTTGGAAAGCAGTTTTGCAGCTTTCTGCGGCGCACCGGACTGTCCGGTGGTGCACCGGACTGTCCGGTGGTGCACCGGACATGCCGCATGTACTAGCCGTTAAAAGTAGCCGTTGGAGCTTCCGAAGATGGCGCACCAGACATGGCACACCGGACGGTCCGGTGTGCACCGGACGGTCCAGTGTGCACCGGACATCCCATGCCCGCTTGTCATATTTTGGCCATAACTTTTAGCTCCGAACTCCGATTTCGATGATCTTGTACTTTTTGGAAAGCTTATGAAATTCTATATATCCCAGAGTTGAAGACATATCAGTTTGAGCAAATTTGGCATACCGGACAGTCCGGTGTGCACTGGACACCCCATATAATGCTGCAGTTTTTTCAGCAATTCTGACTTCGTATTGTGGGCATAACTTTTAGCTCCGAACTCCGATTTTGATGATCTTATACTTTTTGGAAAGCTTATAAAATTGTCTACATCTCAGAGTTGAAGCCATGTCAGTTTGAGTAGATTTGATTGTGTGAAACACTTCCAATTCAGTCAGCCCTTCCTCACAATTTTGTCAACTTTACTTTTGTTTTGTAGCTTTGTATCTCACTTCTACTTCTTGATGTGTTGGACTCTTAGCATGTACAAAGTGTCTTCAATGTGACTTTGTAATGTCTTATATGGGTATTATAATGTCTTCTTTGAGGTGTTGCATCCTCAGAGCCTCAGTCCAATCCACTTCGCATCCTGTGAACTACAACACACAAACACTTGGAAAATACATTAGTTCACAGGTTGTGTTAATCATCAAACACCAAAATCTATTAAGCCAAATGGCCTAGGGTCCATTTTCCTTACACAGATACACCATCAACTCCTATAGCTTGTTGTTTTCCAGGAAAAACTACATGCTTCAATTTGTCTGTGCTTTTCTTCTCGTTGTCAGGGATGATCTGTTCAGCATAGAAGACCTGTGCAGCACGATTAGCAAGGATCCACGGGTCATCTTTGTAACCTACCTTATTTTGATCCAGAACTCGCACCCCATATTTGTCTATCGTGACATGTTTGTCTTCAACCCATTGACATTGGAAAACTGAGATATTAAATGTACCATAGTCTAGTTCCCATATGTCCTCAATAAAGCCAAAATATGTAATAGTATGACCAGTTTCATCGTCTATGGCCTCGCATCGAACGCCGCTGTTTTGTGATATGCTTCTTTTGTCCTTGGACTTGGTACAAAATGTGAATCCACTAATGTCATATGTTTGCCATGTCGTGACCTGGTGTGATGGTCCAGATGCCAACCCCTTAATAGTTTGTTCTTCTATTGTATCTCCGTGTTGAATGTCCTTCACAATTAGCCATGTGTTGAACCGCAGCTTATGTCGATTCATTACCCAATCATTTGTTTGCCCAGGATTTTGCTCGCGAAGCTCATTGATGTGTTGTTGGATAAATGGCTCCATTATCTCTAGCTGATGTAGGATGTTGTGATGTGCCTCAAGTATTGTATTATAATCCAGTGGGATGAAGGATTTTCGTCCCATCCTACCGCTTCCATATAGTCTACCCTCGTGTCGTGACGGAGGCAGACCTATTGCAACCTGGTCTTTTAGTATACTATTGCAAAATGGTCCTCCCGACTCAATAGCCTCTTTGGTACAGTACCCCTCTATCATGGATGCCTCGGGACGAGCACGGGTTGATACATAACCATTCAGTATTGACATGAAACGCTCGTACATCCACATTTCGTGCAAGTAGATAGGACCCAATGCCTCTATTTGTGATACCAAGTGCACCACAAGGTGCACCATAATATCAAAGAACGATGGAGGTAAACACATCTCAAACTGTGATATTATCTCCACTGTGAATTCCTGAAGAGATGCTAACTCATCCCGGTCAATTACCTTCTGTGAAATTCTATTGAAAAAGTAGTACAACCGTGTGATTGCCATCTTTAAAAATAAAGGATTTATAGCCCTGATGGCAATAGGTAGGAATGTAGTTAACATGACATGACAATCATGTGAGTTGTAGTTGGTGACCGTCAGGTCTTTCATTGACACAATACTCCGTATGCTAGAACAGAATCCGGATGGGACTCTCAAATTCTTAAGCCAAACACACATCGCATGTTTCTCATCTACATTAAGATTGTAGCTTGCTGCCGGGAGATGGTACTTCCCATTTTCTTGAAGAACAGGATGTAGTTCTTTTTTATGCCTAAATTTACCATGTCCACGCGTGAATTGGGCCCTTCTTTTGTTTTGCCCTTTATGTCTAGCAAGGTGCCAATTATGCTTTCAAAAATGTTTTTCTGAACGTGCATACCATCGATTGCATGTCGCACATCAAACTCTTTCCAGTAAGGCAAGTACTCGAAGAAAATAGACTTCTTTTTTAATATAGCCCCCAAAGCTGGTTTGGCATCCTTCCTTGTTTTCCCATCTTTTGTCTTCTTCCCGAAAACAAAGTTCATATTCTTGACTATTTCAAAAACTTTATGACCTCTATTGTTACCCGATGGAGGAGTAGAATGCAGTTCACCATTATTGTCGAAGTACTTATCCATCTTTTGCATGTGGTACCAGTGTCCTTCCAATAAAAGCGTTTGTGCCTCATGTACACTATCTTCTTAGATGTAGCAAGGGACGCGTAAGCAGTTTCATCAATACATATTGTGCAACCAACCTTTCCCTTGAACTGGCCTGATAATGTGAAGAGAGCAGGGTAATCGTTGATCGTAACAAAAATAATTGCTCTTAGTGTGAACGAATCTTTACGATACTCATCCAACATTTGAACACATGTTTCCCACAGTATTTTCATATCCTCCATTAAGGGTGTAACACCCTGAATTTGGGGGTATAAAATTTCTTTTCAAATATCCACCAAATTCAGGTGTTACTCCCTCAGCTCTTCGCTTTCCTTCTCTTTTTCCTAAAAGTGGAGAATTATTTTATTTTATATCTAGGTGTAAGCTTAGTAAAATAAAACCTCAGAGGTGCTTGAGTGTTGCATTCATGCCGATGCATAGTGTTTATGAGTGCAAAATGTTATCAAAACATGTTAAAATATCTCGAGGATGTTCCCGAGAGTTTTTTGGAATCTTTAGAACTTTCTTCGGGTACTAAATATGAATTTTAGCCTTTCTAATATTTAAATGCCTAAATTTAGTATTTCGAAAACACGATAACATATATTTCTTCCTCTCGTCGAGTTTGTTCTAGATCTCATGTCCTTTTCGCGGGATAATTAAAATGTATTTCCTCGCAAACATCGTGTGCTCGTGTTTACCCTCGTCGTATTCGCAATCGCCTCTCTCGCTCGGTCGCAACACAGTTGATGACGAGTTTGGCAACCTCCTCCTGTGTTCCCTTTTATACAACCACCCAGCCGTCACATAACCTCTAGTCTCCTTCCCCAGATCCAAATCACGCAGAAGCTATCGTTTCTGCACATGGCGGTTCCCGATCGCGATTTGTTCCCGTGCTTCGAGGAATCGACGATCAAGATTCGGCGATCAAGTGATCTAGCTCTTCAAGTTCCACGAGGCTGAAGACCCTGAGCATCTGTTTGGTGAAGGCAAGTGTCCTCTGACCCATTATGTCCCATTTACTTTATAATTCACTGTCCCGCATACTATGAACAACCTAAGGATTGACTAGCTTTCTATCTACCTGGTCCTTGATTACCTTTTGGGCTACTATGGTTAGATTCATGCTATTGCTTTACTTTAATCAATGAACATGATGTGAACATTTATGATACGATGTTGTCATTATGATTATGATGTTGGACTGGTGATACTTTAGGGGGCTCGAGCGGTTTCTCGAGTGCCTCTCCGTAAGGACCTGTTCGTTGGACGACCGCCCGGGAAAACAGTGCAACCATGAGGGTGGAATGGGATGCCCTTAGCTAAATAATTAGAGGAACTGGGTGTAGTTTGCTTTGCCGTCGTGCCGTCAATGGGGCTCGGTGTATGCGGCTCGCTCTGCCGAGGGTGGATTGCCCCTTGGGGAGGAGTGCAGTACATTTAGGAAACCTAACGGGCGGCTACAGCCTCAGGGAATCTTTGTAAAGGCTTCGTAGTGAATCCCTGGCCATTCACCTCGGGAGTGAATAAGGGTCTTGCAAGCCCGGGCTAGAGAGGGAATCACGACTTGTGGGTAAAGTGCGCAACCTCTGCAGAGTGTTATGAAACTGATATATCAGCCGTGGCGGTTATGAGTGGCCAAGGGAGCTCCATTGATTAGAGATACTTGATCAGAGATGGTTGGTTTAAAGGTGGTGATGAGGATGATGGTTGTGATTATGATTATGGTAATGGTAAGTGGTACTCTTTCTGTTTGGAAAGGGTACTTTTGGGTTAACAACTTGGGTTAATATTAAAACCTGGCTCTCTACTAGTAATAATTACCTGATCAACTAAAAGCAACTGCTTGACCTTAACCCCACATAAAGCTAGTCCACTACAGCCAAACGGGACATTTGTTGAGTACGTTGATGTGTACTCACCCTTGCTTTCACAAAACACCAGGTTGCCTTTGGTGCAATCTATGCTCAGGTAAAGAAGAAAGAGAACAGTGTCGAGGCGGATCTCCAGGAGTTCCTGGACTTCGACGAGTTCGAGGATTAGGCTAGCGACCTCCCCCAGTCAGCTGCCTGTGGTGGGTTGTTTACATCGGCTACGTTTCAATTCTGTGTACTTTGATTTATATTATGTAAATGGCTCTAGTCTGTAATATTATTACTTACTCTTTATTGTAATTCAAAGCATTGTGCTATGATGAGTCATTTATGTAATCGCTATGTACGTGAATTACTGATCCTGGCACATACATGGTTCGCATTCGGTTTACCTTCAAAACCGGGTGTGACATAAGTGGTATCAAAGTTGTGCTGACTGTAGGACCGCTGACCTAGAGTAGCATTGGCCGTTTTAAGGACTTATTGACTTTTACTTCACCCCATCCTTGATGCTGCTTCAAAATATTAGTCACCTCGACTAATTCTATGTTATGCTTCTATATATCACCTTGCCAAATGTATTTTGTTCTAATATTGTCTATGCTTCACCTATTCATTCTATTAGATTTGATCTCACTCTTGTGCTTATGACATCTTTGTAGATGCCCCCTGATCATAACCTTCTTGTCTTTTGGGATTCTTTTTGTCTTCCATTATTAAATTGCTACCATTTGACCATATCTATTCCATTGGTATTGACTTGCTGCATCTTTTGGATTCTTCCATACCCTTATCCCTTAATTCAAATACTTAACCCTGAAAACTCTGTTGCCCATTTAAACAATCTAGTTTATATTTTTCATGCCCTTCCTGTCTTTTGAGATCCCTTTCTATTCTGTTGTTAAGTCATTATCTTTCGATAATTTCTATGCCCTTGGTCTTAGTATGCTCGTATCCTTGGAATCTTACATACTCTTATATTCTTATGTATGCTTATTTTCATACCCCAATAACTGTTCAAGACATTTTAGTTAACATGTCCTTAACCACCCCTGTTTCTTAACGGTCCATGAGCGATCATTTTATGTTGCCCATCCTTGGTGATCTCATTGTTCCTTTATAACTTCTCTCGATAATGAATTCTTACTTCAACCATTCTATTGCACCCTCACCTATCTTACCTTGATTATTTTCTCCACTTCGCCATTTCGCAAGTCTTGCCTTAACTCTATCCTTTGTTATGCCTTTCATTATTATCACCTTTGTCTTTGACACCTCTATACCTTACCTTGATGCCTATCTTATACCTGCGCTCCAAAACCTTCTCTCTTTCGTCTCAATTTTAAACATTGAAGGTTACCTATTTTCCCTCAGTTGCATCCTATTCCTTGTCGCTTGCGAGTTTTTAACTCCACCCTTTGTTATTTGTTACTACCTTTACCTTCACCGTCTCTCCATCTTACCTTGATGACTATCTTATGTTTGTTATTTAAAGTTCCCTCTCTAATCTCAATTCGAGGGAAGTGTTTTACTTATCTTGCCCTTGGTCGAAACCTCGTCTTCGCTAGGTGTGAGTCTTATCTTAACTCCATTCTTTGTTGTACTCATACCACTGGCTCTTCTATGCCTTCATCTTTTCTCATATACCCTTGTCTGTTATCGCCTTTGACCCTTGCGATATCTATGTCTTCTACCTAAATGCTTACCTCAAGCTTATATTTTAAAAGCCTCCCCTTTCCTTCAACCCAGTTTGAGAGTTGCGGGTTACCTATCTCTCCCTTGATTTCTTTTCACTTCTTGTCGCCTTACGAGTTTTGTCTTAATTCCATCCTTTGCTATGTGTTTTATTTGCTATCACCATCTCCTTGTCATCCATCGATCTTGCCTTGATACTCATCTTTATGCTGGCTCTTTAAAATCTCCTCTCTTCCACCTCAATTGGAGAGTGGCAATTTACCTATCTGGCCCATGGACGTACCCTCTCCTTTTCCATTCGCATGTCTTGTCTTAACTCCATCCTTTGTGGTATTTATATTCTTGGTTCTTATGCACATTTACCTCCTCTCCTACATCCTTGTCCGTTATCACCTTTAAACCCTCGTGATACCTATGCCCTTGCCCACATGCTTATCTTGAACCTACCCTTTAAATCCACCTCTTTTTCATCGCTGTCGGAGGATAATACCTCACCTACTTCACCATTGATTGCTTTCCCTTCTTTGATGCCTCACAGGTTTTGTCTAAATACATCATTTGTTGTGTGTTTGTCCGTTATCACCTTAACCCTTGTCATCCTTCGATCATTACTTTGATGCTTGTCATGTACCTGCATTTTAAAGCCGCCTCCCCCATTTCATTTCAAGAGTGTTGTCTTACCCCTCCCCGCTCTTGTTCGTTCCCTATTCCTATGTCGCGTTGCAAGTCTTAGCTTTTGTTTGATATCGTCCTTACCTTCCTAATATCTAGATCTTTCCATGATGCTTATCCTATGCCTACCTTTTGAAACATCACCTTTCCCATCTCGATTTGAGAATGGTGTTTACCTACCCTGCCTTGGTTGCATTTTCTCCCTTGTAACTATGATCCTTGCTTTAGCTCCATCCTTTATTATGCTCATGCCCCTCCATGTCTTATTATTCCCCTTGCCTTTTATTGGCCTTAGAGTAGTTTCCCTTTTTAAGGAAAGACCACCATTTAATTAAAAGTTACGTATAGCAACGAGATGTTTGTTGTTGTATGCTTGTGCTGTTTGTCTTTGTGTTATGACTAATTTGCTTCTTTGTGATGAGTGTTGGTGTGTTGTGGCCCCGGGTCCGCAATGACATCAGTTTACCAGGTAAGTGCCATATAGTTAATTAGTTGGTTTCTCCCCCTACTCTCTCTAATCCGTCTATACTTACCTTTTCTCGCTACCCTTTCCTCTTGCACTTGTCCGGTCGGCATCCTCCAACTCCTTCAAATCAGTCAAGATCAGAGTCGGTAGCATCTTCATCAAGTGTGTATCAACGCTCCTGTTAAGGGGTTAGCCGCTAACCCCAATGAAGACAATGCGATCCACGTCAACCAACAAGATCAGAGTGGCGCAACGAAAGCGTGTGTGGGTCCAACCCATAGGTCCAAGAGATCTTCATGAATTGCATCAATCGGTCTCAAGCACCTGAAGGTCAAAGCAACCAGTCCGCAAGTTAAAGCTGACAGAGTCAAAGCTGGGTTAGAAGAAGCTATGAAAGACTAATAAACCAATCTCATTTTCTTGCTAGCCTCTTCTTGAATCTCGAGGACGAGATTCTGTTAAGGGGGTTAGATCTGTAACACCCTGAATTTGGGGGTATAAAATTTCTTTTCAAATATCCACCAAATTCAGGTGTTACTCCCTCAGCTCTTCGCTTTCCTTCTCTTTTTCCTAAAAGTGGAGAATTATTTTATTTTATATCTAGGTGTAAGCTTAGTAAAATAAAACCTCAGAGGTGCTTGAGTGTTGCATTCATGCCGATGCATAGTGTTTATGAGTGCAAAATGTTATCGAAACATGTTAAAATATCTCGAGGATGTTCCCGAGAGTTTTTTGGAATCTTCGAAACTTTCTTCGGGTACTAAATATGAATTTTAGCCTTTCTAATATTTAAATGCCTAAATTTAGTATTTCAAAAACATGATAACATATATTTCTTCCTCTCGTCGAGCCTGTTCTACATCTCATGTCCTTTTCGCGGGATAATTAAAATGTATTTCCTCGCAAACGTCGTGTGCTCGTGTTTACCCTCATCGTATTCGCAATCGCCTCTCTCGCTCGGTCGCAACACAGTTGATGACGAGTTTGGCAACCTCCTCCCGTGTTCCCTTTTATACAACCACCCAGCCGTCACATAACCTCTAGTCTCCTTCCCCAGATCCAAATCGCGCAGAAGCTGTCGTCCCTGCACATGGCGGTTCCCGATCGCGATTTGTTCCCGCGCTTCGAGGAATCGACGATCAAGCTTCGGCGATCAAGTGATCTAGCCTTCGAGTTCCACGAGGCTGAAGACCCTGAGCATCTGTTTGGTGAAGGCAAGTGTCCTCTGACCCATTATGTCCCATTTACTTTATAATTCACTGTCCCGCATACTATGAACAACCTAAGGATTGACTAGCTTTCTATCTACCTGGTCCTTGATTACCTTTTGGGCTACTATGGTTAGATTCATGCTATTGCTTTACTTTAAAAAATTAACATGATGTGAACACTTATGATACGATGTTGTCATTATGATTATGATGTTGGATTGGTGATACTTTAGGGGGCTCGAGCGGTTTCTCAAGTGCCTCTCCGTAAGGACCTGTTCGTTGGATGACCGCCTGGGAAAACAGTGCAACCATGAGGGTGGAATGGGACACCCTTAGCTAAATAATTAGAGGAACTGGGGTGTAGTTCGCTTCGTCGTCGTGCCGTCAATGGGGCTCGGTGTATGCGGCTCGCTCTGCCGAGGGTGGATTGCCCCTTGGGGAGGAGTGCGGTACATTTAGGAAACCTAACGGACGGCTACAGCCTCAGGGAATCTTTGTAAAGGCTTCGTAGTGAATCCCTGGCCATTCACCTCGGGAGTGAATAAGGGTCTTGCAAGCCCGGGCTAGAGAGGGAATCACGACTTGTGGGTAAAGTGCGCAACCTCTGCAGAGTGTTATGAAACTGATATATCAGCCGTGCTCGCGGTTATGAGCGACCAAGGGAGCTCCATTGATTAGAGATACTTGATCAGAGATGGTTGGTTTAAAGGTGGTGATGAGGATGATGGTTGTGATTATGATTATGGTAATGGTAAGTGGTACTCTTTCCGTTTGGAAAGGGTACTTTTGGGTTAACAACTTGGGTTAATATTAAAACCTGGCTCTCTACTAGTAATAATTACCTGATCAACTAAAAGCAACTGCTTGACCTTAACCCCACATAAAGCTAGTCCACTACAGCCAAACGGGACATTTGCTGAGTACGTTGATGTGTACTCACCCTTGCTTTCACAAAACACCAGGTTGCCTTTGGTGCAATCTATGCTCAGGTAAAGAAGAAAGAGAACGGTGTCGAGGTGGATCTCCAGGAGTTCCTGGACTTTGACGAGTTCAAGGATTAGGCTAGCGACCTCCCCCAGTCAGCTGCCTGTGGTGGGTTGTTTACGTCGGCTACGTTTCAATTCTGTGTACTTTGATTTATATTATGTAAATGGCTCTAGTCTGTTATATTATTACTTACTCTTTATTGTAATTCGAAGCATTGTGCTATGATGAGTCATTTATGTAATCGTTGTGTACGTGAATTACTGATCCTGGCACGTACATGGTTCGCATTCGGTTTACCTTCAAAACCGGGTGTGACAAAGGGCTCCAAAAATACGTCCATATCAACTCCAAGTTGTGTAGGTCCAGAAATAAGAATGATTAACAAAATGTACTTTCGTTTCTTCATCAACCATGGAGGAAGGTTGTATATGGTGAGGATCACCGGCCATGTGCTATGCTTACTGCTCCTCTCAGCAAATGGATTCATTCCATCGGTAATCAGTGCGAACCTAACATTTCTTGGTTCATCGGCAAAGTCTCGATGATTGTCATTGAAATCTTGCCACTGCTTCCCATCGGCTGGATGTCGAAGCTTCCCATCATTTTTGTGCTCATCAGAAGCATGCCAACTCATAAGTTTGGCATCCTCGGGGTTAGCGAACAAACACCTCAATCGATCAACGATGGGGAGGTACCACAACACCAAAGCAGGAATCTTTTTGAGCGCATAATAGTCTACTTTCTTTTCTTTGCTCGTGGATTTTGAAGTCTTCTTTTGGGCTTTCTTTCACTTCTTGCCCTTAGACATGGATGCAACACACTCATCCTCTCGATAGTCTTTATTCGTCTTGTACCTACTTGCATTACACTTTGGGTAGCTCTCCAAGTCTTTATAATCATCGCCTCGATAAAGGATACAATGATTTCTACACGCGTGGATCTTCTCCACATCCATAGCGAGCGGACTGATTAGTTTATTTGCATAGTACGTGTTAGCAGGCACTTTGTTCTCCTTTGGAAGCATGTCTGCGATGATATTCAAGAACGAGTCAAAGCCAGCATCAGACAGACCATATCTAGCTTTTAACATCAACAGCTTTAACATAGACCGGAGCGTCGTGAACTCTTTGGTACAACCCTTAGACTCATCGTACAAAGGCTCTTCTGCTGCTTTCTTCAGGGACTCCATACCTTTCTTGAAGAACATCGATGGATCCGTATGATGATGCAACATTGCCTCTAACAATTCTGCATCTTCCTCGTCAATAACATTCGGCAAAACATGAGTTCTATCATGTTCGCTTCCTTCACAGTAACCATGATCAGTAACATTTGGCATTACATGTTCGCTCTGTGGAAGAGGTGGGTGTGTCTCATGAACAAACTGAAATCTTTCGTCCTTAGCGGCTTTAGTCGTATAAGGCGCACTACTACCCTCTCCATGCTTTGTCCAAACTGTGTAATCCTTCACAAATCCTCGGCATACCAGATGAGATATGATTTGGTTTGTGTCATCAAATACAACAACATTTTTACAGTCCATGCATGGACAATATATGTGATTTGTCTTTGTTCTCCAAGCATGTTCCGTAGCGACATCAATAAACCTATGGACCTCGGATATGTATGACAGATCTAGCCTTGATAAGTTATACATCCATGATGTCCTCTCTATCACTACCTGTAAAAAGTAACAGAAAATTAAACACACCATAACACTTGTAAATTGGCAAAGAGAAAAAAGCTAACATTTCCTATCAACCAAGGAACGATGCATATGTATGATGGATTTAGTGCACATGATGCACGATGCACGTCGATTCAGTTCTAGAGACGTAAGATCTGAGATGGATAGTCATGATTTAATATGTGCACCATGTGCACAAAGCTTTCATGTACACACTTCTCTCTCACATGGTATAAAAGCATAGATACAAAATTTGGCTAAAATGGTAAATAATATGAACAAAAATTGAAAATGAAACATAAAACCAACCTTTCTTAGCAACCTTCCTCCAAAAAATGAAGATCAAAACCTCAATCCTTGTATTTTATATAATCTGGACCTCCAAAATCGCCTCCAATGGAAGTTGGCTGCGAGCTAGCTATTCCTGTCGGGGGTGGGGGGTATTTATAATACAAATTTCACAGGCGGCTTGCTTAAGAAACCGTCAGTGAAAAACATAGCACTGGCGGTAGTCTTACAAACTGCCAGTGGAAACCGTCTTTCCACTGGCGGCACCTTAACTCAGCCGCCTGTGGAGACTGTTTCATGTTGAAAAGTTGTGTCTTTTCAACTGTCCCTGTAGCCTTAACTCAGCCATGTGTGGAGACCGTTTCATGTTGAATAGTTGTGTCTTTTCAACTGTCCCTGTCCCTGTAGAATTGAAATGACAATCGCCGAACACGAAGCGGCGACTTTTGACTCCTCTTTGCTCCTCGAAGTTCGAGTAAACGACGATTCAGTTCTTGATTTGAATGTATTTAAATGGTCATCGACCACATTTCCATTCATCGCAACTCAGAAAAAACAGGCACATTTCCACATTTCCATTCATCGCCACAACGCCTAGCTTTACCCATGTCGACATCACCGAGTGATTCCTCTGCTTCTTTTGTCTCCCATTCTTCTAGCCGTGAACCAACCCTAGAGTGGGATCCTATAGCGGCATATGAAAAATAGGCACCTTTGCACTGGGATGCAGATGGATGGGACTTTGCAGTTGCATTGGAATTCGACGGCGACCCCACTGACGGGGATGACCTCTAGTTCCTCGTTGATGGGGAGCTGGACTCCGACACCAGCACTGAGTGGTCTTGGGAGTACGATGGAGAATCGTCAGATGTGGAGTCCTTGGACAACGATGACGACCTGATGTCTGGACATTGGATGTGCATGGTCTCCTCAGACGACGAAGATGACGAGAACAACGACGACGGCAGCAGTGACTACGGCAGCAGTGATGAGGACAGCGACGGCAGTGGCGACGATGACGGCGATGATGATGGCAGGGCAAGCCAATGCGATGAGATGCCTCCCAGCAAGCATCGTTGGCTACATCATGATAGCTTATTCTGGTAGGAAAAGTAGTTTGTACTGGATGACAATCCTTTTAAATGAATAAAGCAGTTCTTGTTGCTTAAGGAACCGCTAGTGAAAAAGATTCTAAAATTTTGAAAAAAGGCAGGAAAACTTATACTGGCGGGCTACTAAAGAAAACCGCCAGTGATAATATTTCCACAAGCGGTGTCTTAAGCAGTCCGCCTGTGAAAAATCATGTTTCTACATGCGGTTTCTTAAGCAAACCGCCAGTGCTAATATTATTTACACTGGCGGGCTACTAAAGAAAACCGCCAATGATAATATTTCCATAAGCGGTGTCTTAAGCAGGCCGCCTGTGAAAAAATCATGTTTCCACATGCGGTTTCTTAAGCAAACCGCTAGTGCTAATATTATTTACACTGGCAGGCTACTAAGGAAAACCGCCAGTGATAATAACATTTCCACAAGAGGTGTCTTAAGCAGGCCGCCTGTGAAAATTCCACTTGCGGTTTTTTAATGTATTGGGACATATATGCGACCCAATGGTTTTCGCCGCTCTAGACGTCCTAGTATATCCCAGCCGCTCTAGCCACCGTTGTCGCTCCAGCCGCCGACGTCCCTCTCCTTCGTTGTCATTGCCGGATCCGCCCTCCCTCCGTCGTCCTAGCCAAAGTGAAGTAGGTGGTGGGCTCAACCGTCGACTCTGCACACCGCGCGCCAGACACCAGATCTAGGTGAACTGCTTAGTTCCTCCATTTTACCATTGCTATCTGCCCTCGTGCCTCCATTTTAATGTATTAAATCACTCTTCTTTTTCGGCGCAGTTCTTGCATAAGTTTGCCCAACCTGGCAATTCATTCACTGATTCTTGTTCCCCAGACAAACCTACGCGTGACAAGAGAACTGCACCTATTCAGTACAACCTACGCAAGAAGCGTGCCAAAACCACTTCCACGGTAAGTTCTTTTGTGCATAACTTATCTTGTTTCTTATGTCCTCTGTTTCAGAAATTGTTAAATGCGCCTTTGTATTCATTGACCTACAGCAAGTTCTTATCTTGTTTCTTTGACTACGGCAAGTTCTTGTTTCTTTTACTACATGTCCTCTGTTCCAAATAGTTATGTGCATGTGCAACTTGCCGACAGATGAGTTCGTCGGACCGTGCTAGTTGGGATCCTATGACAACTAAAATATTCATTGACCTATGCATCAATCAGAAGGACCTTAATAACTTCAATAGCATGGGCTTAACTAAATATATATGGCAACAAGTGTATCGCAGCTTTAGAGAGCAGACTGGTCTTGATTATGACAACAAAAAACTGCAAAACAAATTGAACTTGCTTCGAAGGTCTTTCCAGCAGTGGCAATACTTGCAGAACCATACTGGGCTTGGCCTTGAACCAAGGACTGGTGATATAGCAGCAGATGATTCATACTGGGGGACCCAGGAAGGGGTACATTGTTTATGAATTGATTACAAGTTTTTTTATTTTATGGACCAATACTAAATCTGCACTATGTTCAAACGCAGGATCCTAGTCCTCAGGGCAGTCGAGGAAAACCACCACCCTTTCTTGATGAGCTTTACACTTTGTTTGGTCGAACCACATACGACAGGGGCAATTTGATTAGTGTTGGAGGTGTCCACGAACCCTTGTGAAGCTATGGCAGCCACGGTACTCCTGATGACGGTGTGGGTTGCTCGTCCAAAAGGATCAGAGAAGCCACAGTGGATAGCCCCCCTAAGAAAAATATGAGTTTGGAAGATCACATTGCTAATATTTTTTATTGCATTAGCATCAGAAACCAGCTGGACTTGAAGAAGACTCTTAATCGTGGAAACGAAGAAGTTGTCGAAGTTGTGCGACTCTTAAAGAAAGATGGACATGAAGAAGACTCTGATTTGTACTTCATGGCAAATATTCTTTGCAAAAACAATATAAATAGGAAGTTTTTTCTTCAACTAACAAGTAAAGAGGGACGCCTCCATTGGATTAGGTTCCAATGGAATCATATTAATAACAAGTAGCTTGTTTGTGTGGTGTTGTAATAATGCTTTGATACACTGTTAAGTTTTCCCGTCTAGTTTTGAATGTGTGTGTTGTAATTACTCTGGTATTATTTGATGTTTGCGGACATATTGTAGTTCAATTTAATTTATGTGCTTATGCACTTTAGTTTTATAACATACAAATTAAGTATTGTATTTCTTTTTTGAATGGTCTATAATCAAATTGGTGAGTATTGCATTTCTGTTAAATGTAGGCAACTCCGAGATGAGTAGTGCAGAAGACTCCAGCCATAGCGACACGGCAAGTGATGATAGCGCCAACATATTCCAACAAGCTAGTGCAGCGGCGGTTCTAGCTGCTTTCTCTTCTAGTTCGTATACTCTTGCTCCTATGATCAATCTTCATACTCCATTGCCGCACGTGACAGGACGGCAATGGGTGGAACTTAATATGAGGGACTTCAGGAGGTGTCATGACAATTTTCGTATGACTCTAGATTCTTTTAGAGAATTGCATGATACTTTAGTGAGGTATCATGGGTTAAGGTCAACACAAGAGGTGGAGTCATGTGTGTAACACCCGGCTTTAAGGAACAAAGCCAGGTGCATCTCATACATGCGCCAAGAAGACAACATATATAATAACAGAGTGTATAGAGATAAATGTCATAAAACATCAGAGTATTTATTACATAGCGGAAGACTTATTACAAAATGAAATAATAAAGATAAAATAAACTAAGGATCGTCGGCGCCAATGTCGACCGGAAATGCCACCTAGATCAGATCGAACTCCTCAGTGTTAGGCGGCTCCTCCTGAACCACCTGATCATCTCCTGTGGGGGGGTGTGAGACAGCAAGGGTGAGCTCACACATGATCATAGCTCAACAAGTTGTGGGGAACCAGTGGGCATAAACTCACAAAGGTGTGAGTTCATGTGATGTGTAAGGCTTAATCAATGACAGGGGTTAAAGCTGAGCATTGCTTTTAAGTAGTTGGTCAAAATTTTATTAGCAATTACTAAGTGTAAGTAAATACCAAACCATAAGTAAAGTAATAGAACAAAATTAATAATAAACCCATGCAATGCAAATGACAAAATTGAATTTAAGTTCCATAATTTAAACATCAGAGAGTCCTGAGCTGCTCATGACCGCGAGCTCGGCTAGTATACCAGTTTTACACTCTGCAGAGGTTGTACCCTTTACCCACAAGTCATGTTACCCATCTGCCAAGGGGTCATGAATCCCATACACCTCTACCTAGGAAGCGCGGCAGGGCAACACTACGAGGCCTTTACAAAGTTCCACTAGCTTCCGAAAACCCGCTACAGTTTATAGGAAGTTCCAATGCAGGGTTCCTGGCTGACTGCCATCCCAGCAAAATCAACCAGGGACCTCCCTACACTGACCACTCCCCTACTGCCCTTGCCCCTTTCGGGTAAGGTAGTCTTCCACTAGCTTTCCTAATTAGTCAGCCAAGGGGTCCCATTCCTCCCTTGTGGTGGCACGTGGTTCTCAAGTTAAGCTCTATGTTCCAATTAACATTAATGATATCAACATGAACATAAACAGAATAACAACAAGAATTGGAACATAGAGGTAATAAATGATTATCCCAAAACCATATAAAGCAATAGCAAACTACCCAAGTGATTCAGGGGTAAACAAGGTAATGAGATAAACAATCTAGGGTGACCTATTGGGTCCCATCAGAATTAACCTATGCATGGATAAGTGATATTAAAGAACATTATTGGGTAAAAAGTGGTCAAGGGCACAACTTGCCTTCAATGAGCTCCTGCTCAGCTACTTCAACCTGCTGCTCACCAGGATCCTCAGCAACGGGCTCTTCTACTCGCCACAATACAAACAAGCACAGTGCATATAGAGAAATTAACATTACACCAAACATATAAACAAAATACACAGAAATATTCTACATATTAAAATAAAAACCTAGGAACTGGAATCATAATTTTCTGAGTTATAGATTTCAAGTTATGCATTTTCAAAGGTTTTATGTGTTTAGAATAAGATTAAGTGTGGAATTAAATTTCTTACTGTTGTCATGATAAAACAGAGACACTAAGTGTTGGAGACTTGTTCTCAAATGCTTCGAGTTAAGAACAAGGCAACATAGAAGGTGTTAAACATTAAGGTCCTTCGTCCTTCGAAACATTACGCCCCTTTGGGAAATAATGCTTTAGGACGAAGGTCACAAGAGACATACCTTCGTAAATATAATAAATAATGCCGAAGGATTCATATAAAGTGTGAAATATAAATATCAACATAGGATCATTTCTATTTTATTAACATAGAGAAACAGAAATGATTTCAAATTACAAATGTACCTTCGGTCCTGAGAGAAGGTAGAAGTACAAACGTGACGCAAAAGTCAATGCCAAGTCAGCGTGAACAGTACGGGAGTACTGTTCATCTATTTATAGACGCGGGACGCAGCCCATGTAAAATTACATCCATGTCCATTACATTTGTTAACGGTTTATGGAAATTTGTCGAGGCCCCCGAAGTCTTTTCATCTTTAAGTCGGTTCCCCCTTTATGCCATCGCGCCGAAGCTTCCCTGCGCACAGCTTCGGCTGCCCTCGACCTTCGTCTGGTTCAGGCTTCGTCCTGGTCGTGCTCCATATCCATAATTCTGAATCCGAAAATACCTGTTCATATAATCCACTTGGAAAACATTGTGAAATCATGTTTTTGAGGACCTTCGGAGGACGAAGGCCCCCAACAGTAGCCCCTCGCAATATTAATTTGTAAATAATAAATTCAGATTGCGATATGGACGAAGGCCTTGAGCCGAAGGTCCGAAAAAACACCTTCCCTTTGCTAGAATAGCAACATTCACTGACAAGCGGGGCCTTTCAATTTTCAACGCCCTAGGCGTATAAATAAGATCACATCGCGAACTCATTTTGTACGCACACTTGCCTTTTGCTTCGGCCCACTAAAATTTTTAGCTCTTGTTCGTTAAGATTTGCTGGTCTTTTTGATTTCGAAGCTTCGGCCTCGGGAACAATTTTTAGCGTTCCGGAAGATGTCTGAAGGCAAGAAGATCCCTGCTGAGACGAAGCTGAAGATCCCTGCTGAGACGAAGCTGAGTCTCGAGGAGGAGAAGAATCTGGGGTTCCTGATAGCGATGGCAGAGACCAATACAGAGAAAATCATGAAGGAGATTCTCGAAGGTCTGTCCGAAGATACTGATGACAGCGACAGCTATGATGTGGAAAGTGGTGGGGAAGAGGCCGAAGATCGACCGTGGCGACCAAGCCACACAGTTTTTGGGAAAACGACCATCAAGCAGAGTCACATTGATAATATGAGGGGGCGATATTTCCGAGACATATCTATTGTGAGAGCTGATGCCGGGGAAAAAACTTCTCCCACCCCCGAAGAAGATGAAGTTGTGATTTTCCGAAGCTTCCTCAAGGCTGGGCTTCGATTCCCCCTGAGCAACTTTGTTGTTGAGGTACTAAAGACATTTCAAGTCCATCTGCATCAAATCACTCCCGAAGCCATCATAAGAATGGGAGTGTTTGTCTGGGCTGCGAGGAGCCAAGGTTTGGAACCGAACGCTAAAAGCTTCTGCAACATTCATGAGTTATTATACGAGACGAAGCCCTGGGGAAAGGAGCAATACCACAACAACTTTGGGTGCTACAGCTTCGGCGCCTGCTCCGGGTCAAGCTGCCCTGTGCCGACCTTTCGGAAGAGGTGGCCCGGAGCCTGGATGACTGAATGGTTTTATGTAAAGAATGATCTAACAGCTCAAGAGAATGTGAAGAGTATCATTATGCACCCAATCTGGCAACGCTTCGGTCTTCGAAGGCCGAAGGTCGAAATGGACGAAGCCGCCGAAGAATGCCAAAGAGCCTTCGGGGTAGTCTGCTCGTTTATTGGGACAAGGGACTTGGTCCAAGAACACATTGCCTTCAGGGTATGGCCACTTGCAGAAAAGTGGGAAATGCCGAAGGAAACCATCAAAGAGTCCGACGAAGGCGGACTAGTCAGATTAAAGTACACATTCAAATATGCAGATAAATTTGTTGAACCTGATGATGACTGGCTGAAAAGCATTGAAACATTAAGTGATGAATTACTTGGGGCATATTCGAAGGCTGAAAATACTGCACTATCAGCAGCCTTCGGAGGCCGAAAAAAGAAGAGACTCAACCGAGTGTTTGATGCAGTCGGGTTCTTCTACCCTGATTATCGTTATCCCATCCGAAGGCAAAAAAGGAAAAACATAACCTCTGAAAAAGAAGAAGCTGCAACTGCTCCTAGCGAGCCAGAACCGAAAGGAAAAAGGTTGAAGGTCCTCACACACCGACCACGCCATATTGAACCAGCTTCGGTGCCTGAGTTCACCGGAGAAATTTCTTCGGCCGCCGAAGCTGAACAGCCAACCTTGCTGCCAGAACAGCCAACCTTGCTGCCAGAAATTGCAAAGATGGCCGAAGCGCCATCCACAGAAAAAATGGAAGAAACGAAAAATCCGACTAAGGAAAAAGCATCAGAAATTTTGAGTCCTGTAGCAAATGTCGAAGCAGCAAAAATCCAAAAGGGTACAATGGTGACCCCAAAAAGGAAGAGAATGGTAAATGTACTAGATGTCTTGGAGACAATTAAGTCTTCAAGCACAACTCCAAAAAAGAGTGTTGAAATTGCTGAAGCTTCTTCTGAAGCTCCGACGCAACAAGCTGAAACTGAAGCTGGGCCTTCAGAGCCCTTCAAGGAGCAAACTTTGGAAGCCGAAGCAATAAAAATACCAGAACCAATTTTAGTTGAAGAAACTGACACTGCCATCCCCGAAGCGCCTGCCAGCATGTGTGATTACATCATACGACATGCTTCGGGGAAAAAACTATCTGAAGAAGAAACTCATGAAGCTAACCATTATGCAAAGGAGCTAAAATATCCAAAGGGGGCAGTAATATTCAATGGGACAAATGAAGATGATTTCTTATACTGCCTGCCTGACAACAAAGAGCTATCTGTCTACCGAGAGATGGCCAGGAGTATTGGTTTCCCGAAGCTTGAATCTGGATTAAGCGCCATGACGAAAGAAGATCTCGCAGACAGTCTTGCGTACAACAGCCTGAAGGTACGGGAATTAAAACCCCCTTATTATTTTTTTACGCAACTCATTCCTTTTTTCTTATATGAATTCTTTTTCATATAGGGCCTGATCCTAAGCAACGCGCTAAGAGCGCAAAAGAGCGCCGAAGATGAAAGTTATGAAATTGCGTTTAATAATTTACGCTCCGAAGTCATCAAACTGAGAAACGAAGCTTTGGAAAAAGATAAAATTCTGCTTACACTGATAGATAAAGTGAAAAAAGACGAAGCTGCTTCAAAGGCCCAAACCGAAACTCAAAAACGCGAGATTAAAGATCTTCAGAAACAGCTGGCTAGAGTTAAAGAGGAGCGCGCGCTTGAGGAAACGAAACGAGAACTTAGTGATTTTATGGTCAGCAAATTGGAATCAAGAGTTAAGGAGCTTCGCACATCTCAGGGGAAATGCTATGTTAAATCTATAGAATGCGTGAATAAAATTAAAACCATCTTCGCTAGCGTCGGCGCCTTTTCCAGCGAAGAGAATTTTTCTCGAGGCAATCCCGAAGATCCGCTGGAATGGATTAGCCACGAAGCAGAGGCCTTCGAAGAGATTCTGAACAGTCGTGGCGACATATGCGCTTTTTCGGGCGCCAGAGGAATTGCTTCTGTCTTAGAGAAGAAAGGTTGCGGGCATATAAAATTTTTAGCTCAGTCCGAAGCTACCTTATCTTCCGAAGATATCAAGGACCCCTCGGCCGAAGCAAGCGTGGTTGGTGGCAAATTTTTTACTGATATCTGGAACGACGGCGGCCGAGGAATGGCGCAAGAGATCATCCAAAGAAGCGAAAAAGGCATTCATGATGCTAGAAAAGTAGCAGAAGCTGCCGAAAGGAGCACGGAGCCCGAAAGACAATTAGGTACCAATTAGTCGTTCTTGTTGCGTTGTAATTTTCATTTTAAACTTTGCTCGCGATTTGTAATAGTAATGAAGAAGTGTTCTCTTCGCTCAGAAACTGTTGAACCAACTGCCGACCCCCACACAAAAGGGGATGAAGAAATTAAACAGATGGCCGAAACTATCATGGACAAGGTTGTTGACCAACTTCTGAATGAAGCCGCCGAAGCAGTATTAAGAGAAGATTAGATACTATTTGGAAAAAACATTTAAAGTGTAATCTATGCAACACTTTGTACATTTGAATGTAATATACAAGTCTCTTTTCATTATTGAATTCTTTACGATGCATGAAATTTTAAATACATACCATTTTTGAGCCTTCGGCGAAAAACACCTTCCCTTCTTTTCATGCTTCGTGAAGAAGACATTCTTCGATAAAATTACTCTGATGAATGATATCCATGCTTCGTGAAAACATTCTCCGAAGCTATATTCCGAAGCTATACAACTTTGATATTGATCTGATAAAATTCGCCCACGTTTCGTAAAAATATTCTTCGAAACTGTATTCCGAAGCTATACAATTTCGATGTCACTTTCTCAAAGCATCCTTTCGAAGGTTGAGAGTATCCCCTTCTCTTGCCAAATGCAATATGATGTATGATGCTTATGCTATGCAAAATGATGAGATGATGTTATGTTATGCATGTGTCATTTGTTCCGAAGATACACATAAAATATATTCGTAAGCTCTGCATTCCCTTAGGAACGTCTTTGGAGCTTCTTCGTCTTTTACTTAGACGGTTTCAGCGTTGACTTTTCGCTGTAAGCCTCCCTTAGGAGCTTCTTCGCCTTTTACTTAGGCGGTATCAGCGTTGACTTTTCGCTGTAGGCTCTGCATTCCTTTAGGAACGACTTCTGAGCAGAAAACTTACACTGCGCTCCCTTTGGAACGGCTTTTTGTGACTTCATAAACTTACTCTGCGTTCCTTAGAACGACTTTCTGCTACTCCGAAGGATTTTTGATCCGAAGGTCCTCCTTGGTAACGGAAAAAGTTTTAGGCTTCAGCAACTTAGGCTTGTGGAGCAAATAGATTTTCCTCGTAGGAAACAACGAAATTATTACATGAAAACTATCAATGTTTTTTGCTTCACAGAAAATAAAACTGAATAGAAAAGACTGCTATCAAAGGTAGGATATGTCAATAAATGTGCTTCGACTCTGGCACAGTGCTGTTGACTGTGCGAGCTTCGGACTGTTCTCTGAAATCCCTCTGATGTGGAGCGTATTGACTCCCTTCTGGCTGTTGACCTTGCTGCAATGGAGGTGGAGGCGGAAGCTGCTGCCAGGAAGCTTGAGGTTGACTTGCCGAAGCTACAGAAGCTGCAGGGTGGTTGTCTATGTATTGTGGGATATAAGGCGGATGATACGAAGCAGTATGCATGACCTGCTTCGGCTGAGCTTGTTGTGATGCAGCTTCGGCTATTTCCTTTTGCTTCTGGATTGTAACATGGCACGTCCTAGTGGTATGGCCCTTGCCTTCTCCACAGAACAAGCAAAACAGTCTCCTTGGCTGATCTCCGAATCTTCCGCCGAAGCCCCTGGCGCCTCTGCCTCTTGGAGCTGGTGGCCGGAAGGAGGTTTGTTGTTGCCCCGAAGCCTGTGAGGAGCACTGCGGCCTGTTTTGCTGACTCCCCTTATCATCATTCTGAGTGTTGTGGATGGAACGGACATGCCTCGGGTAGTATCTTCCTCCGAAGCCCCTGGTCATTTCAGAAAATCTGAAGGCCTCCTCCCTTCTTTGGCGAAAGTCATTGTCAGCACGAATGTACTCATCCATCTTTTGGAGCAATTTCTCCAGGGTCTGAGGAGGCTTCCGAGCAAAGTATTGAGCTGCAGGTCCAGGACGAAGCCCCTTGATCATGGCTTCGATAACGATTTCATTGGGCACCGTTGGTGCCTGCGCCCTCAATCGTAAGAACCTTCGGACATACGCCTGAAGGTATTCTTCGTGATCCTGAATACACTGGAAGAGGGCTTGAGCTGTGACTGGCTTCGTTTGAAATCCTTGAAAGCTGGTCAGTAACATATCCTTCAGCTTCTGCCATGAAGTGATTGTTCCTGGCCGAAGAGAGGAATACCAAGTCTGAGCAACATTCCTGACGGCCATAACGAAAGACTTCGCCATGACTGCAGCATTGCCCCCGTACGAAGACACTGTTGCTTCGTAGCTCATCAAGAATTGCTTCGGGTCGGAGTGGCCGTCAAACATGGGAAGCTGGGGTGGCTTATAGGATGGAGGCCAAGGTGTAGCCTGCAGCTCAGCAGACAAAGGAGAAGCATCATCGAAAACAAAATTTCCCTGATGGAAATTATCATACCAGTCATCTTCGTTGACGAAGCCCTCCTGATGAAGGTCTTTCTGATGAGGCCTTCTGTTCTGCTCATCGTGAGTGAGATGACAAACTTCCTCAGAGGCTTCATCTATTTGCCTTTGCAACTCAGCTAGGCGGGCCATCTTCTCCTTCTTCCTCTGCACTTGTTGATGTAGCATCTCCATCTCTCTGATTTCTTGGTCTAGCTCTTCTTCCTCAAGCGTCGGGCTGACGGCTTTTCTCTTCTGGCTTCGGGCCTCCCGAAGAGAGACGGTCTCCTGGTTGTGGTCCAGCGGTTGTAGTGCTCCTGCCCCAGTCGCTGAAGCTTTCTTCGGCGCCATAGCGAAGGTCTATAGCTTCCGAAGGTGTTCACAAAAACTCGAAGTGGAAGTGAGTTCACCGGAGGTGGGCGCCAATGTTGGAGACTTGTTCTCAAATGCTTCGAGTTAAGAACAAGGCAACATAGAAGGTGTTAAACATTAAGGTCCTTCGTCCTTCGAAACATTACGCCCCTTTGGGAAATAATGCTTTAGGACGAAGGTCACAAGAGACATACCTTCGTAAATATAATAAATAATGCCGAAGGATTCATATAAAGTGTGAAATATAAATATCAACATAGGATCATTTCTATTTTATTAACATAGAGAAACAGAAATGATTTCAAATTACAAATGTACCTTCGGTCCTGAGAGAAGGTAGAAGTACAAACGTGACGCAAAAGTCAATGCCAAGTCAGCGTGAACAGTACGGGAGTACTGTTCATCTATTTATAGACGTGGGACGCAGCCCACGTAAAATTACATCCATGTCCATTACATTTGTTAACGGTTTATGGAAATTTGTCGAGGCCCCCGAAGTCTTTTCATCTTTAAGTCGGTTCCCCCTTTATGCCATCGCGCCGAAGCTTCCCTGCGCACAGCTTCGGCTGCCCTCGACCTTCGTCTGGTTCAGGCTTCGTCCTGGTCGTGCTCCATATCCATAATTCTGAATCCGAAAATACCTGTTCATATAATCCACTTGGAAAACATTGTGAAATCATGTTTTTGAGGACCTTCGGAGGACGAAGGCCCCCAACACTAAGTGCTAGAGAATAAAATTACAAAATTTTAGGAACTGGAATGGATCAATTTGGACCAAGTATGGATTTTCTATGAATTTATAAAGTTCCAGCAATTATTTTCCTATTAAAAATCTATTTTCTATTTCTTTTATTCAATTTAAACGATCTCTGGACTGGGCCTCAATTACCAGGCAAGTCAGGGGCTATTCTACATATATTCCTGAGACTCAGCGCACAGTGCTCTGGACGGCGGGTTCTATTTCCAAAAGTCCAGGGGCTCTTTAATAAAAGTGCCAGCGCGAAAAGGTATGGTTGAATCTCGGCCGCACGATCTGAACTGAGCGGCCCAGATTAGATCAGGCTTTACGTGAACCGGTACTCGATTACTATCGTCGGATCGGAGGCCAACGGTCGAGATCTTCATTTATCCTAAACTCGTTTCAGCCGCCCGATTGAGATCAACGGTTAGATCTACGCGTTGAACCGGTATAAGCTCGTGACCGCCAGATCTTGATCCGACGGCCGCGGAGGCTTCGTCTTCAACCCAGCCGAGCCACCCAACCAGCCACAGCGCGCGGCGGCGGGGTCACCGGAGCCCACGAATCCGGCCAACCCGAGCGCCGGACCCAAATTCGTTCGGCCACCACGAGATTGACGACGTTATAAACTCGTTTCCCCCATCAATTTGCACCATCATCGAGCACAGGGCTCGGCCCACGGCGCACGGCGGAAATCCAACTCCGGTGAAGCGAAATCCGGTCACCCCGAGCGCCAAACCCAAATTAAAAGGCGCTGCACGATCTAGAGGGCAAGGCGAACCGCATGGAGGAAAACTTACCGTCGATAATGGCGCAGAGACGACCCTTCACGGCGCGGCGCGGATTACGCGCGTTCACCCGCTCCGGCGAGGAATTGCTTTCGCCACGCGGTTCCACCCGCCCGATTCCTCCCGGCACTCGGTCCACACCACCGTCTGGTTGTCCAGGAGCGCACTACGGTTGCCAAGCGGGGACAGCGGCGGTAGACGGCTAAGGCGGCTTCGGCGGCTTCCAAAACTAAAGGGCGAGCTCGGTGTGTGGGCGGCTAAGGCTAAATGGTGGAGATGAGAGGATAGGAGGGGACTCAGCTCATCCCCGCGGTCATATAGGCCGCCGAGTTTGGTATGGGAGTGCGTGGCGCCCGGGAATGTCGCGCGGGCGGTTGAGCTCGAGTCGCACGGCCATGGCATGGCGAGGGCTGACGGGTTGGCCCCATGCGCCAGAGACGTGGGCATCGCACACGCGTGGGAGAGCGCCCTGGCGAGTGGGTCCCGCGTGGAAGTGAAACGCAAGCACGTGCGACTTACAGACTTGGCCCACAAGTCGGCACCGGAGGGATGTCTGGGCTGCGCGGTGAGGATTCCTTAGGTGGGCCGAAAACGTGGAGATCCCAGCCCAGGTGAGTTTTATTCTTTTTCTTTTTATTTTCTGTTTTCTTTTCTTTTATTTTTGAATCTAAGTTTTGAATTTCAAATTTGTGATGGACTTGTACTCAAATTTTTTCTGAGTATATGATTTGGATAAGGCAGTGTGGAACAATTTTATCTATTTATAAGTTTTATTTCTTTGTATTACATAGCATTTTTCTTTCTTTCTTTCCAAATTTTAGCATTTCTTTTAGGATTTAATTTTCCCATTTGGATATTTAACATTTTTCACATTATTATATGTTGTCACAAAATGCACACAGAAATAAAGGACCAGCATGATGCACATTTTTATGGTAAGTCTTTTATTACTTATTTATTTATTTTTGAATATGGTGTTCACATATGATGATGCATAAAGATCAAACTCACATAAAGAGAGAAATTGTTTTCTCTATTGGTATTTCATCTAGCAATTACAAAGTGGGTGTTACAAATCCTACCCCCCTTAAAAATAATCTCGTCCTCGAGATTTAAGAAGAACTAGAGAAAAGGTGGGGAAAATCTATACGAAGCTCTTCTTCTCTTTCCCAAGTTGCTTCATCTTCACCGTGGTGACTCCATTGCACTTTGCACATCTTTATCACCTTATTTCTTGTCACCCGAGTCAATGTATCCAAAATCTTGATCGGGTACTCCGTGTAAGTCAAATCACCTTGAACACTGAGCTCTTCCATTGGTAACTGTTCCTCGGGAACACGGAGACACTTCTTAAGTTGAGACACATGGAACACATTATGCACATCCGATAGAGTAGCAGGTAACTCGAGTTGGTATGCCATCTCCCCAACTCTTCTAAAGATCAAGAATGGTCCAATATAGCGAGGGGACAATTTGCCCTTAACTTTGAATCTCCTCATTCCACGCAGTGGTGACACCTTGAGGTACACATAATCCCCTTCTTCGAATTCCAGTGGCCTCCTTCTATTATCAGCATAGCTCTTTTGCCTGGTTTGAGCCACTCTCAAATTCTCTCGAATTATACGAACTTGCTCTTCTGCTTCTTGAATCAGTTCAGGCCCAAAGAACTGTCTTTCTCCAGTCTGATCCCAATATAGAGGAGTCCTGCACTTCCTCCCATATAAAGCTTCAAAAGGTGACATCTTCAGACTGGCTTGGTAACTATTATTATACGAGAACTCAGCATAAGGTAGACTCTTATCCCAGCTTCCTCCATGCTGAAGGGCACAAGCTCTCAACATATCTTCCAATACTTGATTAGTCCTTTCAGTCTGTCCATCAGTCTGAGGGTGATAAGCCGTGCTAAAATTCAACTTTGTACTCATGTTCTCATGAAAGCTTCTCCAAAACCTTGAGGTAAACTGCGAACCTCGATCAGACATGATCTTCTTTGGTACTCCATGTAAACACACAATCCGAGCCATATATAACTCTGCTAGCTGAGAACCTTTATAAGTAGTCTTCACAGGAATAAAGTGAGCCACTTTAGTCAATCTATCCACAATCACCCATATTGCATCATATCCTTTCTGGGTGCGAGGCAATCCAGTAATGAAATCCATACCAATCTCTTCCCATTTCCACTCGGGTACCTTCAGTGGATGCAATAGTCCAGCTGGCCTCTGGTGTTCAGCCTTAACTCTTTGACATACATCGCACATAGCTACATGTGCAGCTACATCTCTTTTCAATCCATACCACCAATATTTCCGTTTCAAATCCTGATACATCTTGGTACTACCAGGATGAATAGAATAATCCGAGTCATGGGCCTCCTTTAAAATAGTCTCTCGAAGGCTTTTAATATCAGGAACACACATCCTGTCCTTGAACCATATAGTGCCTTGCTCATCTTCCGTGAATTCCGGAACTCGACCTTCAGTAATCAGATCCTTAATCTCTTTTATCTTAGCATCACCAATTTGTCCTTTGCGGATCTCTTGCTCCAAAGTAGGTTCCACATCAATAGTAACTCCCTCAGTATGAGCAACTATCCCCAGGTTAAGTCTCCTGAAGTCCTCAACAATCTCATCGGGTAGCTGGGCAACAATAGCTGAATGAACATGCTCCTTGCGACTCAAGGCATCTGCGACCAAATTTGCCTTGCCCGGGTGATAGTGAATCTCCAAATCATAATCCTTAATAAGCTCCAACCAACGGCGTTGCCTAAGGTTGAGATCCTTCTGAGTGAATATATACTTCAAACTCTTATGATCCGTATATACTTGGCACTTGGTCCCCATGATATAATGTCTCCAAATCTTAAGTGCATGCACAACGGCTGCCAATTCCAAGTCATGAGTGGGGTAGTTCAATTCATGTTTGCGTAACTGTCGAGAAGCATAAGCAATCACATGTCCTTCTTGCATGAGCACACATCCAAGTCCTTGGCCACATGCATCGCAATAGATGTCAAATCCTTTCTGTAGGTCTGGCATAACCAAAACTGGTGGCGACATCAACCTCTTCTTCAATAGATCAAAGCTGTCTTGACACTTCTCGTCCCACTTAAACTCTCTTCCTTTCTCCAAAAGTGAAGTCATAGGCTTAGCAATCTTAGAAAATCCTTCAATAAATCTCCGATAATAGCCTGCTAATCCCAAGAAACTCCGAATCTCAGTAACTGTAGTGGGTACTCTCCACTCCATTATTTCCTTAACTTTAGCAGGATCCACTGCTATTCCTCCATTAGAAATAATATGACCAAGAAATGGCACTTCGCCAATCCAAAACTCGCACTTGCTGAACTTGGCATAGAGTTGATTATCTCGTAGCTTCTGTAGCACCAACCTCAGATGTTCCTCGTGATCACTATCACTCTGAGAATAGATAAGAATATCGTCGATGAATACCACGACGAATCTGTCCAAATACTCCATAAACACCTTGTTCATTAAGTTCATAAAATAAGCTGGTGCATTGGTTAATCCAAACGACATAACAGTAAACTCATATAATCCATATCTAGTCGAGAAAGCCGTCTTGGGAATATCCGATGGTCTAATCCTCATCTGATGGTATCCGGATCGGAGATCAATCTTCGAGAATACTCTAGCACCTCTCATCTGATCAAATAAATCCTCAATACGGGGCAACGGATACTTGTTCTTCACCGTAACATCATTAAGAGATCTATAATCCACACACATCCGTTGCGATCCATCCTTCTTCTGTACAAACAAGACCGGTGCTCCCCAAGGTGAGGAACTCGGACGAATGTACCCAGCCTCTTGTAACTCAGTTAACTGCTTCTTAAGTTCCTTCAACTCCTCTACGGACATCCTATATGGCCGTTTAGAAATAGGGGCGGTTCCAGGTAAGAGGTCAATAACAAACTCAACTTCTCTATCAGGTGGCATCCCTGGTAACTCCTCTGGAAAGACATCCGGAAAATCTCTAACCACCCGGATATTGTCACCAACAAACTCCTTCGGCATAAAGAACATTGCACGCATAGATGAGGAGGTTACTGCAATATTAACTTGAAACCTTTCTCCTTTAGTGGTAGTGAGTTCTACGGTACCTCTACCACATGCTATAACGGCCTTTGCCTTTCTTAGCCATGACATACCAAGGATCAAATCTATACTGCTTGACTCCAATATTATAGCAGTAGCTCCAAATTCTCTACCCATAATGGTTAATGTCAATCTACGTGTCATTTGATTCGCCTCAACAGGCCCTTTAGGTGTAATTACTATCAGGGGTTTTCTCATATTTAGCAGTGGTATTTCATTTGTGTTGGCATATCTAGCAGACATGAATGAATGTGTAGCACCAGAATCAAATAATATGGTTGCAGGAATTGCATTAACATAAAACATATCAATTACGAGGTCCCCTCCGTCCGGAGTAGCATCAATGCTGACTTGATTAACCTTGGCAATAGAATATCCCTTGCCAGTTCCTGGAGTTTGCTGCCTGTTCTGAGCTGGAGTAGTAGCAATCCTCTGTGGGCAGACATTTGCATAATGACCAATCTTCCCACACTTGAAACATTGAGTACCCGGACTCTGTCCTGAAAACTTCGTCGGGGTGCCAGTAGGGGTAGCATGTCGAGGAGGTGGAGTCCTCAGTGGTGATTGCGGAACTGGGCGTGGTCCTCCGGGTCGAGTCGGTGTACCCTGTGGTGAACTGTAGCGAGGACGAACATTGCTGCTTCCTTGTCCTTGAGATATTGCCTTCCTCTTCAAATCTCCCAGCTGAACACGCTTGTGTTCAATAGCCAGGGCCTTATCAAGCAGCCTCTGAAATGATGGAAATGTGTGTGCCACTAGAGCATACTGCAGTGGTCCATTAAGTCCTTCAATAAAATGCTCCTGCTTCCTCTCGTCTTCAGCAACTTCTTCAGGGGCATATCTGGATAACTGAATAAACTTGTCGCGGTACTCGCTGACTGACATACTTCCTTGCTTCAGTGACAGAAATTCCTTCTTCTTGATCTTTATCATCCCAGCTGGAATATGGTAGTTCCTGAACTGTGTACTGAACTCTGCCCAAGTAATAGTATCCGCAGCATCATGGGCAGCAGTATAAGAATCCCACCAGTCAGCAGCAGGACCAATCAGACGTCCAGAAGCATATAAAACCTTCTCCCGGTCCGTGCACTGTGCAATATTCAGCATCTTCTCAACGGACTTCAGCCAATCATCCGCGTCCAGTGGATCAGGTGAGCTAGCGAATGTAGGTGGCTTATGACTCATGAACTCCCGGTGCTTATCACGAGGTGGAACTGGTGGTGGTGGTGGAGGCAGTGGTACTTGTTGCTGTTGCTGCTGCTGTTGTTGTTGCATTTGCTGTTGCAGCTGCTGTTGTTGCGCCCTCCTTTCCTGGCGTATCTCATCTCGCTCCTGGCGCAACTCCTGTCGTATATCTTCTCTTTCCTGACGCATCTCCTAGCGTTCTTGTTGCATCTGGGCACGCATATCAGCCATGGTGTCCGCCATTTGCTGCATCACCGCCATCTGAGCAGCAACCAGTGGGTCAACTCCGCCTGGTGGAGGATTAGGAGGATTCATCACTGCAGGTTGTGGCTGAGGTTGTCTGTATATCCTCCGAGTATGTCGATTAGGAGGCAAATCAATTCCACCACCCCGCCTGGTATTGACCATCTGAGTTAGATACATATGGTAAGAAGATAATAGACAAGGCAGGTATTTACAAATCAGGTTACTTTGGGGGACTTTTTAGCTAAGCAGATTAATATTTTACATATCCTAGCTAATTCAATACCTTATGGTGGTACATACTAAGATGTCCATAGTTCAATCAATCAAAGAAGCAAATCAGGCATTTAGCATCAGCACAATCAAACAACATTTTTAAATAGAGAAAATAGTTTTAATTTTGTCTTAGGTTCCCTATCTCTTAGAAAGATCATAGTCATAGGATTCCAAGGTGTGAAATCCATCTTGTCTTAGAGTAGAAAAGGTGAGAATGATCAGAGTAGAACAGTAGAAGGTGAGACAAGATCAAGATGAGTTTAGAAAGAATCAGAGTAAGGTGAGTGTAGAATGAATCAGAATGAGATAAGTAGGTAAGGGTTTGTCCATTTCTATCTAGGTCTCGTCCTACAGTCAACATTTCCTCTGATACCACTTCTGTAACACCCGGCTTTAAGGAACAAAGCCAGGTGCATCTCATACATGCGCCAAGAAGACAACATATATAATAACAGAGTGTATAGAGATAAATGTCATAAAACATCAGAGTATTTATTACATAGCGGAAGACTTATTACAAAATGAAATAATAAAGATAAAATAAACTAAGGATCGTCGGTGCCAATGTCGACCGGAAACGCCACCTAGATCAGATCGAACTCCTCAGTGTTAGGCGGCTCCTCCTGAACCACCTGATCATCTCCTGTGGGGGGGGTGTGAGACAGCAAGGGTGAGCTCACACATGATCATAGCTCAACAAGTTGTGGGGAACCAGTGGGCATAAACTCACAAAGGTGTGAGTTCATGTGATGTGTAAGGCTTAATCAATGACAGGGGTTAAAGCTGAGCATTGCTTTTAAGTAGTTGGTCAAAATTTTATTAGCAATTACTAAGTGTAAGTAAATACCAAACCATAAGTAAAGTAATAGAACAAAATTAATAATAAACCCATGCAATGCAAATGACAAAATTGAATTTAAGTTCCATAATTTAAACATCAGAGAGTCCTGAGCTGCTCATGACCGCGAGCTCGGCTAGTATACCAGTTTTACACTCTACAGAGGTTGTACCCTTTACCCACAAGTCTGTGGCGGAACTGTCCGAATTATTCCAACTTAAGTGCCCAAGCCCTGCCTTAGAGGCTAGACCACACTTAAATGGGAATAACCCGTCAACTCCTCGGATCTAGTCCGACACGGCCACTGACAGGATCAAGTACCACAGTCTCACTCGATGGTGAGTCACAGAGCAAATACAATAAAGCATAAAACCATACATGAAAGAGTATTAAATTATTACATCACCATTGTCATCATCGGAGTTTTCGCAAAAGTAACCATCATTGTTTTTGGAGTGCAGCGGAAAATAAACTAACGATAAATAACTGGGAGGATGGGGAAGCCTGTCCCATCACTCCTCATGCTCCTCCTCAGCCGAGGCGGGGTCCCACTCGACAGTCCAACCCGGTGGCAGGGTGGATGGCCAAGTCACTCCAGCAACCATGTCCTCCAGAGAACCTGTAAAATTATGCCACAAGCAAGGCTGAGTATACTAATACTCAGCTAGACTTACCCGGTGTGAGGAGTCTATACTCCTCTACCTCTAGACATGCAGCTGTTTGGCTGTGGAGTTTGGTTGCAAAAAGCACTAGCTGAGTTTCTAAATCAAGATTTTAACTTAATCAAAGTTAAGTGTGACTCTCTTAAGGCTAAAAGTGTACTATCTATTCATACATAGTAGCAAGCATTATTAGCAATCAACAGTTTGTAGCATCTCAACCAGTTCCACTTGTTACTCAATGTAGCAGCATGGATCAAGCAGTCTCATTGGCTGCGAGAAGCAGACGATTCGAATCGAGTTTTATCCTTGCAAGGTAAACCTAAACACACGACATGTAGGGGCACTCCGTCCCCACACACATCAACCGTCCCCATCGATTCCCCGTCAGCAGATCAGGGCTCACCGCCTTGGCGTACAATGCCTCACTGACCCCGACTGGCCGTCGTGCAGTGACCGCACTTGTACCCACCATAACCGGAATGGGAGACTACGTCTCAGGTCGCGTGAGGAGGTATGTCCACTGCCAGGTTCACTCAGGTACTAGGCTTACCGATTTACCATATTTCTCGGTATGTGTTTAGTACGTTCAAACGCTTGACTCACGGTACCACACCTTAATCCTTAATCAACTTTTTATCCCGTGAACAATCAATCCCCATGGATTGTTGTCCACAACCAACATCAGTATGATAGGAAAGTGGATACAACCAATTCCTGATTTCGCGCGAGTGCTAGAAAAATCACTCGACTTCTACCGAGATCCTAATTAATAAAGCAGCTACTCGACCTGGCATACTAGTATCCATCTCAAAAGGGAATCCTGAGTTCATGCAACTAAGGTTTCAGGCAACTCCTACACTTAAGTGCACAGTACAAGCCTACAAACATTAAGTGTAGTAAAATAGCATATATAAACGGTTATGCATAAAACCGGGGCTTGCCTTCCAAAGCAGTGGCAGGCAGGTCCTCTGGTGCAGGCTCTGGTGCTGGGTCTGGGGCAACCTCCTGGGCAGCTCCTTGCTCCGGCACGAGGACGTACTCTCCGTCAGCAAGATTACAGTCTATCGAAATGCAATGAACATGTATGTCATGATTATGCAAAATTTAAGAACATTAAGTTACAGAATTCAAGTTAAGAATTTAACTTAGGGCTTCTTGGTTACGAGGGTCTTCTAGTGGTATTCATAGACTTATTACTTGTTAGTTTTAGGTTTTCTCTCTAAAATACATATTGGATTTGTATTGCCTCTATAAATTTCAGTGGTCAATTATAAAGATCTTAAGAGGACATTAAGTTCCATCATCCATTTTCCCTTCTTAATTTCCACCTAGGGTTTCTAGTAGGGGTTTTGAACTATGATAGTAGTTTAAAAATTTCCAAAAATTCTGTAAAAATTACAGTGGGTGGTCACTGGCTATACTAGCTTGTCTTTAAAATTTGAGGCTTAAAGTATAAAAGCTAACCTTTACACAAAAATAACAATGGTTAGGTAAATGGGGCCACTTTACATTACAAGTCCTTTATTAAAGTGGTCTCTGACCTAATGGTTATTTTTGCTGGCCTCTAATAGTGATAAAAAGCTCTTGTACCAAAAATGGCAGAGAGCTACAAGGTGGTTAATTAATGGTGAATTTTCTAAACTTTGGTGCACAAGAGTGATTAGAACTAACTTGTCATTTGAAAAATATCAAACAACAGATTTCAGATTTTTCTTAAGTTCTTATTACCAACACATTAGTTATCCTAAGGTTTGGGGAGGTTTCACCTTAGGGATATTTTTGTAGGGTTTTTCTAAGTTATTCCTATTCTCTTCATTAAAAAGGTATCTTGTTTATTTTACACTACAACAGGGTATGACATATTTTTCCAGTGAACTACATTGACTAAGTATCTTAACAAAAATAGGTGTGCCCTCTGGTTCATCATTTATATCACCCTTTCTATTTTTCTTAAACTTAAGCATATTATAGAATAATGGGTTAAAATTATCTTAAAGTAATAGACAGAGAGGTTTAACATTTTTAACTGAGTTAGTGAGTGAATATAAACTTCTCCAAATTTTTCTAATCCTGGTTAAATAGTGCAACTATTTTTCTTGCTATTATTAAGCTTTTGGCCAAAACTGAAAATAAAACAGAACCTTGTATTTTTCTCTAGTTCATATGGGGTTTTATATTTTTCTTAGACAGGTTACATTATTTAGAGTCTGGCAAAATTGGTTTGACTAAATTTGGATGATTTAAACAAAAGTTATGCATTTTCAAAGTTGATGTCCCATTTAAAAACAGATTTACTTAAGGTTTTCTGGAAAAAACCAGTTTGCACCGAGACCCCTGGGGTTAAATGGATTCAAAACTCGCAGATCTACCCCCGGGTTACTATTCACCTGAGTCTTTGGCTTTGCACTTAACCCCCTGGGTTTCTCTCCCTCTCACCCGCGGTCCCTCCCCTAATCCAAACAGTGGCCGCAGAAAAGAAAGGACGGCGCGGCTTACCGGCGACGAGGGAGGTCCGGCGAGGTGGTCAGCGACACTCGGGAGGTTGCGGCGGTCACGTCGATGTGCGGGTCGCCGCTGGAGGTGGTCGGAGCTGCTTGGTCCACGTGCGCAGGCGGGCGAGCTCGTCGGCGGCGTGCGCTCCGGCCTATCCACGGCGGTATGGTTCAATCCAGGGGTACGAGGAGCATCACGGGATGACGTAGAGGCCATACACGCAAGGAATCGAGAAATGGCGGAGGGATTTACCCGGTCCACGCGCGCCGGCGGGTTCTTGAAGTCCGGCGAGCGCGATTCGGTCACTCCGGTGACGCAGGCTCTCGGTTCAAGCTTGAGCAAGGCTCACGGATTCACCAGGAAGCTAACTGAAGGCTTGGATCGAACGGAGGGAGGCTGGAGAGGGGTTGGCCACGACGGTGGTCTTCGGCCGGCACTGGCGGGCCGCGGGGAGGTCGCCGGAGGCGAGGGCTGGCTCGGGCGAGTCCGGTGAGGTACGTAGGAGGCACTGGGGGAAACAACCGAGCGCTGGGGTGGGTTTTATAGGCGCGGACGCGGCCGAGGCGCCGGCTTGGCCCGGGTGCGGCGCGGGGCGCGCGCGGGCGTGCTCTGGCGCGGCAGAACACGTCGAGCACGTGGCGGTTGGTTTCTTCCAGTGTTCAAACGTCGACAGAGGTCGCAAACGTGCGAATCTTTGCAAAGGTTCGGCGCAGACCTCTTCCTGGCACCTAGGGCTATCACTCAACTGTGAGGAGTCGGGGCAGATACGGCCTAGGGAGGGAGATCTTTGAATGCCAAAACAGGTGTGTCACACTGGGCACTTCGCGACAAAAGCCATGCCATGGCATGTCAAACGTCCGAGTCTCGGGCTCAACTTTTTCCAGTGGGTGCCCCAGGTTGTATGCCACGTTTTTGGTATAGATCACAAGTGGATTTGATGCCATCTTCAAGGTGAACACGGCTGATCCTTAAACTAGGGTCAAAAATGGACTTAGAGAGGAATGGGGAGCTCTAGCTCTCTCTCCACTTGGAGATTTGAAATGGGGTTTCTCCAGGGGCCTTTTTGCAATAATTCCTTCCCCTAAATGCTGGTTACAAGTCACTTAAGGTTTGGGTAAAAGTTACACATGTTTTACCCACTTGATCACTCTCTTTCCCCCCTTACTTAGGGTTTAGGAAGGTATGACTTTGAAGAAATCTAGGGTTCTTCCCCCCCTATTATCCAAGATAGTAAATGTACAAGGACTTAGGGTAAAGTTTCTCATGTCATGTGCAACTTAATCATAACATGAGCCCCAAGGTTCTTATGTGCTGCCCTAAGCCTTTATCTTATGTGATCACAGCTTCTAGTGCCAAAGTGGCTCTAGCCAGGGTAACACCTGGGTGTTACAACCCTCCCCCCTTAAAGGAATCTCGTCCCGAGATTTAGGTAGAGTTCCTTGGAGGGGTGCTTGAGGGGGTGATGGTGGTGTCTCTCCTTTACCCAAGTCTCTCTTGTTAACTGCTCTTCGAATGTCATCCTCTTTGCAACTTCAGAAGGAAGCCCTTCTTAAGTTGTATTCATAACTTAGACTATCCTTGTTATCTAAGTTTTTCTGATAATTGTATTCAAAGGGCAGGTGGGGGGTGGGGTTTTGGGGTTACGTACCGGCTCCTTTGGGTAGAAAGTCGGGGAAGCGAGAGCGTAGAAAATCCTCCGTCTCCCATGTAGCTTCTTCTGCTGAATGATGACTCCACTGAACCTTATACATTCTGATTGACCTTGCCCGAGTTGATCTTTCCTTCTGATCCAATACCTTGACGGGGTACTCCTGGTAGGACAAGTCTGGTTCTATCTCAATATCTGGTTCTGGTAGCACTTCAGTGGGTAGACGAACACATTTCCGCAGCTGAGACACATGGAACACATTGTGGACTGCGGACATATGGGATGGTAATTCCAATTGGTATGCTACGGGTCCACAACTTTTCTTGATCTTATAAGGTCCAATATAGCGAGGGGCCAACTTGCCCTTGATCCCAAATCTTTGGATACCCTTGGTTGGTGATACCTTAAGATAGACATGATCTCCCACCTCAAACTGCAGTGGCTTCCGTCTCTGGTCATGATAACTCTTTTGCCTGGCCTGAGCAGCTTCTAAGTTCTTCCTGATGACTCTAACCCTTTCCTCTGCTTCAATTACCAAATCTGGCCCAAATATTTCCCTTTCTCCTGCTTGAGACCAATTTAGCGGGGTTCTGCATCTTCTCCCATATAAGGCCTCAAAAGGTGCCATCTTCAGACTGGACTGATAACTGTTATTATAAGAGAATTCTGCCAAAGAGAGACACTTATCCCAATCCTTTCCATAATGTAATGCACATGCCCGCAACATGTCTTCCAATATCTGATTCACTCTTTCTGTCTGGCCATCAGTTTGAGGGTGATATGCGGAGCTTCGGATTACGTGGGTCCCAAGTGATTCCTGTAATTGCTCCCAAAATCGTGCCACAAAAGGTGCTCCTTGGTCAGAGACTATGGTCCTTGGTATCCCATGCAGACGAACTATCTGGTCGATGTAAATTTCCGCATACTTCTCCGTCCGGTGGGTAGTGTGCACTGGTAAGAAATGAGCCGTCTTGGTCAATCTGTCCACAATAACCCATATGGAATCATGGTGTCGGGAGGTATTGGGTAATCCCACTATGAAATCCATGCAAATGTCCTCCCATTTCCAAGATGGTATGGGAAGGGGTTGCAAAGGGCCTGCTGCTTTCAGATGACTAGCTTTTACCCTCTGACAAGTGTCACATTCTGAAACGTATTTGGCAATTTCCCTCTTCATCCTGGTCCACCAATAAAGAGGTCTGAGATCATGGTACATCTTGTTGCTACCAGGGTGCATGGAGAACTTAGAAAGGTGAGCTTCATCTAATATCTTCCTTCTGAGCTCTGGATTCTTGGGAACAACCAATCGATCTTCAAACCATAAAATTCCCTTGCTGTCCTGACGGAAACATTTGTATTTCTCGGCCTTTTGCTTGATCATTTCTCTGATGATCTGAACACCCTTATCCCCAAACTGTGCCTGAGCTATTTGTTCTTGCAATGTGGGCTCCACTGCAATATATCTCAATTCACCGGAAGGAACAACTTCCAGGTTCAACTTGCACAATTCATCACACAAGGTGGTGATGCTTGCATCCATGTTCATGCAATTACATTGGGCCTTTCGGCTCAAGGCATCTGCCACAACATTGGCCTTGCCAGAATGGTAATGTACCTCCAAATCATAGTCCTTGATTAATTCCAACCATCTCCTCTGCCTCATATTCAGATCCGCCTGGGTGAAAATGTACTTGAGGCTCTTGTGATCAGTGTAAATGTTACAGTGAGCTCCCATCAAGTAGTGTCTCCATATCTTGAGGGCATGAACTACTGCTGCCAACTCCAGATCATGTGTCGGGTAATTCTGCTCATGAGGTCTAAGGGCTCGGGAAGCATAAGCAATTACTCTGTTCTCTTGCATCAACACACAACCCAATCCCGTACCAGAAGCATCACAATAAACCTCAAATGGCTTGGTGTTGTCGGGTTGAGCTAGCACTGGAGCTGTTGTCAAATATTGCCTCAGGGTATGAAAAGCATCTTCACACTTTTGGTTCCACTCAAATTTGGCTCCCTTCTTCAACAGTTCAGTCATTGGCTTGGCAATTCTAGAGAAATCCGGAATAAATCGTCGGTAATACCCTGCCAATCCCAGAAAACTCCTAATCTGCTTCACTGTAGTCGGGGGTTTCCAGTCCATCACTTCTTGCACCTTCTCAGGATCAACTGATATCCCATCCTGAGAAATTGTGTGACCCAAGAATTTTATTTCTTTCAGCCAGAACTCACACTTGGACAACTTAGCATATAACTGATGGTCGCGAAGTCTCTGAAGCACAATATGCAGATGCTCCGTGTGTTCATCTTCATTCTTGGAATAAACCAGAATGTCATCAATGAAGACAACCACAAACTTGTCCAGCTCTGGCATAAATACTGAGTTCATCAAGTACATGAAATAAGCCGGGGCATTGGTTAGCCCAAAAGACATCACCAGAAACTCATAGAGTCCATATCTGGTAGAGAAAGCCGTCTTGGGAATGTCACTGGCGCGGATCTTGATCTGATGGTAGCCCGAGCGAAGGTCTATCTTGGAGAATACCTTGGCTCCCACCAATTGATCAAACAGAACATCAATGCGGGGTAACGGGTACTTGTTCTTGATAGTCACCGCATTGAGAGGGCGGTAATCAACACACATCCTCAAGCTCTCATCCTTCTTCTTCACGAACAAGGCGGGACATCCCCATGGTGAAGTGCTTGGACGAATGAATCCCTTGTCTAGCAACTCTTGCAATTGTTTCTTCAATTCTGCCAACTCCGCGGGAGGCATCCTATAAGGTCTCTTGGAGATAGGAGCAGTCCCGGGTTGCAATTCAATGGCAAACTCAATGTCTCGGTCAGGTGGCATTCCTGGCAATTCCTCCGGAAAGACATCGGGGTAGTCGCAGACTACTGGGATCTGCCTTACTGGAGACTCTGCCATAACAAAGGCACAAGACTGGGTACCACCCTGGTTGGGTAAATACAAAACAGTCTTGCCATAAACAGGGGAATGAATTTCAATGGCTCTGGCCGCAACGTCCAGTATTGCCTGATGTCTGGTCAACCAATCAGTCCCCAAGATGATATCCACACTATCCAGTCCCAAAATAAGGAGGTCAGTTTTAACTATCAAACTACCAAACTTTATGGGCACATGCCTGCTGATTTGATTTGTGGCAATCCTGCCTCCTGGGGTTGAAATGGTAATAGCCCCGTGGGTGTGGCAAAAAGGCAACTGGCACTTGACACTAAATTTGGCACTGACAAAACTATGCGATGCACCAGAATCAAAAAGAATAGTAGCAGGAAAATTTAAAACTGTAAAGATACCAGTCATGACGGGTGCTCCCTCCGGAATGTCAGCCATTGTAGTGAAGTTCAGCTTGCCCTGCCTCACTTGCACTTTCTGCCTCTTCCCCTGGTTCTGGTTGACATTCTGCCCCTGCCTCTGCTGATTCTTGGGACAATTCTTGGCATAGTGCCCAGTACTGCCACAAGTGAAACACCGGTTATCGTTAGCCTGGCGGTACTGCTGCTGCTGGTTGTTCCTCTGAACTGGGAATTGGGCACGGTTGGGTGCCTGCTGCTGTTGCTGCTGCTGCTGCTGTGGTGGCCTGATCACCCACCTTCCCTGCTGCTGCTGGGGTCCCCTGCTCTGGGAGTCGGACACAATCCTGAAGCGCTGGGGCTGTGACGAGGGTCCGGCCACAGGGGTCTTCCTCTTCTTCTCCGCCTGCCGAGCCAAGATGCAGTCTTCCTGGGAGATGGCCATGTTGACCAACTCATTGTAACTATGGGCCCGGACGGTGTTGAGACAGTCACGGAGCTTGGTGCTGAGCCCTCTCCTGAACCTGTCTCGCTTCTTCTCATCCGTATCTGCATGATATCCGGCATACTGACACAGATCGTTGAAGGCCTGGGCATATTGTAACACGGTCCTGCTGCCCTGAGTAAGTGCCAGAAACTCATTGAGCTTCCGGTCCATGATGCCAGCGGGAATATGATGCCCTCTGAAAGCGGCCTTGAACTCCCTCCACTCCACCTCTCTGCCATCCGGCTGCATAGCCAGAAAATGGTCCCACCAAGTCCTTGCGGGTCCGCGAAGCTGCTGTGTGGCGAACCTGACCTTGGTGACCTCCGAGCAAGCCCCATGGAGCAATGGGAACTTGGATTCTACCACCCTTAACCACACATCTGCATCCAGTGGGTCCTCCGACCTGGTAAACAATGGTGGCTGGGTGCTGAGAAACTCCTGGTAAGTAGCAGCGACGGGGTGACGCTGATGGTCTCCACCATACTGCTGAGGGGGTGGCTGCCGCTGAGCTAGCTGCCTCAGAATCTCATTCTGCTGGGCCATGAGCTCCTGCAGAGTGGGAGGCGGTGGCGGTGGAGGAACGCGCTCATTCTGGCCACGACGCTGCCTCCCAGCCATCTGAAAAAGTCACATGGTTGCTTAATAACACATCTCCAAGCTTAAGGTTCGAACAGGGTAGGGGAGTCAAAGTAATTGATAGATTTCAAATAAAACAAATGAAAACGTGATCCTTCCATCCGAATTTAAATTACCATCAGTCATCCCTAAACATCCCAAAGAGTTTTTACTACTGGTTACATCAAGGAATCAAAAGACTCAACTCTACCTAGCCTAGTACCCTAAGGGTGCAAAAGCTAAGCTAGCGGCGAGGAGTCCAACTATCATCAATCTCTAGCATTAGTCTGGCCTCTACTGAGCGAACGAGGCGACGCTAGACTCGGGGGAAGGTGGTCTCCCTGAGCCAGCGGTGTCTACACTGGAGGCAGACTCGTCTCCTCCCTCGATGTCGACGTCCTCGTCAGCCTCCGCATCATGGATCTCTTGGTGATGCATGTCCAGATGCGCATTAGCCTCTGCTAACTGCTGCTGAGTGTTGAGGAGCTGATCCTCGAGGACCTCTATGGTATTCTCCCTGGTACCCACCAGCTCTTCCAACTCATGAGCCTCGTCAGTCAGCTGCTCCACCTGTAAATCCTTCTCCACCAGCTCCTGGGATAAATCCACCACGAGCTCCTCCCGGTTATCCAGGGTGATCTTGGTGTCCTCCAGCAATGCCATCAGGTGGGACATGGCCTCCCCACGCATCACTTGCAGACGATACAGAGCGTTCATGCACCGTACCGACAAGTGTGCCGTGTGGCCTGGGTAGAGAGCCCAGATGTCCTTGGCATGCTCCACCCGGTCCTTCCACATCGGGTCGTCCTCCTTCTCCGCAGGGAACAGCCCAATGGGGTGAGTAGCCAATTCCAAGGGGTGAAATCCACAGAAGGTGGTCAGTCCATGCAGAGCGATAGCCTCAATAGTGTCCTCAGCCCGGTATCCATAGGACTCGGAGTCCAGTGAACGCCAGCCTGGTTGCAAGGGATGAGGCTCCAAGGTCATCCTCACCCTGCAGCGAGGTACCCGGTGCTTTTCAAATAGCTGCACCGCGTACTGAGGGGGTGTCGAATATCCTGCCCCCTGAAGCACCTCCCACAAGATGCGGGGAAAACCCTCTCGTGCAAGTCCGTCAGTGTGGGTCAGTGCATCTCCATCCTCAGAGGATCCGTGGGAAGTCATCTGTGCACGGTTAAGCGTAAGTAAAGAAAAAGAAGTAAAAAGAACAGGGAAAACAAAACTCAACCTGCCTCTGGTTAAAAGAAAAAGATAGTGAGGACCTAGTTGGCTGCTATTTCACTTTTAAGTCTTTTTATTTAGTCAATTATTTACTTAATTAAGAATGCATGCATGCATGTCCTGAACGACCTCACAAGAGAATGAAAGGAATAGGAAAGACTCCCATCCGGTAAAAGTGGCCTGTAGGGCCTAGTCACTTAGCCACCTAGCTACCCTTCTATCATCCTAAGGCTTCACGTCCTAGGTCTATCCTGCTTGCCCTACTATCTATCCAACATTGTTTCTATCCAGTTTTACTTTTCGAAAAGGGATGGTATTTAGGATTTATTGATTCCTCTGTGGTGGTACAAGCTCCGATACCAGCTGTGGCGGAACTGTCCGAATTATTCCAACTTAAGTGCCCAAGCCCTGCCTTAGAGGCTAGACCACACTTAAATGGGAATAACCCGTCAACTCCTCGGATCTAGTCCGACACGGCCACTGACAGGATCAAGTACCACAGTCTCACTCGATGGTGAGTCACAGAGCAAATACAATAAAGCATAAAACCATACATGAAAGAGTATTAAATTATTACATCACCATTGTCATCATCGGAGTTTTCGCAAAAGTAACCATCATTGTTTTTGGAGTGCAGCGGAAAATAAACTAACGATAAATAACTGGGAGGATGGGGAAGCCTGTCCCATCACTCCTCATGCTCCTCCTCAGCCGAGGCGGGGTCCCACTCGACAGTCCAACCCGGTGGCAGGGTGGATGGCCAAGTCACTCCAGCAACCATGTCCTCCAGAGAACCTGTAAAATTATGCCACAAGCAAGGCTGAGTATACTAATACTCAGCTAGACTTACCCGGTGTGAGGAGTCTATACTCCTCTACCTCTAGACATGCAGCTGTTTGGCTGTGGAGTTTGGTTGCAAAAAGCACTAGCTGAGTTTCTAAATCAAGATTTTAACTTAATCAAAGTTAAGTGTGACTCTCTTAAGGCTAAAAGTGTACTATCTATTCATACATAGTAGCAAGCATTATTAGCAATCAACAGTTTGTAGCATCTCAACCAGTTCCACTTGTTACTCAATGTAGCAGCATGGATCAAGCAGTCTCATTGGCTGCGAGAAGCAGACGATTCGAATCGAGTTTTATCCTTGCAAGGTAAACCTAAACACACGACATGTAGGGGCACTCCGTCCCCACACACATCAACCGTCCCCATCGATTCCCCGTCAGCAGATCAGGGCTCACCGCCTTGGCGTACAATGCCTCACTGACCCCGACTGGCCGTCGTGCAGTGACCGCACTTGTACCCACCATAACCGGAATGGGAGACTACGTCTCAGGTCGCGTGAGGAGGTATGTCCACTGCCAGGTTCACTCAGGTACTAGGCTTACCGATTTACCATATTTCTCGGTATGTGTTTAGTACGTTCAAACGCTTGACTCACGGTACCACACCTTAATCCTTAATCAACTTTTTATCCCGTGAACAATCAATCCCCATGGATTGTTGTCCACAACCAACATCAGTATGATAGGAAAGTGGATACAACCAATTCCTGATTTCGCGCGAGTGCTAGAAAAATCACTCGACTTCTACCGAGATCCTAATTAATAAAGCAGCTACTCGACCTGGCATACTAGTATCCATCTCAAAAGGGAATCCTGAGTTCATGCAACTAAGGTTTCAGGCAACTCCTACACTTAAGTGCACAGTACAAGCCTACAAACATTAAGTGTAGTAAAATAGCATATATAAACGGTTATGCATAAAACCGGGGCTTGCCTTCCAAAGCAGTGGCAGGCAGGTCCTCTGGTGCAGGCTCTGGTGCTGGGTCTGGGGCAACCTCCTGGGCAGCTCCTTGCTCCGGCACGAGGACGTACTCTCCGTCAGCAAGATTACAGTCTATCGAAATGCAATGAACATGTATGTCATGATTATGCAAAATTTAAGAACATTAAGTTACAGAATTCAAGTTAAGAATTTAACTTAGGGCTTCTTGGTTACGAGGGTCTTCTAGTGGTATTCATAGACTTATTACTTGTTAGTTTTAGGTTTTCTCTCTAAAATACATATTGGATTTGTATTGCCTCTATAAATTTCAGTGGTCAATTATAAAGATCTTAAGAGGACATTAAGTTCCATCATCCATTTTCCCTTCTTAATTTCCACCTAGGGTTTCTAGTAGGGGTTTTGAACTATGATAGTAGTTTAAAAATTTCCAAAAATTCTGTAAAAATTACAGTGGGTGGTCACTGGCTATACTAGCTTGTCTTTAAAATTTGAGGCTTAAAGTATAAAAGCTAACCTTTACACAAAAATAACAATGGTTAGGTAAATGGGGCCACTTTACATTACAAGTCCTTTATTAAAGTGGTCTCTGACCTAATGGTTATTTTTGCTGGCCTCTAATAGTGATAAAAAGCTCTTGTACCAAAAATGGCAGAGAGCTACAAGGTGGTTAATTAATGGTGAATTTTCTAAACTTTGGTGCACAAGAGTGATTAGAACTAACTTGTCATTTGAAAAATATCAAACAACAGATTTCAGATTTTTCTTAAGTTCTTATTACCAACACATTAGTTATCCTAAGGTTTGGGGAGGTTTCACCTTAGGGATATTTTTGTAGGGTTTTTCTAAGTTATTCCTATTCTCTTCATTAAAAAGGTATCTTGTTTATTTTACACTACAACAGGGTATGACATATTTTTCCAGTGAACTACATTGACTAAGTATCTTAACAAAAATAGGTGTGCCCTCTGGTTCATCATTTATATCACCCTTTCTATTTTTCTTAAACTTAAGCATATTATAGAATAATGGGTTAAAATTATCTTAAAGTAATAGACAGAGAGGTTTAACATTTTTAACTGAGTTAGTGAGTGAATATAAACTTCTCCAAATTTTTCTAATCCTGGTTAAATAGTGCAACTATTTTTCTTGCTATTATTAAGCTTTTGGCCAAAACTGAAAATAAAACAGAACCTTGTATTTTTCTCTAGTTCATATGGGGTTTTATATTTTTCTTAGACAGGTTACATTATTTAGAGTCTGGCAAAATTGGTTTGACTAAATTTGGATGATTTAAACAAAAGTTATGCATTTTCAAAGTTGATGTCCCATTTAAAAACAGATTTACTTAAGGTTTTCTGGAAAAACCAGTTTGCACCGAGACCCCTGGGGTTAAATGGATTCAAAACTCGCAGATCTACCCCCGGGTTACTATTCACCTGAGTCTTTGGCTTTGCACTTAACCCCCTGGGTTTCTCTCCCTCTCACCCGCGGTCCCTCCCCTAATCCAAACAGTGGCCGCAGAAAAGAAAGGACGGCGCGGCTTACCGGCGACGAGGGAGGTCCGGCGAGGTGGTCAGCGACACTCGGGAGGTTGCGGCGGTCACGTCGATGTGCGGGTCGCCGCTGGAGGTGGTCGGAGCTGCTTGGTCCACGTGCGCAGGCGGGCGAGCTCGTCGGCGGCGTGCGCTCCGGCCTATCCACGGCGGTATGGTTCAATCCAGGGGTACGAGGAGCATCACGGGATGACGTAGAGGCCATACACGCAAGGAATCGAGAAATGGCGGAGGGATTTACCCGGTCCACGCGCGCCGGCGGGTTCTTGAAGTCCGGCGAGCGCGATTCGGTCACTCCGGTGACGCAGGCTCTCGGTTCAAGCTTGAGCAAGGCTCACGGATTCACCAGGAAGCTAACTGAAGGCTTGGATCGAACGGAGGGAGGCTGGAGAGGGGTTGGCCACGACGGTGGTCTTCGGCCGGCACTGGCGGGCCGCGGGGAGGTCGCCGGAGGCGAGGGCTGGCTCGGGCGAGTCCGGTGAGGTACGTAGGAGGCACTGGGGGAAACAACCGAGCGCTGGGGTGGGTTTTATAGGCGCGGACGCGGCCGAGGCGCCGGCTTGGCCCGGGTGCGGCGCGGGGCGCGCGCGGGCGTGCTCTGGCGCGGCAGAACACGTCGAGCACGTGGCGGTTGGTTTCTTCCAGTGTTCAAACGTCGACAGAGGTCGCAAACGTGCGAATCTTTGCAAAGGTTCGGCGCAGACCTCTTCCTGGCACCTAGGGCTATCACTCAACTGTGAGGAGTCGGGGCAGATACGGCCTAGGGAGGGAGATCTTTGAATGCCAAAACAGGTGTGTCACACTGGGCACTTCGCGACAAAAGCCATGCCATGGCATGTCAAACGTCCGAGTCTCGGGCTCAACTTTTTCCAGTGGGTGCCCCAGGTTGTATGCCACGTTTTTGGTATAGATCACAAGTGGATTTGATGCCATCTTCAAGGTGAACACGGCTGATCCTTAAACTAGGGTCAAAAATGGACTTAGAGAGGAATGGGGAGCTCTAGCTCTCTCTCCACTTGGAGATTTGAAATGGGGTTTCTCCAGGGGCCTTTTTGCAATAATTCCTTCCCCTAAATGCTGGTTACAAGTCACTTAAGGTTTGGGTAAAAGTTACACATGTTTTACCCACTTGATCACTCTCTTTCCCCCCTTACTTAGGGTTTAGGAAGGTATGACTTTGAAGAAATCTAGGGTTCTTCCCCCCCTATTATCCAAGATAGTAAATGTACAAGGACTTAGGGTAAAGTTTCTCATGTCATGTGCAACTTAATCATAACATGAGCCCCAAGGTTCTTATGTGCTGCCCTAAGCCTTTATCTTATGTGATCACAGCTTCTAGTGCCAAAGTGGCTCTAGCCAGGGTAACACCTGGGTGTTACAAAGTCATGTTACCCATCTGCCAAGGGGTCATGAATCCCATACACCTCTACCTAGGAAGCGCGGCAGGGCAACACTACGAGGCCTTTACAAAGTTCCACTAGCTTCCGAAAACCCGCTACAGTTTATAGGAAGTTCCAATGCAGGGTTCCTGGCTGACTGCCATCCCAACAAAATCAACCAGGGACCTCCCTACACTGACCACTCCCCTACTGCCCTTGCCCCTTTCGGGTAAGGTAGTCTTCCACTAGCTTTCCTAATTAGTCAGCCAAGGGGTCCCATTCCTCCCTTGTGGTGGCACGTGGTTCTCAAGTTAAGCTCTATGTTCCAATTAACATTAATGATATCAACATGAACATAAACAGAATAACAACAAGAATTGGAACATAGAGGTAATAAATGATTATCCCAAAACCATATAAAGCAATAGCAAACTACCCAAGTGATTCAGGGGTAAACAAGGTAATGAGATAAACAATCTAGGGTGACCTATTGGGTCCCATCAGAATTAACCTATGCATGGATAAGTGATATTAAAGAACATTATTGGGTAAAAAGTGGTCAAGGGCACAACTTGCCTTCAATGAGCTCCTGCTCAGCTACTTCAACCTGCTGCTCACCAGGATCCTCAGCAACGGGCTCTTCTACTCGCCACAATACAAACAAGCACAGTGCATATAGAGAAATTAACATTACACCAAACATATAAACAAAATACACAGAAATATTCTACATATTAAAATAAAAACCTAGGAACTGGAATCATAATTTTCTGAGTTATAGATTTCAAGTTATGCATTTTCAAAGGTTTTATGTGTTTAGAATAAGATTAAGTGTGGAATTAAATTTCTTACTGTTGTCATGATAAAACAGAGACACTAAGTGCTAGAGAATAAAATTACAAAATTTTAGGAACTGGAATGGATCAATTTGGACCAAGTATGGATTTTCTATGAATTTATAAAGTTCCAGCAATTATTTTCCTATTAAAAATCTATTTTCTATTTCTTTTATTCAATTTAAACGATCTCTGGACTGGGCCTCAATTACCAGGCAAGTCAGGGGCTATTCTACATATATTCCTGAGACTCAGCGCACAGTGCTCTGGACGGCGGGTTCTATTTCCAAAAGTCCAGGGGCTCTTTAATAAAAGTGCCAGCGCGAAAAGGTATGGTTGAATCTCGGCCGCACGATCTGAACTGAGCGGCCCAGATTAGATCAGGCTTTACGTGAACCGGTACTCGATTACTATCGTCGGATCGGAGGCCAACGGTCGAGATCTTCCTTTATCCTAAACTCGTTTCAGCCGCCCGATTGAGATCAACGGTTAGATCTACGCGTTGAACCGGTATAAGCTCGTGACCGCCAGATCTTGATCCGACGGCCGCGGAGGCTTCGTCTTCAACCCAGCCGAGCCACCCAACCAGCCACAGCGCGCGGCGGCGGGGTCACCGGAGCCCACGAATCCGGCCAACCCGAGCGCCGGACCCAAATTCGTTCGGCCACCACGAGATTGACGACGTTATAAACTCGTTTCCCCCATCAATTTGCACCATCATCGAGCACAGGGCTCGGCCCACGGCGCACGGCGGAAATCCAACTCCGGTGAAGCGAAATCCGGTCACCCCGAGCGCCAAACCCAAATTAAAAGGCGCTGCACGATCTAGAGGGCAAGGCGAACCGCATGGAGGAAAACTTACCGTCGATAATGGCGCAGAGACGACCCTTCACGGCGCGGCGCGGATTACGCGCGTTCACCCGCTCCGGCGAGGAATTGCTTTCGCCACGCGGTTCCACCCGCCCGATTCCTCCCGGCACTTGGTCCACACCACCGTCTGGTTGTCCAGGAGCGCACTACGGTTGCCAAGCGGGGACAGCGGCGGTAGACGGCTAAGGCGGCTTCGGCGGCTTCCAAAACTAAAGGGCGAGCTCGGTGTGTGGGCGGCTAAGGCTAAATGGTGGAGATGAGAGGATAGGAGGGGACTCAACTCATCCCCGCGGTCATATAGGCCGCCGAGTTCGGTATGGGAGTGCGTGGCGCCCGGGAATGTCGCGCGGGCGGTTGAGCTCGAGTCGCACGGCCATGGCATGGCGAGGGCTGACGGGTTGGCCCCATGCGCCAGAGACGTGGGCATCGCACACGCGTGGGAGAGCGCCCTGGCGAGTGGGTCCCGCGTGGAAGTGAAACGCAAGCACGTGCGACTTACAGACTTGGCCCACAAGTCGGCACCGGAGGGATGTCTGGGCTGCGCGGTGAGGATTCCTTAGGTGGGCCGAAAACGTGGAGATCCCAGCCCAGGTGAGTTTTATTCTTTTTCTTTTTATTTTCTGTTTTCTTTTCTTTTATTTTTGAATCTAAGTTTTGAATTTCAAATTTGTGATGGACTTGTACTCAAATTTTTTCTGAGTATATGATTTGGATAAGGCAGTGTGGAACAAATTTATCTATTTATAAGTTTTATTTCTTTGTATTACATAGCATTTTTCTTTCTTTCTTTCCAAATTTTAGCATTTCTTTTAGGATTTAATTTTCCCATTTGGATATTTAACATTTTTCACATTATTATATGTTGTCACAAAATGCACACAGAAATAAAGGACCAGCATGATGCACATTTTTATGGTAAGTCTTTTATTACTTATTTATTTATTTTTGAATATGGTGTTCACATATGATGATGCATAAAGATCAAACTCACATAAAGAGAGAAATTGTTTTCTCTATTGGTATTTCATCTAGCAATTACAAAGTGGGTGTTACAATGTGAAGCATTAGGGATGTTCTTATGGGCATGTGGGACACAACAAGCAACACGACAAATTAGAGACAGATTTGAAAGGTCTTTGGATACCATCCATAGAAAAATGGCTATGGTGGCAGATGCACTGTATAGTTTTGCACAAAACATTATATGTCCAAAGGATCCAACATTTTCTAAAGTGCATAACAAGCTTAGACCTTATGCCCCTTTCTTTGATGGGTGCATAGGAGCCTTAGATGGCACACACATTCCAGCTCATGTATGTCATGAGTCGAGGCTTGAACACATAAATAGAAAAGGGTGGCCTAGCTACAATGTATTTGCTATAGTGGACATGGATATGCGGTTCACTTTTATAGGTGCTGGGTTGCCTAGTTCTTGCCATGACATGGCAGTGCTCAGGAGTTGTATGGGAGAAGCGAACTATCCACACCCACCAGCAGGTATGGTGGCATGCATGTTATGTTGGCGCCATTGCATACATGCATTACGATGTAGTAAATCTTTTTCTGGGTTTATTTGTTTGTACATGGAGGTATTATCTAGTGGATGCTGGTTACACAATTCGCGAAGGTTACTTGCCACCATATCAGAATCAGAGACATCACTTAGAAGATTTTAATCAAACAGGAGTAGAGAGTGTGCAGAAAAAGTTTAATTTCCACCACTCGAGTCTACGTAATGTAGTTGAACGGGCTTTTGGACTACTCAAATCAAGGTGGCATGTGCTACGAGGACTCCCATTTTACGAAAGAAGCATGCAAGTGAGGATTATAATTGCTTGTTTTGCTTTGCATAACTATTTGTTGGACCGAGGCCATATAGGAGGATCAGGGAGTAGTTCGCATGGCCAAGCTGATTACGATGTGTCAGATTGGTTGAATGTAAATGCAAATCTAGAAATGACATTATTGAGAGATTGGATCGCTGCTGGAATATCAATGATGTAGTGTATGTAATGAAGTAGTTAGTGATATATTGTTTATCTCAGATGTATTGATCACCTCTCTGGTATTGATGCAATGTATTGGGGTACCGATCACTGAGTAATCACGCAATGTATTGGGGTACTGAATCCTCTCTGGTACCGATTATTCATGCAATGTATTGACGGTTTCAATAAGTGAACCGCCAGTGTATATACATCCTTTACACTGACGGTGCACTTTATACAGCCACCAGTGTATATGATATTTTTATTGGCGGTGTACTTTATACAGCCGTCAGTGTATATACATCCTTTACACTGACGGTGCACTTTATACAGCCGCCAGTGTATATGATATTTCCACTCGCGTGTACTTAAAAAAGCCGCCAGTGTAAATACATCCTTTACACTGACGGTGTACTTTATACAGCCGCCAGTGTATATGATATTTCCACTGGTGGTGTACTTTATACAGCCGCCAGTGTATATACATCCTTTACACTGACAGTATACTTTATACAGCCGCTAGTGTATATGATATTTCCACTGGCGGTGTACTTTATACAGCTGCCAGTGTATATACATCCTTTACACTGACGGTGCACTTTATACAGCCGTCAGTGTATATGATATTTTCACTGGCGGTTTACTTAATAAAGCCGCCAGTGTAAATACATCCTTTACACTGACGGTGCAATTTATACAGCCGCCAGTGTATATGATATTTCCACTGGCGGTTTACTTAATAAAGCCACCAATGTAAATATTTCCTTTACACTGACGGTTCTGTTAAGTGAACCGTCAGTGTATATATATTTACACTGCATGTTCGTTAAGGTGGGCCTGCCTGTTTTTTTCACTGGCGTGTTGTAACTGAAACCGCCAGTATAAATTTCTGCGTGCCGCCACCTTAGAGCTCTTTTCTACTAGTGATTTCTTTTCACTTCGTGTCGCCTTACAAGTTTTGTGTTAATTCCATCCCTTGCTGTGTTTTTTATTTGCTATCACCATCACCTTGCCGTCCATCGATCTTGTCTTGATACTCATCTTTATTCCCACTTCTTAAAAATCCCATCTCTTCCACCTCAATAAGAGAGTGGCGATTTACCTATCCGGTCCTTGGACGTGCCCTCTTCTTTTTCATTTGCAGGCTCTGTCTTAACTCTATCCTTTATGGTACTTATATATTTTGTTCTTATGCCCCTTTACCTCCTCTATTACATTCTTGTCTATTATCACCTTTAACCCTTGTAAGAGCAACTCCAATAGTTATGTAAATTTTAGCTCTCTAAATCACAGATTTAAGAAGTTGCTAAATGACTTTTGGAGTAAAAAAATGTGAGTTCTCCAATAGTTCTCTAAATATAGGTTGTAATTTTGTGTTGTATCTATCTACATAAAAAAAATAAGTCACAAAACTTTATAATGCAGTCAATATTTTTGTTTAGGGAGTTGTTAAATGGTTGTCAAATGTAGAGAGAAAATGGGGTTAGATGACAAGTTGTTAAATTTAGAAAGTTCATTTAGAGAACTGTTGGAGAATAGTTTTTATGTTAACTATCTAAATTATTGATTTAGGAAGTCTTTTAGAGAACTACTGGAGTTGCTCTAATATCTATACCTTTACATTCACGCTTACTTTGAACCTACCCTTCAAAACCTCATCTTTTTCATACTTCATCATTGACTGCTCTCCTTCTTTGGCACCTTGCAAGTTTTGTCTAGAATACATCCTCACCTACTTCAGCAATTCTAAACACGAATGAACAGCGCACAGATATATGGTATCAATAACTGTTGTTGTTGGAGTGTGCGAATGTTCATAGAATATATGAGCGTATACGAAGTCACTTCGAAATTCAACACTGTGAACTTATTAAGCTAGCAGTATATTTCTTTGTACATGCACGTCAACTAATCATATATAGATAGAGTAATAACATATAATTTCATTAACCAGCTAAGCTCTAAGGCTACTTAGTTTAAGTTTAGTTTAGCCGAAGCGGCAGCCGCCATCTGCTGTGTTCGCGGCGGTAGGCTTGCGCGCACCTTCCTCCACCCGTGCTGCCTCGGTCTCGACAGCGAGGGCCTTGGCCGTGTCGTAGGACGCGTGGAGCCCCACGAAGAAGTAGTAGACGAGCAGCGCCGCTGTCCATATCCAGAAGCGCGTGAAGGAGGCGCCGTCGATGGAGCCCAGTAAGAAGATGTTGATGAAGATGGACGCCGACGGTAGCCACGGCACGAGCGGCACCCCCCACATCTTGGGCGCGCGCGCCTTGGGCACGCCCCATTGCAGGTACGCCGTGGCGGCGAGCCACGCGGCGCAAGTGACCACGTACACCACCCACCCGTCGCCACCGGAGCTCGTCATCCCCCAGTACGCGGCGGTGGCCGTGGACGAGGCGACGATCACGGCGAGGCACGCCACGAGCCTGTTGCGGTCCGAGGCCGCCGTCTCGCCAGAGACGTAGTAGCGGCGGACGAGGAGTGCGATGGCGACGAGTGAGAAGATGAAGAGCGTGGAGATGGAGAGCAGGTTGGAGAGGATGGTGAGGTTGGTGAAGAGCGCGATGACGGCGGTGGCCACCATCATGACGATGGTGGCGTAGACGGGGGTGCCGAACCTGGGGTGCACCTGCGCGAGGCATGGCGGCACCATGTGCGTCCGCGCAATGTGGGTCAGGTACCTGGCCTGCCCGACGGCGCCAACCAGGAGCACGGAGGTCATGCCCTTGAGCGCGCCGAAGGCGACGATGTACTTGGCCCAGTCCATGCCAACGGCGGTGAAGGCGACGCTGAAGGGCGCGTCGGGGTCCATCTCGGTGTAGGGCTGCATGAGGCAGAGCACGAGCGCCAGGAGGCAGTAGATGATGGTGGTGAGCGTCATGGCGCCCATGAGACCCACGGGGATGTCCTTAGCGGGGTTCCGCGTCTCCTCCGCCATGGTGCTCACGGCGTCGAAGCCGATGTAGGCGAAGAAGAGCACGGCGGCGGCCGCGAACACCCCGCGCGCGCCGAAGGGCGCGAAGTCGGCGGTGAGGTTGGCGGCATTGGCCTTGGTCAGCCCCGCCACGACCACGAAGACGAGGACGGCGAGGTGCAGGATGGAGAGCACGTAGTTGAAGCGCGACGAGCCCTTGGTGCTGAACACGGCCAGCGCGCAGACCACCGCCGTCACCGCCACCGCAATCGGGTCCAGCTGCGAGTAGCCCTCCGCGAGCGCGGCGGCGTGAACGCGGAAGTCGTCCGGGTGGTGGTTCAGCAGCGTCGCGAAGTAGGACGTCCACGACCGCGCCACCGCCGCGCCGCCGATGCAGTACTCCAGCAGGATGTTGCCCGCCGCGATGAACGCCATGAAGTCGCCGAGCTCCACGCGGAGGTACGCGAACGACCCGCCTGTTAATTTCATCGCATACAACACACGATCCGTAACACGATCAAATGACGCGATCCGTAACGCACGCTGCATGCATCGACTCATATGTATGGTATGCATGTATGTACCTGCGACGGGGATCTCGACGGCGAACTCGGTGTAGCAGAATACGGCGAGCATGGCGCAGACGCCGGAGATGGCGTAGGAGACGACGACGGCGGGGCCGGCGTCATTCTTAGCCTCCTGGCCCGTGAGCACGAAGATGCCAGAGCCGATGACGGCGCCGATGCCGAACCAGATGAGGTCCCACCACGTGAGCGTCCGCCGCATGTCGGCGCCGCTCCGGCCGCGGACCTCGTTCACCTCCGTGTCGTCCATGGACCGCGTCGTCACCCGGTCGCGCAGCCGCGGGCCCGTCTCCAGCAGCGCCTGCCCATACGCCGACCAGCTCCGGAACGACTTCTCTGGGAACAGCGTGCCCCCGCAGCACCCGTCGCCGTCACCATACGCCGCCATGGTTGAGTGGAGGAGGGAAGCGGTTACTTAGTTATGTTAGGGTAAGGTGTTGATGGATCTGATGGGTCCACGCCACGGGGGTTGTGGCATTTTATAGTGGCGCGCCACGCACTTGTGCGCGATCTCGGCCGTACAGTCCTCCCCCATCGCCATCGGCATCGGGTAGTTTGCAACTTGCAACACGCGTCGCGAACGAGATGCGGTTGCGGTCGGTGGCAGACTTGCAGTTGCGCGCGGTCGAGCAGGTGGGTCCGCTCGCCTGTAACGAGATTCTGCTGCGGATTCGTGGATGAGATCATCTGGTATAAAGTGGGCCACGTGGTCCGCTTTCATGGGAAGAGGATCTGAATCTAGGAGAATCTGAATATGGGCCGAGGTGAACACGGACCAACCATTCCATGGCCCATGGAGTCGTTGGGTTTACTTTTGCAGCTTCTAACGACGAGAAATTAATTTCCGATACGCACTGACACTAGCGTGTAACTTTTACATCCTGCCTTCACTGTGAGTTACACGAAATGCGCATTTCTGATTAGAAAGCAAGATACATACCCCCTATAAAACAACTAAGGATGTGTTTAGAAGCAACCATTTTCTAAGAAAATTGGTTTGTAGAAATTAGAGTGGTTTCAAAAATACTCGTTTATGTCCCAATTTATAGAAAATGTTTCTATGTTTCTTCAAAAAACAAGAAGCTAGCTCTCCCATCTAAAACTATTTTTTGTTCATTTAATTACATCATGTTTGTTGATTTAATGAATTTTACATCCAGTGCCACTACTTTTAAAAATAGAGGAAGCAAGGCCGTTCCTAGAGGGGCGAGGGGGCGATAACGTATTACTATACATATTCGGTATTTATTTCGAATTTACATGTGATATTTGTGATAAATAATTGGTTCAGTGTGATTGATCCACATAGCGCACACAATGATTTAAGATAGTGTTTGGTTGAAGAGCCAAGTAGAACGAAGTCGTTCTGTTTCTGTTTTGTTGTTGTTTGGTTACAAAATAACTAGAACAGAATGGCTCCAATTAGGGAATATTCTCCTCAGATCCGGAACCATCCCGCTCCAAAAAATCAACCGGACGGAGCCGCTCCGTTCCCAGCCCGCTCGCACAGTCACGCTCCGTTCCGTTCACTCTCCAACCAAACAAAAAACTGAGTCGCTCCGTTCCAGATTACCAAACACAGAACAGAGCGGCTCCGTTCCTAGAATCAGGGATGGAACGACTCCGTTCTACTTGGCTCCTCAACCAAACACTACCTAAGTGTCTCGTCTTGTCGGGGGCAATAATTAAGGACACCTGAATTATCCCCTAAACAAACACACTTAGAGAAATAAGGACTAAACTCTCGACGGGTGACAGCCGAGCCACCTATAAAAACTGAGACATCTCCCCGAGAGTCTCCCACCTTGAGCAGGGCTCCGCCTCGCCCGAGATTGCAGCTGCTGAGTCCGTCTAGCCCGAGCCAGCCTCAGGCAGATAAGACAAGGGCACCCAAAAACAAGCAGGAGACATGTGCATTTAATGTGTATGCCAACCCACACTGCAGCAGCGGAGCACAGCAACGAACAAGACAGCGATCACGTCTGGCGCAACAGCATGAGTACGTCTACACTACAGTATACGCATGTCACCTGCCACCCTCCGATGGGACGCCAAATACGACAAGCCGAGCGGACTAGCCTTCGGGCATAATCTCTCCGCCTCGCCCGAAGCAGGATCCAGCCCGCGTTCACAACCTCTCCGCCTCGCCCGACCCCGGGTCCAGCCTTCGGGCGATTTCTCTGCCTCGCACGACGTCAAGTTCGGCCCTCGAGCGAATTATCTGTCTCGCCCGAGCTCGGCCTTGCCCACCAACTATGCCGCGAATCCCACAGACAGCCACTCTGCCCCACTGTGGCGCACGTCAAGGGACGGCTCGGCTAACACATCGGGAAGACTTCCACCTCTACCAAGCAGGGGCTCTGATCTCAATAAGCGCAGTAGAGAATCTCGACGTCATCACGTGCCAGGACACTGACGCACCCCGTAAGCAGCCTTTGACCCATACCTCGGCGTTGTTACAACAATTACGGCATGGGCGACCTCTCCCTCGGGGGCTCGGGCATACAGATAATCCCTCGGTCTCTACCTCTGCTCTCTACGGGAAATCAGCAGGCGCGGGTCAACAACACAGTTCGTCGTCACGTCGACTTGCAAACACCAGGGCACCTCTCCTTCGAATACATCACTCGGCTTCACTGCAGACATCCCCCTTCGCGTATAAATAGGGCAGTGGTCCCTCCAGGGAGGAGAACCACAACACACGCAGACGAACGTTCACCCCTCCACTTTGTCTTAGATATTGGCACTTGCCTTAATCATCTCTAGGGACTTGGGGACTTTCCCTCTCCTGTCGTGCTTGTAAACCCCTACTACAGGCACTACGGTGCGAGTAATATAAGCCTCATCCCCCTCTACTGGAAGTAGGGCCTTGTGTTGCTCGAACCAGGATAACTGCTTTGTCTTCTCGCACACCATCTAGAGTCGGCCACGTGATACATTTACTAGTTGGTTAAGGGCCCACGGTCCAAACACCGACAGTTGGCGCGCCAGGTAGGGGGATTGTCGTATGAAACACTTTCGGCTGTCGCCAAAAACTCTAGATGGCCGGTTTCCACCACCCACTCAGGCTTGGGACGACGATTAGATTCGGGAGTATTGAGTTCATGTCTCTCGACATCGAGTATGACATGATACTCCTCCCACCTATCCCTCTTGAGCATCCAAGCTCACGTCGTCGCCCTTCTTGTCGTAGGAGGTAGAGACGGAGCAATCGTGGTCATGCCACTTAGGGCACTCCATGCACTAGAGGAACCAGGATGGATGATGGCATTGAGTCCCTCTCAAGGGACTTAGCCAGTGTCAACATTTCACCCGGAGCGCCACCAGCCGCACCTGCACCAACATTCCTGGCACCACCTCCTTTGATGTGGGAGACACTAGTCCCCCACGTCGTTGAGCGAGCGGTGTCAGCTACACCTGCCCTCCCACCCGTGGGTCAGGAGTAATCGAACGCTCCTTTGGAGAGACATGGTGGGGGATGGGGGAGAACTGTCCGTGTTCAACCCCATCCCCTTCCAACCGAGTTTCGACACCAGCTCCGTCACCCGAATGGATGTTGGGCTTCCTTTCCCCTTAGACTGCCTGGACTCTAAGGAGGAAGACGACCCAAGCTTTGCCCTGGACTTCTCCAGGCTAAGGAATCTCGAGTCCATGTTGTAGTTCTGTATGCCTGTGACAAGATGCTCTCTGAAAGCTCAGAGGGTTACAGCTCCGGTGGTGAGGGTTACGATTCGACCCGAGAATGCTTCCACGTCGATCCGGAGATCCCCGAGTAAGGAGATCACCTCGGCATGCCGTGGGAAGGTGACCAGCCTCCACCACATCAAAGGAGTTCAATGGTTCATGGGATGCCTCGTGGCCCTAAGCCGCTTCATCTCACGACTCGACGAGAAGGCCCTGTCCCTGTATCGTCTCTTGAGGAAGACCGAGCGCTTCGCTTGGACGGCTTAGGCCAAGAAGCCCTCGAGAACCTCAAGAAGCTTCTTTTCAATGCCCCCATCCCAGTACCCCCTGTCGAAGGGGAGCCCCTTTTACTCTACATAGTTGCAACCACCCAGGTGGTCAGCCTCGCTATCGTGGTAGAGAGAAAGGAGGAAGGACATGCCTTGCTGGTCCAAAGGCATGTGTACTTCGTCAGCGAGGTACTGTCCGAGACAAAAGTATGTTACCCACAAGTCTAGAAGATGTTGTATGTGGTAGTCCTTACATAACGAGAAAACTGCGCCATTATTTTGAGTCTCATCCTGTAACGATGGTGTCGTCCTTCCCTCTAGGTGGAGATCATCCATAGTAGGGAAGCCTCAGGCAGGGTGGCCAAGTGGGTCACCGAACTCATGGGAAAAACTCTCTCGTTCGCTCCTAAGAAGGTTGTCAAATCCCAGTCCATGCCTGACTCTAGTCAAATGGATCGATACCCAGTTACCAAAGGCTCCGATCTAGGCCGAGTTATGGACCATGTACTTCGACGGATCGCTGATGAAAACTGGGGCGGGCGCTAGATTGCTTTTCATCTCACCCCTTGGCGTACATCTGTGATACGTCATGTGTCTCCACTTTGCTGCATCCAACAACGTCCCTGAGTATGAAGCCCTGGTCATAGGTTTACGCATCGCCATCAAGCTAGGAGTCTGATGTCTCGACTTCTTAGGGGATTCCCAGCTCGTCATTGATCAGGTGATGAAAAAATCAAGCTACCATGATGCAAGGATGGAGGCTTACTACGAGGAAGTTCAGCGCCTTGAAGATAAATTCTTCAGCATGGAGCTCAACCACGTCGAACGCTGGTACAACAAGGTAGCAGACGAACTGGCAAAAATCGCCTTAGGGCGGACCACGGTCCCCCCGAACGTTTTTGCCAGGGACATCTTCAAGCCCTCGGTGATGCCCAGGGAGGTGTCCGAGCTCGCCCCCACAAAGAAACACCCCTGGCCGACAGGCCTGAGGCTATGCAGATCGATGGCGATGGTGACCGAGCCACCTCAGTCTCGGATTGGAGAGCACCTTACCTAGAGTATCTCCTCTGAGGAGAGCTCCCTCTAGGAAAGACCGAGGCTCGATGCCTCGCCCATCAAGCAAAGACCTTTGTGCTGATAGGAGAAGAAAAGGAGATGTATCGATGCAGCCCCTCATGAATACTTCAACGTTGTATACCAATCAGCCAAGGGCAGGAGTTGATGGGAGAAATCCACTCGGGACTTGCGAGCACCACGCGGTGCCCCAGACCCTCGTTGGCAATGCCTTCAATCAAGGGTTCTACTGGCCGACTGCAGTAGCGGACGCTATCAAGATCGTGCGGTCCTGCCGAGGCTGCCAATTCTACGCGAAGCAGACGCATATGCCTGCCTAGGCCCTTTAGATGATCCTGATAATGTGGCCATTCGTGGTGTTGGGATTGGATCTCATCGGTCCTCTTTAGAAGGCACCCGGGGCTTCAAGCACCTTATGGTCGCCATCGACAAATTCTCCAAGTGGATCGAGGTCCGGCCCCTAAATCTGAGCAGGCGGTCGCATTCTTCACGGACATCATTCATCACTTTGGGGTCCCCAACTCAATCATCACTGACAATGATACCCAGTTCATAGGGAAAAAGTTCCTCAGCTTCTGCAGCGACCATCACATCCATGTCGATTCGTCGGTAGTGGCACACCCAAAGTGCGACAGGCAAGTGGATCGTGCCAACGACATGATCCTGCAGGGCTTGAAGCCAAGGATCTTCAACAACCTAAACAAGTTTGGTAAACGATGGCTCGTCGAGCTCCCTTTAGTGATCTAGAGCCTAAGGACTACTCCGAGCCGAGCCACGGAATTCACGCCATTCTTCCTGTCTACGGGATCGAGGCCATCTTACCCACCGACCTAGAGTATGGCTCCCCGAGGCTGCAGGCATACAACAAACGTAACAACCAAGTCAGCAGTGAAGACTCGGTGGACTAGCTGGACGAAGCTCGGGACGTAGCTCTCCTTCACTCACCAAAATATCAACAATCCCTTTGGCGCTACTACGAATGACGCGTCCGACCTGGTGCTTTGGCTATGACAAAACAACTGAGGACGCCACAAGCTCACTCCTCTTTGGGAAGGACCCTTCATCACCGCCAAGGTGCTGAAGCCGGGAACATACAAGTTCTGCAACGAGGAAGGAGAAGTCTACGACAACGCCTCGAATATAGAGCAGCTACATCGCTTTTACCCTTAGGCATACAGGTCTAGGCCTAGTTGTACTATGTTCCGCATATTTAATAAAGAATGGCTCTCAAGAGAGGCTCGGTCTTGCTTCCAAAACCAAGCCTCCCTTGGGGGCTAGAAGGGGGAACCCCTCCTTTGTGTTGCCTTGTTCTCATAGTTTTAAAAAACGAACACGTTTCATAGCCTCGTCCTAAGTCATAACGCGAAAACCCTTAGGAACAAAGGACATCCCGACTAAGGAAGAATAGCCGAGCCGCAGGAACACCTACGCCTCAGGGATACGATTTCCTTGCTCACTACTCTCTCCCTAAAGGGTAACTCACGTTCTAACGGTGACACCGCAATAGGACTAAGGAAACAGGCGCAAGACAACGGAAAAAAACACACAACAAACAGATAAAAGTTTAGATACTTAATATCCACCAAATTCTTAGCATATATTACAAAATTTTAAAAATTCCCCACAGGGCGATGGCCATGCTCATGTTGTCGGAGGAGGTCCTACAGGGGGCTCAACAGCGACTGGTGACGAGGGAGGAGGCACCACCTCAACTTCGAAGTGACGAGCCACCAAAGTCCTCGGCCCCTCGACGACGTCATTCAGCCTCTGTGTCTCGGCAGCAGCCAGCTCGGGTTCGTCGGGGAGCACGAAGCCGTCGCACACCCGCTTGAGATCAATCTCGTAGTGGGAGGCGACCACGGGCAGGGCCTGCTTCACCCCTAGGTGGGCGGCCCCACGGAGCTCACCCCGTAAGAAGCCGCTTAGGGCTTGCATATGAGGCCACGGGGGTCCACTCCGAGGCACAACCACCACATCGAGGTCCCGAAAGAGGTTCGCCACCGCCTTTGGACAACTCCCTTAGCTCGGTCCCCTACTGCTCCACGGTCCAAGATAGAGTCAGAGAGGTCTGGGCCATGGGCACCAGATCCTGCTCAAGACCTGGAGAGTGGATGAAGGCGTCAAGCGAGGCTAAGAGAAAAGACCAAACCCGAAAAAACGAAACAAGATATCAGCAACATACCTCCTATCCGGGCGTTCAAAGCCCAGCCCACGGACCGTTTATCCTCTAGGGACTTGGTGAGGGAGTCGCGCTCCACCGTCACCACCTGGAGGCCCTCCTACGCCTGCCGTAGCACCCCCTCGTGGCGGTCTGCCTCTGCCTTCAGACAGAGGACCTCAGCCCTCAATCGATGGACCTCCTTGTGGTCGGTCGTGCCCTCCTTCAGCCCCTCACACTAGGACGTTAGGTCAGCCACTTCGGCGCTCCTCCATGCCAACTGCTCGTTAGACCAAAGCAACATGGTCCGATGGCACTATAGCACTTCCCATACACCCCGTTCGTGGCGAAAGAAGATGGGCATGGACATCGACCTCGTCATGAGCTCATGTGGGAGAAGGAAAACTTCTGTCACCATGCTGCTAAGGCACCAGCAATCTCAACAAAAAAAGATCAACGCCCTTACTTGGCTCAACACCCTAAACTCGGCCCAAATCTCCCGCTCCTCGACGTCATCGAGGATGAAGTACGGGTCACCTTCGGTAGACATCCACGCCAGGGGCGGCCCTCCCCATAACGAGGAGTCTGGCCCGGAGCAGATGAGGTCACCGAAAACCCCTATGATAGGGGGCTCGATGATTGTCTCATCACCGAGTAGCGACCCATAGACTATCCTCCATGGCTCCCCCGAGGTGCTGCCCCCTCAGCACGTCCCACCCCCGAGCTCGGCGCAACTTTGGGGGTATCGGGGATGGCGCACATGAGGTCGGAGACCATAGGCGACATGACGCGCGGTGCAGCCTCTGCCTCATCCTCGGAGCAGACGACGATGGCCTCTGCCGGCGACGTGGGATGCGCGAGAGCCACCTCGGCCGCAGCCGTGTTGGCTCAATCGGTGCCTCGGGAGTGGGTACAACCACCTTAGCACCCTGTTGAGATCGCTCCTGGTTCCTAGACAGAAGGGGGTGGGGGCGGGACAAGGCCCCCACTGACGTCCCTACGCCGCGCTTCACCGCCTTGGTGGCAGTAAAGATCGGTGGATAGGCTCGGCGCTTGGAGCTAAAGACAAACGATAGTCAGAGGAAAATACGATGCACAAAAAGATGTTCTCGCACTTTGACTACATACCCAGAGATAGGTAATGTTGAAGGCCTTGGCCTCCGGATTTCTGGCCCCTGCTGCCCCGCCGCCGATGTAGGCGGGGCAGTGGACACCTCTTTTGCAACCCTTGATGTGGGGGTCGAGGGCGGAACGATGGTCGAGGCCACTACAGGCCCTGGGACGACGACATGGGGGGAAGTGACGGGCCCCTCCTCCATGTTCCCCCCCAGCTGGTGGACGCTGAGGGGACTCGGCCAGCGCACCCGCAGGCATGATGACGACTTCTACGGGAAGGGGACCGACTTCCCCCTCCACGACCTCTGCTTCTTCCACCGAGGCAGGGACGGGGGCAGGCTCGACTGATGCCCGTGCCCCAAACAGGGACCTATCGGCCCCTACGCGGAAGGGGCTATGTCGCTAGAAGGGCCCGCCGAGGCTGGCACAGACCTAGGCCCGACCTCGGGTCTAAAGCCCGAGCGGACCTCCATCCCCTCATCGTCGTCGTCGTCATCCTCCTCCTCCTTAGTGCTAGGAGAGGCCTCGAGCGGGGAGCCCCTCCCTTGCCTGCTTTACGATGCTTCTTCAACATATTACGAACCACCATCCTCTTGCGGTCCACTTCTTCGCCTCGTCCTTCTTCCGCTTCTTCTCCTCGACCGCCAGCCGGCGCACCTCCCTGGTCCCCGCATCCTCTGGGACAAGGAGTCAGGCGGTTCAGATGCCCCGAAGCCCCTGTCGAGGAGATGAGGAGGTAAGACTGAGACGAAAAGAAGAAAAAAACTGAAAACAAAAACAAAAACAGAGCACTCACCAGGGACATGTAGCCCTACTCAGGGCGCATCAGCACCACGATGGAATAATCCGCCTTCCCCACCGTTCCCTTCACCCACCAGAGAAGTTAGTCAGTGGAGAGGGCGGCCGAGGCCATCCGAGAGCTTTCCATGGAGGCATCGGGGGTCATCTCGTCGAGGCGGAGTCGGCGGTCGGCCAGCGGCAGCACCCACCGCCGGTGGAAGGCCACAACAACTCCGGCCGCGATGAGGCCGCGATCCTAGAGCTTCCTCAGCGCCTCCAATAGTGACTTGAGGTGGGCCCGGAGCTCCCGCGGTAGCCCCCATCTCCATTTCTCCTCCACTCCGAGGACAACGCGATGCGTAAACGCCGGCAGCCGCCCGTCGTCGTTGCAGAGGTAGAACCATCGGCTCTGCACCCCTTATTCGAAGAGGTGAGGGTGGCAGGGATGTCCAACGCCACCCGGTCTGAACATAGCTGGAGCGTGTAGCCGCCGGCGTGGACAGCGTGGCGCACCCTCCTCACCTCGCTAGGGAGGGAGAAAGGCTCCACGCGGAAGAGATGGACCCATAGGTCCCAGTGGGGCTCAATCCCCAAGAACCTCTCACAGACAGCGGAGAAGATGGTCGCCTGCGCGATGGAGTTGGGGTTGAAGTTGTGTAACTCCACCCCATAGTAGTGCGACAGGGCCCGCATGAAGCGGCTCACCGGAACTCCAAAACCTCATTCATGGAATGAGGTAAAGCTGATGATATAGCCCACGGGCAGATCTGGCACTTACTCATCGTGCGATGCGATCCACTCGAGTTGCGGGCCAGTGGTTCGAGCCGGAGCATGCCAGCTTCAACCAGCGCCTCCAGATCCCCGTCGGTGACGGAGGACGCGAGCCACGAGTTACGGGGAGAAAGGACGGTGATCTTCTCCGCCATCTGAAAGTTGCCTAGAGGGGGGTGAATAGGCAAGTTAAAACTTTTTCAACAAAAACTAGAAACAAACTAGGTAAAACCAGTTCAACAGGTGTCAAAACTGGTGCAACCGGTTTGAACGAGCTCAACTAAAGAATGAGATATAAACTAAATTGATCTCGAAATTCACCCAATTAACTTTGGAAATGAGATGTTCTAGGATCCATGGGGGTTCAAAGTAGTAGATCTGAGAAGGGCACTTCTCAAAATCCACACACCAAAAAGATATAAGCAAATCTTCCACGGAATGGTGAGACAATGAAGAACACGAACAAACACAATGAACAAGAACACAAGAGACACAAGATTTATCCTGAGGTTCGGTCACACCACAAAAGGTGCCCTACTTCCTCGTTGAGGCGCCCACAAAGAGCTAGGTCTCTTTCAACCCTAATCCTCCCTTCGCTGACCACAAAGGTCAAGCCCACACAATAATCTTTGCTCAAACGAGCGGGTAATACAAACTTTCTTGTGGTCTTCCACAAGATTTGGAGACTCACAAGAGACACCTAGTCGTCTAGGAGCTAGAAGCTCCAAGAGTAATGAATCCACAAAGAACTCAATGTAATACCAAAGCTCGAATGAAGAAGAGCAAGAGAGATTTAGAGATGAAGCACAAAAAATGTAGCTCTCAAACTCACTCAAAGATTTCTCTCCAAAGATTTGAAATGGGAGAGGCAAGAGATGTGTGTGAGAGAATGGGAGGTGTTCTTCAAGTTTGAAATGGAGTTTGGGTCATGCTCTCTTATACGGAGAGAGAGGTAGGAGTGAGTATATATAGGTGTGGCTTCAAAACTTGCCGTTTGAGCCAAAACCCGGTCTAAAACCGGTTGAACCGCCCCTGGCATGTCAGGCAGACTGTCTGCCAGTCTAACTGTCAGACTGACTCACAGACTGACCTGCAGTCTGACCAGGTTGACCAAACCAGTTGAACCGCCCCTGACAACTCTGGCGACTTGTTTGCCAGTCTGAATGGTAGACTGTTGGTCAGAAGTCAGAGAGGTCAGAGACCAGCTGAACTGCCCCTCAAAACCAGTTCACCTGGTCTTGACTAGAGAGTTTAGGAGAGAAAACCCCAGTTCAACTGCCTGGAGGCAAGTTCAACTGGTGTATGGTCAGAGAGGTTCACAGTTGAAGTTGAAGTTCAGCTGGAGTTGAGAAAGCTCAACTGTAGTTGAAAAAGCTCAACTACAGTTGAAGAAGTTCAACTCAGCTGAAGTTCAGCTCAGCTGAAAAAGCTCAACTGCAGCTAAAGAAGCTCAACTCAGCTGAAGTTTAGTTCAGCTGAAAAGCTCAACTGCAGCTAAAGAAGTTCAGCTGCTTTTCAACAAGAACACTCTCAGTTTCTCAAACCTAACCACGGTCAACCAAAGAACGTTCAAGAGATTTTTGGTTTTCAAAAATAGCTTTTGAATATAGAGGCTTGAGCTTTGGCAAACACCAACCTTCTTTTTGGATCCCCCTTTATAGTACGACGATTCTTATACTCAAGTTAAATAAAATTAATTAAGTAAACTCCTTGAGTAATTGGCTTCTCATGTGTGATTTCTCCATGGCATTGCTTCATAAGGATCACAAACATCTTTATCTCACCTTTTGAAGCAAACACAAATCAAACCCTGTGACTTGTACCATTTCACCATATATGAGTTCAAATCATGGCTTCAAGTCACCTTATTGATGCATCAATATGTTATAACTCTTCATAGCTGATTAGTTCATCGACTTAGTGTAAGTACTCTCTTCTTCACCTTAGCCATGATACCTCGGTCCACAAGTCGTCGCTTGGCCTTCACCTTCGCTTAGTTCCTCAAAGCCCTTTCCTTGCTATCTTCACCCTATCAAGCCATTCTTGAGTCACATCATATTGAGCATCCATTGAGAGAATCATTTCTTCAGTATTGTGAACCTTGCTTGAATGTCTTCTAGATATAACTGTTAAGATCAATCAAGCTCTAGTTTGATTCTCATAGAAGCATATATGGACTGGTAGTAAAATGGTCAGGCCAATTCACGATTCCTCGTATCCTATTCACTTTGGCTTGACCAATCCTCTTAACCACTTCATCCTCTATTCTGATCATATGTATGTAGTGTTTTCTCAGGTCTTATCTATATATTTAAACCAATATAGAGATCATATTATATCCATTTGCATTGTCTCATTGGTTATTTAACCTCGTGTTGAACCTTTGTTCACTGATCATTATACACTATTCAAGTATGCTCATCATACTGAATTTCCTGTTCAACACTTAGCAAACTCGTTAGACCTTTAAATGTGTTGTTATCCAAATCACCAAAACTCACAAAAGGGATGAATGCACTTTCACCATCGATACGAAGGAAGAGGCGAGAGGAAGACAAAGGGCTCTTTGGGCAGAAGGCGAGAACGACGTTCGAAGGCAAAGGACTGAAACAACAAAGGTAACGGTCCGAAGCCACCCTCTCGGTCAGCTTTATATAGGGACGGACGGAGCCACCGAAGTGTGAATCGAAAATAGCCAGACGACGATCGTTTTGAATCCCGCGTGCACGCGTACCGCGAACGATCGGCTGAACGGCAATATGCCCCGTCGCATTAAATGACCGTGTCCCCTCCGAGGAAAAACACGTCTAGCGCCGTTCCACATCCCACCTCAAAAGGTATGCCCTCTACCCTCAACTACTCTGCCCTTTATCCTCTCGGCAATCGAACTGGAAAGAAGCATCTTCTTCCTTGGGCAACCCCTCGGAAAGGGAGCAGCGAATCAAAAAAAGTCGTCTTCTGCCTCGACATGTCACTCCGGGAGGAAAAAAGGCAAGGAAAAATATTGTTCACAGGTTCGAACGTTCGACCCTCAGCAGGGTTTAGATGAACCGCCTCAGGACTTCAGGCTATGAGCCCAATATTGATCTGGGATTTGAAGGTTGGCCCCTCGAAAGGGCTCCAAAACTGCCCCAGAGCACAGAGTCAGGGATGATTATAAGTACGCCCGTACATGGCCCTAGCTCGAGTTGCGACCCGAGGTACCTTAAGACATATCCGAGACCCCCGAGAACGCTTTGTGACGGTATCCCATCGTAGGGAGGCATCGAGCCCTCGGACCCCATCGAACGGGTCTGGGACCAGACGAATCACCCGTAGGTACCTTTTGGGGCGTGTCTCCGGACCTCAAGCTGACTCCGATCGAAGGGAGCTTGGACCCCCGCTCGGATCACCCGTTAATAGCTCAATGGAAACTACACCGCGAATCCCAAAGACGGTCACTCCGCCCGACTGTGGCGCACATCAAGGAACGACTTGGCTAACGTCTCAGGAAGAATTCCGCCTCTACTAAGCAGGGGCTCTGATCTTGATAAGCGCAATAGGGAATCTCGACGTCATCACGTGCCAGGACGCTGACGCACCCCGTAAGCAGCCTTTGGCCCATACCCCAGCGCTGTTACAATAACTATGGCACGGGCGATCTCTCCCTCGGGGGCTCGAGCGTACGGACAACCCCCCGGTCTCTGCCTCGGCTCTCCACGGGAAATCAGCAGTTCATGGGTCAACAACACAGTTCGCCGTCACATCGGCTTGCAGACGCTAGGGCGTCTCTCCTTCGAATACAACACTCGGCTTCACTGTGAACACCCTCCTTCGTGTATAAATAGGGCAGTGGTCCCTCTAGGGAGGAGATCCACAACACACGCAGACGAACGCTCACCCCTCCACTTTGTCTTAGATATTGGCACTTGCCTCAATCATCACTAGGGACTTGGGGACTTCCCCTCTCACGCCGTGCCTGTAAGAGCATCTCCAAGAGCTCTCTAAAAGTCTCCCATAAATCCAATTTTTGGGAAAAAACACAAAAATGTGTCTCCAACGGTTTCTCTAAAGCGCCCCAACTTTTTCATAGACCTTAAAACTCCCTCATTTGTAGCTACAAATGAGGGGTTTTTTGGGCTCCCCAGAAACAATCTGCCGCTTTAAGGGATCTATTGGAGAAATGATTAAAATCTACCCCCACTAATTATTTAGATGTCCCTTAAAACTAATTTTGAGGAGTCGTTTTCTAGGAAGCTCTTGGAGATGCTCTAAACCTCTACTATAGGCACCACAGTGCGAGTAATATAAGCATCATCCCCCTCTGCTGGAAGTAGGGCCTTGTGTTGCCCGAATCAGGATAACTGCTTGCGTCTTCTCGCACACCATCTAGAGTCGGCCACATGACACATTTACTAGTTGGTTAAGGGCCCGCGATCCAAACACCGACACGTCTCCCGTCACCTAGCAACTTCTATGTGGCATCACCTATTAGCAGATCGCTTCAAACGAGTTTGCGATGTGTGGCCGTCCCTGAGAGAAGGGTAGACTAGTCATTGTGTATTCAAAAAACTAGAAATTGGTTTCTTAGAAAAGATTCCAAAAAACACTCTCACCAATTTTTTTTCATAAACCAGTTTCTAGAAACTAGTTTCTTAAAAATTGGGTTGCTTAGACCCTATGTGACTAAGTAAAATGACATTATACGTGGGTTGTTTGCCTCAAAAATAGTTAAGGAGGACATATTTTTTAAACTAGTATAAAATGTTTTTAGCTTCACCAATTAACCAAGTATCTAGTGGGCTATCAATCATCGTTGAGCATATTGTTATAAGGTTAGTCACTTTGAATACTTAAATAATTCATACAGTAATTATCATATGAATAATAGATAAGTAACATGAATCAAATAAAAATGTATCCACTTAGCATATATTTAAACACATCTACCTTTGTTCCTAAAGTAAACCAATTTTTAAAATCATCTACGGTCGAGATGTCTTAAGGTTGACAAATTTTATAGGAAAATCAATATCATATACACACCAAATAAATACTTCTTCTATTTTGGATATTTGCTTTCTAAAAATGTATATGTAACTTTTACTGTGTAAATATGTCTAGGTACGAAGTAAAAAAATAATATATCTAAAATAGATAAAATATTTTGTAATTTGAGTGGAGAGTATATAAAAATACTCCATTCATCCTAAAATTTTTAACTTTTATTTTTATGCCTATTAAAATAGATGATGATAAATCTAAACATATGTATAAATTAAATACATTAAGTATTGTATAAATCTATTATTTTTTAAAACTAATTTTAATTTGAACAAAGGAATATATACTTCATCACGTACGAAGTTTTTTTTTAGAACGGAGTGAGCGAGTATATAACGCCCCTGTTTCAGTTTTTTGGAACTTCCGGTCACCAAAAATTACTGCGGATTACTAAACGCTCAGCTTTTCAGTCAGCTTCTATAAAATTTGTTTGAGTAAAAATCATTAAAAATCAACACAAACACATAATCGGTTGAGTCGTTGTAATAATAGAAATCCGTCACTTTGTAGATCCTGAGTCATATGGATATTTTTATCTTCCTCCGCACGTAATCCTAATAATACACAGATTATCTATAAAGCCAGATTCTCAAAAAAAATTGGTCACAAAAAGCTAAACCAAACAGTCCGTTAAAGAAAATCAGTTAGAAGAACAGCGGCTCTATACTCGTGTCCGCCGAATGACAGTGGACCCTACTGTCGGAGCATACCTTCGTGCCCTTCCAGAAGCTTCCCCGCCCACCCAACACTCTCCTACCGGCTCGCCGTCGCGTGGACCACCCATCCCCTCACTGACCACACGGACCCGCTCAAGCCGGGCCCGTACGTCATAGAATATCACGCGACTAAACGACCGTGCTCCCCAGCACGCCCGTCACCGTACCATGCCACTCCACCGTTCCGACATCCAAGCCTCCAAGTATAAACCCCGCGGCTGCAAACCCTAGCCGCCCGATGCTCTTCGTCCCGCGCCAAGTCGTACTCGCCGCCTCATCACAGCCCCGCGCCGCCGCCTCTTCCGCCATGGCCAAGGAGGAATCCAAGAAGGAGAAGAAGAAGGCCAAGGCCAAGGTGGCTAATGGAGCCGCCGCCGCCGCCGCCCCGGTCCCGGGCGCGAGGGCCGCGGTGGTCGCCTCCGTCGCCGCCTTCCTCGAGTCCGCTGGGCTCTCGCGCACGCTCGTCGCCCTCCAATCCGAGGCCGGCCTCGAGGTACCCTCTCCCCCCTGTACGTTTGTGGTGTTGCCGTTTTGGTGCGCTGTTGCTGAGGCGCAGGATTGGGGAATTTCTGGTTCCAGGCCGGTGCGTGGGGGTCGTCAGAGGTGAACTTGGAGGAGCTGGTTGCCAGATTCTTAGAGTCGAGGTACTATTTCCAATGATCATTTTACCTTTGCCACAATGCTTCGACTGGTGAGTGGCGTGTGCTGTTTACTAGCACAGTATGATCGGTTACTAATGCAAATTTGGATGTCGAACAGCAATTCAACTCGGGCGGCTGCCATTCTGGGAAGCGATGAGCAAGGTAGCAGCTTTGTTTGTTCAAATTGTTGACGTTTGCCTTTGATTGATACCTTTATTTACTTTTGGTTCCCGCTGACTGGAATTCACTGGCGCAGGCAAGGAAAATGATGTTATAGCAGGAAAAGTTGGCAAGGAAAAAAAGAGGAGCGGCACAGAAGCCGGTGAGCCTGAGAGCAAGGCGAGCGAGCCTTTAGCTGAGGAAAAGCCAACTGAAAATATGGACGGTGAGGCTAAAGAGAAGAAACAAAAGAAGAAGAAAGACAAGGGTGACCCTTCAGCTGCGAATGCTGCTAGCGAGGGAGCAACTGAAATGGTGAAGAACGCTGACCAGAAGGACGATGAGGCCAAGGAGAAGAAACAGAAGAAGAAGAAGGACAAGGGTGACCCCTCAGCTGCGGGCGCTGGCAGCGGTGCAGCAACTGAAACAGTGAAGGAGGATGATCAGAAGCTTGATGGCAAGAAGAAGAAAAGCAAGAAGCAGGGAAAGGATGATGATGTCGAAGCTAGGCTGGAAAAGGCAGAATTAGCAATACTTAACAAGTTTGAGGCAGCAGAAAAGCTCAATGGAAGAGAGGTAGAATCAAAAAGTCAGAATGACCGTGCTGATGACTGCAGTGGTGCTGTGGAAAGGAAAAAGAAGAAGAAAGAGAAATCATCTGCCGAGACTTCAGAGAAGACTGATGCAGGAAGTGCACCTGCTGAGGCTGATGGTGCCAAGGGAAAGAATGGTGCTGTAGAAACAGCGAAGGATGATAATGAGAAAAAGGCCAAAAAAAAGCGGAAGAAGTCTAACCCTGAAGAAACTGTTCAGGTGGAAGGTAAAGAGGCTGCAGGGAAAGATTCAGTCCCAAAACCAGATGATGCGAACAAGAGTGGAATGGAGATTGAAGAAGCTAACCAAGGGAAGTCGTCAAATGAAAATGCAGTTGCTGGCAAAAAACGGAAGCTAGAAGAAGTTGAAGGAAGCATTCCCCCTGTGACTGGGAAAGAAGATTGCACAGCCAACCAAAGTCTAAGCAATGGTTTTGCAGAGGATAAAAAAGAAGAAAGCAACACAAAACCAAGCAAAAGGCAGAAACATTCATCTGAGGTATGCAGCTTTCTTTCTTGCTTTCTAACTGTTGGTCTATATCCCTTTATTTTTGCACTTTGTTTCCTGTAGTTTAATAACCTTAGGAGGCGTTATCCATAATTCTTAGATCCTGTTTATACCAGATGCTTCATTCACTACTAGTTTCCTTAGCAACTTGCTTTTTGCATTATGGTTCAGAAATGCATCCACAATAATTGGTTGCCGGTAATGATGTCCACTAGCCTGAATTCACCATGAGGATGTTGACAAATTCATTGCCTGAGACTTTGGATCCACTGGCATCATTGCATTGCATTTCAGTACTTTGTATAATAGAGATTATGCGAGTAATCTGACCAGTGACATCTTATTGGGTCCATCAGCCTTTCCTGTTCTGAGCAAGTTAAAAGTAGGCATCATTTATCTGATCAATGTCATCAATATTCCGATAAATTTCCTTTTTGTTTATCTACTGTAGCCCAAGACTGTGACCCCATTTCAACGTATTAAGGTGGACGACGTCAGATTTGCAGATGACAGGCTTCAGGATAACTCGTATTGGGCTAAGGTGCTTTTCTGCTTTGTTGATCATACATGTACATGCTGAAAGACTTTAGCATTTATCATGCTAAACCTTGTATGGCCTATCGGTGCTATTGCAGGGTGGTGCAGACACCGGATACGGCGCAAAGGCACAGGAGATCCTTGGCCAAGTCAAGGGAAGGTCAGTACTTGTTGGTTGTTGCTGTTACGTTCTGTTTTCTTTCAATTATGATAAGAGGTCGAGGACGGCTACATGATCCTTCCACAAGCCTAACACCGGTCTTGACTCTTCCACGCTGCAGGGGGTTTAGGCACGAGAAGACCAAGAAGAAGCGTGGCACCTACAGGGGCGGGCAAATCGACCTGCAAACCCACTCGATCAAGTTCGAGAATTCAGACGACGAGTGAAATGGTGAGACCTGGGCTTCCCCAAAAGATGGAAGCATATACAGTGTTTTAGCAGTTGATCGATTTCTACCGCGGTTATTGCCTGATCAGTCCTGGTGGGAAGAAGCGAGGCTATGGATAATGCATGCAATGCAACACGGTACCAGCTGGATTAAAGTCGGTTGCGGTGTGCCATTATTTGTTAGATTGATTGACGTGAGAAATCGTCGAAATTTTGTTTGCTTGGTGGGCTGGCTCACTGATTTGCCGATTTTGCTACAGCTTATGCGACGTTAACGTTGCTACTCTGCGTGTTATGAGTTTGCCCGTGCTCTTGATTCCTTTTGAAATGACTACCTTGGAGCCGGTAATCTGGCAACGTGAGCTGGTGTTGGAACTGCTGATGGAATGCAGTGAGCTAGGCCCAGCGTAGAACTGGGCTCTTTCTATCGCTAGTCCCATTGATCTCGCGACAATTGATCTGTATCATCAATTTCCATCGCTAGACCCAGCGTAGAACTGGGCTCTTTCTACTCGAGGACACTACAGGAACTAAAATAAACAAAAATACCCCTTAGCGTTCGTTCTCTCTCGTTGCAAAAAAAAAAAAAAAAACTAGAAGCCCCACAGCGCTGCCAATACCAACGGAGGCCAGTGCTGTCTACGGTCGAGTAGAAAGAATAATTAATATAACGTTTTTTAAATATAATTTTAAATATCATACAGAGTATTTAATATAGATTTCTTTTTATAAAATTAAATGAGCTTGTTTGTGTTGTTTGCTTGCTTGTGTGTGCTTTTGGTATTTCTTGAGCGCAAATAAATAAATAAATATCAAAACATGTTTCTTTATTAAATAGGTTCTTCCAGAATTTACCAGGTATCTAATGGCAATTATTCTTGTTTTCCTAGAGCTATTTATATTTAGTAGAAGGCTCCAAAATATTTTTATGGGCTCTGAATATTTTATTTGGATTTCTCATCTCCAAATAGACCTCTAGGATGTTTCTTAAAATTTTGGAATCTTTAGAATACTTTTGGTGGTTTAAATACTGAATCTAGACATTTCTAGAATTAAAATAAATCAAGAAAATGAATATTCTAAAGATAAATTCTAAATTTTAGTGGACGGTCCATTTTTCTCATGCGCGATCGAACCGTGCTGAAGGCGTAATCCACGGATTCGTTTTTCTCTTGGGATAGCATATGCGTACGTTCGTAGCGAGCGATGTGTGGCCGTGTGGGGCCACTCATCGGGGTCGTCTTCTACGTAAAATCTCTGAACTTTAGTCGTCATGAGTATTTGAAGGTCAAATAAGAGAAGGGTTTAAAAAATACAAATACAACAAAGGTATTATTAGAATAGGATAGACAAGTCAGAGTAACGGATAAGAAAGGCACATTTGTAATTATAAAGAGTTGGATTCTCATATCACTAGGTTACCAAATTAGACTTGTCATGTAACCTACTCGCATCCATTCTTGTAACTGTCCCCTCCTTAGACTATAAAAGGAAAGGCGGGGGAAACCTCCGAGAGCACAGACCGAAACATAATAAATCAATAGCAACCAAAACATTGGAGGTAGGGTATTACCTCACAATGAGAGCTCGAACCGGTCTAACTCTTGTGTCCCTTGTGCATTTTACCTTCTATCATAAATTCACTTTCGAGAAATGGTCGATAGAGGGATCGAAAGACCAAGCCTGTGAAGACTCTGGCAGTAAGTTCCTGCTTTTGGAAGACAAGTTGTGTCATTGATCACATTGTTTTGACCTATATAATATTTACTATTATACTATCACCTATGCATTGTACTATTATACTATCATGGATAATGTTCTATTATTGATTTTTTGTTGGTATTGTTGTAATGTTTTAATTGTGGTATACGAACACTGGTCTAATTGGAACATGGAGCGATCCGAGAAAACAGTACAACGATAAAGACTATTATGGTTTTAGTCCTGCTAATTAATTAGAGAAGTTAATATGGGTTAGCCTTACCGGAAGGGTAAGAGGGGACGCCTTGCTCAAGTTTAGATTGGTTCTCGGACTATTCTACTTTGTGGTAGCTTTTCGGTGGAGGGAGATCTATACTACATCAACATAAAACCTTAATGGGTTATCTCATTCTAGTGGATCTTTGTTAAAGCCTCTTAGTGGACACTGCCACACTTCCTTGGAAGAGGTGTATGTGATTCATGACCCTGACAAATGGGTAACCCGATTTGTGGGTAAAGTTGTATAACCTCTACAGAGTATAAAATTTAAATATCAGTCGTGCTCACGGTCAAAAGCGACTCGGATTCTCACATGATTAACCTATAGAATTAAATTAAATGGACTTGCATGTGGTTTTTGTTGGATATTTCATTTATGGTCTTTTATTTAACTGGGATGGTATAAACTTATACTTAGTAATTTGCTAATAAAATTTTGAGCAACAAAACTAAAATGCGAAATGCTACAGCTTCAGCCTTATTCTTGGTAAGCCTTACACTGCACTTATTTTTTACACACTTGCTGAGTACCAACCACAAGTGTACTCACACTTGTTGAATTTGCTGCTCAAGACAAGATCATCAGGAGAAAGAGTACTGCTATGAAGATTTTGGAGAGTTCTAAGTTATTGTCGCTCTGGTCAATCAGCCCGTGGAGGATCATCGTCGTTGTTGTTGTTTAGTTTATTTTGTAAAGGCATTTTATTTATATAATAAAGTTTGTGACACTGGTTTTTATATCATATACGTGCATAAAATCGATCATGTCACGTATATGAGATGTATTTGTATTTGTCCTAAGATCTTGGGGCGTCATACAAGTGCGAAAGTTCAACTAGATTTATAAAAAAAAGCACAGAATGTTTACACAAAAAAATATACGAACTAACTAATCCAATAATGTTTATTTAATATTATAAATTTTAATATATTACACAGTAAAGTTTGAATGCCCTGTCAGTCTGCCGCTGCCAGCGCGGGCTATGGGCATTTTTGGTTTCGAGACTGAACTGAAGGCACCTCACACGAGTCACTCACGACGAATGGTAATGATGAGTGCGCAGCGCATCATCACGGTTCTTTTTTTTTGTTTGCCCTCTTGTTTCACGGAGGCCCAGACCAGGGGCTCTTTTGATCTGGTCCATCCATCTATTCTGATGAAGTCAAAACCTGTGGTACGGTACGACTGCTGCAGCAGCCAGGAACACAGCATTTCGTCTCGATTCTCAGCTACTGTTGCGGCGGTCAAGATGGTGTGGCAGGCAGGCACAGCAGGAGCCAGGAGGTGTGCCGCTGCAGCAGCCTAGCTAGTGGAAAGAAAGGGCTCTAGGCTAGGCACGTCGCCTCCCAGAGGCAACAGGCAAGAGATCCATTCATCCATCCATGTCTTGACTTGCTGCTGGCTGCTGCACGCACTCTTGCCGCCATGGATGCATGCCTGGTGCACTCGTGGAGCTGCTAGCTGCCTGCTGGTCCACTCGTGTGAATCGCCGTCCTTGGAGCTCCCGCAGCAGCCAAAAAAAAAAAAAAACAAAGCATTGCTGTGCTGCTCTCTTTTCCTTGATCCTGTTGCGGTGCTGTGCTGCTGCCACCAATGACCAAAGCAAAACCCACATCATATTTGCTGCTGTCTCTTTTGCGATGATGCAACGCCAACGCAGTCCTGCCGCTGGATCGAGTGGGGTTCCCAACATGGGTGGTATAGTACTACTCCAACGAGCTACTACACTTTTGCAGGTCTTCCCGATGACCTCGTTTTACGTTGTATGCATGGATTGCGAGTTGCGACTGCGAGCAAGCCAAAGGAAAAAAAAAACACTACTTGCACACTCCAGCAGCTGCGCCTGTTTGTCTTTCTTTCTGTCTGTCCGTCTTTCTTTCTTTTGAAATGTGCAGTTGGCGCCAACATCTAGCTACGCTACCTACGGCTAGTGCTGGAAATATGGTCCGAGTTTTTCAGGCTAGCACGAGCACGGTCCAAAAATAGGAGCACGGTCTGAAAATAGGAACCCAAAAATAAGAGCTTAAAGCACGACCCGACATGAAATAATTTGGGTCAGGCTAGCACGGCCCGAAGGCGGGCTTGGGACGGGCCTCAATTTCTGGCCCGTCGGACTCCCGGCACGACCCACATAGATGGCCCGGGCTTGGGCCAGCACAGCCCAATTAAACCCAATCTATTTAATTTTTTTAATTTAGTAAGATATCGACTTTATATTGTTGTTATATTTGTCGTTTATGTGGTCAAATGATGCTAGAATTATTTAATATCTTTAATTTAGTAAGCTATGAAATTTATATGGTTGTAATATTTTGATTTTATGTGGTCAAATATATGGGCCGGGCTTGGGCTGGCACGGCCCAAAGAAGACACGACGTGGTTTAGGGCCAGGCTAAGGCACTGTTCTTACACTTTGAGCTGACACGGCACGGTCCAAAAATATTTTAGGCTTTGCTGACCCGAATTCGTTTAACACGAAGCATGATGGGTTTGAGCCGAACTGATCTAGCCCGGCACAATTCGCACAATTCGCAGCACCACCTACAGCACACCCAGGAGGAGACAAGGACGACAAAAGCGGAATTCCCTTGGCAAATCAGCAACCCCGAGAGGGAATCCATCACCATCAGCACGCTTAACAGACCACACGAGCATTTTGCTTGCATGAGGGGCCGGGTGCTGCATCATGTCCTCTAATTAGGAGCAGAGTTTAGTATTTTTTTTCTTTTCTTCCACGGGGCAGGGTCCGCAAGAAGCTAAAGCAAGGGCGTCGTTGGGTTGTGGGCTTTGGAGCCTTCTCCCCTCCCGCTTTCCTCGTGGCCTTTTCTCGGGCGTGCAATCAATGCGTCGGAGCGAGCGTGCTTGCTTGAATGCTTGTGGGGGGTGCATGCGGATGACGGAACTGGCTGGCATTCTCTCGTAGTACTACTACTACTACTACCTGTCAAGCTCAACAAGTCAAAAGGATTTGCGTGTCCCCACCCAACCCAACCCAAAGTTCATTTTCGTTTTTAGGGGGTGTTTGGTTGCCCCTGCTAAAGTTTAGCCCGGGTCATATCAAGCGTTTGACTTTCAAATAGGAGTATGAAATATAGACCCAACCAACTGGACTAGATTCGTCTCGTCTTTTAATCTTCGGCTGACAAATTTGTTTTATAATCCGACTACATTTAATACCCGAAACGGAGGTTCAAACATTCGATTGGACAGGGGCTAAACTTTAGTTTGGGGTAACCAAACGGGGCCTTAAGCTGCGCTAGTAGCTCCTGCTGCTGCTGCTGATTCGAAGTTCATTCAGAGAGAGCACGAGAGGGGGTGTGGCTGTCTATGGCGTACGAGAGGATACACGAAGCTCCTCAGGTAATGGCCGCCGGACTAGGCACCGGCCTCCTCCCCCCACCATCGCTTGCTGCAGTTCTTCCATTTCTTTTGCTCAGGTCATCTTTGACCATTTTAAAGACCTGCACCTGCTGCTGAACAGCAGTGCGGAGGTCTACTAGTATATGAATTCACATCACCTCGATGTTGTTCTTGTGTGACGGATCGGTGGATTCTGGACGCAGATGGTGGCCATCTCGCCAACCAGGCTCAGGATGAAGCTGCTGGGCTCCAACCACAAGGACGACCCCACTCGCAAGACGCTGCAGGCGTCGAGGCTCGACGACGATGACCACCCTAACAACAGCCTCCTGCCGCAAGAGCTCGACGAAGGTGCGTGCGTTGCCCGGCCCCCCTGGCACTCCATTCCATCGTCGTGGGCGGCATCGTCCCGCAACCGCAACCACCCCACGTTGCTCGGCGTGAGTGAAGTGAGCGATTCGATCGGCTGCCCTGCAGAGTACCCCAAGGACCACCGCTCCGACTCTTCCCGGTCGCGCTCCGACGCCAGCCACGACAGGATCAGTGGCAGCGACGACGACAGCGGCACCAACTTTGAGTTCTGCAAGGACGAGAGGGCGGCCCTGCCGGCTTCGGCCTCGGCTTCGGCGGCGCCCGGGCCGTTCTTCCGGCAGCACGTGCCGTCCAAGTGGAACGACGCGGAGAAGTGGATCGCGGGGGACCACCACCGCCACGTCGTGCACTCCAACCCTGTCTTCTCCAAGAAGCCCGCCGCGGGCGCGCCCACCGAGCTGTCGTCTAATAGGTCCTCGCACAAGAAGCCCCGCTTCTCGCCGGCGGCGGTGTCGACGCGGGACGTCGGGACGGAGATGACGCCCGCCGCGAGCCAGGAGCAGTCGCGCAGCGGCACCCCCGCCGGCGCCGCCACGCCGGCGCTCAGCCCGCTCTGCTCGGCGCCGTCCAGCCCGCGGCGCGGCGGCTCCTCGTCCGTGCCGGAGCGGGAGCTCCGGCTCCGGACGCGGCGGGAGATTGCCGCGCTCGGCCTGCAGCTCGGCAAGATGAACATCGCGTCGTGGGCCAGCAAGGAGGAGGGTCTCCTCGCCGCCGCGTCGCCGGAGAAGGACAAGCGCGCCGCGGCCGTCGACGCGGTGGTCAGGAGCAAGGCGTTCGAAGCTCGCGCCGCCGCGTGGGAGGAGTCCAACAAGTGTAAACTCGCGGCAAGGTGCGCAAAAAAAACGTTTTTTTTTTGAAAAAATCCCTTTTAAATCGCTGTTACTGCTGGTGACTTACCATGTGCATGCATGGTGCCCGCAGATACCAGAGGAAGGAGGCGAAGATAGAGGAATGGGAAAGCTTGCAGAAATGCAAGTTCGAAGCCAAGCTGAGGCAGGCCGAGGTCTTTTTTCTTCTTCTTCTTCTTCTTTCAATCTCTGAACATTCTCTGTGAACGTTCAGCAATTCTCAACTGAGTATTGGATCGAACTGTTCAGGCACGGGCTGAGCAGATGAAAGCACGGGCGAAGCAGGACCTGGCGAAGAGGCTGTCAGCGCTGAGCCACAAGGTGGAGGGGAAGCAGGCGAGGGCGGAGGCGCGCCGGGGCCGGCAGGCGTCCCGGCTGGCGCGGCAGGTGGAGCGCATCCGCGACACCGGCCGTGTGCCGTGCCGGCTCCGGCGGTGCTGCGCCTGGTTCCTGTAGTGTAGTGTAGCTAGCGTGCTCCGGATCGTCGGAACAAGTGCTGACACACCATTCTCTGTTCCATAGCTGATGGCAGTGTGTCATGGCATGGGCTTGATTTGTAACTACATGAAAATTCATCGCTGGTTCATGTTCGACCCATTCCAGGGCAGTGTGGTTGGTAGCTGCTCGCCGCTGTGGTTTGGATGCCGCCGCCTGCCTTTGTGCCGGTTGTCTAGCTTGGCCTGCACCCTGCAGCCAGCTGATCTAGTGATGTGGTGCCCAAATTCACGCACATGTAAAGCTCCTTGCAATTTCAATTAACTCAGGTTATTCTTGAAGCGTTGAAACAGCGTGTACTTAGTTTGAATATCTCACAGAGGGAAAGAGGGGGTCACGCCACTTTAGGTCATCCCGTACTAAATTGTAACATAATAGCTACATTAAATCATATTTGTTTAAATCCAACCATAATTAGATACTACACTATAAAGTGGTACCAGCCTATTCAGTGAATCATTATTATTACAATTTACGTTATATTACATGAACCAAACCACACCTTAGTCTTTAGTTATGTAATTAGTTTCATAATTAGAGTATCTTTAATACTCGTAATAGTTATTCAAACATCCGACGTAACACGGACTATACTTTAGTCTCTAGAATCAAACACCCCTTAACCCTATTTGTTTACCCTCTAGATTATATAATTCAGCTTAAATAAGTTAGATAACAAACAGACAACACAAATTATTTGAATGGATTATATAATCTAGGCTCTAGATTATGATAATCTATAAATAGGTTATTAGATGCTTATTTTAGATTATTGTTTGACATTTTAGTATTTTACCCACTAATAACTTGGGTAAACAAACACTCTAATAGAATTATATAAACTATATTATATAATCTACTCTCTCTGTCCCAAATTAACATTCGTTTTAGTTGATTAATAGGTTCATGCAATACTTGATGTACATGTTTTATGCATGTGTCTAAATTCATCTTCATTTATTTAAATATAGACATAAAATCAAGACCTAAAACAGCTACTATTTTGAAACAGATATAGTATATAAAATAAATCGGATTATATAATCCTAAAAAAACAAATATGTTCTTAGTTTGCAACACCACCTTGAGCCACACAAATATGTCACACCACCACCATAAATTGAAACGACTTTAAACAATACTGGTAGTATCTGTCTACTATCTGATTACTTCGGGCGTATGCCACCAAACCTCACCACAACACACATCACCCTCGTGCTCTTCACTATGATATTTATGCACTACGGTACAACGCGAAAAAAATCTGTTTCCTCCTGTATGCGCATAAATTTAAGATGGCAAGAATGTACGTTCAAAGGAAATGGATTGGCATGCATGGAAACAAAAAATCTAATTTAAATGCTAATTTTCTACATAAATATATGATCTCTCCAGCAACCATGCATCTAGGCTCGTTAGAACCAGTTTATGATATACGCTGTGACTAATTATTTTACACGTCGAAGGTATTTATGCAATGCAGTACAATGTGTATAAAATCTATTTACTGTTGCATACACACAAATTTAGGATGACAAGAATGTGAGTTGAAAGAAAATAGATTGGCATGCATGGAAACAAAAACCTGATTTTCAATATTTTATTTCGTCCATAAATATAAGATCTCTACGGCAGCCATACATATAGACTTATTAAAACCAGTTTATAATATATAGTGATACTAATTATGCTACATGTTGAAGGTATTTATGCATTGTGGTACTACGCAAAAATCAACAAACGTTTGAATAAAATATGAATAGAAATATCATAAACATACAAAAGATGGAAGGAGAACCATGAACTGACAATGTATTATAAAAACCTATTGACGTTGGCATAAATATGTATACAAAATAGTATAAAAATAAGGTCATCAATCCGCCACCGCTCGCCGCCTAGGGAAATCCGTCGTCGTCGCTCACGCCTAGGGAAGACCGGCGACGTCGCGGGAAGGGGGACGCCAGCGGGCGCCACTCTGGGGCGCACGCCTCCGAGGAGCCGACATCGTGCGCGTGCCTATGGGATTCGCCGCCACGTGTGCTCCTCCAAGATCCACCGCCGCTGCTGCCGAAGCCTACCGCGTCTCGCGCAACCGCCATCACCACTGGGCCTAGGGTCGCCGTCGCCGCTCGTTCGGTTTGGGAGCGCCATCGGAGCTTGCCCGCCCGCCATAGGAGCGTCACCGTCAGTCGCCCGCCTTGGCGCGCCACCGCCGCTAGCCCCCGGGGTCGCCGCCGCTCGCACGCCCGAGGAAACCACCGTCGCCGCTTGCTCACCCGAGGGAACCGCCACCCCCGCTAAAACCTAATCCCTCACGGCTTGGGGGTCATTTTATGGCCGTCTGCACCTAGTGCGGCTGAACCGGATGGCATCGTTGAGCCAGGGCTTCCTCTAGTTATTGGAAACCCAGGGCTCCATATATATATATATATATATACTGTTTTTATATATTACACCTGGGTGCATTCAATATAGAGAATGCACCCAGGCCGAACCTACGCGCCAAGTCCGAGCCAACCGCCTCACCCAGGCCGTCTTCGTCCCTCCCGCACGTCTTCGTCCCACCCGCACGCTCCCGATAGATCCTTTTCAGTTCCCCGCCCCCGCCCCTCTTTCTCCGCGAACGACTCAACCTCTTCACATAAGTTGTAATCACACCATACCAGAAGTTGCAATTACACCAGACAGCAGTTGCAATCATTGTTTTGTTTAACAGATTTTTGGACATAGTTATATAGAAGTTGCAATCACACCAGACCAGCAGTTGCAATTACACCAGACAGCAATCGCAATCATTGTTTTGTTTAACAGATTTTTGGACATAGTTATATAGAAATTGCAATCACACCAGACCAGCAGTTTCAATTACACCATACATCAGTTGCAATCATTGTTTGTTTAACAGATTTTTGGACATAGTTATATAGAAGTTGCAATCACACCAGACCAGCAGTTGCAATTACACCAGACCAGCAATTGCAATCATTGTTTGTTTAACAGATTTTTGGACATAGTTATATAGAAGCTGCAATCACACCAGACCAGCAGTTGCAATTACACCATACAACAGTTGCAATCATTGTTTGTTTAACAGATTTTTGGACATAGTTATATAGAAGTTGCAATCACACCAGACCAGCAGTTGCAATTACACCAGACCAGCAGTTGCAATCATATTTTTTAACAAAATTTCCTAGAGTTATTCAGTACTTGCAATCACATCAGAGCAACTCAGCAGTTGCATCCACACCACAGCAGCAATTGCAATTACAACACACCAGCCGTTGCAATCATTTTGTTTACATTTTTTTTACAGATATTTGGGTAAAATTATACAGCAGTTGCAATCACATATATTATGCGGGGTTGCAATCACACCTAATGCGGGAGACAGGGAGGCGCGCTGACAGAGAGACGCGCGGCGGCGCGGGGACAGGGAGGCGCTCGGCGGCGGTGGGGGAGAGGGTGGCGCGGGGACAGGGAGGTGCGCGGCAGCGGCGGGAGGCAGGGAGGCGCGCGTACAGGAGGGCCGAGGGGCGTGCTCGGGGTGTTATTGCACCTGGGTGCATTCAATATAGAGAATGCACCCAGGTGCATTTTAGTGTCGCCGTATATATATATATATATATATATATATATATATATATATATATATATATATATATATATATATATATATATATATATATGGTCGTATATTAGAAGCCATGTGCTTCAAATAGTTAGAGAAAGTCCTGTCCGACCACCCCTGCGACCTGGTTCAGGCTGGCGCGCCCACCCACACCCCAAGCCAGGCTATCGAGTGCGTCCCCAATCCCATGTCTGTGCCTGCAAAAAAATAGGAAGGCATGCATGAGTCAAACATGTTTCCGATGTGTGACAATTTCTATATTTAATTTTTTTCTCCATAAATATAGGATCGCTGCAACAGCCATACAGCTAGGCTCGTCTGGACCAGTTTATGATATATACTAATACTAATTATGCTATACGGTATAGATATTTATGCAATTAGTAAACTGTGTAAAAATTTGTTACCTACTGCATGCGCAGAAAATTAGGATGACAAAAATATAGGATGAAAGGAAAATAGATTGGCATGCATGAAAACAAATCATATTTAATGCTTTATTTCCTCCATAAATATAGGATCGCTCCAACAGTCATGCGGCTAAACTTGTATGAATTAGTTTATGATATATATTGATACTAATTATACTACACGATGTAGGTATTTATGCAATTGGTATATTATGTAAAATTCTGTTTCCTGCTGCATACGCACAAATTTAGGATAACAGGAATGTGCGAATGTTTTATTTCCTACATAAATATAAAATCGCTCCAACAGCCATGCAGCTAGGCTCGTTAGAACCAAGTTATGATATACAAATTATGCTACATGGTGTAGTTATTTATGCAATGCGGTACACTGCGTAAAAAAATCTGGCATGTGGTTCACTGGTGGACACATCTTCAGGTTCAAGCATAAAAACCTTAAGTTTTGAGCCTAAACCACTCAATTATAAGAGAAATATCGAATCAGTGTGACATGTTGATAGTTCTGGTGGGTTGTATTCATGATCCTAATTTTATGGTAGATCCGAAAAATATGGGAGTCACATGCATGCGGTTTTTATTTTTATGCAGATCCAAAAATTATGACAGATCATGTGAGTTTCCATTCCATGCGTGCAAATTTTCGATGATATTTTCGTTTCCACTGCACGCACGCAAAAAATTGGATGACATGAGTCACACATAGCATAAATTGTTATACAAAGTCGCATAATATTTACACCATGTAGCATAATTGATAAAAAATCTAATATCGGTCCAACTAAGAACGCCGGTGAGAATTAGGGACGATTTTATGGCAGACATAAAAATCTAGCAGTTACGAACATAAGTGATTTGATTTTATTTTTTATGGTAATTACGAACAGGCGGGAATTAGGGACAATTTTTTGGCAGACGTAAAAAACTGGCAGTTATGAACAACATAAATTAAGGAATTGCCTTTTCAATATGCATGCAAAAAATATGATGCAGTAAACTAATGTACGAACTCCGTGTTTAAGCATAAAATCCTACAATATTTAGCGTAAATAGTGCATGTGGTAGGCATAAAACACAATAATCGAAAGGCATAACACGAATCTGAGGAGGTAGTCGCCGGAGGACGTTGTCGAGGACACAAGAGCGGACTGAGATCGTCACTCGGGTCGCCCGAACTGCGCCGGATCGAAGGATGTCACACGCGACTGTCGCCACACACCTCCCGCTTTCCGTGACGTCGCTCGAACCTCGCGCCTCGTGCAGCACTGTCGCTACTCGCACGTCGGGGGATGCTACCGTTGTTCGTGGGCTATGGTGAGCCGCCATCGCTGAGCCTAGGGTGCGTTGCCGCTTGCCCGCCCACCTTAGGAGTGCCGTCGCCTCTCACCCGCCTCAGGGCCCGGGGATCGCCGTCGCTTGCTCGCACCGGGGCCCCACTGTCGCTCGCCCTCTGGATTAGGGAGTCGCCGCCACCGCGCCACCGATCTAGGAACCACCACTGCTGTAGAGCCCAAAATTTGTATCAGAGAAAATAATAATAATAATATAAATGAATAAATATTATTGTGTAGGGTTTTAGGATTATGGAACCGTTGGAGAGTACTTGATTTTCTTTTATTTGTGCATATTCAATTAATGGAGTTATATTGGTTAAACAACAAATAAATAAATATAGAAAAATGCATATCATGCTGGAATTCTTGTATGTTTACAATTGTACTCAAATTTTTGAGACAAGTTTAAGTTTGAAAAAAATAGAACTTGAAAATATAAAGAGAAATAAGGAAAAGAAATGGAAAAGAATATACAAAGAAATATATATATATATATATATATGAATATTTATAATTTTGTATACTAGAACCTTATGTGAGAATTCAACCTGTGTATGAACTCACAAACAAGTTTGAATTCAAATACTAGAGTTTGAAATTTAGTGGAGAAAATGCAAACAGAAATAAATAAAAAGGAGAAGACCCCATTTGGCGCCTTGGGCCATTTTCCCCTCGTGCTGGCCCATCTTCCGCAGAACTGGCCTGCCAGTCGGCCCACTTCCCCATCTCTCCCGCGATGGCCCATCTTTCCCTTAAAACGGTACACTGGGCTAATTTGGGTCACCTTAGCGCTGACATGCGGGCCCCTTTGGCCAGCCGCTGATTATCTCGCGCCAGCCACTTGCACGTGGGCCATCTTCGTCAGCTCCATCTTCTACCGTGACCGAGCTCGGATCGGGGCTGTTGCAACTGAATCCGCCGAATTCGCCGGGCGTGCCCCCTGCTCGGATCCCCCTCGTCGCGGACTCACTAGCTTTAAAGCGACCACGCCGCCTCGCATCTCTAATCCCTAGAACAGAGGCCAACTAACTAGCCGAGTTCGGGAGCGCCATTACCGTGAGGAACAGGAGAGAGAGAGAGCAGCCACGACCTTGCCTCTGCCGTGCAATTCGCCTCGACCTCTGCTGCTTGGGCTTCGATGGGTGATCACGGAGAATCACTGGTGTCTGGGGATCGTGTGGGCATGGCGGGCCACTCATATGACCGCTCGAGAGGGGTGAATGGAGCTAAGGATGGCGCCGCCGCAGGAGGGGAAACCATTATACCTGGCGTTGGGCGATCGGAATCGACCGGGGGCAATCGCTGGTCCTCTCTAATGCTCGTCGCGGCTTCTCCTGGGCGGAATCGCACTCTGGACCACCGGAATGCCTCGCCGGAGTGGGAACTCCGCCATGCTGTCGCGCGTACCGTGGGCAGTAGTCGTCGCGACACCAATCGATGGTGAGTCTTCAATCTTCGCATTTACCTCGGCCTTCTCTGCGCGTAGAATGGATTCGGGGTGGTATATGGTCACTAGGGGGGGCGATTGGCGTTCACTCCGGCGGACCTCCGCCGTGATCCAGGGCGCCACCGCGGGCACCATTGTGTCCAGTGGTATCGATGGGGGGAGGCAGGGTATCGTACGATCGTTGATCAACGGGTGGGATTAGAAAGAGCGTACCCTTTCGCCTGAGTGATCACCGACCATCGATGTCGTATCGGGTGGCTATGGATGGATCTCGGTCACTTAACAATCCATACCATTGGATTGAGATCTGTGGGTTCTCGCGAAGTTACCAGTACAGTAAGGCGAATGATCTAATCCAGACTGTCCAAACCCGATCTAACGGCTCATACGCGGAGATACCCCTTCGGCCTCTACAAATTAATAAAAGAACCCCGGACCTTTACCTATATCAGCCCGCAGTCTAGGTTAGGTTTAAGATCATCACAGAAGGGTCCTGTTTTTAACACTATGACCCCTGGTGTATTCAGGAATTAGAATTGTAGACAGAGAGCTCGGTCTGATTATAAATTAATTACAGAAATGATTTTAATATAAAAATAAATCCTAGAACTTGTTTAATTAATAGAAATTTCATTTTAACTCCTTTTTAATCCATTCCAGTTCCTATAATTTTGTAATATTATTGTTTATCATTTAGTGCCACTATTTTGACATAAAAGCCACATTAAAATTGTTATCTTAAGTAATCTTGTACAAAGCACATAAAATCCTTAGAAATCCATAACTTAAAATCTATAGCTCCAAAATTAATAATTCCTGTTCCTGTGATCTTATTTCAATATGTAGATCATTATTATGTATTTTGCATATGTGTTTGGTGTAACGTTAATTTGGCCTGCACCATGTTTGTCTGTATTGCTATGTTTAGCAGCGAGGACACGTGTCATCTAAAGAGTAAGTTGGTACCTGGAATCTCAAGTCCCAGGCAAGTTGTGCCCTTGATCACTTCTTTTTACCTACTCATGTTCTGATTAATCATAATGATCTGTATAGGTTAATTTTGATGGGACCTAATAGGTCACCCTAGTTTGACTATCTTTATGCCTTGTTTACCACTGAACTTTTTGGGTAGTACTTGCTAGTGCTATATGTGGTTTTGGGTATGGAGATACATTATTCATGATTACACTTTTGTTATCAGTTGTTATTTACTGTTCATGATAAGATCATTATGTTAATTGGAACATGGAGCGACCACCCGGGAAAATAGTGCTACCATAAGGGTTTAATGGGACGCCCTTGGCTGATTAATTAGGAAAGCTAGTGGAGGACTACCTTACCCGAAAGGGGCAAGGGCAGTAGGGGAGTGGTCAGTGCAGAGAGGTCCTTAGTTGATTTTGCTGCGATGGCGATCAGGCGAGGGATCCCTGCATTGGAGCTTCCTATAAACTGTAGCGGGTTTTCTAAAGCTAGTGGAACTTTGTAAAGGCCTCATAGTGTTACCCTGCCTCGCTTCCTTGGTAGAGGTGTATGGGGCCCGTACAACCCCGTGGCAAATGGGTAACATGACTTGTGGGTAAAGATGCGCAAACTCTGCAGAGTGTAAAACTGGTATACTAGTCATGCTCACGGTCATGAGCAGCTCGGACCCTCACATGATTAACTTATGGAACTAAATTCAATTTGTCATATGCATTGCATCGCAGGTGATGTTATTACTTTTGTTCTACTACTTAATTGGGTTGGTATTTACTTATACTTAGTAATTGCTAATAAAATTTTGACCAACTTTAAAAGCAATGCTCAGCTCTAACCATCCTCTTTGGTAAGCCTTACACTTCACGTGAGCTCCCACCTTTGGCGAGTTCATGCACATTATTCCCCACAACTTGTTGAGCTATGAACGTATGTGAGCTCACTCTTGCTGTCTCACACCCCCCACAAGTCAAGAACAGGTACCGCAGGATGAGGCGCATGGAGGATGCTGTGATGAGTTCGTGAGTGGTCTAGGCCGTCGTCTCCCAGTCAACTTTGGGTTGCTGGACCGTTGTCTCCTTATAATGTAATTATTTATTTATTTTGTATAGAACTCCTATTATATAGTAAAGTTGTGACATTCGATCCTGTGCCATTATTCATCATATGTGTGAGACTTGGTCCCAGCACACCTGGTGATTATGTTCGCGCACGGGTCTTGGTGCCCTGAAACCCGGGTGTGACAACTGCTACTCCGGATCGAGGAACCGCCGCGACCGCGCGCCCGAGTCGAGGAGTCGCTGCCACCGCAACCACCGGCCAGGGGTTCGCCGCCGCGCGCGCTCTGGGGCAACCGCTGTCGTCGCACGCACCTGGGTGGGCGCCATCGCTCGTGAATTAGGGCAGGGCATCAAAAACCAAACTCTAGTGCTCCAAGTCTTCTTTTATAGACGTTCGAACCTGGTCTGGCTCGATCAGATGGTACCGTCTGACCTGGGCTTCCTCTAGTTATTGGAAGCCCAGGGCTCATAATATACAATCTCTCTCTCTCTTTCTCTCTCTCTCTATATACATATATATAGTTTATATATCTAAAGCCCTAGGCTTCCAATAACTAGAAAAAGACTAGGCCACACATGCCATTCGGTTGATCCGGACTAGGTCCGAGCGTCTATAAAAGCACCCTAGGCCGCCAGGAATTAGGATTTTAACACGGGTGGTAGTTCTCCCAGGGCGTGCGAGTGGCGGAGATCCCCGGGGCAAGCGATGGTGCTCTCGGGGCAGGCGTGCGACGACTTGCGATCCGAAGGCGCGGTGGTGACTGCATGGTCTGGAAGCACGGTAGTGACTCCCTGGTCTGGAAACGCGTCGTCGATGGCTCCTGATCCAGACGCACGACGACGACGAGTGGGAGCGACGGGGGATCCCGAGGAGTGGCAGATCTGGCCCATCACAGACAACACATCCGAGTAGGGAGCGGATGCGACGACGGATCTCGGGTGGCATGCGCGCGACTGTGAATCATCTAGGCCCCTTAGTGTTGTTTTGGTAATTAATGACAACCATATGTGGACTAAAAATTCTTGGATAAATAAGAATGCAGGTTGGACCATAAGAAAAATAGATTTATCATAAGTCTTAGAGACTTAAGACATTGGTTGTGGATCAGGTGAAGGCAAAGGTATAACATATGTTTTGTTTTTTTTGCCGGTCACGAGGTGTTTAGAGAAGTATTTGACCGGATTAGTAGGCTAGATAGCCGTACTATCAATAGTGGTAAATGACCTTAGTATGTGTGAAACTTAGTGCCTCATAGAGAATCTAGTGTTTGCATTGCATGAGGACTAACTATGCTTTCGAGTTTGATAGCTAAAATCTTTTCAAAAAGCGTGTTTGAAAAGTGACTAAGTTTCTGTGGTCGGCGGACCATCCGGGCTAGGAGGCCAGACCGTCCGCGATCCATCTAGAGTGGTCCGAAGTTTGCTCACTTCGTGTGGACCGAAGTGTTTGCATTGTGGACCGTCTGAGCCTTGGGGATGGACCATCCGCAGTCTTGACCAGAGAGGGTCTATGTTTGCACAAGTCCCCGTGTGCTTATGCGGACCGTCTGACCATGTGTGGCGGACCGCTCGCAAATGCCAAAATGGGTTTGGGATTGAACTATGTGTTTTTTGGGCGTTTGTATTATAGACTATCCGGTGTTTGAGCCCAGAAAGTGCTAACTCAAGGCACGGACCATACGACCTTGGAGGGCGGACAGTCCACCCATGTTAATCGACTTGGTCAGTGCTTGGGTGTGTTAAGTTGTCAGGTCCCGGACCGCCCAGTCAGGATTGGTGGACCTTTCGGACCCACATTTTCTAACATCTCTGACATGTTTCAAATGGATAATATAGCCATTACTTGTACAGTGGACCGTACTGTCATATGGTGTGGACCGTCCGCGTGTGCACAGAAGATGTGCTACTTGCACATAACGGCTAGTAAAGGTTGGGGAACTATAAATAGCTGTAGAGCTCGTATTTGAGGATTCTCTTGGTCATTCCTATCACACATTGAGCACATTTGTGATCCTCCAACTCACTCTCTCACACGCTTTCCTTCAGATTGCATTTTAGTTTGAGATTGAGAGCTCCTAGTGCATTTGCGTCAATTGGTGATTCTTGAGGCACTAGGTGATACACCGACAAGCTTCATCGACTTGTTACTCTTGGTGGTTACCGCCTCCTAGACAGCTTGGTGGTGTCTCCGTCAAGCTCTCCGTGAAGGTTGTGGAGAAGTCACGGTTGTGATTGTGAGGGGTTCGCACCTACCTCGCCGGAGCGGCAAAGGCAACGCTAGTGGAACCGAGGTAACATGCGATTACACTTGGCTCAAAGATCAAGCCATGTCTTGATAGAGGAGCAAGTGAGAGCTTGGAGTCCACCTCAATGTGGATTAGGGGTGATCGACAAATCATCGATACCACGAGAAAAATTCGGTGTCTCTTTTTCCCTCTTGTTAATTTCATTACAAGTAGCTAGTGATTATTGAATTGTCATTCATTTCTAGATTTTTATTGTTGTTTCCATTAGTTTCTTACTTGTATTAGCTAGAAAATTTATATCTCTTGTATTGATTAAATTTCTCTAGTCTTGTTGATTTTAGACAAGACCGTCTATTCACCCCCCTCTAGCGGGTGTCCTAGATCTTACAAGTGGTATCAAAGCTGGGGATTCCATTAATTTTGGATCTAACCATCCCAGAGTTGGACAAAGTGGCTAGTAACAACAATATGTACATTGGGAAGCCACCACTTTTTGATGAGAACAATTATGACTATTGGAAAATAAGAATATCAATGCATCTTAGTGCAATGGATGGAAAGATTTGGAAAATTGTCAGGGACGAATTTGTTGTATTGAAGCAAGATGAACCATCGGTTAGTGATAATGAAAATATTCTAACCAATGATCAAGCCATGCATGTGTTTTATAATGCTCTAGACATCAATAAGTTCAAAAGAATCAAGAATCTCACAACCGCTCATGAGATTTGGACCAAGCTAATGGAAATTCATGAAGGAACTACAATTGTGAAGACTGCCAAATTATATGTGTGCAAAGGGAAATTTGATTAATTTATCATGAAGGAAGATAAAAGTGTATCCGACATGTTCAATCGGTTAAATGAGATAGTAAATGAGCTCAAGGGACTTGGTCTTGATGTACCGGATGTGGATTTTAATCATAAGTTTCTTAGATCCCTTTCGAAGAAATATGACATTGTAGGAAATAGGTGACGCCTAAGAGGGGGAGGGTGAATTAGGACTTCTAAAACTTTCTCTAAACTAGGCCACAAATAAATCCCTAGAGCAAAACCTATGCAAATAAACAATCTAGAATGTGCAAACTAGGTTTTGTCTAAGTGTTGCTATCTCTACCGCAATGTCTAAGTTTCAATCCTAAACAATATAAGTGAAAGGGAAATGTGCCCTTGGGCAATTTCTATAAGTATTTTGGTGATTAGATGCCCAACACATATTAATTGAGTCCTTATGTGCTAAATGTGTGAAAAGTGCAAATCAAAGTACAAGGTATGTCTCTAGACTTAGTAAATTGTTTTTAAGTACTAATATGTTTGTTCAAGTGCTAGAAACAGTGCAGAGAAAAGAGAAACGAATTTGGAAAAGGATTGGCTGTGAGCAGCAAACAATAGCTCGGACTTGGCACACCGGACGGTCCAGTGGTGCACCGGACGGTGTCCGGTGCGCCGGGCTGGCCGACGGTGAATCGACTGCTCTTGAGAAAATGATAGAGGCGTACGGCTAAAATTCACCGTACTGTTCGTTGGTGCACCGGACTGTCCGGTGAGCCAACTGCGCCAGCGGCCAACGATCGTCCGCGCGATCAACGCGCGACATGTGGCCAGCTCCAACGGTCGGCTGGGTGCACCGGACTGTCCAGTGTGCACCGGACAGTGTCCAGTGTGCACCGGACAGTGTCCGGTGCGCCAACCGGCCTGGAGGAGCAACGGTCGGCTGCACCGAATATGGAAGGAGATCGCACATCATACATGAATAGTGGCTGTCCGGTGGTGCACCAGACTGTACGGTGCACCACTCGACAGAAGGCAAGAATGGCCATGGCCTTCCAAATTGATCTCCAACGGCTCCTAGCTGCCTTGGGGCTATAAAAGGGACCCCTAGGCGCATGGAGCACAACATCAAGCATTCTCTAAGCATACTAAGGCATCAAGACTACGCTCTCACGCATTTGCTTCGTTGTGTTAGTGATTTGAGCTCCATTCGAGTTGTGAACTCCCTGTGTTGTTGAAAGCTCTCTTGTGAGTTTTGGTGTTTGGATGACAACTCAATTAAAGGACTAACAAGTGTACTAAGTGTTGAACAGGTGCTTAAGGTAAAGCTTACAGGGTTCAAGACAAGTGAACAAATGTGATTGTCCAAGAACTGGATTATGGATACATAATGGACATCACAAGTAAGATGGAAATTGCATAAAGTGAGACTCGGGTGCGAAGCTCGGAGACAACTGATCAAGCCAAGGACGGAGGCAAGAGAAGCTTCGAGGTACCAAGTGCACGGGAGAAGGTCAAGGAGGCTGAGGAACCCAAAGCCAAGGGTGAAGAAGAAGGCTTGCAAAGTCAAGGGTGATCGAGTTGAGAAGAGCTATAGCACATCAAGGATCACTACATAAGGACGTGACTTACAACCAATGAGGTAACAGCTACAGTTATGTGGTGTAAGTCATAAGGCTCAAGACCAAGCTTTAAGAAAGAGATCAAGGTCACTAGAAGGAGAACAAGTGACAAAACCAGAACTGGAAGCAGCCCAAAAGAGCTAAGTTCACCTTGATCTTTAGTTTGGGTTGTTCCTATGTTTGGAGATGTTCTATGTGACCTTTGCAGGATGTTGGAGCTAAGAAATGTCAATCTAGATCAAGTCAAGCCGACTTGATGATTTATGAGTCCAACATCAAAGCTCAAGCATTAGAAATAACATGGATGAACAAGGTGTAAATCATGAAGTAAAGGTATGTTTCTAAGCCTTAGTACATTGGTTTTGTGTACTAATATATTTGTCTAAGTGTTAGAAACAGAAAGAAGAAGAAGAGAGAAGAGGAGGAAAGGCTTGGCTGTGTGCTGCCAAGACCCAGCTCGGTCTGGAGCACCGGACTGTCCGGTGTGCACCGGACAGTGTCCGGTGCGCCAGGCAGACTCGGATCGAACTGGCCGCTCTCGGGAATTCGCCGACGGCGTACGGCTAAAATTCACCGGACTGTCCGGTGTGCACCGGACTGTCCGGTGAGCCAACGGTCGGCCGGGCCAACGGTCGGCTGCGCAATCTGCGCGGGACACGTGGCGGAGCCAACGGTCGGAAGACGGCACCGGACTGTCCGGTGTGCACCGGACATGTCCGGTGCGCCAACGGCTCCCAGATCTGCAACGGTCGGCAGCGCCATTTTAGGAAAGAAATCGGGCACCGGACAGTGTCCGGTGTGCACCGGACTGTCCGGTGCGCCACCCGACTGAAGGCATGATTTGCCTTCCTGGTTTGTTTCCAACGGCTCCTAGGCCCCTTATGCCTATAAAAGGGACCCCTAGGCGCCTCCAGCAATAAACAAGTGCAGCCAACAAGTGTAGACTTCATTGGAATCAATTCTCGCTCTCCCTCTTGTGTGTAACTCTATAGTTTGTGTAGAAGGCACAGCTATAAGCCTTTAAAGAGAGGAGAAGTGCTGCTTAGAGCTAGAGCAAGGTCTTGAGCGTATCGTTACTCTGCCGGGGTGCTGCCAAGAAATTTGTAAGCAGCCGCGGTTCTGTTGTAACCCCACTCAATAGTGAAAGGCTCTATCTGTCATACTGACAGATCTGAGCAAACGGAGGAAGGAGTTGAAATAGACTCCAAGCCCAGGTGTGGCTAACTCCAACGAGGACTAGGCAAGCATTTCAGGCTTGGCCGAACCTCGGGATAAATCCTTGCGTCTGTGTGCTCTGTTCTGTATTGTATCCTGACTCTCTGTCTTACTAGTCTTTATATCTGCACTTCAATACTTATCTGTGGTATAAGCTTTATTTGAAGTGCAGGACACTTTTGAGACAGGATCTCTGATTCCGCTGCAACCTACTCGAAGAGTCTTCTCACTCCACTACGTACTAAGTCTTCGAGTAGAGTAAGAATTTAAGTTTTAAAGTAATAAGTTTTATTCGCCTATTCACCCCCCCTCTAGGCGACATCCAGATCCTGTTCCCGGGTCAAAGGGAACTTTCAATTGGTATCGGAGCTAGGCCTCTCCAGTGTGGGCTTAGCCGTCCAGAGATAACGATGTCGTCACAAGAGGTAACTGTAGAACTTCTTTTAGGCGATGGTTCTAATTACAAATCTTGGTCTGTCTCCATTTACAAAGCTTTCATGAATTTTGATTCTGATTTGAGACAGATCTTTAGTAGAAGTATTTTTCCCTCTGATTTTAGTAAAAATCCTTCTAATGAAGAACTAAGATGTTTATCTCTCAATCACCATGCTTGCAACATCTTAGTTGACTCTCTTTCTAGAAGTGCTTATTTTGCCATCATGAGTAGTGATAGTGATCTATTTGTTGATGCTCATGATTTATGGAATAGGATTAAAGAAAGATATTTTGTAGCAAACTGTGATGCTCCTACTCCCTATATTACTTGTGATACTAACCATTCAAAGGGAGAAGAACAAGAACGATGGCACCCAAATGATGAATCCACCTCGTCAACAGGCTTGTTCTCCACTAGTGATAAATGTTTTATTGCTAACAATGACGGTGGAGACAAAAGCCATGATGAGGAGGAATATGAGGATGATAGCGAGGATGAATCTTCATCACCTCAAGGTACATTTTCCTGTTTGGCTTCCACTGACATTAATGACAGGGAAAATGATACCAATGATGTGGAAGAAGAGGAGATTCGCCGTTTCTACATCCATCTCAACAAAGAGGACAAAGCTCTCTTGGTTAAGTTGTTGAGAAGGAACAAGGAACAAGGCGAGACGCTTCTCAGGCTAAAGGAGACCCTCATCAAAACCAACAACAGCCTGGAGAAGATGACCAAAGAACATGAGGAGCTAAAGTGCTCTCATGACGATTTGGTCCAACGGTATGAATCTATTTTATTTGAGCAAAGAAATAATCATGATGTATTATCTGATGTTGCTCAACTTAAAACTGAAAATTCTATGCTTAAGAGTCAAGTAGAAATGACAAATTTAGAAAAACTTGCTCTAGGTGAAGAGTATGATATGTTGTCAAATTCTCATAATGAATTAGTGGATAACCATATCATGCTTAATGTTGCTCATGAGGTTGTAATTTTAAACTTAAATTCATGTGAACCTCATTCTCGCACGTGTGCGCATTTGAATTGTATATCATCATGTGCTAACCCCTGTTGCTCAAAAGAAAGCCAATCATTGATTGAGCAACAAGTTTTAGGGTCACAAAAGAAATTCTGTGGGAATAAGAAGCAACGACAATTGAGGAGAAGACGCTTAGCTCAACTCTCTCAAGATATCCACGGGCGTGTGGTGAAGAAGCTTGAGAAAGGAAAAACTGCAGCAAGTGTTAAGCTCAATAAGAAGAATGTTCCCAAAGCTATAAATGAAGAAATCAATATGAACGAGGAAAAAGGTAAGAATTCAATTAGTCATGTTGTTTGTACTAATCATCTCTCCATGTCCTTCAAGCACAAAAAGGGAAGAGGAAAAAGGAGGTGTTTCAAGTGCAAGAAGTTAGGCCACCTCATCGCGTCTTGTCCGTACAAAGACAAGAATGAAGGGACAAGGAGTTGTTCTGGATGCAACAAAAAGGACCACACGATCACTTCATGTCCGGTCATGAAGAATCAAGGATGTGCATCCTCCAAGGTGACACTCACCAAGGAAAATAACACACAGCAAGCGTCGTGTCAAGTTGAGCGACGCTTCTGCTACAAGTGTGGTGAGCAGGGTCATCTATCCAAGGTATGTTATAAAGGTAAGATTCCTAAGCAAATGAATTTGTGTCAATCTTATTCGGGTAGGAGACCCATATCATACACTTGTGCTAGATCTATAACGAGATCACCTAGAACTAGCACAAAGGCAATTTGGGTACCAAAGGCACATTTAGATGATTATGGACCCATCCCAAGATGGGTACCAAACTATGCTAACTAGACCATGCAGGTGCCTTGAGATGGACTGGAGACCATGGGAGAGCTTAAGACGGTTATCTTAAACTCTATGCTTAAGCTGTTAATTGTTTTGGAGCCTTTATTGTGAAACACTAATCCCATGTTCATCTCAAGTAAAATAAGGTGTGTAGGTCCTGAATCATTATTGGTGAATCAAGTAAAGGACCTTGATGAGAATCTAAAACCTGCTCTCCAAAGGACGGTACCCGTGTATTTTAAAGTACATCATTGCAATTTAGTATTGCTCTTAAGTTGGCTTGATGTGCTATCTGTCCTTAGAGTAATTATGCTTTATGATTGCCTGTGTTAAATGAATCATAATGATGTTTGCTTAATCATGACTGGTGTTATATAGGATATATCTTTTGAATCATTCATGGGTAGTTCTTTCATTCGTTATATCCACAACGATCAACTCTCTTGGTGTATATGGATAAACCTGTAACTTTTTGTAAGTCATGCTATGTGCAAATATGACATTTTGTTTAGTGCATGTTCACATGATCTCCCTAGTTTAGTATTGTGTGAATTTCAAATCCATGTCGTGCCCCTTTGAGCTATGAGGTGTGTGAGCAAAAGGAGTCCTGAATTGGTGATAACAAGTGCTCTCATAAAGGCAAAGGTGTGGAAAATGAAGCTATGCAATTTCATTAAATATTCTTGAAATTCCATTCATTGTGATCATAGCTATGTTCTTGTCTTTCAATCGGTAATATCTTGGTTTAGGTGATTTATGCCTTTAAAATGTTGTTTATTTTGGTGCATCTAAGAAATCTTCTTAATTATGGCATGCTTAGACATTACGCTTTATATGCATGATTGTGTTGTTCTTCAATTGGTACATGTGGTACAATGTTTGTCATGCATGTAGCATGTTTAGATTGCCATGTATGTGGTACAATAATTGGCATGCATTGCTGTATTAAGTCAATCTTTCTTGTGGTACTCAATTGGTATCTCTTTGTGATAAAATTAAGAGTATGCCGTGACCAAGATATGGTGTAATCCCCTCTAGTTCTGAGGAAGCTAGAATGTGCAAAGTGCAAGTTATTCAAATACTTGATGCACAAGTTTAGGGGGAGCACACATAACTTGTGTCTTTTGAGACTAATTGTTTCTTGAGTAATCTTGTGTAGTCTCAAGGTGGAAAAGAGAAGATGAGTAAGAAATGGAGCAATCAGGACTTGGGTACCTCCGTAAGTCAAGCGATTGGTATCTTAAGTCGTGAGTAAATGCGTATTTTTAAGATTGCTCATGCTCTACAATATTTGGTGATATTAGATGCTTATCTTTAAATATCATGGAGCTACGATAATAAATGATCTTGAAATTGGTATCCTTCAATTAGTAGCCATGGTAGTTTGCTTTAATTGACATCTTGTGATTAGAATAGAAGTTTCTTCTTGTGCCCAATACTATAACTTGTTCTAAGTTTGGTGTCTTAGCAACAAGAAAAGGTCAGGATAAAGAATCTGGCACAAGTGTGGAGAAGCTCTCAAGAGATTAAATACTTTCAAGATAGGAAGTACACTACAACATGGTAAAGGTACAAAAGGAAGTAGTAATCTTTTTGCATATCTGTATCTTGCTTGAATGTTGGTAGTGCATATGCTCAATAAGTAAGGGGGAGTATTGATCATGTGTCTCTCCTCCTTAACACCCTGTTGTCCCTTGACATCATCCTATGTTCTTGCTTGAATATGGTTTTGGTGGTTGATGTCAAAGGGGGAGAATTTGTGCATTAAAGCTTATCTCAACATTAGAGGAAAGCTTATCCTAAGGGGTGATGTGTTAGTTTGAGCTTTGCTAGTGTGTTATTCATATGCTTCCTGCAGTAGTTTGAGCTTTGCTAGTGTGTTATTCATATGCTTCCATATGCTTCCAGCAGTATTATATGTGTTGCATCATATGGACTAGTGCTTCCGTCGCTATGAATTAATTGGCATCTATTGTGTTCATTCTGAAATAGATAGTCATGTGGACAATGATGCATGTGGTTAATGGTGCTAAGATTGCCTTAAATTAGTATCTAAATTGGTATCTTAATGGTGAAAAGTGGTAGGTTGATATTCCTGTGATATAGCCACTCAATGATGGGTGTTTAACTCTGGTTCTTTGCATTTGTGCGTTATAGTATCATGGGTTGATCTTTGACAATGCATTCCAAAATTGCTAAGATTTAGAAATGTTTCGAATTGCCTAAGTATGTGCAAATTGGCGTCTGAGGCCAAAATTATGTGTTTGAGGTAAGCACATATTTAGGGGGAGCATTCTATAAACTTAGAATTCAAAATTTGTGCTTCAAATCTTATTCTCATATAAGCTTTAATTGTGTTGCCATCAATCACCAAAAAGGGGGAGATTGAAAGCTCTCTTGTGAGTTTTGGTGTTTGGATGACAACTCAATTAAAGGACTAACAAGTGTACTAAGTGTTGAACAGGTGCTTAAGGTAAAGCTTACATGGTTCAACACAAGTGAACAAATGTGATTGTCCAAGAACTGGATTATGGATACATAATGGACATCACAAGTAAGATGGAAATTGCATAAAGTGAGACTCGGGTGCGAAGCTCGGAGACAACTGATCAAGCCAAGGACGGAGGCAAGAGAAGCTTCGAGGTACCAAGTGCACGGGAGAAGGTCAAGGAGGCTGAGGAACCCAAAGCCAAGGGTGAAGAAGAAGGCTTGCAAAGTCAAGGGTGATCGAGTTGAGAAGAGCTATAGCACATCAAGGATCACTACATAAGGACGTGACTTACAACCAATGAGGTAACAACTACAGTTATGTGGTGTAAGTCATAAGGCTCAAGACCAAGCTTTAAGAAAGAGATCAAGGTCACTAGAAGGAGAACAAGTGACAAAACCAGAACTGGAAGCAGCCCAAAAGAGCTAAGTTCACCTTGATCTTTAGTTTGGGTTGTTCCTATGTTTGGAGATGTTCTATGTGACCTTTGCAGGATGTTGGAGCTAAGAAATGTCAATCTAGATCAAGTCAAGCCGACTTGATGATTTATGAGTCCAACATCAAAGCTCAAGCATTAGAAATAACATGGATGAACAAGGTGTAAATCATGAAGTAAAGGTATGTTTCTAAGCCTTAGTACATTGGTTTTGTGTACTAATATATTTGTCTAAGTGTTAGAAACAGAAAGAAGAAGAAGAGAGAAGAGGAGGAAAGGCTTGGCTGTGTGCTGCCAAGACCCAGCTCGGTCTGGAGCACCGGACTGTCCGGTGTGCACCGGACAGTGTCCGGTGCGCCAGGCAGACTCGGATCGAACTGGCCGCTCTCGGGAATTCGCCGACGGCGTACGGCTAAAATTCACCGGACTGTCCGGTGTGCACCGGACTGTCCGGTGAGCCAACGGTCGGCCGGGCCAACGGTCGGCTGCGCAATCTGCGCGGGACACGTGGCGGAGCCAACGGTCGGGAGACGGCACCGGACTGTCCGGTGTGCACCGGACATGTCCGGTGCGCCAACGGCTCCCAGATCTGCAACGGTCGGCAGCGCCATTTTAGGAAAGAAATCGGGCACCGGACAGTGTCCGGTGTGCACCGGACTGTCCGGTGCGCCACCCGACTGAAGGCAAGATTTGCCTTCCTGGTTTGTTTCCAACGGCTCCTAGGCCCCTTATGCCTATAAAAGGGACCCCTAGGCGCCTCCAGCAATAAACAAGTGCAGCCAACAAGTGTAGACTTCATTGGAATCAATTCTCGCTCTCCCTCTTGTGTGTAACTCTATAGTTTGTGTAGAAGGCACAGCTATAAGCCTTTAAAGAGAGGAGAAGTGCTGCTTAGAGCTAGAGCAAGGTCTTGAGCGTATCGTTACTCTGCCGGGGTGCTGCCAAGAAATTTGTAAGCAGCCGCGGTTCTGTTGTAACCCCACTCAATAGTGAAAGGCTCTATCTGTCATACTGACAGATCTGAGCAAACGGAGGAAGGAGTTGAAATAGACTCCAAGCCCAGGTGTGGCTAACTCCAACGAGGACTAGGCAAGCATTTCAGGCTTGGCCGAACCTCGGGATAAATCCTTGCGTCTGTGTGCTCTGTTCTGTATTGTATCCTGACTCTCTGTCTTACTAGTCTTTATATCTGCACTTCAATACTTATCTGTGGTATAAGCTTTATTTGAAGTGCAGGACACTTTTGAGACAGGATCTCTGATTCCGCTGCAACCTACTCGAAGAGTCTTCTCACTCCACTACGTACTAAGTCTTCGAGTAGAGTAAGAATTTAAGTTTTAAAGTAATAAGTTTTATTCGCCTATTCACCCCCCCCTCTAGGCGACATCCAGATCCTGTTCCCGGGTCAAAGGGAACTTTCAGTTGTCCTTTGAACTCAAGTCTTCACTTGTGCGCGTGTTTGTGCTGCGTATTTGAGTCTTGTGTGTGTTGCTCTCCTAACCTTACTCTTGTGCTTTCGTTGTGATCTCTATTGTAATGGCGAGAGGCTCCAATTTGTGGAGATTCCTCGCAAACGGGAGAAAGACTATAAGGAAGAAAGCCGTGGTATTCAAGTTGATCATTGGATCGCTTGAAAGGGGTTGAGTGCAACTCTCGTCCATTGGGACGCCACAACGTGGAAGTAGGCAAGTGTTACTTGGCCGAACCACGGGATAAAAATCGTGTGTCTCGTGTGTTGCTTCTTGTGATTGTTTTGTTTGCACGAGCGTGTTCCATAGCCACTTGATTTAACTAACACTTTAATAATCAAGTCTGTGGCTATTTAGAGTTTGATTTTACAGGATCACCTATTCACCCCCCTCTAGGTGCTCTCAATTGGTATCGGAGCCGTACTCTTCATCTAAGGGACTAACCGCCTGAAGAGATGGATCCTAAGGGAAAGGGAATGATGATCAACGACAAGGAGAAGGAGTCCCTATTCAATGATCCAAGAGATGACAAACCCATTGACTTAGGCACGAGTCACAAAAAGAGGGACGGGAAGAAGAAGAGACGCATCAAGAAGATCATCTACTACGACAGCGATGCATCTTCTTCTTCACCAAGGGACGACGATGACGACTCCTCGTCCAAGAAAAAGACAGTTAATCAAAACTATTCTTTTGATTACTCTCGCATTCCCTATAATTCAAATGCTCATCTACTATCAATTCCCCTCAGAAAACCTCCACACTTTGATGGAGAGGACTATTCATTTTGGAGTCATAAAATGCGTACTCATTTATTTTCTCTCCATCCTAGCGTATGGGAAATTGTAGAAAATGGGATGCATTTCGATAGCACTAATAATCCTGTGATCATTAATGAACAAATTCATAAGAATGCCCAAGCCACTACTGTCTTGCTAGCTTCACTTTGCAGGGATGAATATAATAAAGTGAGTGACTTGGACAACGCTAAGCAAATCTGGGACACCCTCAAGATATCTCATGAGGGAAACGACGCCACTATGATCACAAAGATGGAACTAGTGGAAGGCGAGCTGGGGAGGTTCGCGATGATCAGGGGAGAGGAGCCAACTCAGACCTACAACAGGCTCAATACTCTGGTCAACAAGATCCAAAGCTATGGAAGCACAAGATGGACTGATCATGATGTCGTCCGACTCATGCTAAGGTCATTCACTGTAATTGACCCCCATCTTGTCAATCTTATTCGTGAAAACCCCAGGTACACCAAGATGACTCCCGAGGAGATCCTTGGAAAATTTGTGAGCGGGCGCATGATGGTGAAGGAGGTGCGATACGTGGACGATGCGCTAAATGGTCCACTGCCCATCTACGAGCCGCAACCCGTTGCTCTCAAAGCAACGAGCAGCAGGGAGACACTGCCGAGCAAGGTAGCACAAGTAGAGGTTGCCGGGCTCAACGAGGACGAAATGGCGCTCATCATCAAGCGCTTCAAAACTGCCTTGAAAGGACGCAAGGAATACCCCAACAAGAATAAAACAAGGGGAAAGCGCTCCTGCTTCAAATGCGGTAAGACTGGTCATTTCATAGCACAGTGCCCCGATAATGATAATGACCAGAGACAAGAAAAGCACAGTAAGAGGGAGAAGAAGAAGAACTACAAGAAGGCGAAGGGCGAGGCACGTCTTGGAAAGGAATGGGATTCCGACTGCTCTTCATCCGACTCCGACGATGAAGGATTGGCTGCCTCGGCCTTCGACAAGTCTTTGCTCTTCCCCCAACGAACGCCATACTTGCCTCATGGCTAAGGAGAAGAAGGTACGTATTCGAGATTCCCCTAAGTACTCGTCTTCTAGTGATGATGATTCTTCTGATGATGAAGTAGACTACACTGACTTGTTTAAAGGACTAGATAGAGCAAATGTAGACAAAATTAATGAATTAATTGATGCTCTAAATGAAAAGGATAGATTGCTAGAAAAGCAAGAGGTTATTTTGTATGAGGAACATGACAAGTTTGTTAATGTTCAAAAATCTCTTGCTTTAGAAATGAAAAGAAATGAAATGATATCCTCTGAGTTGTCTGCTTGCCATGAATCTGTCTCTAGTTTAAAGAATTTAAATGATGAATTAAATGCTAAGCTAGAGGAAGTTAATAAAGCTAGTTCATGTGTAGAGCATGTTGTTATTTGTAATAGATGTAAGGATTTTGATGTTGATGCCTGTGATGAACATCTTGCTTCTATTACTAACTTAAATAATGAGGTGGCAAGTCTTAATGCTCAACTTAAGACTTGCAAGGCTGATTTTGATAAATTGAAATTTGCTAGGGATGCCTACACTGTTGGTAGACACCCTTCAATTAAGGATGGACTTGGTTTTCGAAAGGAAACCAAGAACTTAACAAGCCAAAGGACTCCCGTTCTCAACAAGGAGAAAGGGAAGGCCTCTTTGGCGAGCAGTCCTCAAAGGAATCATGCTTTTATTTATGATAGGAAAACTGCTGGCCGTCCTCATTATAATAAGTGTTATGTTCATGCTGCTTATAATGATTCAAATGCTATGTTTGCCTCTAGCTCCACTTTTGTTCATGATAGAAGTAGGCCTAGGAGAAATCATGTTGTGTCTCATGCGCCTAGGTTAATGTGCAATGAACCTTCTACTATTTATCATGCTTGGAATACTTCATTTGTACTTTCATGTAAGAACACAAAAGTAGTTCCTAAGAAGTAGGGATCCAAATGCAAGGGAGACAAGACTTGTATTTGGGTTCCAAAAGTTATTGTGACTAACCTTGTAGGACCCACAAAAGTTGGGTACCTAAAACCCAAGCTTAAATTCCTTGCAAGTTTATGCATCCAGGGGCTCAAGCTGGATTATCGACAGCGGATGCACGAACCACATGACGGGGAGAAGAAGATGTTCACCTAATACGTCAAGAACAAGGATTCCCAGGATACGATCATCTTTGGAGATGGGAACCAAGGCAAGGTGAAAGGCTTGGGCAAGATAGCCATCACTAACGAGCACTCAATATCGAATGTATTTCTAGTAGAGTCGCTTGGGTACAACCTTTTGTCTGTAAGTCAATTATGTCACATGGGTTACAATTGTCTGTTTACAAATGTTGATGTATCTATCTTTAGAAGGAGTGATGGTTCATTAGCTTTTAAGGGTGTATTAGACAACAAACTCTACTTAGTTGATTTTTCAAAAGAGAATGACGATCTAGATGCATGCTTAATAGCTAAGACTAATATGGGCTGGCTTTGGCATCGCCGTCTAGCACATGTTGGGATGAAGAACCTTCATAAACTTCTAAAGGGAGATCATGTGTTAGGACTAACCGATGTCTGCTTTGAGAAAGACAGACCTTGTGCAGCATGTCAGGCAGGGAAACAGGTGGGAAGCACTCATCACAGCAAGAATGTGATGACAACATCAAGACCACTAGAGCTTCTTCACATGGACCTCTTTGGACCCATTGCCTACCTTAGCATCGGGGGAAGTATTGATGATTTTTCCCGCTTCACTTGGGTGTTCTTTTTTGCAGGACAAATCAGAAACTCAAGGGACCCTAAAGCGCTTTTTAAGGAGGGCTCAAAATGAATTTGAACTAAAGGTGAAAAAGATAAGGAGCGACAATGGGTCCGAGTTCAAGAATCTACAAGTCGAAGAGTTTCTTGAGGAGGAAGGCATCAAGCACGAGTTCTCCGCTCCCTACACACCACAGCAAAATGGTGTGGTAGAGAGGAAGAACAGGACACTGATTGACATGGCAATAACAATGCTTAGAGAGTACAAGACGCCTGAGCGATTTTGGTCGGAAGCTGTGAACACAGCATGCCACGCCATAAACCGGCTCTATCTGCATCGCCTCCTCAAGAAGACCTCCTACGAACTCCTTACCGGTAACAAACCCAATGTCTCTTACTTTCGTGTATTTGGGAGCAAATGCTACATTCTAGTGAAGAAAGGTAGACACTCTAAATTTGCTCCCAAGGCAGTAGAAGGGTTTTTACTAGGGTATGACTCAAATACAAAGGCGTATAGGGTCTTCAACAAATCATCAAGATTAGTTGAAGTCTCTAGCGACGTTGTATTTGATGAGACTAATGGCTCTGCAATAGAGCAAGTTGATCTTGATGACATAGATGAAGATGAAGTTCCGACGGCCGCAATGCGCACGATGGCGATAGGCGATGTGCGACCATAGGAACCGCATGAAGAAGATCAACCATCTTCCTCAATAATGGTGCATCCCCCAACTCAAGACGATGTACAGGTACCTCATGAAGAAGGGCAGGATCAAGGGGGAGCACAGGAAGATCTAACGATGGAGGAAGAAGCACCACGAGCCCCTCCAACTCAAGTCCGAGCATCGATCCAAAGACATCATCCCGTCGATCAAATTCTGGGTGATATCAACAAGGGAGTAACTACTCGCTCACATTTAGCTAATTTTTGTGAGCATTACTCGTTTGTCTCTTCTATTGAGCCTTTCAGGGTAGAAGAGGCCTTGCAGGATCCGGACTGGGTGTTGGCCATGCAGGAAGAGCTCAACAACTTCAAGATAAATGAAGTCTGGAGCCTGGTGCCACGTCCAAAGAAAAACATTGTGGGAACCAAGTGGGTGTTCCGCAACAAGCAAGACGAGCACGGAGTGGTGACAAGAAACAAGGCTCGACTTGTGGCAAAAGGTTATGCCCAAGTTGTAGGTTTGGATTTCGAGGAGACTTTTGCTCCTGTGGCTAGGCTACAGTCAATTCGAATATTATTAGCCTATGCCGTTCACCATTCTTTTAGGCTATTTCAAATGGACGTAAAGAGCGCTTTCCTCAACAGGCCAATCAAGGAGGAGGTATACGTGGAACAACCCCTGGCTTTGAGAATGATAGGTATCCCGACCATGTGTATAAGCTCTCTAAGACGCTCTATGGACTTAAGCAAGCCCCAAGAGCATGGTATGAATGCCTTATAAACTTCCTTATTTCTAATGCTTTCAAGGTTGGGAAAGCCGATCCCACTCTTTTCACAAAGACATGTAATGGTGATCTCTTTGTTTGCCAAATTTATGTCGATGACATAATATTTGGTTCTACTAATCAAAAGTCTTGTGAGGAGTTTAGCAGGGTGATGACGCAAAAGTTCGAGATGTCAATGATGGGCGAGTTGACCTACTTCCTTGGGTTCCAAGTGAAGCAACTCAAAGACGACACCTTCATCTCCCAAACGAAGTATACTCAGGATCTTCTCAAGAGGTTTGGGATGAAGGACGCCAAGCCCGCGAAGACACCGATGGGAACTAACGGGCATGTTGACCTCAACAAAGGAGGTAAGTCCATTGATCAAAAGGCATACCGGTCCATGATAGGTTCATTACTTTATCTTTGTGCTAGTAGACCAGACATTATGCTTAGTGTATGCATGTGTGCTAGATATCAATCCGACCCCAAGGAGTGTCACCTTGTGGCCGTTAAGCGAATTCTTAGGTATTTAGTTTCTACGCCTTGCTTCGGGATCTAGTATCCAAAGGGGTCTACCTTTGGCTTGATTGGATACTCAGACTCCGACTATGCCAGGTGCAAGGTTGATAGGAAGAGTACATCAGGGACGTGCCAATTTATAGAAAGGTCCCTGGTGTCCTGGAGTTCCAAGAAACAAACATCTGTTGCCCTATCCACCGCTGAGGCCGAGCACGTTGCCGCAGGACAGTGTTGCGCGCAACTACTTTGGATGAGGCAAACCCTCTGGGACTTTGGCTCAATCTGAGCAAAGTCCCACTCCTATGTGACAATGAGAGTGCAATCCGCTTGGCGGATAATCCTGTTGAACACAGCCGCACTAAGCACATAGACATCCGACATCACTTCCTGAGAGACCACCAGCAAAAGAGAGATATCGATGTGTATCACATTAGCACCGAGAACCAGCTAGCCGATATCTTCACTAAGCCTTTAGATGAGAAAAGGTTTTGCAGGTTGTGTAGTGAGCTAAATGTCTTAGATTCGCGTAACCTGGATTAATCTATAGCATACATGTTTTCTATGCCTTTGATCATGTTACTTTATGCATTTACATCATTTGTTATCTATTTATGGTGCTCAAGTTGTACAAGTGATCCCCGGACCTCACAAGTCCATATGCAAATGATGCACATGTTTAGGGGGAGATGTGTTACAACTTGATCCCTTTGAGACTAATTTGTTTGTTTAAGTACACTTGATGTAGTCTCAAAGGTGCATTGAAAGGGAAAATGAACTTGGACGCCGCAAAGACTTCCACTGCACTCCGGTATTAGTGTATTTAATTCCAAGTTCATACTTATGCTCTCATTGCCCTTTTGCTCTTAATTGACATTTTTGGTGAGGCAATGGGGTTAAAGGGCCAAAAATAATCCTGTTTTGGTGCTTAATGCCAAAGGGGGAGAAATTAAGGCCAAAGCAAATGGATCAGCCAACCACTTGAGAATTTTGAAAATAGTAGAGTTAGAATTTGTAATTTATTTGGTCTCTTATGGGGGAGAATTTTAATTATAGGAAAAGGGGGAGGTTTTGACACTTGATCAATTTCGCTCTTGGGATACCTCTCTATTTGCCCAAACAAGTGTGTTTGACTTAGAGATAGGAAAAAGAATTTGATTTGCAAAAACAAACCAAGTGGTGGCAAAGAGTGATCCAAATATACCAAATCATAAGCAAAAACAATTTAGTCTTCAATTGCATTGATGTTGCACTTCTTTTGTTGCTTTTTGATGTGTTGGCATAAATCACCAAAAAGAGGGAGATTGAAAGGGAAATATGCCCTTGGGCAATTTCTATAAGTATTTTGGTGATTAGATGCCCAACACATATTAATTGAGTCCTTATGTGCTAAATGTGTGAAAAGTGCAAATCAAAGTACAAGGTATGTCTCTAGACTTAGTAAATTGTTTTTAAGTACTAATATGTTCGTTCAAGTGCTAGAAACAGTGCAGAGAAAAGAGAAGCGAATTTGGAAAAGGATTGGCTGTGAGCAGCAAACAACAGCTCGAACTTGGCACACCGGACGGTCCGGTGGTGCACCGGACGGTCCGGTGGTGCACCGGACAGTGTCTGGTGCGCCAGGCTGGCCGACGGTGAACCGGCTGCTCTCGGGAAAACGACAGAGGCGTACGACTAAAATTCACCGGACTGTCCGGTGAGCCAACTGCGGTAGCGGCCAACGGGCGTCTGCGCGATCAACGCACGACACGTGGCTAGCTCCAACAGTCGGCTGGGTGCACCGGACTGTCCGGTGCACCAACCGGCCCCGAGGAGCAACGGTCGGCTGCGCCCGGTATGGAAGGAGATTGCACACCGGACATGAACAGTGGCTGTCCGGTGGTGCACCGGACTGTCTGGTGCACCACTCGACAGAAGGCAAGAATGGCCTTCCAGATTGATCTCCAACGGCTCCTAGCTGCCTTGGGGCTATAAAAGGGACCCCTAGGCGCATGGAGCACAACACCAAGCATTCTCTAAGCATACTAAGGCATCCAGACTCCGCTCCCACGCATTTGCTTCGTTGTGTTAGTGATTTAAGCTCCATTCGAGTTGTGAACTTCCTGTGTTGTCCTTTGAGCTCAAGTCTTCACTTATGCGCGTGGTTGTGCTACATATTTGAGTCTTGTGTGTGTTGCTCTCCTAACCTTACTCTTGTGCTTTCGTTATGATCTCTATTGTAAGGGCGAGAGGCTCCAATTTGTGGAGATTCCTCACAAACGGGAGAAAGACTATAAGGAAGAAAGCCGTGGTATTCAAGTTGATCATTGGATCGCTTGAAAGGGGTTGAGTGCAACCCTCGTCCATTGGGACGCCACAACGTGGAAGTAGGCAGGTGTTACTTGGCCAAACCATGGGATAAAAATCGCGTGTCTCGTGTATTGCTTCTTGTGATTGTTTTGTTCGCACGAGCGTGTTCCATAGCCACTTAATTTAACTAACACTTTAATAATCAAGTCTGTGGCTATTTAGAGTTTGATTTTACAGGATCACCTATTCACCCCCCTCTAGGTGCTCTCAATAAGTATAAAGACAAGATTGAAACTTAAATGCTTAATATAAATGCGGAAGCTAAAGAGCAAGGTAGAGATGCAAACTCTCGTGGATGACGCCGATATTTTTACCGAGGTATCCGGAACCACGCAAGGTCCCGACTAATCCTCATTGGTGCCCCTACACAAATGGAAGCCCACGCGAGGGCCATGCACCTCGATCGAGCAACTCTGTAGAGAGCCGCGGGCCTTCTGCACGCACAAGTGGTGCTCCGCTTCTGGCTCCTCTCGGATGCTCCCTGTCGTCTCCATTATCGAGCTTCCGGCTGAAAACACCGCGGGCCTCGTTACCTCCGGTACACAGTGGCGGCCATGACACAAACGTCGTTGTCACGGTCTCGCAAGACTCTCGCCCCACTCGGTACAATTACAACGGCTCGCGCAAGAGCCGAGGGGTTTTGTGGTTTATCTAAACTCACTCAACTATCTAGGATTCTCCTAGAGCAAGTGCTAAAGCGGTCTAACTAATTAACCTTAGCACCTACGCTAATCATCGAGTGATTCTATTAAGCACTTGGGTGTATGAACACTTGGAAATGTCTATACTATGCCTTGGTATGTTGCTTGGGCTCTCACACCTTGGAATGGCCGGTTGGGTGGTATTTACAGGCCCCAACACAATTCTAGCCGTTGGAGAAAAGCCGCTGCTCTATGTGGCAAACCGGACAGTCCGATGGTGCACCAGACATTTCGTTGCCGTTGTTCGGTGCGCCTAGCCATTGGATCTAACACCACAGGTGACCGTTGGCGCTGTAGGCTTTTACACTGGACAGTCCGGACGTCATACCGGATAGTTCGGTGGCTTCTCTCCACCAGTGCCACCTGGAACTAGTCATTGGGCTACTGTTCCCTGGTGCACCGGATAGTCCGGTGTGTGGCACCATATAGTCTGGTGCTCTTAGCCAGACAGTCCGCCGTGGCAACACTATTCTTCGTTTCTTTGACTTTGCTTGATACTTGTTGATCTTCTTGTGATCTTCATAATGTCTTCTTTTGAGGTGTTTCTTTCCTCAGTGCCTTAGTCCAAGTCACTTTAGCATCATGTGAACTACAGACATAAACACTAGCAAACACATTAGTCCACATGTTATGTTGATAATCAAACACCAAAATCTATTGAGCCAAATGGCCCAGGGTCCATTTTCCTTACAGACATTATTGTAACCATGCTAGTGAGAAGTGATTTGACCACAACTTATCCAACCGAAGTATTGGGAGAAATTTTTACTCAATACATATTCAAGAAGTCTTAAGCCAAGGCCATAAGTTTGGCAAAAAAGTGAAAAGTGAATCAATAGCTCTCAAGGTTAAAGCTTATAAGGCCATTGAAAATGAAGAAAGTGATGATGGAGAAAATGGAAGTGAGACTGATGAAGAATTGGCTCTCTTTGTGAAGAAGTTCAACAAGTTCATGAAGAAGAAAAAGGGTCAATTTAGAAGAGGTCAATCATCAAGAAGGAATGCTTTCAATGATAAAAAGTGCTTTGAATGTGGGGAACCTAGTCGCATTGCAATGAATTGCCTAAGTAAGAAGAAGAAGACCAAGGATGGAGAGGACAAGAAGAAGAAGAAATTCTATCAAAAGAAGAAGGATTGCAAAGCATATCTAGTGGAATGGGATTTACATGCAAGTTCGGATGATTATGATGATGACTCTTCATATAGGCTTAATGTTGGCATCGCCATCAAGGAGGCTCCTTCACTGTTCTCATCTCCATATTGTCTTATGGCAAAGGGAGATGCTATGGTAAAAATAATAGATGATTTAAATGATATTGATGATGATGATGAAGTAGATGATCTAGATGAAGATAGTTATTCTGTTATTCATATGATGATCTAGTTAAAATGGTAGGTGAGGCCGATGATTATATGCATAAGGAGAAAGAAAAGTTTAGAACCATGAAGGAATTGTAAAAAAAACCTTCAAGTGTCTTTTGAGGAGATAAAGACCTCTCACAACAATCTCAAAGAAAGTTGTGAGAAGCTTAAGGAAGCTCAAAAACCCTCTTGTGTGCATGACATCGTGGTAGTCACCGAAGATATTGGAGTCACTTGTGACTTACTTGATAGTCCTACAAGTGAACCACATATCTAACATGCTTTGTGATAAATGTAAAATGTCTTTTATGAATTATAATATTGTTTGTGATGAGTCCCAAGCTATTGTTGAGAATAAAATGTTAGTAAGCAAAGTGAAGGCTCCAACTCATGATTTGGAGAAGGCATATGGTGGGAAAGCCAAATTGGATTTTATCTTGGGAAGCCAACGTTGCTCACTTAACCGTGCGGGACTTGGTTATGTTTCTAAAAAGGTAATAATGCTTTTGCAAAGCAAAAGACCATATTTGTGGAAGAATGTGACAAAAGTGTGTCACAAGAAGGGACATATCAAGAAAAATTGTCCTAAGTCCAAGAATGTATCCTCCATGCATTTTGATCATTGCTATGCTCTTACTCATATTGCAAAGGGTGCTCATGCTAAATTTGTTGGTACCTCAATTGTTGGTAACAAAAAGAATGTATCCTCCATGCATTTTGATAATTGTTATGCTAAATTTGTTGGTACCTCAATTGTTATGCTAAATTTGGGTACCAAAGACCTTGGTTACTAACATCCAAGGACCCAAACAAGTTTGGGTACCTAAAAGAGATTGATTTTCTTTTTGTAGGTGAACTACAAGGTGGGAGGAAATCATTGGGTGTTGGATAGTGGGTGCACTCAACACATGACAGGGGATATGAGGACGTTCACCCAAATGAGTGAGGAAGGTTGCTGAAATTATGATAGCATCACATTCGGAGACAATCACAATGGAAAGGTCAAAGGTTTGGGTAAAATTGCTATCTAAAATGAACATTCCATATCAAATGTACTTTTGGTTGGGTCTCTAAATTTCAATTTGCTATCTGTAGCTCAATTGTGTGATGCTAGCATTGATGGTAGCAATCTTATGTTTAAAGGTTTTAGATATGAACATCTTTATCTTGTTTATTTTTCATCTAATGAGGCAAAGCTTACAACTTGTCTATTCTCTAAGTGTTCACTAGGTTGGTTATGGCATGGAAGACTTGGTCATGTTGGTATAAAACAACTCAATCAATTAACCAAACATGACTTAGTTCATGGCTTGAAGGATGTGAAGTTTGAAAAGAACAAATTATGTAGCTCTTGTCAAGCCGAGAAGCAAGTGGCAAATACTCATCAAACAAAATAGTCAAATGTCAACTCATAGGCCATTGGAATTACTTCGCATGGATCTTTTTGGACCAACTTCTTTTGTGAGTATTGGTGGTAATTCCTATTGTCTTTTTATTGTGGATGATTATTCTAGATTCGCTTGGGTTTATTTTCTTCATGATAAATCTAATGTGTTCAAAACATTCAAGTCATTTACTATATTGGCTCAAAATCAATTTGAATCTAATATCAAAAACGTTAGAAGTGATAATGGGTCGGAATTCAAAAATGCTAGAATTTATAAATATTGTGATGATAAGGGAATCAAACATGAATTTTCTTCCAAGTATACATCGCAACAAAATGGTATTGTTGAAACGAAGAATATGACTCTAATTGATATGGCTAGGTCAATGCTTGCGGAATATAATGTGTCGGATTCATATTGGGCTGAAGCCATAACACAACTTGTCATGCATCAAATAGATTATATTGTCATAAGCTTTTGAAGAAAACTCCATATGAATTGCCTATTGGTAGAAAGCCAAACATCTCATATTTTAGAATATTTGGTTGCTAATGCTATATTTTGAGAAAGGGAAGCCGACTCTCTAAATTTGATAAGAAATGTGATGATGGTTTTCTACTCGGGTATTCATCAAATATCAAGGATTATAGAGTATTCAACAAGACTCATGGCATTATTGAAGAAAGATATGATGTTGAGTTTGATGAAACAAATGGATCTCAAGATGAAAATGATAATCTTGATGATGTTGGTGGAGTTCATTTGAGAAATGCTATGAAAACTATGGCAATTGGTGAAATAAAGCCAAAATTAGATGATAATGATGATAATGTGGTTGTCATTCCATTTTCTTCAACTTTAAATGAGGAAGTTCACCAAAGCCAACAAAATAATTAAGTTGAGGATGCTCATGATCAAGATACTTCAAGTCATTTAGTCCCTCCTCAAGCTTCAACTAGTAATTCTCAAATTGTATCAAGAATCCATCATTTTATTGTAAAGGATCGCCCGGTTTATCAAATTGTGGGTGACATCAGTAAGGGTGTTCAAACTCGCTCTTGTATTACTTCATTTTGTGAACATTTCTCTTTTGTATCTTCTATTGAACCTAGCCGTGTAGATGAAGCTGTACTTGATGTTGATTGAGTGAATGCAATGCATAAGAAATTAAACAACTTCACCCATAATGAAGTTTGGGAGCTTGTTGAGAGACCCAAGAACCACAATGTTGTTGGTACCAAATGGGTGTTTCACAACAAGCACAATGAAGATGGATTGGTAGTGAGGAACATGGCAAAACGATGAGTGGCACAAGGATATACACAAATTGAAGGATTGGATTTCGGTGAAACTTTTGCTCCCGTTGCAAGATTGGAAGCAATCCAGATTCTTCTCGCTTATGCTTGTGCCCACAATATCAAACTCTACCAAATAGATGTAAAGAGTGTCTTTTCTAAATGGTAAGATTAGTGAACTAGTGTATATGGAACAACCTCCCAGTTTTGAGGACCCCAAAAAGCTCAACCACGTGTACAAACTTTCTAAAGCTCTCTATGGGCTTAAGCAAGCTCCACGCGCTTGGTATGGGAGGCTTAGGGATTTCTTGCTTTCCAAAGACTTTAAAATTAGGAAGGTTGACACTACCCTATTCACTAATAGAATTGTTAAAGATTTGTTTGTTTGTCAAATTTATGTTGATGATATCGTTTTTGGATCTACTAATGAGTCGTTTTGTGAGGAGTTTGGCAAAATTATGTCAAAGGAATTTGAAATATCTATGGTAGGAGAATTGAACTTTTTTCTCGGTCTTCAAATCAAACAATTGAAAGATGAAATCTTAATTTGTAAGCCAATCTAAATATTTCATGGACATGCTCAAGAAGTTTGGTCTAGAAAATGCAAAGCCAATCAGACTCCTATGACAACAAATGGTCATCTTGACTTAGATGAGGGAGGTACAATTGTTGGTCAAAAACTTTTTTGTTATGTTTAGTGTATGCATGTGTGCTCGGTTTCATGCTTCACCTAGAGAAGTTCACTTGAAAGCACAAAAAGAATTTTAAGATATTTGAAGCATACCCCCAATATCACTCTATAGTATCCCAAATTTGTTCTTTTTGAACTAATTGGATACTTGGATTTGGACTATGCAGGTTGCAAAGTTGATAGGAAGAGCACCTTCGGTTGTTGTCAATTTCTTGGGAGGTATATAATCTCATGGTTCTCTAAGAAGCAAAACTTGGTCGCTCTCTACCGCCGAGGCAGAGAACATTTCGGTCGGTAATTGTTTTGCTCAACTATTGTGGATGAAGCAAACTCTATTGGATTATGACATTTCCTTCAAGAATGTGCCTCTCGTGTGACAATGAGAGTGTGGTAAAATTGGCTACAAATCTGGTCCAACACTCAAGAATGAAGCATATTGACATAAGGCATCACTTATTGAGAGATCATGTTGGAAAGGGGGATATCTCTATATCTTCTATTGGCACGGATGATCAATTGGAGGATATATTTACAAAACCGTTGGATGAAACAAGATTTTACAAGTTGCGAAGTGAAATGAATGTGATTGATCTTACAATCGTGGCTTGAAGTTGAGTAAACATGTGTAGCAATGCATTTGGGCTCTAGTGTGTGCCTGTTAAGTCATTTATCACCTATTTTTAGTGATTTTTTTATTCTTTTAAGTTCTTAGTAGATTTATGTGAAAATTACCTATCCAAGTATATTATGTATATATGCATGCATGCTAACCCTTGAATTGGTCAAAATGTCCATATTTGAACAAAGAACCTGTAACACCCCAGGTGTTTATCTCCCATTCGACCACGACTATGGACGTAAGCACGGATGTCGATGAGAATATCGGTTCCTATGGCCTAATCATCTTTGGCTGTCATGAATTCAACATTTCCTTCATCTTTATCTATCTGGACTCTTCCAAAAGTTTCATGAGGTTTGGAACGCTGTGAATTATCGAGTCTTGTGCTTATTTTAAAAATTAACCGTTTAAGAGAATTTGGAAGCTCGACCGCTCTTGCAATTTTTGTCCCAAGTAATTGCTATTAGAAGTCGAAGACTAAAGTTTTCGGTGCAAAATAATTTAGTCCCTACTTACCAATGAGAAATCATCAAGTCTGAGGTTTTATAAATGAGATTTGTTTCTCCAGTAAATTATCTATAGCTGTGGAATCAGGTGTTCAGACCACAGATGAAATTATTTAATTTCAAATCAAATCAAACGCGGTCTAAAATAGCGTTGTTGACATCGTTCCAGTTTGTTTCGATTGTATCTCGCCTAGATTCAAACGTTCGGGTATAAATATCTGATAAAAAATTATTTGATTCTGGGAATGCCTACCAAATCAAACATCGTTATCGCCAATCTCATTTCGGTCCAATCAATTTGTGCATCTGTTAAATGTTAATTCGCGCACTCATATTTATAGATAGGTTATTGTAAAAAAAGAAGAATTCTAACTTATCATCTCCACCATTTTGTCTTTGATTTATCCAAACCGTATCCTCCTCTCATTATCCATAGTGAACTAGAAGTCACGGTAACCATCCCTACACATGCACGCGTCCGTGTCTCTCAACCCCATCCAGACGCCGTTGTCTACAATAGCTTTCTCGCTCACGTTTCTGCTCCTACGCAGAGCACACCGAGCCCGCCCATGCTGTCTCCATCTTCCTCCCCATTGCGCTGCACGCCTCTGCCCTGAGCCCTGCGCTCGCGCTCTCTAGCGTTGGCCCATCATCTTCAGCCGCCTAGCGTGTGCTCCTATGTCGCCGTCTCAGACCTCGTCGTCAAACTGTCTCCACGCGGGCACCGTTCTCCTCCGTTTGGCCGGGCGCCACTGTCTCCATGCCACGCCGCCATGGAGCTCGGTTCGTCGAGCCTTTCTGGCTCCGCCTTGGCCTCCTGCGCGCCCTTTAGCTGGTGGCCACAATCTCCACTGCTCCAGCGCCGATCGGCCGCCCTACCATCGATCTCTCGGCGCTCGTGTCCCTGTCATCCTCGCGGTGGCTCTACTCGAGTGTCCTTACTCTGCTCGCCGATCGTCGAGCTTTTAGACACGACCTAACTCCATCGCTCGCTGTAACACCCTGAATTTGAGGTATAATTTTTTTTTCTAATTACCAACCAAATCTAGATGTTACTCTTCTCTCTCTAGTTTCTCTCTCCTTTTCTTTTCGTAGAATTAGTTTAATTAGGAGAGGATTATTTATTTTATTTTGTCCAAAATATATGAGTCATGAAATGTTGCATCATGTTAAGCTCTAAATATTCTTTGAATTGTTGCACATATTTGATTTGGTTTGAATTTAAAACTTGATTTGAATTTGAATTGAAAACCCTAGAGAAAATAAATAGAAAAGCAATTAGGAATTCCCTGAAAATGGAAAAACCCAATTCAGCCCAAGTCGGCCCATTAAGCCCAGCCTCGCGCGCGCCCACGCCTGCGCGCCCTCGGTGTCTGATAGGCGGGTCCCGCCTGTCGGCGCCAGCCCGCGCCCCTCTCTCTCTCTCTCTCTTGTTGCTCTGTGGGGCCTATCTGTCGGCGTCGTTTCTTTCCCACGCGCGCGCTCTTTCGCTCTGCCTCGCGGACCCCACCCGTCAGCCCCCTCAGCTCTAACACCCCTGGTGTTACTGTCACTAAAACTTGAGCATAACATCATGTGCATGGGCATATAATGTGTTTGTTACACCTAAAGTGCATTCACTAGGAAAGAATTCAAACAAGTTGTACTAATGTGACTGATGTGTGGTTAACCCTGGGGTAGAGTACTTAACCCTAAATGGGGCTTATGGGTGAAAATGAAGCCCAAATAAGTGAAAACCTCAAAACTCATTAGGAATGATTAGGAATGATCATAAGATATCATCTTTGATAGACTTTAGTGACCCTAAAACTCTAAAGTGCTAAAACCCTAAAAAGACCCCTCGAAAACCCTAAACTAGAACCCTAGGGGGCTAAGTGTAAATTTTGTGCACTTTTGGACCCAAGTGCTAATACCAAAGTAATGTAACACCATAAACTATGTGTTTCTCCCATTTAAGGATTTGCAAGTCAAAATTGTGGGAATTGGACTTGTTGGGGACTTGTTCTCAAATGCTAAGAGTTAAGAACAAGACAACATAGAAATTGTTAAATGTTAAAGTCCTTCGTCCTTCGAAGCATTATCTCCCTTCGGATATAATGAATTCCGGACGAAGATTATGAAGGACAAACCTTAATAGGTACAATAAATGATGAAGAAGGGTTCATATACAAAATATGGAAAATAACATAAACACTTTAAACATTATTATCAACTTATTTTTATTTGCGTTACTGTATCAACAATAACAAATTATAAATGTACCTTCGGCTCGAAGGAAAGTAGGGGTACAAGCGTGACGCGAAAGCGAATGCCAAGTCAGCGTGAACAGTACGGGGATACTGTTCACCTATTTATAGGCACGGGTCGCAGCCCATGCAAAATTACATCCAGGCCCTTTGCTTTTGACAATAACTCTATAGTAAACTATCTGGGTCTAGATAGTATTTTCCTCTTTAAGTCGGTTTCCTCTTTTCTGCCATCATGCCGAAGCTCCCTTGCGCACAGCTTCGACTCTGTTCCATCCTTCGTATTCTTTCCGTGCTTCTTCATACTGTGGGTTCTAGTTCGAAGATCCCTGTCCACACACTATACTCCAGAGACATTGTTAAATCATGTTTTTGAGGACCTTCGGAAACCGAAGGCCCCCAACAGTAACCCCTCGCAATATTAATTTGTTAGAATGATAAATTTAGATTGCGACATGGACGAAGGCCTTAAGCCGAAGGTCCGAAAAAACACCTTCCCTTTGCTAGAATAGCAACAGTCATTGACAAGCGGGACCCTCCAGTTTTCAACGTACTAGGCGTATAAATAAGAGCTCACCACGAGTTCATTTGGCACGTTTTCTTGCCATCTGCTCTTGCTTACTCAATTTTTAGCTCTTGCGCACCAACACTTGCTTGGCTTTTTAAAATTTTTAAGCTTCGACTTTGAGAATACTTTCTCAGCATTTTCGAAGATGTTTGAAGATAAGAAAGCTGTCGCTGAATCGAAGCTGAGCCTTTCTGAGGAGATGAATCTCGACTTTCTTGAATCAATAGCAAAGACAAATACTGAGAAGATTACTAGGGAGATTTTAGAGGGTTTATCTGAAGACACTGGTGATAGCGACAGTTATGATGTGGAAAGTGGTGGTGAAGATTCCGAAGATCGACCCTGGCGACCAAGCCATGCAGTTTTTGGAAAATCAAGCATTAAACAAAGCCATCTTGTCAATATGAGGGGTAGATATTTTCGGGACTTATCTATTGTGAGGGCTGACGAAGGAGAGAAAACTTGTCCTACTCCCGAGGAAAATGAAGTCGTGATATTCTGAAGTTTCTTCAAGGCTGGGCTTCAGTTTCCTTTAAGCAGTTTCGTGGTTGAAGTTTTGAAGATATTTGAAATCTGCCTTCATCAAATTACTCCTGAAGCAATCATAAGGGTGGGAATCTTCGTATGGGTCGTGAAGAGCCAAGGTTTGGAGCCAAATGCAAAAAGTTTCTGCAGTATGCATGAGTTATTATATGAGACGAAACCCTGGGGTAAAGAGCAATATCATAACAATTTTGGCTGTTATAGCTTCGGTGCCCGCTCTGGGTCAAGCTGTCCCGTACCAACTTTTCGGAAGAGATGGCCTGGGGACTAGATGAAGGAATGGTTCTATGTGAAAAACGACTTGAATACACGAGAAGATATTAAAGATATCATCATGCGCCCTATCTGGCAGCGTTTCGGCCTTCGGAAACCGAAGATGGATATTGACGAAGCAGCCGAAGAATGCCAGAGGGCCTTCGGCGTAGTTTGCTCTTTCATCGGGACAAGGGATTTGATCCAGAAACACATTGCCTTCAGAGTATGGCCACTTGTAGAAAAGTGGGAAATGCCAAAGGAAACCATCAGCAAACCTGACGAAGGTGGACTAGTTAGGTTAAAATACACCTTCAGATATGGAGATAAGTTTGTCGAGCCAGATGATGATTGGCTGAAATGTATTGAGGCCACAAGCGATGAACTGCTTGGGCCATACTTGAAGGCAGAAGATACTGCACTATCTGCGGCCTTCGGAGGCCGGAAGAAGAAAAGACTCAACCGAGTTTTTGATGCCATTGGGTTCGTCTATCCTGACTATCGTTACCCTATACGGGGTCAAAAAAGAAAAGATACGGCTTCTATGAAGGAAGTTGCTTCGGCCGCTCCTAGTGAGCCAGCGTTGAAGAGGAAAAAGATGAAGGTTCTTACGCACCGGCCACAGTGCCTGAGTTTGTCGGTGAGACCTCTTCGGCCACCGAAGCCAAGGAGTCAACTCCTCTGCAGAATATTGAAGAGCCGGCCGTAATGCCGGAAATGGAAAAAATGGAAGAACTGAGGGCTGAAGAGACAAAGACATCGGAAATTTTAAGTCCTTCAGCAAGAGTTGAGGTGCCAATGCCAATGCTGAAGGCACAAAAAGACCTTACAACAACTCCCAAGAGAAGAAGAATGGTTAACGTGCTAGATGTGCTGGAAACAATAAAATCTTCAAGCACTACTTCGAAGATAGCTGCCGAAGTTCGAAAGACACAAATTGAGGCCGAAGCTGCCAAAAGTCAAGCAGAAACTGAAACTGGGCTTTCAGAGCCTGCCAAGAGGGAATTCTTGGAAATTGAAAAAGAAACGGAAAAAGAATCTGCAGAAGAAATTTTATCTGAGAAAACCGCCACACCTATTCTCGAAGCATCTTCTGAAGCTCCTAACTATGTCTTACGTCATGCTTCGGGTAAAAATCTGACCGAAAAAGAAAAACGAGAAGCTCAGTTCTATGCGCAAAAATTGAAATATCCAAAAGGGGCGCTGATATTCAACAGCAGCGGAGAAGAAGACTTCTTGTATTGTCTCCCTGACAGCAAGGAGATTTCTATCTGTCGGGAGATGAGCAAGAGCTTCGGATTCCCGACATTAGAAGATGGGCTTTCGGTGCTGTCAAAAGACGAGCTGGTCGACAGCTTAGCGTACAATAGTTTAAAGGTGAAAAAATGAGATCTTTGTATTATTTTTTGAAGCCAAAATTTTTCATTTGCTTAAACTTATTAGCACATTTTTTGCAGGGCCTTATACTTAGCAATGCCCTCAGGGCACAAAAAGATGCCGAGGATGAAGGGTGTACCATAGCCTTGAGCAACCTTCGTTCCGAAGTAATTGAACTAAGGAATGAAGATCTCGAAAAAGATAAAATATTACATTCGTTGGTGAATAAAATAAAAGAAGACGAAGCTGCTTTCAAAGCTCAAGCTGAGGCCCAGAAGCGCGAAATTGAGGATCTTCGGAAACAGCTACCCAAAGCTAAAGAAAAATGCACAGTTGAAGAAGCTAAACGAGAAATTAGTGAACAATGGGCAAATCATTTAGAGGAAAACATTGAAGAGCTTCGTGCATCCAAGAAAAGGTGTTATGAAAAGTCTATAGAATGTGTTAAGAAAATAAAAACCAGCTTCGCCAGCGTTGGCGCGTTCTCAAGTGAAGAAAATTTCATAAGGGGCGACCCCGAGGGCCCAATTGAATGGATCAGCCACGAAGCTGAAGCTTTTGAAGAAGTTTTGAATGGCCGCGGAGACATATGTGCCTTCTCGAGTGCTAGGGGGATTGCCACTATTTTGGAGAGAAAAGGCTGCGATCATGTGAAATCCTTGGCACAAACCGAAGCCGACTTATCTTCTGAAGACATAAAAGACCCTTCGGCCGAAGCAAGTTTGGTTGGTGGAAAATTTTTCACCGACATCTGGGAAAATGGTGGCCGGGAGATGGCTCAAGAAATTATACGGAAAAGCGAAAAAGGTATTCATGACGCTAGAAAAGTAGCAGAGGTCGCTGAGAAAAGTGCGGATCTCGAAGGGCGAATAGGTATTGACTACTAGTTTTTGGCTTGTTGTTGTAACTTTTTGATTTCGAACTTGTTTACACTTTGTAACACAGCCGCACTTTCTCCTCCCTCAGAGCCTGCCGAGCCATTAGCGGACCTCAACGTAAAGGGGGATGACGAAATTAGAAAAATGGCCGAAGCTATCATGGACAAAGTTGTTGATCAACTACTCAACGAAGCTGCAGAAGTAGTTCTAAGGGAAGATTAGATGTTATTGTAAAAACATTTGGAATGTAATATTTGTTGGACAATATGTGTAATATTTTGTAACTTTGAATGTAATATATAAGCTATTTATGATTCAGTTCTTTACGATGCATGAAACTTTATGTACATACCGTTTTTGAGCCTTTGGCGAAAAAACACCTTCCCTTCTTTTCATGCTTCGTAAATAATATCCATATTTCATAAAAACATCCAATCTTCGTAAAATCAGTAACCAATAGATCTTTTCATTTCAGAGTTTGACGAAGGTATGCTTCTTCAATAATTATTTTTGTGCCTTGGCACTGTTTCTTCGAAACAATCTCCGAATATCAACATTGAACCCCCTTCTTGCGTCATTGATGCAATATGATGTATGATGTTATGCTATGCAAATGATGTGATGTTATGCAAAATGATATTTGCCGAAGATTGACGTTTATTTTTCACTGCAAGCCTCCCTTAGGAGCTTCTTCGCCTTTTACTTCAGCGAAATCAGCGTTTATTTTTCGCTGTAAGCCTCCCTTAGGAGCTTCTTCGCCTTTTACTTCAGCGAAATCAGCGTTTATTTTTCGTTGTAAGCTCTGCATTCCCTTTGGAACGACTTTTGAGCAGAAAACTTACGCTGCGCTCCCTTAGGAACGACTTTTTGTTGCTTCGGGAAACTTACACTGCGTTCCTTAGAACGACTTTTTGTTATTTCGGAGATTCTCCTTCTAACCATAAGTTCTTATGCTTCGGCAACTTTTTTTTTGGATTCCGTTATTCTGTGGAGAAGGTATATTTTTACTGTGGCAAAAGCGAAGCTATTACAAGAAATTGAAAACGTCAAAAAGCACTTAGGCTTTCAATAATTGTTCCTTATTAAAAAGAAAATGATACTGAATGCAAAAACTGCTGCCGAGGTAGGATATTTGTTAGTAAATATGCTTCGATTCTGGCACAGTACTATTGACTGTGCGAGCTTCAGACTCTTCTCTGAAGTCTCGTTGGTGGTGAGTATGCTGACTCCCTTCTGGCTGCTGGCCTCGTTGCATTGGTGGTGGAGGTGGAGGCTGTTGCCAAGATGCCTGAGGTTGGCTTGCCGAAGCAACAGAAGCTGCAGGGTGGTTGCCCACATACTCTAGAATATAAGGCGAGTGGTACGAAGCAGTATGCATAACTTGCTTCGGCTGGCTCTGTTGGGCTACAGCTTCTGCTATCTCCTTTTGTTTCTGGATGGTGACATGGCACATCCTGGTGGTGTGGCCCTTGTCCTCACCATAGAATAGGCAATAAATTTTCCTGGGCTGATCCCCAAACCTTCCTCCGAAACCCCTGGAAAACTCTGCCCCTTGGAGCTGGGGGCCGAGGATAGCTCTGCTGCTGTCCCGAAGCCTGGGAGGAATATTACGGCCTCTACTGCTGGCTTCCCCTGTCATCATTCTGAGTGGAATGAATCGATCTAACATGTCTAGGATGAATTCTCCCTCCAAAGCCCCTGGCTATTTCGGAGAACCTGTAAGCTTCCTCCCTTCTCTGTCGAAAGTCATTGTCAGCGCGGATGTATTCATCCATCTTCTGAAGCAGTTTCTCCAGAGTCTGAGGGGGCTTCCTAGCAAAGTATTGGGCTGAAGGTCCTGGCCGAAGCCCCTTAATCATGGCCTCAATGACAATTTCATTGGGCACTGTTGGCGCTTGTGCCCTCAGGCATAAGAACCTTCGGACATACGCCTGAAGATATTCTTCGTGATCTTGGGTGCACTGGAATAAAGCTTGAGCGGTGACCGACTTCATTTGAAACCCTTGGAAACTAGTAATCAGCATATCCTTCAGCTTCTTCCATGATGTGATTGTTCCTGGCCGAAGAGAGGAGTACCAGGTTTGTGCAACATTCTTGACAGCCATGACGAAAGACTTCGCCATGACTGCAGTATTGCCACCATAGGAAGATATTGTTGCTTCGTAGCTCATCAGAAACTGCTTCGGATCTGAGTGTCCGTCGTACATGGGGAGTTGAGGTGGCTTGTAAGACGGAGGCCAAGGTGTAGCCTGCAGTTCTGCTGACAGAGGAGAAGCATCATCAAAAGCAAAATTTTCATGATAGAAATCCTCATACCAGTCATCCTCGTTGAAGAAGCCCTCTTGATGAAGCTCTCTGTGCTGAGGCCTTCGGTTCTGCTCATCTTGAGCAAGATGGCGAACTTCTTCAGAGGCTTCGTCTATCTGCCTTTGCAGGTCAACTAGCCTAGCCATCTTTTCCTTCTTCCTTTGCACCTGCTGATGGAGCATCTCCATATTTCTGATCTCTTGATCCAAGTCGTCCTCCTGAGGCGTTGGACTGGTGGCCTTCCTCTTCTGGCTTCGGGTCTCCCGAAGAGAGAGGGCCTCCTGGTTGGGGTCCAGCGGCTGCAGAGCAGCAGCCCCTGTTGCTGAAGCTTTCTTTGGCGGCATGACGAAGGTCTATGCTTGTCGAAGGTGTTCGAAACTCAAAAAGTGGAAGTGAGTTCACTGAAGGTGGGCGCCAATGTTGGGGACTTGTTCTCAAATGCTAAGAGTTAAGAACAAGGCAACATAGAAATTGTTAAATGTTAAAGTCCTTCGTCCTTTGAAGCATTATCTCCCTTCGGATATAATGAATTCCGGACGAAGGTTATGAAGGACAAACCTTCATAGGCACAATAAATGATGAAGAAGGGTTCATATACAAAATATGGAAAATAACATAAACACTTTAAACATTATTATCAACTTATTTTTATTTGTGTTACTGTATCAACAATAACAAATTATAAATGTACCTTCGGCTCGAAGGAAAGCAGGGGTACAAGCGTGACGCGAAAGCGAATGCCAAGTCAGCGTGAACAGTACGGGGATACTGTTCACCTATTTATAGGCACGGGTCGCAGCCCATGCAAAATTACATCCAGGCCCTTTGCTTTTGACAATAACTCTATAGTAAACTATCTGGGTCTAGATAGTCTTTTCCTCTTTAAGTCGGTTTCTTCTTTTCTGCCATCATGTCGAAGCTCCCTTGCGCACAACTTCGGCTCTGTTCCATCCTTTGTATTCTTTCCGTGCTTCTTCATACTGTGGGTTCTAGTTCGAAGATCCCTGTCCACACACTATACTCCAGAGACATTGTTAAATCATGTTTTTGAGGACCTTCAGAAACCGAAGGCCCCCAACAGGACTTATTTGCAAAAAGTACTCTATAAGCATCATAGGGTTAAGTCTGAAATTCAGTGAACTTGGAGCATCTTTGGAGCCTTATATCTTTTAATCCATGAGGATTTTGTCCTGGTTCAGTACATCAAAATGATAGAGCTATGATAGGAGAATAAGTTTGATTAAAAGACTCAACCCTAAAACCTAGAGGAGTTTAACGAAAAAAAACCCCTCAAAGTGGAGCTGTCAGACTAAGGTTCTGTAGTTTTCTGAAGATCAATTGTGTTGGGGTCATGCTTCGTTGCGCCGAAGGTCTTGCACGAAGAAGCAGCTTCGGCTGAAGTTGTCCCCAGGAGATGGCCGAAGGTTCCTTTTCATGGAGCTTCGGCGTTACAAACCGACATAGAGATAGAATGACCTTTTTATCCATAGAGGTCTGAGTCAATGTTGTAAACTTTTGTAAGGGGCATAATTGTAATTTGTCACAGGCTGTGACCTGTATCTATAAATAGATGAACAGTACCTCTGTACTGTTCACGCGAACCTGCCATTTGCTTTCGCATCACACCTGTACTTTTGCTTTCCTCAGGACCAAAGGTACATTTTTAATTCGAAGTCATTTATATTCGTTCATGATAATAAAAATGGAGATGATTCTATGATAATATTTAGATGTTTATTTCATACCTTATGATCTGTATGAATACTTCGTTCCTTGCTATTATGTTTACGAAGGTACGTCCTTCGTAACCTTCGTCCGAAATTCCTTATATCCCGAAAGGATATAATGTCTTGGAGGACGAAGGACTTTAACCCTTAACATTTTCTATGTTGCCTTGTTCTTAATTCTTAGCATTTGAGAACAAGCCCCCAACATTGGCGCCCACCGTGGGTGAACTCACTTCCACTTTTCTGAGCTGATGGCTTCGTTCAACAATCAAGCTGGAGCTGCTTCGGCTTCGAAGCTGGTGCTCCCGATAACAGGCGGTTCTTGCTCAGAGCCGGTTAACAAGAAGCAGAAGAAGGAGGCTCAGAGAAGGGTGCAGCATGTTGGAGTGCAGGGACCCTTCATCAAGTCAAAATGGTCCCACATTCCAATTACTTTCTCTCAGGAAGACCTTCAGCTTAAGGATTATCCTCACAATGATGCCATGGTCATCTCTTGCGTGATCAAAGGATTTCTGGTCCACAATGTCCTAGTTGATACAGGCAGTGCAGCTGATATTATATTTGCTAAGGCCTTCAGACAAATGCAGGAGCCTGAAGACAAGATTCATGATGCCACACACCCTCTTTGTGGCTTCGGAGGGCGGCAGATTGTAGCACTTGGGAAGATTACCATGCGAGTAACCTTCGGATTTGTTAACAACACAAGGACTGAGCAAATTGTGTTTGATATTGTTGACATGGAGTATCCTTACAATGCTATCATTGGTCGCGGTACTCTTAATGCCTTCGAAGCAATTCTTCACCCAGCTTATCTTTGCATGAAGATACCTTCGGACCAAGGGCCTATTGCTATTCATGGAAGCCAGGAAGCTGCTAGAAGGGCCGAAGGAAGCTGGACTGATTCCAAAGCAATCCATAACATAGATGGAGCTGAAGCTTGTGAACAGTACAAATTTAGAAGGGAGAAAGCAGCTTCAGCAGATCAGCCGAAGCCCATGCTATTGTGTGAGGATATAGCAGAGCAGAAGGTGCTGTTGGGCTCGCAATTATCTGAAGACCAGGAGAAAACCTTGATAAGGTTTTTATTCAACAACAAAGATGTTTTTGCATGGTCAGCCAATGATCTCTGTGGAGTAAATCGGGATGTTATTGAACATTCGCTCAATGTTGACCCATCCTTCAGACCCCGAAAGCAGAGGCTTCGGAAAATGTCTGATGACAAGGCCGAAGGGGCTCGCAATGAAGTAAAAAGACTCCTCAGTGCAGGAGTTATCAGAGAAGTGAAGTATCCAGAGTGGCTAGCTAACACTGTTATGGTGAAGAAGGCCAATGGCAAGTGGAGAATGTGTATCGATTTCACAGATCTCAACAAGGCTTGTCTGAAGGACGAATTCCCGCTGCCAAGGATAGACTCTTTAGTCGATGCAGCAGCTTCTTCAGAGCTCATGAGTCTCCTAGACTGCTACTCAGGCTATCATCAAATTTGGATGAAGAAGGAAGATGAGCCGAAAACTAGCTTCATAACCCCAAGTGGCACATATTGCTATCTTCGGATGCCTGAGGGGCTCAAGAATGCTGGAGGGAGTTTCAGCAGAATGACTGCGAAGGTTCTCCAGTCTCAGATAGGCAGAAATGTGTTGACCTATGTTGATGACATTATCGTAAAAAGCACGAAGCAGGAAAATCATATTGCTGATCTGCAGGAGACCTTCGCCAGCTTCAGACAAGCTGGTCTGAAGCTGAATCCAGAAAAATGTGTCTTCGGAGTAAAGAAGGGTAAATTTCTTGGATGCTTGGTTTCAACAAAGGGAATTGAAGCTAATCCAAATAAAATCGAAGCTATACTTCGAATGGAGCCACCAACCACAAGAAAGGGAGCCCAAAGATTGACAGGAAGGCTGGCATCTCTCAACAGATTTATATCCAGATCAGCAGAAAGAAACTTACCATTTTTCGAGGTGCTGAAGTCAGCTGAAGTCTTTCAATGGGGCCCAAGTCAACAAAAAGCCTTCGAAGAGCTGAAGCAATACTTGATAGATCTCACAACATTAACTCCACCAACGCCAGGGGCTCCTCTGTTGTTATATGTGGCAGCTTCGCACTCAGCAGTAAGTGCGGCACTTGTCCAGGAGAAGCTTGATGGCCAAGTCAAGAAGCAAGTTCCAGTGTATTTTGTATCTGAGGTCCTTAGTGTCTCAAAGAAAAATTATACAGAGCTGGAGAAGGTATTGTATGCCGTTTTAATGGCATCCAGGAAGCTTCGGCATTATTTTCAGGCATACAACATTATTGTTCCTTCTTCGCAGCCGTTGAAGGATATCATGAGAAATAGAGAAGCCACTGGACGGATTGGAAAATGGGCTGCGGAGCTCAATGAATTTTACATTGATTATGTGCATAGATCCTCGATCCAGTCTCAAGCATTGGCAGATTTCATTGCCGACTGGACGCCAGGGGCTCAGGATGAAGAAGCAAATAAAGATGCCGAAGTGTGGACAGTGTTTTGTGATGGCTCTTGGGGAACCTTCGGAGCAGGTGCAGCTGCTGTGTTGGTCTCACCATCCAAGGTTAAAACTTGTTATGCAGCAAGACTTGACTTCAGCTGCACAAATAATATTACTGAGTACGAAGCCCTGCTCCTGGGTCTTCGGAAACTAAAGGCAATGGGAATCAGAAGGGCGATTCTTAAAACTGATTCCCAGGTTGTTTCGGGTCATATTGACAAAAGTTGCAAGGCTAAAGACCCGAAGCTTGAAAAATACCTAGACACGGTCCGAAGGATCGAAGCTTCCTTCGAAGGATTTTCTGTCAAGAATATCCCTCGAGGGCAAAATGAGCATGCTGATTTGCTAGCCAAGTCTGCAGCACAGGGGCTGCCGTTACCTTCGGATGTGTTCTTCGAAACAATAAATGCACCTTCAGTAGAGCTCCTTGAAAGAGCAGTCCTCAACATTTCTCCTGTTTACAGCGAAGATTGGAGAACTGAAATAATCTCTTACCTTCAGGGTAACTTCCTATCAGATGACGAAGCTTACAATAAAAGAATAGAGGCAAGAGCTCGTCCGTATGTCATGATAGAAGGGGAACTATACAAACATGGAGTTTGTGCCCCGCTGCTCAAGTGCTTGTCTAGAACCGAAGGTATAGAGTTAATGAAAGAGATACATGCAGGCCTGTGTGGATCCCACATCGGATCTAGGCCGTTACTTGGAAAAGTTTTCCGCCAAGGGTTTTATTGGCCGAAGGCAGCTTCGGATGAAGCGGAATTAGTTCAAAAGTGCGAAGGTTGCCAGAAATGTGCAAGAGATCAAAAGCAACCTTCATCTTTGACCCAGCTGATACAACCCATCTGGCCATTGCAAAGGTGGGGCCTTGATTTGTTAGGTCCATTACCACCGGCTCAGGGGAATCTAAAATATGTTATAGTGGCTGTGGAGTATTTTTCTAAATGGATTGAGGCGAAGCCATTAGCCACAATAACTTCGGCCACTGTCCAAAAGTTTTTCTGGCAGAACATTGTCTGTCGCTTCGGAGTACCGAAGGCCATCACTGTAGATAATGGAACGCAGTTCGACTCCGAAGCTTTCAGAAATTTCTGTGATCAAATTGGAACGAAGATCCATTTTGCATCAGTCAGGCATCCGGAGTCGAATGGGCTCGTTGAAAGGGCCAACGACATTATAATGACAGGAATAATGAAGTTAATCTTCAATCAACCCAGGGGAAAGTGGCCAGATCAGTTAACCAAAGTGGTGTGGAGCCACAATACAACAGCATCAAGGTCTACAGGCTTTACCCCATTCAAGTTATTATTCGGTGATGAAGCAATAACTCCGGAAGAAGCCAAAGCTGGATCAATAAGAGTAGTAGCTTCGGCAGAATCAAGTCCTGAAGATGATTGTCTTGTGGAAAAAGATGCTTTAGAAGGAATCAGACTTCAAGCCGTGGAAAACATCAATAAATACCAGGCTGAAACAGTTAAATGGCGAGATAGAAAGGTCCGGCTAAAAAATATTGAGCCGGGACACTTGGTGCTTCGGAGAGTGGCCAACCCAGATACAGTGGGCAAGTTACAATTGAAATGGGAAGGGCCTTTCTTAGTAGCATCTTCGTCAAGGCCTGGTTCCTACAGATTGAAGGACATGGATGGCAACGAAATTCCAAGATCTTGGAATGCGGATGAGCTTCGGCGATATTATGTATAACTTGATGTAATTTTTTATATTTTTTCTTTTCTTTTTCATGGCACCCTTTTCCTTTCTAAAGGGGGAGAAAGGTTTTTAATGGGGCCATCATCTGTAATTTCCTTTTTAGTTTTATAAGAGCAAAATCCCCCAAAGAATGTAAATGTAAAAGCTGAGAACGCACCATCGAGTGCCGAAACTGAAAAAAAAGAGAAGAAGCTCCAAAGACGTCCCTAAGGGGATGCAGAGCTCTGATTCCGTCGAAAGTAAAAGGCGAAGAAGCTCCAAAGACGTCCCTAAGGGGATGCAGAGCTCTGATTCCGCCGAAAGTAAAAGGCGAAGAAGCTCCAAAGACGTCCCTAAGGGGATGCAGAGCTTACAGCGAAAAGTCAACGCTGATACCGCCTAAGTAAAAGGCGAAGAAGCTCCAAAGTCGTTCCTAAGGGAATGCAGAGCTGATGTGTGGTTGTTTCTAAGGAAATAATGGCTGAGAGTGTGGCTTCGGACATATGCTTTGGACATTCATTCGCACATTACATTACATCATAGCATATGCATTCATAAGCATTCATTCATAGCATTTGTGTTCCTAAGTGGTTGCTTCGGCAAAAAGAAGAAGTGGTCTTTTATGATTCGTTATGTACAAAAAAGAAAAGCTTCGGCAAAAAGAAGTGGTCTTTTATGGTTCGTTATGTACAAAAAAGAAAAGCTTCGGCAAAAAGAAGAAGTGGTCTTTTATGGTTTGATATGTACAAAAAAGAAAAGCTTCGGCAAAAAGAAGAAGTGGTCTTCTATGCTTCGTTGTGTACGAAAAGAAGGGAAGGTGTTTTTTTCGCCTTCGGCTCAAAATACTGATTTCGTCCACATCAAAGCGCCTCAGTAGAGGGGTAAGAATATATTACAAGGTATGTACAAAGTTCCTTGAGAACAGTTTAATTGTATTTACAAAAGTTGTTACAAAAGTATCCTGAGTTTTTTCTATAGTATACTTCTACTGATCTTCACTAAGCTTCAGCTTCGGCGACGGCTTCGGCGACATATTTTAAGCATCATCTTCACCTTCGTCATCCTACATGAATCAAGGTATCGCGAGTAAAAATCAAGCGTGAAGGAGAAGGTAAGTACAAAGTATGATTTCTTACTGGATCAAGATGACTTCGAGCTTCGTCCCCAGCCTTCTCCCGCCCGCCTTTTGTCCATATCATTTTTATAAATCTATTTGAGATGCTTCGGGCGAGGTCAGGAATATCGTCCAGGATTGATGGAGACAAGGTGAAGTTGGGCCTGTTGACGATTTTTCCATGCTCGCAGCCGGCCTTCAGGAACGCTGCAGCGGTACCCCGAGAAGCTACCCAGGCACAGAAGTCACCGTGCCCGGCTATAACTTCGTCAAGTTCTTCGATTTCAGCTTCAATATGATCGAAGGCTTGTGGTAAATTTTCCGCTGAAGGGTTAAACTTCCCGCTGCTGGCTCCAACAGAGTAAAATATCTTTTTTAATCGTTCAATACAATTATTGCTAAATTTCAAGCATTTGTCTTGAAGGCTTGTTAATGATTTCTTCAAGTTTGAGTTGGCCTGGACTTCGGCTTCAAGTTTCGAATTAAGCTCTAGCTTCTCCTGTTCAAATTGTTTTGATTGGCCGATAAGCTTCGAATTCAATTCTGATACTTTAGCTTCAGTCTCTGCCAGCAAGCCTTCGGTTGATTGGAGCTCGAAGTCTTTCTTTTCAATGATAGCTGATTGTTCTTTTATCTTGCTCTCTAAATTTTCAATTATAGCTTCGTGTTTTTTGTCCTCCAAGTCTTGCTGCATCTTCAGAGCTTTGCTCAGAAGCATGCTCTGCAAATAAACAACCTTTGTTAGGAATATTTCCATTATTAAAAACAATAGAAGTCAGAGAAAAGTTGTTTACCTTGAAATTGGAGTAAAATAAGCTGCCGACGATATGTTGTCATCGGTAGCGGCTGATATCTGTTTCTAGCTTCGGAAAACCGATACTTTTTGATAAAGTACCGATGACCTTAGCTCCAGTTTGGTCTCGAATGCAGCCCAATTTTTCGTCATCAATGCCTCCAAATAGAAGAGCTCCTGGCTTGTAGCCGCAAGATTTGGCATAGTCCTTAAGTTCTTCCATTTCGGCCTTCGACAGTTTTTGCCCAATTAAATTTTGAAATGTGTAGGCTTCGTCGTCCGAAGTGTCTTCGACTATTTCTTTCCCCTTCCCAGGCACTGTGGCCATGGTTTCTTCAGCAGCTTCTTCTGCAGCCATGTCTTGCAAAATTTTGTTGATGTCCTCAATGGTAGTTTCTAAGTTCACATCTTCGGCTGTAGCGGCTTCGGTAGCCGCGACCTCCGAAGGTGCGACTTCGACGTTTGTTGTTCCCTCAACAGCTGGTGTTTTCTGAATTGACGCCCTCGGCGGCGTCTTATCGATAACTTCGGTCACTGCAATAATTCTTTGCCGCTTTGGTTTGGTTATCTTCGTTTGTTCCGGCTCTTCCACCTTTCGAAAAAGCTTCGTCAGTTGAGGCCCTAATGGACTTAGCTTCGTGGGCACGGGTTCAGTCATTACCTTTAAAATTTCCTCCACATCGCTGGTAGAAGGTGGTGTGGGGGTCCCCTCTTCTTCGGATAATTTTCGCTTCGGAGTTGATATTTTTCTTTTCTTGGGAATTTTCTTCTCTTTTGCTGGTCTTTCTTCATCCTTGTTCAGAGTTTCGGTCACTCTTTTTCTTTTTTGGCCCTCAGCACCCTTGCTCAACTGCTCATAGTCAGGGTACTCGAAGCCCAGGGCATCAAGCACTCGGTTCAGCCTTCGCTTCGGACGGGTGCCGAAGGCTGCTGTCATCAGTTGATCTTCTTTTTTCAAATAATTTCCAAGAATTTCATTACACATCACCTCAACTGTGTCCAGCCACTCTTGGCAGGGCTTCTTAAAGTATTTCTTGAATTTGAAGTGATAAGGAAGCCGGACAAGTTCCCCCTCCTTCTTCTCCCCCTTTAACTTTGGCATTTCCCATTCTTTCAGAGTAGGGAAGACTCTGAATGCCAAGAATTCTTGAACCAGATCCCTGGTACCGATATGCTCTGCAATAATTCTGAATTCATCCATTGCCTGTTGTGTTTGACCCTCTGGTGTCATGTTGCAGCGGGGTCGGGTTTCTCCGAAGATCAGCTCGAGTGGACTTTGCACAAGCTTCTCCTTGTCGTCATCAACCTTGACATAGAACCATTCTGATTTCCAGCCTGCCGGCCATTTGCTTCGGTAGCTGATCACAGGAAACTTTGCGGTTTTCCGGTAGGCAAAATTGTAGCAACCGAAGTTATCATGTAGCCCATCTTTTCTGGCCTTTGTTTGATAATGTAACTCATGAACTCGACAGAAACTGTCGGCAAATGGCTCCACTGCTTGGCTTCGGAGGGCCCAAATATAAACGCTAAGCCTAACGATAGCGTTAGGAGTTAACTGGTGAAGGTAGATACCAAACCTCTTCAGTATCTCCGCAGTAATCTCGTGAAGAGGGAATCTCAGCCCAGCCTTTAAAAAGCTCTTGAAGATGACAATCTCGTCCTTCTCTGGCTTCGGGGTGGTTTCTTCTCCCCCGAAGCGAAGTAGCTTCTTCTGATTTTCACTGAAATAACCTGCTTTCACCATCTTGGAAAGATCAGCCTTTGAAACAGTCGACTTTCCGAAATCTAGGTGACTGGGCTTGCTGGGCATGGCAATACGGTAGTCATCTTCGGGATCAGTCCCTTCAATGTTTTCTTCTTCTCCTTCGGCAGTTGTCGGGTTTGCTTCAGCATCAGGCATTTCTTCCGCAGTCACCAGTCCGGAACGCTGCATCGCTTCGGAGATGGGCACAGTATTCGAACCTTCGGCTTCGTCTCCTTCACGTGCAACTCTGGCAGTAGATCGTACTCTGGCCATTTGATTCTGAATTTGGGGAAGTTAGATACTTTTTCTTTTTCCTTTTCTCCCGAAGCCTTTCTTTCTGACGAAGCAGACGTCGAGATGGACCTTCGTTCGATTCTGAGAATCAAGCTTCGGCTATAGTTAAAAATTTTGGCAGCAAAACAGTGCAAATAGCAATGAATGCTGTGGTAACTTCACACCTACTCGTCTGTTTATATAGTGCTGCAGGTAAGAAGGCGAAGCGGCAGGATTTTTACACCAGGCGGGCAGTCACTTGTACTCGCTGTGCAGTGGACCGCAAAGATCAAACAGTAACTCTGCAAGGTGGGCCTGGCACGCGCTCGGAAACCGGATCGTTTCTCAGCAACGAGCTCAGGGAAGGTGTTTTTTGGACCTTCGGCTTCCCGAAGCTGAAGAGGCTTTTTTCACGGGTCAAGCTCGTTACGAAAAACGATCTAGCACCGCGAAAGGGGCTACTGTTGGGGTCATGCTTCGTTGCGCCGAAGGTCTTGCACGAAGAAGCAGCTTCGGCTGAAGTTGTCCCCAGGAGATGGCCGAAGGTTCCTTTTCATGGAGCTTCGGCGTTACAAACCGACATAGAGATAGAATGACCTTTTTATCCATAGAGGTCTGAGTCAATGTTGTAAACTTTTGTAAGGGGCATAATTGTAATTTGTCACAGGCTGTGACCTGTATCTATAAATAGATGAACAGTACCTCTGTACTGTTCACGCGAACCTGCCATTTGCTTTCGCATCACACCTGTACTTTTGCTTTCCTCGGGACCAAAGGTACATTTTTAATTCGAAGTCATTTATATTCGTTCATGATAATAAAAATGGAGATGATTCTATGATAATATTTAGATGTTTATTTCATACCTTATGATCTGTATGAATACTTCGTTCCTTGCTATTATGTTTACGAAGGTACGTCCTTCGTAACCTTCGTCCGAAATTCCTTATATCCCGAAAGGATATAATGTCTTGGAGGACGAAGGACTTTAACCCTTAACATTTTCTATGTTGCCTTGTTCTTAATTCTTAGCATTTGAGAACAAGCCCCCAACAAATTGAGTAGGGCCGACTTTGGGACCATGTGGAGCTCGATTTAATGAGTGTTTAACTAAAACCTCTGTAACAAAGTTAAAGCTAGTTTGTAGTGGAGTAACTTTGGTACAGTCGACTTGCTAGGTTGTTGTACAAAAATCAGAGAACTTGTGTTATGAAGTTGTGCTGTCAGACACAAGTTATGCGAATTGAATAACACTGAAAACTGGATTCAGAATAAGATGGCCTCAGTGAAATGCAGTCGATTTGAGAGCACCAGATCTGAGAATTTATGCAGATTTGATCCATAAATCCTATAGTAAAGTTGAATATTGTTGTTTGGTGAACACTTCTTATTAATGGAGACTGCCCTATTCTTAACAAGAATTAGGAGAAAGAGTGAGTGAAGGGAGGTCGGTTCTATGAAATGATGAAGATCAGAGCACAGGAAATATCTGAAGAACGAAGAAAAGATCTGAGGCATTGTGGATTCGGATGTGCTCGAGTGAATTGGAGGAAGGATCGACCGCGGCGAGATAACTACGAGCCGTGTCACGGTTTCGCAAACTTGGCCGGAGCCTGACCAGAGATATTTCACTGGCGGCCACCGTGGCTTTGTTCTTTTGTCGCCGTGTCACTTACTCCGCCATTCTACCTCACTGTGTTCCTTTGTTACGTGGTCGCCATGCGTTAACGATGTGTTTCGTGGCCGCTGATCGTTAGCCGGACCACCGTGCCTATAAATAGCGCCATGAACCACGCCGAGGTACTCACAATTTCACCAGTGAGCTCGGTTGAAGCTAAAATTCGCGGGATCCTCTCCACCTCTCCCCAAATTAGTTGTGCACGGTGAATCGGTAGCCCTTTGCGACCGTATAGCCCCAACGTGACCCCCTAATTCCACTATAGATCGTCGCGACGCCGCTTTCCCCTTCTCAGACACCGTCGAGCACGAATTCTCCGCGCTCCGTGGCCAGACAATCCTGGTATGATTCTGCGCTTCTGAAGTATTGTTTTAGCAGCCCTATATGCCCATGAAGCTCACCATGGAGACCATTTGACCATTACGGGCACGGTTTTGTGGGAACGCGGGCTCGACGTCGCGTTTTCCGCCGTGCGCGTGGGTAGGGCATTCTCTGAACGTGCGAGCCAAATTGATGGCCATAATGGCTCGGGGTAGGGTAGAATTTGGTGAAGCAGGTAACAACGTGTGCTCGGGCCTTCCATGGCCATAGCGAGACCGATGGAATGTTCTCCTCGCCGTCGTCCGGGGTCGAGGGCCTAATTTTAAAAGACATAGAAGTTTGAGGGGGCTAAGGGAAAGGTGTCAGTGACTCATTAAAACCAGCTGAGGACTTCTTCTCAGATTTTTGAACCGACAGGGGCCTTCGCGCAAAGTCTACCACACGGTCGCGGGCGCGCCCGGATTCTGCATAGGCCTGGGCTGGTTGGGTCGGTGTCGGCCCAATACTGTTGATGCTTTTCCTTTTTCTTTTTCTGCCAGACTTAGGAAATCTGTATAAAATTCTAGAAAAATTCTAAAAATATGAGACCAATTTTGTTGGACTCCTAAATTTCTATAATATTTAATAAAAATAGTTATAGGATTTTTAGTCCAAACAAGGAATTATGTAGTATTTAAAAGAGCTTAAACCTATACCTTTGGAATTTTAGAAAATACTTGGTGACTCCAAAAATCACCAAACTTTTTAGATAAGCCTAATATGATATTTAGATCCTATGAGTGAAGTTTGATTTGCTTTGGACATTGTTTGATTCCTAAACCTAAAACCCTAGCTCCTTAGGGTAAAATTATGCAACCCTACTAAGGTATTGACCTAGAAAACCATAATGTCCCTAGTGCACCGTGAAGGAAAATTGTATTCAAGACATAACTTGATATACCCTTATTGTCATTGCATTTCATAAGCATCACATGAGCATTCATGGTTATATATGGTTATGTATAAAGAACGAAGAAGAAATAGTGGTTGAAGAAGAAGAAGCTACACCACCACTTGAGAATCCACCTGCCGGGAACTGTTTTCACTTTGACATATGTGGAACAGAGCCCGACTCTCCTACAACTCAAGGCAAGCCCCGGTGCATTTGCCACCTCCTTGCTATTTCAAACTCTATCACTTGAATGATGCATTAGGTGATAAGAGTTGGGTGTTAAACCAATTGATGCATTTCCTCCCTTGGAACTGTTTACCATTCCTTGATTACTTGTTTTATTCAAAAAGTTTTTCTGATGCTTAGTCCTGCTTTAGAAAAACAAATGTTTTGTTTTTAACAAAAGGTGATGCTTCACAGCAGATGGGATGTTTTCAAAAATAAAACTTGATGGTGGATCCATCATGGCCATGATGGGTTCAACATCGGAAAAGATGTACCTCTACCAGGTACCAAACTTTGGGTTTAAAATGATAAAATTTAGACCGGGCTGGTGACTTGCACGAGAAGAGAGTCTCGGTGTAGTGTCTCCATCTGAGTCTGTTAAGGACCTTGTCGATGTAGGCCTGATGACCGAGGACCCTTTAAGTGGTCACATACCTCGTCATGGGTAAGCTTTGCCTTGGGCAGACTAATACCAGAAATGCCAACACACAATGGGAGTGGAGAGATGGCGAGAGTAGTGTGTACCCTTCATGGCAAGAGGCTGGACGGTGGTGTATCTGTGCTCTCGGTTGGCGTGAACCCGGTCTAGTCTTAAGAAACCCGGTGGCGAGTTGACATATGCAAGGGTTAAGTGCTACATACGTCGTGTGATTGGAGATTCTCAGCTGAGTATTAATCGATTTGGATCGCCGTTACTTCTCGGACATGAAGACTTGGTCACTGACTTACACGTAGCATTCCAGTGAACAAGAAGGGTTGATAAAAGGATGGCTAGTATAGGCCAAGTGCTTGAACTAGGGTAGAAAGAACTCTAGTGACAGGTAATGACTTAACTGGCTAATAAAACTAGATTTTTAAGAATCCACTATTAGTAAGCATTTTTGCAAACAGAGTCTTGATTCTTGATTAAGACTTGCAAAAGTACACTTCGTACTCAGGGTTTTTGAACCCATGTTGTTGTAGGTGATGAAATAGCAGAGTTTTGATGTTTTGCACTAAGGTGGTGCCCAAGGATGTGGTGCCCAAGGATGAACCTCAACAGTAATGTCGGCGTTTCGAGACCGGGGGGTCCCTCAGGCCGACGAGTGAGTGCCGCGTGCCCCAGCCCAGATGGGTCGAGCGCGTGGGCGAGCGTGAAGGGGGGAAGGAGCGAGGCGGCCGGAGACTGACGTGAGAGAGGTGGGAATCCCGCGGCCTTCGTGTTCGTCCCGCGCCTAGGTCGGGTGCGCTTGCAGTAGGGGGTTACAAGCGTCCACGCGGGAGAGGGAAGCGAGCGGCCCCAAGAGAGCGCATGTCCCGTCCTCGTCCCCGCGCGGCCAACCCTCTCTAAGAGGGCCCTGGTCCTTCCTTTTATAGGCGTAAGGAGAGGATCCAGTTGTACAATGGGGGTGTAGCAGAGTGCTACGTGTCTAGCGGGGGAGAGCTAGCGCCCTAAGTACATGCCGATGTGGCAGCCGGAGAGATTTTGGCACCCAGCTCGTGTGATGTCGTGGCCGTCGGAGGAGCGACGGAGCCTGGCGGAGGGACAGCTGTCGGAGCGGTTGAGTCCTTGCTGACGTCCTCCTGCTTCCGTAAGAGAGCTGAGAGCCGCCGTCGTCATAGAGCATGCGGGGCGCCATCATTGCCTGTCTGGCGGAGCTGGCCAGATGGGACACCGGTCTTGTTCTCTGCGGCCCGAGTCTGCTCGGGGTAGGGTGATGATGGCGCTTCCTGTTGACGTGGCTGGCCTGCGCCCTAGGTTGGGCGACGTGGAGGCTCCTCCGAAGCCGAGGTCGAGTCTGTCTTCCATGGCCGAGGCCGAGTCCGAGCCCCTAGGTCGGGCGAGGCGGAGGTCGTTCGGCAGAGGCCGGGGCGGAGTCCGAACCCTGGGGTCGGGCGAAGCGGAGTTCGTCATCTTCTGGGGCTGAGCCTGAGTCCGAGCCCTGGGGTCGGGCGAAGCGAAGTTCGTCGTCTTCCGGGACTTAGCCCGAGTCCGAGCCCTGGGTTCGGGCGAAGCGGAGTTCGTCGTCTTCCGGGACTTAGCCCGAGTCCGAGCCCTAGGTCGGGCGGAGCGGAGTTCGCCGTCTTCCAGGACTTAGCCCGAGTCCGAGCCCTGGGTCGGGCGGAGCGGAGTTCGCCGTCTTCCGGGACCTAGCCCGAGTCCGAGCTCTGGGTCGGGCGGAGCGGAGTTCGCCGTCTTCCGGGTCTTAGCCCGAGTCCGAGCCCTGGGTCGGGCGGAGCGGAGCTTCCTATGGTGCCTTTGGCAGGGCCTTTGCGTTAAATGCTCCTGCGACTCGGTCGGTCGGTGCGGCGATTTAGTCAGGGTTGCTTCTTAACGAAGGCAGGGCCTTGGGCGAGCCGGAGATATGTTTGCCGTCGGAAGGGGGGCCTCGGACGAGACGGAAATCCTCCGGGGTCGGCTGCCCTTGTCCGAGGCTAGGCTCGGGCGAGGCGTGATCGAGTCGCTCGAATGGACTGATCCCTGACTTAATCGCACCCATCAGGCCTTAGCAGCTTTATGCTGATGGGGGTTACCAGCTGAGAATTAGGAGTCTTGAGGGTACCCCTAATTATGGTCCCCGACAGTAGCCCCCGAGCCTCGAAGGGAGTGTTAGCACTCGCTTGGAGGCTTTCGTCACACTTTTTTGCAAGGGGACCAGCCTTTCTCGGTTGCATTTTGTTCTGGTGGGTGCGCGCGAGCGCACCCGCCGGGTGTAGCCCCCGAGGCCTCGGAGGAGTGGTTTCACTCCTTCGAGGTCTTAATGCCTTGCGTAATGCTTCGGCTGGTCTGGTTGTTCCCTCATGCAAACTGGCCGCAGCCCGGGTGTACGGTCGGGGCCCAAGTTCTCGGGCTGGTATGTTGACGCTGTCAACGGTTCGGCCGGAGCCGGGTTTGCGAGAGCAGCCCCCGAGCCTCTACACAGGGCGAGAGGGCGATCAGGGACAGACTCGGCTTTTTTACATACGCCCCTGCGTCGCCTTTCCGCAAGGAGGAGGGGGGAAAGCGCCATGTTACCCTCGATGGGCGCCGAACATGGTGTCTCCGGTGAGCTGCAAGCGGGTAATCCGAGTGGACGTCCGTGCCCCGTTCGTTAGGGGTCGGCTAGGGGCCCAGAGGCACGCCCAAAAGTACCTGCGGGTGATCTGCCGGACCCGGTCCCCTGGCGACGGGGTCCGAGGGCTCGATGCCTCCCTCTGATGGGATTCCGTTACAAGATCGCTCCCGCTGGTCTCGGAAATGTCCTAGGGTACCTCGGGAGCGCAGCCCGAGCCTTGGTTATGTATCGAACGTACCCCTGGTCATCCCTCGCTCGGTGTCTGAGGCGGCTGTGAACCCTTCGGGGGCCAGCCTTCGAACCCCTGATCAGTAATGGGCGCGGAGCCCGAGTAGCCTGAGGCGGCCGTGGAACCCTTCGGGGGGCCGGCCTTCGAACCCCTGACCAGTAGTGGGTGTAGGGCCCACGCGATCTGAGGCGGCTGTTGAACCCTTCGGGGGCCAGCCTTCGAACCTCTGATCAGTAAGGAGGCTCGGAGCCTGGTTCCTTCACGGGGAAGGATCCTTTTCGGGGTATCCCCTTTCCCGGTCCCTGTTGCAAGAGATAGAGAAAGAGGAAAAAAAGGAAAAGGATACGAAATCGAACGACGCGGCGTACCTTTTTTGGCGCGGTTATTTCGGCGAAGGCGAAGCGTCGCCCGCTTTTCCCGCCAGAAGCGCCACCTGTCCCGCCGCGGAGTTAATGCGACGGGGCGAGTGGTTGGCGGAGCGGCCGCCGCGCGTGCGTGAGCCGTTCGAGGAACGGCTGTTTCGCTTCGCGTTTTTGAATCCCGCGTCCGGTCCGGGCGGAACGTTGGAACCGGCCTCGCCTTTGTCTTTATATACCTGGGAGAGGGTCTGGTGACGGTTCTTTACTCCGCTTCCTGCCTGCCCCTTAGGTTTTTGCAACCCGAGAGACTTAGCCAGAGAAGAGGAAACCGCTCTCCCTGCCCCTCGCGCCGCCATCCCTTTCGCTCGGTGATGGCTGACCGGGTGACCATCATCTCACCGCGCGATCCATGGCCCTTTTCCACGGTGACGGCGGGTGACCTGGAGGATCTGGTCGGCGAGGGTTTGCTCCGTCCTCTCACCGATAGGCATCGACCGGAGTGGATTCCTCCCGTGGGCGGAGCCACTCCGTCCCCACCGCCGGGGTACATCGTGAGCTTTGTCTCCTTCCACGAGCGGGGATTCGGTGTGCCGGCGGGCCGCTTCATGCGGGCGATCCTGTACCACTATGGGGTGGAGTTGCACAACCTCACCCCTAACTCCATCTCGCAGGCCGCCATCTTCGTAGCGGTGTGCGAGGGGTACTTGGGGATCGCCCCCCATTGGGATTTGTGGACCCATCTCTTTTGCGCGGAGCTTTTTGCCTCGCCAATGGGGGAGAGGAGAGTCCGCGCAGCGGTGCAGGCCGGCGGCTGCACCATCCTGCTGAGGCAGTCGCGGGCGTCGCTGTATATTCCTGCCATCCTCGCGTCCTCGAACAAGGGGTGGCAGCGCCGGTGGTTCTACCTTCGGAACGACGGCGAGTTTCTCCCGCCGTTCTCCCAGCGAGTAGTCACCGCTGCCACCGACGCCTGGCGCCACGGGACCCCGCACGAAAGACAGAAGAACCTCGAGCCACTTCTCCAGGCCTTGGAGGCGTTGCGGAAGGGGGGACTCACCGCTGCGGGAGTGATTGCCGCCATCCACCGTCGGAGGGTGCTTCCCTTGGCGGAGCGGCGGCTGTCGCTCTGGGAGATGACCCCGAAGGCCGACTGGGAGGGCTCGCGGATGTCCCCTGATCCTCTTCCCTTCGACGCCCTCCAATGGCGGGTGTCCGTTGCGTTGGGGAAGCCGCATCCCCACGCCTTCTCCTAGCTTTTGATGCGCCCCGACCGAGGGTGCGTGACTCTGGTGAGTGTCCGCTTCTTCCTTCTTCATACATTAGGTTGCTCCTGGCTCTTACGATTGGGGTTTTTCCCCTCCTCTTCAGGAGGTGGGGTGGCACAAGCCTTCCCTGCCACGGGTCCCGCAGGACGCGGTGGACCGAGCAGCGCGGCGGGTTGCCGCGGAGGAGAGGAAGAAGAAGAAGGACGCGGAGAAGGCCCGGGCCCGCGAGCGGAGGCGGGCTCGAGACGCCTTGGAAAAGCGTCGTCGCTAGCAGGAGAGGGAGGGGCTCCCGAGGGAGCCGTCGCCGGAAACGCCCGACGACGACGACGATGATGAAGATGATGACGAGGAGGACGACATGGCCGCCCGTCTCGGCCTCAGCCCCGGCTTGGGGTTTGGCCAGGAGCCGTCAAGCCAGCCCCCGAGCGGGCTGACGCCGTCAGTCCTCGGGGTCGGGACGTCGGGGTCCCGACCTGAGGGGCAAGGGCAACCCGAGAGGGCTCCTGACCCCTCGGCTGGAGGAGCCGAGGTGACCCCGGGGGGCCAGGCCAGGGCGTCTGCTCCCCGGGAGCTGCCGCTCGCGCCGGCAGCGCAGGGTGGCGACCCTCAGGCTACCGTCACAGTGCCTGGGCAATCTGCCCCTCGGGCGTCCAAAGCGAGGGCGGTGCCGAAGTTGCCAGCGAAGCGGACCTCGGCGACGGTTCCGGGGGCCGGGATCCAAGAGACTTCCCCCAGGCACGGTGGATCATGGCCCGGAGCGGGTAAGTATCTCGGAATGTCTTCGTCCTGGTTTTCCATTCATATGTCCCGGCCGTGATTTTTCTTTTCTCCTCAGCAAGCGAAGCCATGGCCTGACCGACCTGGCACCCCGGAAGGCACTCAAGACGACGCCGGCTTGTGCGGCCAGCGCCGCTCCGGGCCTTGCCGTTCAGCCGACCCTCTCGCATGGTGTTCCACCTCAGGGGGCTCGGGCGGCGCCGGTCGCCGTGGAGCAGGTTCCCGAGGCTGGCCCCTCTGCCGAGGCGGCCATTGTGATGGGGAGGCGGCTGACGCCGACGTGGTCCCGAGCCCACCGGTCGTGCCGGCCACGCCGGCGCCTGCCGCTACCAAAGTCGCCGCCGTCCCGGTCGGGGAGCGACCGGTTGCTGCCGACGCCGAGACGGCTGATGCGTCGGCGCCCGGTGCCTCGGAAGAGGCGGGTGGGGAGGCGCGATCCGTCCCGCCGGGCGGCGGCCTCGTTACTGTGCGGCGGAGCCCCGAGGTCCGGCACCAGTTGCTCCGGTTCCGGACCCGTGAGGCCTCGGACCCCGTCTTCGTTCTCGACGATGAACGGGAGGACCAGTCCTGGGATGAGCTCCGCGAGTGTGCTGAAGCAACGGTGGGGTCGCTCCGGTCGTCGCTGGAGGTTTTCTGCAGGGACGTCCCCAAAATCCTCCAGGTAACGGTTTCAGGCATACCTTTTCTCTTCTGTGACCGAGGCATTCTTCGTGACGCCCCGTTTCCTTCCCTCAGGATCTGACGGATCGGAGCGCCGCCAAGTCGTCGTTCATCCGCCGCGAGGTCGATGTCTGGGGCTCGCTGCGGTCCCTGAGGACCTCGCTTGCCGGGGCTACTGCGCGCCTTTCTTAGCAGGGTGCCGAGGTAGCGGACCTCCAGTTGCTCTGCACTGACCTGAGAGCCGAGGCGGCAGCGGTGCACGCGGAGGCGGCAGCGGCGCGCGCGGAGGCGGCCGCGGCGCGTGCAGAGGTGCAACGGCAGCGGTCGGAGCTCGTCCAGGTCGTCGAGGAGCGGGACCAATCTCGGGGCCGGGCTGCCGAGGCCGAAAGCCGGGTCGAAACCCTCGCAGCCGACTTAGCCGCAGCCTAGGTCGCGACCTCGGAGCAGCGTGCCCGAGCCGAAGGTATGCCTTGGCCATCCTTGGTTCTTGTTCTTGTTTGTTTCCTCTACTTGTGTTTGAGATCTTTCTTCTGGCTGTTCGTAGAGCCCGAGTCCGCCCTCGATGAGTCCGCCAAGGCGCTTGCCGAGGCGCTTGCCGGGGCGGCCGAGCAGAGGGAGGCCGACCTCGCGGCCATGTCCGAAGCCGTCTCGGACGTTTATCGGATCCTTGGCTCCGGCGACGTCCCCTCAGGAAGCTCCCCTCAAAGCCGCCTTCAAGCCTTGGGTGATCACGCGCGCGTCAGACTCCGCGAGGCGCTACACCACGGCGTCAGGCGGGCCTTCGCCGTGCTCGCTTCCCACTACGTTGTGGACCTGGAGCGGGTTAGCGAGGGGTATTGTCTTCCTGACAAAGACGAAGCTGCCCTGGCGGAAGTCCAGCGGCTCGACGCGGTCGCCGCGGGTCCGAGCGCAGTGCTGGCGACCACCTTTGAGGCGGAAATCCTCCCCCCTGCGCCATCGCCAGAAGCCGAGATGGACCTCACCGAAGGCGGAGACGGAGCTGAAGGCGCGGCTCCTTCCCAAGGCGACGCCTAACTCTTGTTGGAACATTTTTTGTTGGATGCGCGTGTGTCTTCCTGCGGCCGCTGAGGCCTGAACACTTTGTTCCCATTGCATGAAGTCGTACTCTTCCTTTTATTTTGCGTGTCCGGCTTTGTTTGTCAATAACAGGGTGGCTTCCCGAGTAGGGGTCATTTTTCGTGGCGGGTGACGAGTGAAGGTGTCCTTAACCCAGAGGCATAGGAATCCCTCGGCTCAGTCGGCCTTGCCACTTACATGCATCCACGTTCGCTCCTTGGGGCCCTGCTTCTGATATAGCCGGGAGAACGCAAAAGCCTTTTTGATCGAAAATTTTGGATGCGGAGAGGTACACCCAATCTTGACGCAGAGGGGTTCCCCCTTTTTAGCCCCCGAGGGAGGGTCGGGCTCTGCCGAGGCGAGGCCGACCCTTCCTTGATGACTGAGACTTGTGTGGGAGCGAGGTATACGAACAGCTTGAAAACATCTTAAGGGTAGAAGCGACGTAGTTGTTGGATGTTCCAAGCGTTGTCGTAAACCTCGCCTTGACTGTTGGCCAGCTTGTACGTTCCGGGCTCCAGAACGTCGGCGATGACAAGCGGCCTTTCCCGGGGGTGAGTGCAGCCCCCGGGTGCCCCCAGCAAAGGCTCGGGGTGCCGTGCGATGGTCGGGGTCTTCTCCTGGTTGGCCTCGATGCCCCGCTTGGAGATGATGAACCTCAAGACCATACCCTGGGGCGCCCCGAGGACCCACCTTTCAGGGTTGAGCTTGACGCTTTTTCGCTTCTTTTAGCTTGTGGATCTCCCCGCCTATCGCTCTGCGCTTCTCCTCGTTGAATCAGCGCAGAGGCTATTTGACGGGTCGGGCTCCGGCCCGAATATCCAGCGAGTGCTCGGCGACATCCCTCGATATGCCGGGCATGTCCGAGGGACTCCACGCGAAGACATCGGCGTTCGCGCGGAGAAAGTCGACGAGCACTGCTTCCTATTTGGGGTCGAGCCCCGAACCGATCCGGATCTGCTTGGAGGCGTCGCCACTGGGGTCTAGGGGGACGGCCTTAACCGTCTCCACTAGCTCGAAGTTGCCGGCATGACGCTTCACGTCTGGCACCTCTTTGGAGAGGCTTTCCAGGTCGGCGATGAGGGCCTCGGACTCGGCGAGGGCCTCGGCGTACTCCACGCACTCCACGTCGTATTCGAACGCGTGTTTGTATGTGGGGCCGACGGTGATGACCCCGTTGGGGCCCGGCATCTTGAGCTTCAGGTAGGTGTAGTTGGGGACGGCCATAAACTTCGCGTAGCATGGCCTCCCCAGTACCGCGTGGTAGGTTCCTCGGAACCCGACCACCTCGAACGTCAGAGTCTCCCTTCGGAAGTTGGAGGGCGTTCCGAAGCAGACAGGAAGGTCGAGTCGCCCGAGGGGCTGGACGCGCTTCCCGGGAATGATCCCGTGGAAGGGCGTAGCGCCTGCTCGGACGGAGGACAGATCGACGCGCAGGAGCCCGAGGATCTCGGCGTAGATGATGTTGAGGCTGCTGCCCCCGTCCATAAAGACCTTGGTGAGCCTGACGTCGCCGATGACGGGGTCGACGACGAGCGGGTATTTCCCCAGGCTCGGCACATGGTCGGGGTGGTCGTCTTGGTCGAAGGTGATGGGCTTGTCGGACCAGTCTAGATAGACCGGCGCCGCCACCTTGACCGAGCAGACCTCCCGGCGCTCTTGCTTGCGGTGCCGAGCCGAGGCATTCGCCGCTTGCCCACCGTAGATCATGAAGCAGTCGCGGACCTCGGGGAACTCTCCTGCTCGGTGATCTTCCTTCTTATCGTCGTCGCGGGCCCTGCCACCCTCCGCGGGTGGCCCAGCCCTGTGGAAGTGGCGCCGAAGCATGACGCACTCCTCAAGGGTGTGCTTGATGGGCCCCTGATGATAGGGGCACGGCTCCTTGAGCATCTTGTCGAAGAGGTTGGCACCTCTGGGGGGCTTCCGAGGGTTCTTGTACTCGGCGGCGGTGACAAGGTCCACGTCGGCGGCGTCGCGTTTCGCTTGTGACTTCTTCTTGCCTTTCTTCTTGGCGCCGCGCGGAGTAGACGCCTCGGGAGCATCTTCCGATGGGCGGCCCTGGGGCTACTTGTCCTTTCGGAAGATAGCCTCGACCGCCTCCTGGCCAGAGGCGAACTTGGTGGCGATGTCCATCAGCTCGCTCGCCCTGGTGGGGGTCTTGCGACCCAACTTGCTCACCAGGTCGCGGCAGGTGGTGCCGGCAAGGAACGCGCCGATGACATCCGAGTCGGTGATGTTGGGCAGCTCGGTGCGCTGCTTCGAGAATCGCCGGATGTAGTCCCGGAGAGACTCTCCTGGCTGCTGCCGGCAGCTTCGGAGGTCCCAGGAATTCCCGGGGCGCACGTACGTGCCCTGGAAATTTCCGGCGAAGGCTTAGACCAGGTCATCCCAGTTGGAGATCTGCCCCGGAGGCAGGTGCTCCAACCAGGCACGAGCGGTGTCGGAGAGGAACAGGGGGAGGTTGCAGATGATGAGGTTGTCGTCGTCCGTTCCACCCAGTTGGCAGGCCAGGCGGTAGTCCGCGAGCCACAGTTCCGGTCTCGTTTCCCCGAGTACTTTGTGATAGTAGTCGGGGGTCGGAACCGGGTCGGGAACGGTGCCCGTCGGATGGCCCGGCTGAAGGCCTGCGGACCGGGTGGTTCGGGCGAGGGACTCCGATCCTCCCCGCTGTCGTAGCGTCCCCCACGCCTGGGGTGATAGCCTCGGCGCACCTTCTCGTCGAGGTGGGCCCGACGGTCGCGATGACGGTGCTCGTTGCCGAGGTGGCCCGGGGCCGCAGGCGCGGTGTTGCGCGTGTGCCCGGTGTAGACCGAGGCTTCCCGCATGAATCGGGAAGTCGCGGCATGAGGTTCTGAGGGGTATCCCTGCCTTCGGGAGGCAGTGCTCTCGGCCCATCGGACCGCGGCGCCTTCCAGGAGATTCTTGAGCTCCCCCTGGATTCGCCGACCCTCGGTGGTGGATGGCTCCGGCATCACGCGGAGGAGCATCGCTGCTGCAGCCAGGTTCTGTCCGACCCCACTGGATGCGGGTGGCGGCCTGACCCTGACGTCGTAGGCGACGCGGTGCTGGAGACCCTGGGGCAGGTGACGTATTTCTCCGGCCGGGGGTTGGCCCGCCCATGCCTGCCCGACGTCCCGGCGGATCGGCTCAAGCGCTCCTGCTCCCTCGTCGAGCCTGGCCTGCGCCCCGCGGACTTGCTCGAGCTGTGGGTCGTGACCCCCCGCCAGAACGGGGACCACAGCTAGCTCCCGCGGGATGTCAGCGCGAGGCACCGGCCCAGGGAGATCACCGTCCTCCGGCATGCCGAGATGATTGCCTTCGGAGGGACCCCCTAGATCGACGTGGAAACATTCGCGGCTTGGGCCGCAGTCCTCGTCGTCGAGGCTGCGGCTACCGTCGGAACAGTCGGAGAGGCAGTAGTCACATGCGGTCATGAAGTCCCGCATGGCACTGGGGTTGCCAAATCCAGAGAAATCCCAACAGGTGTTGGGGTCGTCGTCCTCCTCGGACCCAGAGGGCCCGTAGGTCGAGACGTCCGTCAGCCGGTCCCAAGGCGACCGCATGCGAAACCCCAGAGGGTTTGAACTCGCCTCTACGAAAGCGCCCGCCAAAGCAAGGTCGCTAGGCGGGTTGAGGCTGAGTCCAAATGACGTAGGATGGGAATCGGTCGGTACCTTTTGGTCGTCGAGCGGCGATGAAGTCACGTCGAGGACTGACTGCACCGTCGCCTCATGTACGAGGGCAACGTCCTGCAAGCTTTTCGCAAGCACGCTGGCGTCGTCCGCTTGCTCGGGATTGGCGTGTCGCGGGGAGACGGCGCTCGCCTTCGTCTCAAACGCGAGATCGACGCCCGACACGCCCCCCGTTGGGGCGCTGGGGACGTTGACTCGCTCGACAGCCGACGAGGCGCGGCCTCCCGCTTGGCCTTGGCTGCCCCGCCTCCTCCTCCGCTGGCGGGGGAGAGGACGAGGCGAGCTCGAATGTTGTTCTTCCACCACGCGGGGAAGACGTCGTCGATTCCGCCGCCGGCGGGCGGGCGGTCGGCCGCCATTGTCGTTGTCGCGCGGCGGTGGAAGGAGTATCATGTCGTAGCTGCCGTCGAAGGACATGAACTCAAGACTCCCGAAACGGAGCACCGTCCCGGGTCGGAGAGGTTGCTGGAGACTGCCCATCTGGAGCTTGACGGGAAGCTGATCGTCAACACGCAGCAGGCCCCTACCTGGCGTGCCAACTGTCGGCGTTTCGAGACCGGGGGGTCCCTCAGGCCGACGAGTGAGTGCCGCGTGCCCCAGCCCAGATGGGTCGAGCGCGTGGGCGAGCGTGAAGGGGGGAAGGAGCGAGGCGGCCGGAGACCGGTGTGAGAGAGGTGGGAATCCCGCGGCCTTCGTGTTCGTCCCGCGCCCAGGTCGGGTGCGCTTGCAGTAGGGGGTTACAAGCGTCCACGCGGGAGAGGGAAGCGAGCGGCCCCAAGAGAGCGCCTGTCCCATCCTCGTCCCCGCGCAGCCAACCCTCTCTAAGAGGGCCCTGGTCCTTCCTTTTATAGGCGTAAGGAGAGGATCCAGGTGTACAATGGGGGTGTAGCAGAGTGCTACGTGTCTAGCGTGGGAGAGCTAGCACCCTAAGTACATGCCGATGTGGCAGCCGGAGAGATTTTGGCACCCAGCTGGTGTGATGTCGTGGCCGTCGGAGGAGCGACGGAGCCTGGCGGAGGGACAGCTGTCGGAGCGGTTGAGTCCTTGCTGACGTCCTCCTGCTTCCGTAAGAGAGCTGAGAGCCGCCGTCGTCATAGAGCATGCGGGGCGCCATCATTGCCTGTCTGGCGGAGCTGGCCAGATGGGACACCGGTCTTGTTCTCTGTGGCCCGAGTCTGCTCGGGGTAGGGTGATGATGGCGCTTCCTGTTGACGTGGCTGGCCTGCGCCCTAGGTTGGGCGACGTGGAGGCTCCTTCGAAGCCGAGGTCGAGTCTGTCTTCCATGGCCGAGGCCGAGTCCGAGCCCCTGGGTCGGGCGAGGCGGAGGTCGTTCGGCAGAGGCCGGGGCGGAGTCCGAGCCCTGGGGTCGGGCGAAGCGGAGTTCGTCGTCTTCTGGGGCTGAGCCCGAGTCCGAGCCCTGGGGTCGGGCGAAGCGGAGTTCATCGTCTTCCGGGACTTAGCCCGAGTCCGAGCCCTGGGTTCGGGCGAAGCGGAGTTCGTCGTCTTCCAGGACTTAGCCCGAGTCCGAGCCCTGGGTCGGGCGGAGCGGAGTTCGCCGTCTTCCGGGACTTAGCCCGAGTCCGAGCCCTAGGTCGGGCGGAGCGGAGTTCGCCGTCTTCCGGGACTTAGCCCGAGTCCGAGCCCTAGGTCGGGCGGAGGAGAGTTCACCGTCTTCCGGGACCTAGCCCGAGTCCGAGCCCTGGGTCGGGCGGAGCGGAGTTCGCCGTCTTCCGGGTCTTAGCCCGAGTCCGAGCCCTGGGTCGGGCGGAGCGGAGCTTCCTATGGTGCCTTTGGCAGGGCCTTTGCGTTAAATGCTCCTGCGACTCGGTCGGTCGGTGCGGCGATTTAGTCAGGGTTGCTTCTTAACGAAGGCAGGGCCTCGGGCGAGCCAGAGATATGTTTACCGTCGGAAGGGGGGCCTCGGGCGAGACGGAAATCCTCCGGGGTCGGCTGCCCTTGTCCGAGGCCAGGCTCGGGCGAGGCGTGATCGAGTCGCTCGAATGGACTGATCCCTGACTTAATCGCACCCATCAGGCCTTAGCAACTTTATGCTGATGGGGGTTACCAGCTGAGAATTAGGAGTCTTGAGGGTACCCCTAATTATGGTCCCCGACAAGTAACGTGGTTGCGGAAGGACGTGCTCCTTCCCTTTGAAAAACAATATACTTTTTTGCGGGAGGGGGTTTTGCCTCCTAAGTTTGTAATAATAATACTTATGCACTCTTATACCCTGGGTTGTAATAACTCTAATACTCTTTCTGTATTTTAATAAATGTAAATTAAGTTATTGTAATCCGCCTCCGCTTATTCGTTCCTCCGATGTGTTGTAATATCTGCGTGACGGGTAAAACGCTCTTGGGAAAGGAAAAAGATACAAATACCGAACTTGTCGAGTGATTATGTGCATCTACAGGGTTGCCTAAGGTCCATTGGACAAGGACAACTGTAGGTGGGCCTAATGACTTGGGAGGTTCCGTCACATCAGTCGTCCCTAACCTCTCGCCCACGTTCACCCACGACCGCGCTTTCTCCGGCCATGTTCTCGAGCCCACGCCCCTTTAGAAGCCCGCACACCACTCGCCCACTCCCCCTGCTCATTTGCGCCCTCAACCGAGCTCTCTCTCCCCCTCTCTTGCCCTATGCACGCGACCAGCCGAGTTCCGTCGCTGCTCACCGAGGATCGCCGTCGTTCCATGACTCTCGTTGCGCCCGCGTCGCGCCTGTTCCCTCGGTAAGCTCCGCCGCATCACCCGCAGCTCGGGACGCCCTTTGATTCGTGTCGCAGAACCGCCCGATTTATTCCAGCTTAATTGCCCAAGTCGCACCTTTAAGGGCAGCAACACACTTAAACAGGAATAACCCGTCAGTCCCTCGGATCTAGTCCGATAAAGCCACTTAACCAAGATCGAATATCACTAGCTCACACGAAGGTGAGGCACAGAGAAATACAATAAAGAATAATACCAAAAATTTAAGGAGTATCATTAGTGATTACATTATCGGAGTTTCAGAAATAATAACCATAAATTTTAATGCAGTGGAACTAACTAACGGAGAAAACCGAGTAACATGGCGAAGCCTAGCCACGCTACTCCTCCTGGTCCTCTCTTGCGGAAGCAGTAACCCTCTCGACCATCTATCCCGGTGGTAGGGATGAAGGCCAAGTCACACCATCAACCAAATCAAGGAGGTACCTGCAAAAATTATGCCACAAGCAAGGCTGAGTATACTAATACTCAGCTAGACTTACCCGGTGTGAGGAGTCTACTCCTCTACCTCTAGACATGCAGCTATTTGGCTGAGGGGTTTGGTTTGCCAAAAGCACTAACTGAATTTAAAATCAAGTTTTAGCTTTTCAAGTTTTAGTATGATCCTCTTTACTAGATGTGTACCTAGCTAGTCATACATGGTATCAAACATTTTATCAATCAACATCTTTTGCCATCTCATTTCCACTTATTACTCAATGCAGTACAATGGATCAAGCAGTCTCATTAGCTGCGAGAAGCGGACGATTCGAATCGAGTTTTTATCCTTGCAAGGTAAACCTAAACACACGACGTGGCGAGGCACTCCGTCCCCACACACATCAACCGTCCCCATCAATTCCCTGGCAATAGATCAGGGCTCACCGCCTTGGCGTACAATGCCTCACTGACCCCGATTGCCGTCGTGCAGTGACCGCACTTGTACCCACCATAACCGGAATGGGAGACCACGTCTCAGGTCGCGTGAGGGGCAAAGTCTGCGGGCAGGTTCACTCAGGTACTAGGCTTACCGATTTACCATATTTCTCGACATGTATTTAGTACGTTCAAACGCTTGACACAGGTATCCGCACGTTAATCCTTATTCCAATTTCCGTCTCGTAGACCACGCGTCCCCATGGACCCGTGTCCACAGACCATCATCATTCTGTTATCAAAGTGGATACAACCAATTCCTGACCTCGCGCGAGTGCTAGGAAAATCACTCGACTTCTACCGAGATCCCTAATTAGCAAGCAGCTACTCGACCTAGCATACTAGTATCCATCACAAAGGAAATCCTGAGTTCATGCAACTAAGGTTTCAATCAACTCCTACACTTAAGTGCACAGTACAAACCTACAATCATTAAGTGCAGTAAAATAGCATATATAACGGTTATGCATAAAACTGGGGCTTGCCTTTAATTTAACACTTAGATAGTGTTTGCTGGGGGAGGTACTCGCTTGGCGAGCAAATACTGGTTATGTCTATCCTTCCTTAGGTTGTCCATCATCTGCATCTTGTGGTTGGCACCACATCACGTGCACGATCATCACCTCTTGGTCCTAAATGAGATGCAGGATGCATATGTATGAATATAATGAAAGAAGCACAAAAGTAGCACAGATATACAAAGACACAGTGGCGAACTAAACATTTAAATTGGAAGACACCGTAGACAACCACACGTTAGCATTAGTTATCTATGCTTTATCGGCGATCAACATTAACACCATTAAAAAGATGACAACATTTTATATATTTACGCAACACAAAAATAACATCACCAGTACGCGCATTTTATTTATTTGGATACGACTTTTCATTAGTTCTTCTATTGATCGCGCAAAAGCATCACCGACCACACAAGTCCAACCAAGACAATGTAAGCTTGAATACGACATAGGCATCACTAACTACGGAACTCCTATATCACAATCAACTAGAGCAAGAAACATACAAAACATGACACATGTGCATTATTAAGCTTAGTCATGGCAAGTCTACATTACTTAAGAGCAAACCAAACATTTTTAGCGAGAAGGGTGAACTAAACAATCAAATGCGCATTTGCAGATTTTTGGGACAGCAACATAGCAGTCACTCGTTTTAATCATAACTCTTCAAATATTAATCCAAAAAGAGCAAACTAGGACTTTCTGGAAAGCTTAAAAGGTGAACTACAACTTTAGTATTTTGACCTCAACACGATTCAACACTTAGCAAGGTCAAAACGTGCTAATACAACAGCTCTGTCCAGATTTGGACAGATTCAGACTTGCAACTTCAAAAATTCACAACTAAAGATTCAGACATCCAAATAAATTGATCCTAGACTTTCTCGAAAGATAATGAAATTTTCTACATATCATTTATAAACATCTCAAGGTAATTCAATATGCAATTAAGGATAAAAGACACTAGAAGGCTTTGCTTTCCAGAATTGGACAGATTCAGTCTTCAGACTTTAAACATCCATAACTAAATGCATCCAAGACTTTTTGGAAATATTGGCAAAAACACTACATAACTTTTATAATCACCAAGAAGTGATTCCAGATTTAATCAAATCAAACATTACAGTTTTCGAAATCTGTTCTGACAGTGGACAGAACACAACAACCAGTTTGCAAAATTCATAACTCCTAAACTGTCAGGCCTATGGTTGTGAAATTTTAACACAAGCAAGATAAGAAAAGCATCTACAACTTTCTTATAATGACCATGAACAGATTGTAAAATTAACTTAAGCAAACAATGCAGTTTCTGAAATCTGTACAAAAATTGGACAGATTCAGTTACTAAATTTGTAAAAAGCATTACTTCTAAACGATCAGACTTATGCCTGTCAAATTTTAACACCAGCAAGATAATAAAGTTATATACAACTTTTCTATATTGCTTCTCTACAGAAAACATGATTTACTTCATCAAACATTCAACACGAGGAAATCACTACGTGCAGTCCAAAACAGCAATTAATAAATTTCAGCTCCTATACAATTCAAGAATTACCATGTTTTAGAGATTTGAATTATTCTAACACTTTACCATTTGTTAGAGTTAAATTAATCAATGCATTCACCACAATCATCAAATCCGACATATATGTATATCAAAGCCCTTTTCACCCACTAGTTCGTATTTTAGCTTAGACACCACATGAGCACTACTAATTTTTTTACTCGCGATCATAACCATGCGCAATTGGGCTACAACATCCCAAACGGGTGCGGGAACACTAGTTTCTAGTTTTAACCCCATGATTATTCCATTAATCATTTTAACTACTTAATCGGCATCAACCGACTTAATCTTCATCTCGACGGTCCGAGCACCACAATTCACGAAAGTCTACCTAGACATCTAGCATCACATAGAGAGCCTACTACTTCATATTGCAATTCATACAGAACTGCAAGGTGACAATAATAACACACCGGTAATCGACCTTTCTCTATGACCTTCAGTTAGGTCACCAACAGACGACATGATGACTACAAAGGCATGACACCATTTTATCACACCCATTCATCGCCTATATGCACACTAATTCATTTCTTGCGACACATGCACTCAAAATCAATCCACGCTCGAAATACACTTATCTCTTATTTATGCGCAGACTTAACACCTTTCGGGATAAAGCGTCACTATAAACACCTTACACATAATTGCCTTAGGAACCTATTAGTTCACTCGGAGACATCTATTCAAGTCATAAACACAATCATACACTTATTTGTGAAGCACAATTTAAGGAACGCCTAACGCGTATAGACTCGGCTTATAATTATAGAGGAAGCGACGGCTACTTTGGCATACCACCACCTCTCTACTTAAGTCAAACAATTTGACTAAACCGATCAAACTTCATATCGCGCAACATCTATACTTCCCGGTCTCGCATACTCCCATATTGTGGCGTGCACTGGAGACACTACCGATTAACTTAATGCAATTACCACTACAATGCACTTCGATATACACGTTCAACATCACAGTGCTTCGACAAACCCCACACTTCCAATCTACTTGTCACATCCAACCACACCACATACCCACTGCATTCTCATGACCAAATTTTAACACAATTATTTATGACAACATTTATCGACTAGACAAGTGAAACACTAACCGATAATTCGCACATCTCATCTTAAAAACACTAATCACATGTCACATAATTTATATCTTCGATCCTTTCTATCCTACATCACGATGAATACATAAAATATTTTTAACATAGACGAACCCATTAGTCGACTGCGGAAACTACCCAGCATGTTTTACGCTTTATTAAATTAACCACAACTAACACACTACTTTACGACGAAGTGTTTTATCAAACAATTAATACATCCGCGACCAATCCCTACGACACACAAATGGACTATTGCAGGTACACAAACACTTGTTGGCATTCCAATCGCAAACACATCTACGCGTACCACTTTCTTGCCCATGAATTTTAATTCGCATACAACATATTCACATACATATATATACATGACAATTACAAATGTGCAAGTAAGTCAATCACATGGATTCAACCTGAACGAGTCGAGACTAGACGCATGGGCTGTCCACATGGCTCGGCATTTCGTCGAACGGGCAAGGCGCAAAGCGCGACGTCGACCATTAGCTGTGAAAATACACAAATTTGTTGGCGACAGTCCATCGAACATTACAATCGCTAAAAAAATAGCGAGGACAGCGGGGGGTTTCTCACCACGGGTTTCGACGGCGTCGTAGATGGGGCTGGGCAGCAAACACGATAGCGATGACATGCGACAGGGGAGTGGAGATTGAACTAGAGGGCTGTTGCGCGGTGGAGGAGAGGGAGTCCTTGCTACTGGTCGCTGGGGACAGAGAGAAGGCAGGTAAAGGTGCCGTGAGCACATGAGCTCGCCGGCGAGCAGGAGCCCGGCGAGGCTACGATGGCGCCCTGCTGGAGATTCTCGGCGAGCAGCGCCATGGCAAGGTGGAGGTTAGCATAGGGAGCAGAGGCCAGCGCCACGGCTGCCAGCTGCCGAGAGCAGAGAAACAAAGAAAAAATGGAGCAAGGAGGGCACTGCTTGGGCGCTCGGATGGGGGAGAGGAGGAAGACAGCTTGGGGAAAATTGCAGGGGGGAAACGCTCGGTAGAGAGAGAGGAGCAGGGGCATCGCGCCATGGGAGAGAGGGCGCAAGGAGCTTGGAACTGCTGCGCAGGTAAGGGACGTTGTCCATGGGAGGGAGCCGCCAGCTTGGAGGAATGGAGCTCGGCCATGGGCGACGGCGAGCTCACTGCTCGAGCTAGGGAAATGGCAGAGGTGGGGAGGTCGGCCTGCTTGCTTGAGGAAGAAGAAGAGGGAGGAGTGAAGGGCGCCATGGAAGGGAGCTCGACTGCCATGGAGCTTCTGCCCCTGCGCACGTACAGGAAACAGAGAGAAGGAGCTGCTGGTGGCGGCTAGGGGTGGGAGTGAATAAAAGCCAAATGCAAGGGGAGGGGCACTTCTATTTATAGACATGGGGTAGGTTTAGGGTTTCTTAGTGGGCTAGGCTGGGCTGGCCCAAAACGCTAAATCGGGTTGCGCTACTTTATTTCTATTTTATTTTATGGTGTTTTGATTAAACACGGATTATCGGAACACTAATTATTTCCCGGAATACAAACGCTCCTGCGGAATTCGTCTCTACGGAGAACAGAGCGAAATAGATTTCGGAAGATTGGGCGATTAACTCGGCCGAGAGTTTGATTTGAATTCGCTCGGAAATAATTCCCTACGCGTGATTCGAAAATAAATCGTCCTGAGATTTGACCGGCTTTGGATTTTTAGTCGGAGAAGGCGAATCGTGATATTTTAAAATCGCTGTCGATACGGGGTTTTGAGTTCGGTTCGGACATGAGATATTTGGCCGAGTCGGATAAAATTGATTAGAGGACGACATATTGAGCATTCCGTTTGAGAGTACGGACTCAGATTAATTTTTGGACATAGATCGAACATCGAGAAAATTGGATTCAGACACAGCTCGACTAGCAACTGTCGAGCGCTTGATTAAATGAGCTTTAGACGAGATTTATAAATCGAGATGGATTATCGAGTTCGCATTCGTTCCGATAAATAAAAGTTTTAACATGCTCCAAAATTTGTTGTTTCTCGCAATCGAATAACTCCGAATTCGATGAACTTCCATGAGAAAGCCTGATAAACAGAGATAGACACGATCGAGAAATAGAAATTTTCACTGAGCATCCAAGATTAGGATAAATCTCCCGACTTAACACGAAACTGACACCTGGGGTGTCACAATTCGCCCTTTCCTCCTTTGGGTTGCTCGGTCTGCGCTCACCGGAGCACTTCTTGCGCAGCTGGAGAGCCGTCGTCGTCGACCCGCGTCTTCACCGCCTCCCCGCCGCGTCCTCCAAGCGTTCCTAAGTTCGCGCTTATGGTAAGCAACCTCCTCGCACCTCTATTTCCCCATTAATCGTCCTGGTTGTCGTGGAATTGTTCACCGGAGTAAGTCTGCGCCCCCGTGGTACTTTTCCGCCGTGGTCTGTGCCCTCTGGTGCTTCCGCGTCGGCGTGATACCCACGGTCGTGTTCGCTGTGTCGCCCTAAACGTGTCTGACCCTTTCCCTAAGCCCCTAGAGCCCTCGCCGCAGGACCGAGCGACGCCACCGCGCTCATGTCCGGCCCTCGGTTGTTGGATCTCGGGCGTCCGTCCGAGATATGACGGTTTAGATTTAATTAGAGCCGATCTGACCTCAGCCCTCCGATCTAGATCCGACCGTTCTCCTCTCTCTCCCTCACCCACGCCCCTGCCGCTGGGCCCGACCTGTCGGCTCCGCCCTGGTTCGCTGACACCCCGAGCCCACCCGTCAGCGCTCGTTGCGCGCCCGCGCCCACGCGCTCGGCCGCGAGATCTAATCTCGGCCGCCCACTCGGGATCGTGCGGTCCAGAGTACCCGATACCCCTTCGCGCGGTAGTTTTGCGTAAGAAACCCTCGGGTTTTAGAGAATTAACCCGTCGTCCGGAGTTTTAGCACGCAGACCCCTGGTTTCTTTTAAACAACCCCCTTGTGCTTTTAAATAATTACAGAATTAGACCTAATTTCATATTTTAAACTTCAAAACTTGTTTATTTCATATCGTTTTCATATGAACTCCATATTTAGTGGTTCAAATTGCAAAAATGTTCATAAGAATATTCTCTGTCCAAATAAATTATGTTCATCTATAGTCTGTACACTTTAATTTTATACCTAGACTATCAGTTAGTTATATGTTGATTTATTCCCTTAATAAAATAAATAAAAAGGAAAACCCTAGGGGTAAATGGATGTTTAATCTTGTGAGTTTAATAATGTGTAATATAAGAATTAATCTCTGGTTTAACTTTTAGGTCTCAATAAAATGATAGTATTATGTAATCATGGACAACACTTAAAGAGTAATCAACTCCTAAATAAGATTAGTTCATTTTATAATTTGATCTCCTTTTTCTTTAATTAGTACTATACCTTTTGAGATGTGTTCCAATGTTTGTATATGATTGGTGTGCTGTTCATTTGTCATTTACCAAATGTATTGAATGCATGATCGTTTTATTTAGACAACGAGCAGCCCGTGGTTCCTGAGTGTGTTGCCGAAGATTTTCCTGAGCAACAACCTGGTGAAGGCAAGTGTCCTCAGACCTATCATGTCCTATTTTACTTTATCATTCAATGTCCCGCATTACATTATGGAAAACTTAAGGATTGACTAGCCTGTATTTACCTTATCCTTGTTTACCTTTTTGGGTTATCATGGTTAGCTTTACGCTATTGCTTTACTTTAATCAATGAACATGATGTGAATATTAAGATACGATGATGTTATCCCGATGATGTTCCTGTGATACTTTAGGGGACTCAGGCTGTTTTCCTGAGTACCTCTCCATAAGGACCTGTTTGGGGAGTGACAACCCAGGATAACAGTGCAACCATGAGGGTGGAATGGGACGCCTTTAGCTGGTTAATTAGAGGAACCAGAGGAGTAGTTGGCTTCACCGTAGGGCCGTCAATGGGTCCGGGCACAGTACTTGCTCTGTCGAGGCTGGTTGCAGAGGTTCTCTATTTGGTTTTGTTAGTCACCCTTCCTTTAGGGAGATGTAATGTGTTTATCAAACTGGAGAAACCTAATGGGTGACTATGACCTCTGGGAAATCTTTGTAAAAGCTACGTAGTGAGACCCTGCTAGGTCACCTTGGTAGTGATCAATGGGGATGCTAGAACCCCGGGCAGAAAGGGAATCACGACTTGTGGGTAAAGTGTGCGACCTCTGCAGAGTGTTAGAAACTGGTATATCAGCCGTGCTCACGGTTAAGAGCGGCCTAGGATCCTCTTTGATTAGAAGAACTTTGGTTACTTTTATGATGATGGTTATAATTTTGATCTCTGGTATTTTCTCTTGGAGGGAGTGCTTCTGGGTAATAACTGGGTTTATTACTAAAATTTGGCTCTACTTATAGTAATAAAAACTTGACCAACTAAAAGCAACTTCTTAACCTTAACTCCACATACAGCTAGTCCACTATAGCCAAACGGAACATTTGTTGAGTACGTTGATGTGTACTCACCCTTGCTTTACAAACCACCCCACCCCAGGTTGTCCCCACTGTACTCAGTGCTCAGGAGGAGATGTTGGCAACATGGAGGACTTTGAGGATTTTCATGACTACGATGAGTTCTAGTTTATCTTAGTGGCAAACCCCCAGTCAGCTGCCTGTGTAGGCTTACCTACTACGTTTCGTATTTCCGCACTTTGATATTAATGTTGAAGACTATGGCTATGTATTAGACTCTGTGGATGTCTTGGACATCTTGATGTAATTAAAGTGCCTTTCCGCTATTTACTTTGAGCATTTTGTGATGATGTCCAATTATGTAATCGTTGTGTATGTGAGTTCTGATCCTGGCACATACATGGTTCGCATCGGTTTGCCTTCCAAAAACCGAGTGTGACACTCGCGTCCAATGTCGTCTCAGACCTGCCTTGCGCTTGCCTTCAGCTCGGCCACCATCTCCAACCTGACCGTGACGCCCTGGTGGTTGTCTGTGCTAGTCGACGCCGGGGAAGAATCGGCTCGTGCTTCTTCGTCCTTGTTACATGACGTACGCCGCGTGTTGAGCTCCATAGCACCTTGTCGTGCCTCCCTCGCACCTGCAGCCGTGTCTACAGTGTTGTCGAGTCTCTATGTGTGAGCTTGCTATCAGGCTACGCTATCGCGGGATCGCTGTGCCGTCATGCTCTAGCCGCGCAACTTGTACTTGCTCGGTGTCTTCTCCAGCGACACTCTCTTGGTGCTCGACAAAGCACTTGAACCCGATGTTCATCGTCGTTCTTACAAATATCGGGTCGATTCGGTCATGGTAAGTTGGTTTATTATTTATGTTATTTGGGTTTATGAGTGGATTAATTAGATATATAGTAATCATGATGATCCTCATATTTTTAGCAAGAGCGGTACATGATGATTTAAATCGCATCGTCTAATAATTGTCAGTGTGTATGATAAGCTTAGTGTTTTAAGCAATTGTCGATAAGTTTGTTGATGTTAATTGTGTTCAGTGCGTTTGAACGATGGAGTCGATGTCGTGCGCTAGTAGTTAGTATAATCTATGTTTGTGATCAGCAAATGTCGTAGTTGGATATTGATTAGTTAGATTAGTAGCCATGAATAAAGGTTTATCATTATTTTGTTTACTGTTGTCCAAAATAATTGGAGGCGAACAACATCCTTTGGTCCGCTTCAATTGCAATCTAAAAACTACTCTGTGGACATTGTTCAGTGTTTTAAATCTTTAGGATTTAAGTGATTTAGTGAGTGCATATGTTGAGAATGATCAATGGGTCTTATAAAATGCGAATTGTGGTGCATTAGTTGTGCAAAAGATAGATTTAGTATTTCACACGATTATTTGATAAGCCTTGTCATTATCGATTATATTGAATTTATTTGCTTAGTAATTTTTAGTGCTTTGCCGGTAGGTGCTATCGGCATTTCATGTGAGGAATTTTAGTTGTGCAGTGAAGTCAGTGCTATGCTTTCATAGTCATGATAATCTTTGTTAATGATCAATTAAGTGTCCTAGATAAAAATCTAGCATTACCCAAAATGAGTGAAAGAGAATAATATCGATAAGTTTGTTTCTATTAGAATATTAAAGATATATAGTGGAAAGTGCACACTAGGCGGTTAAGGATGCAGTTCCATGTAGAACTCTAGGCTGTATAATGACGTTCTACTTGTTTGATTAAGAATAAATGTGATGATTTGTTAGTTGGTGTTTTATAAAAGTTAATTGAAGCAAGTAATATCGATGAGTCTATCTTTGTGATGATTCCGAGAACTTTATAAGCGGGAAGTGTGTTTAGGTGCTTTAAGTATTTAGGTCATTGAGAGTAATTTCATGAAAAACTTCATGTTGGATGATGATATTCACTTGTTTGATTGAGAAGAAAGATAATGCCTAGTTGGTTGAAGTCCTAGGCAAGTTAGTTCGGAGAGTGGTATAGAAAGTTAGAACGTTCTTATCATTATTCTAAATTTTAGGTGCCTTGGAGTGATGACCCTAAGTTCTATAAGTTCGTCGGGGTATGTTCTAGGAGGGTAAAGTGCTTATCCATAGTTTACTATTGCGTGCTGTTATAATTGGATCCGATTAAGTTAGAATGCCATAGCTATAGTTTTAATGTGATATCGACATCTAGTGTTTTCGTATTAGATTTGCGATGTCTTGCCATAGGTGTTTAATCTTCTTTGAGTAGCTTTATTTATCTTGTGTTATTTATACTCGTATTCATTCATGCACATCTTGCATGACAAATAGGTACGGTAGTTTCTCACGTGATGCAAAGGACAAAAGCTAGATTGATCTCAAGATGATGCTGATGAATATATGGAACAGGAGATTGGACGATCTGATCAAGTGCTAGATTGGGAGATGATCGCGAAGCGGATGTCTCTAACAAGCACTAACATAGTGTTATCCCAGGCAAGCCCCGATGCATTTGCCACCTCCTTCTGTTTTAAAAACTTTTATCACTTATATGCTGCATTAGGTGATAGGAGTTGTGTGAATAAACAATTGATGCATTACCATTCCATGGAATTTGATTATCCTCCTTGCTACATGTTTTATAAAGAGAACTAATGAGGCTTAGCCCTGCCTAGAGAATTAAAACTTGTTTCTTTTTTTAAAAGAATGTTGTGTAACACTGGGTATGAGTTTGTTTTATGAAAAAGGACTTGTAATGGTGAGAGCATCATCTGTAGTAATGAATTCATCATTCAAGTATGGTACCTCTGTCAGGTACATGGTTTTGGGAAGGAAATAATAATTTTAGACCAGACCTTGAGCAGGAAAGGTCGTCCGTCTGTGTCGATTAAGGACCGCAACGAAAGTAGGCTTGCTGATTTAGGGCCCTTTAACTGGCCACATGTCTTGTCATAGGTAAGCTTAGCCTCGGTTGGACCAAAACCAGAAAAGTCGTCCCGCAATGGGAGTGGAGAGATGGTGAGAGTATCGTGTATCCACCTGACAAGAGGCTGGATGGTGGGGTACTGAGCTCTCGGTTGGCGGGGACCTGTTCTGGTCTTGAGAAACTCGGGTGCGAGTTGACATATGTAAGGGGTGAGTGCTACATATGTCGTTTGGTTGGAGATCCCCAGCTGGGTATTAATCGATTTGGATCGTCGTTACTTCTCGGATATGAAGACTGGATCACTGCCCTGCATCGTAGTTAACAAGTGAAACTAAAGCTGCTAAAATGAAGCTAGTGTAGGACAAGTGAATGCTCTAGATTAGGCAAATCTAGATTCAGGAAAAGTACTTAACTTGTGAAGTAAATTTTTGGCATAAGGATCCACTACTAGTAAGCTCTTCTGCAAAATGAGTCTTTGAAATTTGATGAGCTTTACCTTGATTCCCAACATACTAGCATACCCTTGAGAGTCTTTTCTTTAGTCGGGTAAGTCTTGCTAAGTAATTGCATACTCAGGTTTTCATTCCGTGTTGTTTTTTAGGTTATAATTTTGTTCTGTTGTGGATGGTGCTAAGTGCTGGTGGGCTCGGCCTTCTCATATGTATAAGTATACCCCATCTATAGTTTCTTTATTGAGGATTGTCACTTAAGCTAGCATGCATTTAAAACTTACAAATATTTTATAACAATTCAAAGTGTAACTCTTTTGAAACACTTTCTTTTGTAATCAACTCCCATAATTGTATAATGTAAACTTATTTTAACTTGTAATCATTTTGCAATAAAGAATTTATTTCCGCTGCAAATGTTTGTATGTGAGTTGTGTTTACTTAATCCTGCGATCTTGGCGATAAGTGTTTTATCCGAGGTCCTTGGGCACTCGGACAGATCTTGTAAAGTTGTTTGGTACACATGCACAGTCGTCTGAGGTCCTTGGTACAAGGACAGGTGCATGTGGACCCGATAACTTGGGAGGTTCTATAACAACAAGTATCGAAGCAAGTTTAAGTATAATACGGTCACATACGTATTTTCAAAATAAAGTTTTGGTTTCAAAAAACTTATTTTCAACTAAATACATTGTTTGGTTTTGAAAAACAGATTTGAAAACCTATAATGCTAGCGACATCCTCTGTTAAGCCCTAAAATTAAGGACTATCAGGTGGCTTAGATCAAAATACTAACCCACAACCTGGGGGAATCGAATACATGTGTAATGTTATTTTTAAGGCCATTCAGTCTTGAATGTATACAGACATGGGAATACTGAGAAGTGTAATGTACTTGCAACGACGCACCTACGCTCAGGTAATAAGGTAAGTTACCATAATGAGCTACCCTATGGTAAAAGTGTGGCAGCGGCGCCTATGCATGGCTCGGTGCTTAATGAGGAGCTAGCCTCCATATAGAAATATATGGAGTATAAACTGTGATAAAATGTCATGTGTGAATGGCATCATAGGGAACTGGGCTGTGATGGATTTTTCTGCAGGTACACTAACTTCGAACTCATATGTGTAGTTGACGACTAGCAATATATCGAGAGAGAACGTAGCTATGCCACCGATATAGAACGCTATTGCCACATTATGTTGGCAAAATCAGTGAGGCCGAATAGGACGAGCATGCATCATGATTGTTGCATTGTGTTTGTCGTTTGTGCACAAATATGCTTCTCGCCTTTATTCTAATAATTGGTGATTGTGAATGAACATGCTTCCCTCGTCTTTATTCCGATAATAAATAATTGGAAACTGTGTAAAGTATCGCTATCCTATGAACTTCGATGAGTTCCTTGTCCTCTATCCTTTAGATACATCATTAGGTAGTGTAGGTGTTTCTCTCGCTTTGTTGGGTAGAAGGTATTGTGACTGTTAAACCCTTTGCCCTTTTTATGGTATGAGTTGTTGCTTGTTTTTGCTTATGGAAAGACACTAAGTTCAAATTAAAGGTCCTGTGTGGGTGTATGGGATTTCTCGTCTTTGTGGGTTGGACGTTAGAGGTATGTACCTGCATAGATTGTAGGTTTCTTTAATTTTACCAGTAGTCTCCCTGTTGGACAAAAGATGCACTCGATCTTAAGACACAGATCTCAAGTCCGTGTTCTTATCGCTTAATCCATGACTCTATAGTGGTCATGTCTTCCTCCTAAGCTTCGCCTTGTTTCGGTTGGTGCAAGCTAATATCCCTATTTCAGTTTGCATCTCCATCAGGATCACATTGTTGCTTTCTCAGTGCATCCTAGGAAAGGAGTGCCCAATCATTTTCTTGAATTTCATGTCTTTGACTTTCTTATATCTCTCGAAGGCATACCAACCTAATCTTTTGATCGTTTCCCTTCCATATCTAATTGGACGCTAATTATTGACTTGATAATCTCTGAGATGGACATAGAAATATGCTTGGGCTGAAATAACAGTCTCCCATCGTACTCTCTCATTAACCCATTTAGGTTTTGGCCATATCTTGTTCATTTCAAAAGGCCATGATCTATTTGGCTCTCTACTTGTAATCATTCTTACAGGTGGAGTCTCTTTTCTATATTGTCATCTTGCTCAGTTTATCTATGCCATATTAGATTCCTTATTGATTACGTCTAGCAACGGTGTTATGACTAAAACCGATGGTGCCATGACGAGACCGAGGGCCTCCTGTGAATGTACACACATGGTTGTGCTGCTTGGCACGCGCTGGTATCACGGTTAGTAGTTGTAATCCATTATTAGACTATATTGATATGTCATCTCTGCATACTCTAGTTTTACCACGTGGGATTCATTATTGGTGATGTTCATTAATGGTGTCACGATTAATGATTTTTGGTGCCGCCGCGAAACTCAGAGCCCCTTGTGAATGTACACGCAAGGTTATGTTGCTTAGTGCATGTTGGTATCGAGGTCTTTGGTCATGATCCATTATGGAACTACACTAACATGTGATCTTCCACAAATCCCTTGAAACAATTTCTGTGTTGTTCGTCAAATTGATAAAGCTACATATGCCATCACTGTTGAATCAAAAGAGCATACCACTTTGATGTGTTCTTTAACGAATTCACTACTAATTTAGAAGTCTCCATAAAAATCAGAACCTATCTATGTTTAATCTTGTGATAAAATCCATCTTCCTTTGTGCAGTCTCATGTCTCCTGACTCAAGTGGTGACTATACACATACAAGTTCTCTTCGCATCCTTTGTTGTAAAGGAGTTTGTTCGTTTACTCTCTTATTTAATCCATGTATTCCCTAACCAAGTCAGTTCATCTAGCATGAAGAAACAGATGAACAACCTGACCAAATGGATTTCTACCCAAATGCATGACCTCCTGCTAATGAATGTGAACTCTTAAACCCTGGTTTGCTGATGGATAATAAGAGGACTTACTCAATGCCAAAAGTAGTTCAACAAGTTGGTTTTACCAACTTGTAACTGCCCCATGAACAAAGGTTGAGTTTAGAGATCGTTTTGTCGAGTTTCCTAAACTCACTTTAGTTCAACCCATCCTAAGGAAATGCTTACAAAGAGATCAAGTGAAGTCTGATGGCAACCACCTAATCATCGCTCTAGTCGTGCCTTGATCGCCTCACTGTGCTTTTCCAGCATGTGTGATCAAGTCGAGCCATGCTCAGTGTGTGATAAAGTGGATTGATTGCGAAGTCAACATCTACAGATCCCTCCGCTGGTGATTTCTTGAGTCACTATCATCTTCCTTGGACTTGGATTCTCTGCCTAACCACGAATCCACATCAATGTTGTTCGACATCCACACCCGTCTCATGTGCTACAAACTTCCCATGATGACTTGTTAATAAACTTCTTCCTATGTCTTTTACCCAAGATGTTGCATCTAGTTCTGTTTGGATAAAGTCGCTTATCTACCGCTACTCGCTCAACAGCCTCAAGTTGTCTGAGAAAGGAAACCACACACATGGAACCTTATGTGTTCCTCTAGTAGATACCGTCTCTAATTGTGGACATCCCTAATTATCTTAAAAATGATACATGCTATACCCACTTGAGAAACAACAGCTTGAGATACTTGTCTCCGCTTGGAACTACCTTATGGTATCGTTGGTTTGGATAGGAGTTACATGCCTTTTTACTCCTAGAAGTCTTTCGTTCTGAATCTCGGGACGAGATTATTTTAATGGGGGGAAGGTTGAAAAAACCCAGGTTTTATCTCCCGTTCGACCATGACTATGGACGTAAGCACGAATGTCGATGAGAATATCGGTTCCTATGGCCTAATCATCTTCGGCTCTCATGAATTCAACATTTCCTTCATCTTTATCTATCTAGACTCTTCCAAAAGTTTCATGAGGTTCGGAACGTATTTGTTCTGTGAATTATCGAGTCTTGTGCTTATTTTAAAAATTAACCGTTTAAGAGAATTTGGAAGCTCGACCCGCTCTTGCAATTTTTGTCCCAAGTAATTGTTATTAGAAGTCGAAGACTAAAGTTTTCGGTGCAAAATAATTTAGTCCCTACTTGCCAACTGAGAAATCATCACGTCCGAGGATTTATAAATGAGATTTGTTTCTCCAGTAAATTATCTATAGCCATGGAATGAGGTGTTCAGAACACAGATGAAATTATTTGATTTCAAATCAAATCGAACGCAGTCTAAAATAGCGTTGTTGACATCATTCCAGTTCGTTCTGATTGTATCTCGCCTAGATTCAAACGTTCAGGTTAAATATCTGATAAAAATTTATCTGATTCTTGGAATGCCTACCAAATCAAACATCATTATCGCCGATCTCATTTCGGTCCAATCAATTTGTGCATATGTTAAATGTTATTCGAGCACCTGTATTTATCCATAGGTTATTGTAAAAAAGAGAAGAATTCTAACTTATCATCTTCACCATTTTGTCTTTGATTTATCCAAATCGTATGTAAAAGTTCTGGTGTGCATCTCTAGAACCAGGAAAAGCCACTGTCAAATCTGAACTCAAACTAAGTTCTTTTTTAGATGATGGAAACCAATATCAGGTTTTCACCTCACTAGGAGGATATGGCCAACTTATTACAAGAGCAAAAACTCAATCAACTACATTCGAGGGAGGGACAAACCTCCCACCAAAAAACATCAAAACATAAGGATTGATGGTTTGGTTACAACACAATCCTATTTGTAAACCTCCATCCATGGAGATAAAAAACTTCATTGCCATCGTCTCTAATTGTCAACAAGTGTTCTTTATTTGGCCTTCTTCCTCTTCACTTTTCTACAGCTTGGACCATAACCTGAGCCAGTAAGTTCCCCTTTAGAGTGCCTGTAAACGAGTTAGCATTGGGGCGTGATCAAAAACTAGATCATTCCTACTTATCCAGATAGCCCATCACAAAACTGAAACACTTACAATAATAAGCTATTTAGTTTTTGAATCCACCCCCATTAGCCAATTCCCAAATACATGACATAATGATCGTGGTGGTCTCATGCCAAAACAAACAATATATGAGCCACCACATGTCATTAGCAAAATGACAGTTAAAAATAAATGTTGTCATTTGATCTCTATCACAAAACACACATCTTTTATTCCACTGCCAATTCTGTGTTGCTAAGTTATCTTTAGTGAGCACAACACCTTTCAATAAGTACCACACAAAAATCTTTATCTTTAAGGGTAATTTTAGACTCCAAAGAACTTTGTGCTAGAAAACATAACCATTGTTAATTAGAGTCCTATACATCGACTGAGCAGTAAACTGACCAGATTAAGTTAGGTTCCACCTGAAACAATCCTTATCAGTACTTAATCGAACATACACAAGACGTTGAACAAGGTTATACCACAAAATCAAGTTATGGCCCACTAAAGACATACGAAAAGACACATTAAGGTTAACGGATCTGAAAACATTAGCTACTATGGCACTTTTATGTCGAACAATTTGGAACAAAGATGGGTACTGAAACATGAGAGATTGATTTCCTAACCATTTGTCTTCCCAAAACCTTATTTGCTCACCATTCTTAAGGGTAAAAACACCAAGGCTTAAGAAAAGACCCTTAACTCTCATGAGCCCCGACCAAAAATGTGAGTCCCCTGTCTTATATGTTACTTTAGATAGAGTATAATTCTTTAGGTATTTTTCTAGAACATTTTGCCACATGCCATCCTCATTAATCAACTTGAAGAGCCATTTGCTTAGCAAACACTTATTTTGAATGTCAATATTCTGAATTCCTAGCCCCCCTTGTTCCTTAGGTTGGCATAGGATGTCCCATCTAGCAAGTCTATATTTCTTCTTATGCTCTTCTCCTTGCCAAAAGAACCTAGATCGAAAGTAAAACTCCCCTAGGGACCTCAAAAAAGGACATGATAAACATAGCTAAGCTTGTAAGGACGGAGTTGATTAACACCAGACGACCACCCACCGACATAAGCTTTCTTTTCCAGCTGCTAAGCTTCTTATCAAACTTATCTTCAATGATTTTCCAATCGCCATTATTGAGGTTCCTAACATGCATAGGAATCACAAGATATTTAAACGGAAGTTTCCCTCTTTTGAACCCAAACAAATTAATATAATGAGGCTCTTCATCTCTAGCTTGGCCAAAACAAAAAACCTCACTTTTGTGATAATTAATCTTTAGGCCCGAGACTTGTTCGAAAGCTGGCAAGAGAAGTTTTATGTTTTCTGCCTTAACCAAATCACGATCCATAAAAATTAGAGTGTCATACACATATTGTAAGATAGATAGCCCACCATCAATTAAGTGGGGGATAAGACCATCAACTTGGTCATTCTCTTTTGCCCTTTTAATTAATATGGCAAGCATATCCACTACAATATTAAAAAGAATTGGAAACAAGGATCACCTTGGCGTAAACCTTTTCTTATTTAAAAATTTCGCTCCACCTGATCATTAACTTTTATACCCACATGACCCCCAATCATGACCGAATTTATCCATGAGCACCACTTACTAGAAAATCCTTTCATCCGTAAAGTCTACTGCACAAATGGCCATTTCACTTTTTCATAGGCCTTTTCAGAGTCTATCTTAAGAATAACGCCATTATTTTTTCCTATGTAACTCATGGATTGTTTGATGTAGCACAAAATGTTCCGACTAGGAGTGAAAGCAGATTGAAATGAGCCAATGATTTCCTTTGACACACTTGACATCCTATTTGTAAGAACTTTAGTAAAGATCTTAAAATTTACATTCAGTAGACAAATGGGTTGAAAGTGCTTAATCGTCTCTACATCTTTTGATTTTGGCAACAAAATAATTGTGCCGAAATTCAAACTATAAAGAGGGAGATCACCTTTATGAAAATCAGCGAACAGAGCCATGAGATCGGGTTTTATCAAGGGCCAAAAGGTTTGATAGAATTCAGTAGGGAAACCATCCGGTCCCGGAGCTTTATTACACCCCATCTGGAAACTAACCAACCAAACTTCCTCTTCAGAAAATGGTGAGACCAATGTGGTATTTGCAATGTTAGACACCTGGGGTATATCCTGTATTTGAGTTTCGTCTAGAGTAACATCTGTTTCCTCAAGTGGCCCAAACAGACCCTTGTAATAGAAAGTAATATGTTGTTTCAGTGTTGCATCCCCAATAATTAATTGGTCACCATCTTTTAGTTGGAAGATCCTAGACTTTCAATGTTTCCCACTAGAAACCAAATGGAAGTATCTTGTATTTGAGTCTCCTTGCATAAAATTTTGTGTTTTAGCTCTTTGATACCACTTTAACTCTTCTTCCCGAAGCATCTAAGCTAACTTGTTTTGAAGAAAGTGTTTCAAATCAAGCTCATGAGGCAATAAATTGGAAACTTCTGCCTTTTGTCTATCTCATCTAGTTTACCTATAATTTCATGCTTCTGTTTCTTATTTACCCCACTGGTGTGCTTAGCCCATCCCCTAAGGTGCTGCCGCAACTGATGGATTTTGGTCTGCCACCTTTCCATCGGAGAACTCCCCTCTGTTACACTTGACCAAATATTAGCCACCATATAAAAAAAACTTCGCGAAGTAACCATCCTAACTCAAATTTGAAACGAGAAGTGTGGTTACACGAATTAGATTCCCATGTATTCAATAGAAGAGGAGTGTGATCCGATAAATCCCTATTAAGCGCGATAACCGTGGATAAAGGGTATTTATGCTCCCACTCAGTGGCAACTAAAATTCTATCCAACATCTCATAAGTTGGACAAGGGAGATTATTTGCCCAAGTGTATCGTCTACCTGTCATCTCCAACTCTTAAATCAAGGCCGTCAATAACTGCATTGAATAAAAAAGGACAACGTTGTTCAAAGTTCCCTTGGATCTCTCATTTTGTCCACGAAGAATGTTAAAGTCACCACCTATTAAAATAGGTAAGGTTTCGCGACTCGCCATTTGGACCAATTCGGTCAAAAAACCTCCTTATCATTCTGTGTCGAGCCATAGACAATTGTTAAAGCCCACTTGAAGCAATCACATTTATTGCACAAAATAAACTTAACATAAAACTCTCCTTCATCAATGGCTCCAATATCGAACACATCCAGATCTATGCTTAACAAGATACCCCTGAGTGCCTATTAGGTTCCTTACAGTGCCAAATAAACTTTCTACCCCCACATAAATGTCGGAGGAAAGAATCAGTGAAACCCCTAATCTATGCTACACCCTGATTCCATGGAAATCATGGTTTGGTTGACATGAAACCCGGGGATTAACAGGCAAAAGCCTACATGGTACAGCCTACTGAACTACAAACAGGACAAAAAAAATTGACTTGTATGGCATGCAACAAGATCAAACAACCGCGAATTGAGGTGAAAAAAATATGACAAAGGTGACAGGGTTCAATAGTTTAGGCGCCACATGGAACCGTCAGCTTTTAGATATGAGAAGATATAGAGAACTACAGGGCTAGGTCACCTCTACAGTGAGTGCCTGCATCCATACTTTCATAGACCAATTCTTGCCTGCCATTTAGAGCTTAGGCTATGGCTACACATAGCTACAACAGCTATCGTACAACATGTCCATTACCATAATGATACAATGGATCTAGCTATATTAACGACTAGGTTATTTCTGACCAACACGACTTGAGAGAAGATAGATCATAGGAACCGAAAAGACTCGTGGTCTTCATCTCGGTCTTGGTTCAGAACTTCAGTTTCTGGTCTTCATCTCGGTCTCAGTAGTCCAGAGGCACCACAGGTGCGATGCTGCCGGTGAGATTCTGCATGTCGTGGCCTGCAGAATAATCATCGCAGACACTGCCCTGCAGTGTCCTCACTCCAGTTGTAGACAGAAGGTCGCCTCCGCCGCGGACCATCTGCTGCACGTCTTGCGGCGAGAGGATCTTTATGCACCATACACTATTCACAAACTCCCTGGAAAAAAAACATGGGTCCAAGTCCAACGATGGTCACGCTGAATGGAATTTCAGACCAAATAAATTTGTGTAGCACGAGGAAGATAGTTCTGCAGGCACGTACTGCCACGGGTCATCGCCGACGAGAAGAATATCGTTTTCCCGGTCAACGAATACAAGCTGCCAGCCTGATCTTACAGGGTCCTCCAGTTGGCCTTCAAGACCAAATAACCGCTCGAGCTCGCTACGTAACTCGTAGTAGCTGCTGAACCTGGTGATGTCGAGCGATCTCCCGGGGGACCCTGATTTGTAAACCTAGTGGTGGTACAAAAAGGGAACATAAGGCGTCAAAACGATGTGATGCAGTTACCAACTTGAAGATTTAATCGACTGCTTTCTGAACCGTCAACCCAACACCCACCCACCAAAATGGACCTTTTTACCTCCACAAAATGAAGTGCTCTTGCAGTTACCAACTTGGCAACTTCACATGCCATTTGATGAATAAGGAGCATACAGCATAAGTAAGAATACATACCTTCACAAAGGTTCCACCTTGTGATGGGTTTACACCACAAACATCGTCGAGAGAATTGAAGGTTCCTGATTCGCCCAAACAACTGGAAGTTGCGATGGGGTTTTCAGGTAGCAAATTCATATCATTATATCTCAACGAAGCTATGGTTATCGCATCAGTTCCACTGCCAACACCACCACTCCTGACGGCTGTCAAGCCATCATGGATTGCAAATGATGATGAAAGCAGGTGACTCTGATCATTTGTACCACAAGCCTGGGCACTATAACTGTCTCTTGCTGACAGTGGGGGCAAGGTGCTAGAAATGTGAGACACATTACTTTGGTGATTCACTTTCTCAAACTTGTGCTGCACAGGTTGGAGCTCATGACCAGAAAGAGATTCCACAGCCAACCTCTTCAAAGGCCATCCCTCTGATGCCATGAATTGTCCACTTCTTGAGAGATTAAGGTTGGAGGACTCCTGGCTTGAAAAGTTGTGGAAACCGTTCTGCAGATGCAGACCTGGACCACTGTTTCCATCATAGATCTGTTGGTACGACGACCCAGAAAGCAAAGAGGATTGTGTTTGAGAAGCAGATCCAGACTCAGACACACAGGAAGCTACATTAGCAATATCATGACAGCTAGCTGAGAGGTGATGTTGCATTTCCTGATGCGATTGTTGTTGCAGAGCTTGCTGCTGCTGCTGTGGTAATGGCTCCTGCTGCTTTTGCAGCTGCAGCTGATTTTGAAGGAACCCAGAGTCGCTTGCATTTGGACCATAACCTTGCTGCACAACTTGCAGGGGTGACTGCTGAGATTGGAACTGCATCTGCTGCAGAACAGGATTTCCATATAAAGGATCTAATCCACCATTCAAATTTTGAGGCTGTTGCACTGGCAGGAGAGAAGATGTCTGCTTCAAATGATCCCCAGCTCTAATTTCTTCCAGTGCAGCAGCAGCCATCTGCTGGTAAGTATCTGGCTTCAGACCTAATAATGGATAATCTATTCTTGGTTGAAGCCATGGTGATGCTCCAAGTCCCTGGAAGTTCAGTGATTGAGCCCCTCTGTTTCCATCTCCGAGCCACATGAGAGAAGAATAACGAGCGAACTCATCACTCCTCCCACCTGCATACAAAGAGAAATTGGTTTGAATATAAACTGAAATGAACCATTACCATGAATACTGGGCATTCTGGTCAACAGTCAACCTACCATTGAACATAGGTAGCCCTGAAGCCCACGGACGCTTTAGCCTTAATGGAAAGGCAGTTGGGTACATCGGAAAGGCCATTAGTGGTTCAATCTCCCAGAGTGAAACTCTTGGCTGTTTATCACCAGCTGTAGACTCATCCCAACCAACCTACATATCAATAACCCAAAGAAAAAGAAACCATCATTAAGATGCAAAAATGTTCCCAAAAAGGGACACATAAAGATCATACAACGGATGGCTTTGAAAATTGAACAATTAATATTTAACTAGAGATGGCATTGATAATTGTTTTGTAGATTGTAATCATACAACAGTTCTAAAGAATTTACCTTCACAGAACGCCAGTGTGAATTTGGCCAACGCTCTGAGTCCAGATCACTTATGCATGTGATCGTACCCATGTATCTGGAAGAAGAGGCAACCGTAAGGCATTCATAGTTTTCATGCTGTATGCACTGTACAAGTTTAAACTCACCGTCTGACGCTTGATTCCTCTGTCTCAAAAAGCATCCGAAACCGCATTCCAACAGACACACGTGTGTGGTAGACAGCTTTCACATACTTAGCCAGTGGAATCACAAACTCAGAAGGGCTGGCCCTGACAAAGGATAGTCATGTTACTTCAGTGCACAAACAAGATGACCAAGTACAATACAGTATGATCATACCGGGGGTTGTAGAAAATAGTGAAACGACTGTTTGTGGCTGCAGCATGAGCTGCTGCAGCAAGGAGACCAATGTGCATGCTATCACTTGATAGCACGGAAGAGGGCATAACAGTCTGTGGACGATTTGCTCGACGAATTCCCAATAGAAGCTGGTTATTATCATTCCTGGTGAAATGAATGACAAGGTCATGCTGTATAAGCAACCTTAGAAGCTTTAACAAAACTAGAATGCAGTTCAGTTAAAACTTTAAAGTACAGAATACCAGATAAATATGATAGAATCCCCTGCTACTAGTCTTTTTGCGCTTACAAAAACACTCCAGCCAGTCGTCAGTAGATGCCTTTTTGGCTGACCTGCACAACACATGCAAGGGTCAAAGCATCACCCAATAAAGATACAAAAAGAGAAAACAAGACATCCCAGAATATAATTTGATGTATCAATAACTTCACTGGATATCCGAGGTAAAGAAATATTGCCAATACAACATTTTCCAGACTAACTAAATAACCTAATGACCTAAGCAAAATCACACTAAAGTATTGAGACAGAAAGAAACAGACAGTTGAGATATGTAACTAGCGAAAGCTGCTCATGTACAGTAACATTTTTCCACGCTTCCTTATTGATAGATAAAGTTCCATTTCACTTGTTCAATAATCAAACAGCATAATTTTTCCATTTGCTTCCACAATTTAAGTACATACCACGAAAAATGTGGCGGAATTTCCACTCATTATCATGCAGATCTCTTGCAACCAGCTCTTGCACTGGAGGGTGTTGTGAAAAATCCTGCAGATGGTCGAATGCATTAGTTTTTCAGGGAAACAAGACATAACCACTTCTTATAAATCTATAAAGCTTAAAGAAACTAAATTTTTAGTTGAAATCTTAAAAACAAACCAATGGGGGGAAGACTTTCTCAGCTGCTCGGCGTGGAACAGAGAACCCACCGTGGGTACTCGTATCACTTGCAGTCAACGTCTTGCAGAAGTAATTAGTTGGCTGGTTGCTACCAGCACCCAATTCAATTGGAAGAAAAGGTTCCTTTTGCTCTTCCTGTACACGGAATCATTTTATGAATGTTTAGACTTTGTAATACCTTTTAAAAGATTTTTTCATGAGAATACAGGTTAAAAGCATAGAGCTAAGTGGCGATTGGTAAAATACCGGGCTCAATGGTTGCAGTGTCATCTGGGCATAAACCTCTCCAGTCTCTGCATCAGCCTGCATTAACAAAGAATTATTTCATAATTCTTCTTAAAAGATTAGATAATGGTCAACTAAGTTCAAACTCACATGCATTGTGACATTATGAAGCTGGCAGATTAATTGTGGAGGTAGGTTTGGGTAGTTTGGGATCTGAGCGTCAACTTCTTTATTAGTTGATGCAGCAACCTGCATGAAAATAAAAACAAACAAAAGAACCTCTTAAGCACAAAGGCATGAGAGCAAGTGATTCTCTATAAATAAACCTGTACAAAACTAGATTGACTTAAAAAGTGACTTCAAATGATAACAACCTTTGAACAAATTTGATTATTTGAATACAAGGTTTATCTTTATGTGTATAGTTGGCCAAAGTAATTTTTCAGTTGAATCTTCGGAAGTGTTATGTTCAATCGATCCATTTGACATATACAATCAAAAGAACCAGAAAGGTAGCAGCTCAAGTGATTCTTTTCATTCCCCATTCACAAAACCTGATAGTCTGAAGTCAACAAACTCGGCCATGTCTAGTTTATTCAAAGAAACTGCTGAGTGACCGAGTGACCGACCTGCTCACTATGGCCCTGGGGAAAGTAGACGACCCGGCTCCCAACCACAGGAAGGGACACAAGGGGCCCTGCGCATGCATGCCATAGCTCCGAGTTCAGACACCTTTGTTCCCCTGCAAAATGCCAAACACACATGAGTGGAACAGGAAGCCACCAGAAAGCAGAGTTCATGTGAACCCTACTATTCGTACTTGGCTACAGACAAGAGGAGGTTCAGTGAATACCAATAATACTAGAACATGTGAACCATGAGTGAAGCCGAGCAATGCATGAACCTTTTCTTTTTGAGCAAATCAATGAAGAATATGAATGAACGAATGTAATCGTGCATATATACAAGAGCAAGCCGGTTTTCATCATTTGTTTGTAAACATCAATGCACAATGACAGCATTGCATAATCCACAATCCCATGCAGACATCAACACAAGTTGAGAAGTTCTGAACTGAATCAATGCCAAAATTGTGATCCGTGACATACCGTCACTTTCAAGCGATGGCTCCGACATCTTGGGCTGTGAGAGGTTCATCTCCCACTACGACCTGAAACAAGAACACCAAGATGCGGTGATTGCAGAACCTGCACGTCCTTAGCACCTCGCCATGCTCCCAGTAGCAATGTCGGCCTGCTTCCCCTCCGCTTCAGAGTAAGCCTTCCTCTGCGGCTGCTGATGCCGCCGCTTCCCCCTTCCCACGCAGCAGCAGCCAAATCCACTTCAAGAAACCGTTACTCGAATTCCGGCCTGTCGCGACAAATGCGCGTCATTGCTAACCTCATGCCCGGAATCCTCAGCTGCGCACCCTCGCCGAGCAACACCTCACAGCTCCTCCCTTTCCACAAAGAACCGAAGAGAAGCGCCGAAATGAGCAGGGCCCGATCCGCTGGGCTTTGGGCAGCCGCCGGAGCAAACGCGGGCACAAAACGAGGCGGGACGCAGAAGCTGAGCTCATCAGACGAAGGAGCAGCTAGACAGCCCTACCTTCACGAGCGCAGGCCACGCGCTCGCAGAACTAAGACCGCCGCGGCGACTCTACAGAACCGCCTTAAATCCCCCATTGCACGCGCGGCGCGCTCCCAACCAGCCACGCGCCCTAGACCCAGTGCCTCGGGCAGCGCCGGCGCCGAGAGTCATCGCTCGGCGAGCACGGGAACCCGCCGCCGAGCTCAGGGAATCTCCGTCGGCAGCGCGCGGCCACGCCCGGCTTCGAGCATCGGGTCGCCTCCCATTCGACGCCGGCGGCCGAATCGGGCAGCGCGACCACCGGGTGGGAGCGGAGGAAGCGGCAGGAGGCGCCTGGGTGGGGGCTGACAGGGAACCCTAGGGGGCCTAGGCCGCCATGGCTGGATCGAGGAGGGAAGTGGAGTGGAGTGGAGTGGTGCGGTGCTCCTTGCTTTCTTTCCTTCTTTTTTTCCCCTCTCTTTTGGTTTATGGGAAGGAAGAACAGCAGAGAGAGATCTTCTCGGAGACAGTAAAAAAAGGTAGATTTATTTATTCCCTTTATATCTTTTAATTATTAGAAAAATCTGTATTGTGTCTGGGAAGGTTTTGGGTTTTGACTGACTCCTTCAAGAGCAAGAACCATGTGGATTACTTTTTGGAGAAAATGTTGCTTACACGTCGTCATCGTCTTTTGCGTAGTTTTTATAGTTGTGGTTTTTGTACATTACGATAACGGAGGTGCATCTGTGCAAACTTTAAATGAGAAGTCTTAGTTGGCGCGGACGCCAAACACTAGAACTGGCCGTCTAGGGGTGCTCTCTACGCAGACGTGAACGGTACAGGACACAGAGTCGAACGGTTCGCGATTTAGCGCAGAAGCGACTTCTGCTTTGCGTACGTCTGGACAGTCGACGCCTGACCTCGAACAGTCCGCGATAGCGCAAAGGGTTTTCTTCTTCACAGCAAACCTAAATCTTGCACAGCAGACCTAAATCTTGCCTCCCGGAAGGGACCCCGTCAGGCGGGAGAGATTCTATGGTGTGTCTTAACGTCGGCAGACCACCTAAAATGTCTCTAGTCGACATAGAGCCGAAAGATATGTAAATATTTGAGATAGAGGAAGACTAAACTAGTGCTAAACTAAAAATAATCATAATGCATAAGGTAAAAACGATAATTATACTTGATTTGATCGATTGTGGGGGTCAATCGGTCGTAGCCCTTCATCTACATAAAGGAAGAAAGTCTGAATCCATTACAAGTCGGTCCCCGAGCTAATCCCACAGGTTTAACCAACAAATCCGAAAAAAATCTGGAACACTAACTGATTCTGCGTACACACGGACGGTCCGCACCTATATGACGAACCGTTTGGCCTCTAGACAATCCACCTGCCTATTTCAGTCCTCAACAATCTTTTCTTTATATGTTATCTCTCTACTCTTTTTTATTTATTAACTAGAGGACGATAAATATCTGAGAACGAAACTAATATTATAGAAGTTCAAACACTAGTCCGAACGTCGATATAAATAACTTTCACGCTAAATTTTTTTTCTATTTAAAAATAGTTAGGACGCTAAAATATTTTTTAATTAATTCCGAAAATTTTTAGTACTATTTGCATCGCGGTTGTAAAAGTGGATGCAATAAACTAAATTTTAGTACATCACATCAGATATTTAAATACAAGTTAGAAGTATTAAATAGTTTAATAACAAAACTAATTACGGAACTAAATGGTAAGACGAGTCTATTAAATTTAATTAATACATTATTCGTTAATATGATGATACAGTAAAAATTTGTTAATTATAGATTAATTGGTCTTAATAAATCTCATCGTTTAGTCTCCGTCTATTTAACTTGTTTTGTAATTATAATATATTTAATAGTCATAATTTGTATTAAATATACAATGTGACATATGCTAAATTTTAGTAGAACCAAACGTTCTTAAATATGTTGGGACTCACTATATATATATATATATATATATATATATATATATATATATATATATATATATATATATATATATATATATATATATATATAGTTCATATATCTGTAACACTGGGCTTCTAATAACTAGAGAAAGCCCTGACTCAACGGTGTCATCCAGTTCAGCCACACTAGGTTCGGACGTCTATAAAATTAGGCCTAGAACGCTAGGGTTTCATTTTTTAGTGGCGCCGGCAGTGACGCCCCCACCACGATGCACGAGCGACGGTGCCCTCACCCCGCCGATGCGCGCAAGGTAGTGGTTCCTTGAGAGAGCACGGCGACGGCGGCCATTAGAGGCATAAGCGGCGGCTCCGGTGACCTCTCCTAGACGTGAGCGGCAACGTCGGCTTCTCCTAGGCACGAGTGGCGACGACGGATCCTGCAAACGCGCGCGAAGGGGGCGGCTCCCCGAGGCCGCACCGCAGGGCGGTCACCTTCACCTCGTGCGGCGACGATGGCTACCTGAGGCTACGCAGCATCGACGGCCACCTGAGGCGCGCGTGACGACGACGCGCATCCAAGGCGTGGGCAGCGGTGGCAGCTCCTAAGGGAGCGCGACGTTAGCGGATCTAGGAGGCACGCACGCGACGGCGCATCCTAGAGTCGTGCGCGTGACGTCGGCTCCTCGGAGGCGCGCGCCCTAGAGTGGCGAACACTAGCGTCCCACCTCCCGTGATGACGCCGACCTTCCATAGGCGAGCGACGACGACGGACTTCTCTAGGCGCGAGCGATGGCGAATCGATGACCCTGTTTTTATGTTATTTTATATACATATTTATACCAACGTCAATAGATTTTTATGATATATTGTGAGTTCATGACCCTCCTTTCATCTTTTGTATATTTATGATATTTCTATTCATAATTTATGTAAATGTTTGTTGATTTTTACGTAGTGTACTGCAATGCATAAATACCTTCGATGGTACAGAAACGAATGTCATATCTTTACTATATAATAGAAGTTCTGTACAAAATAGTTAAATAAATACATTATATGAAGACAACGATCCAGCAACCATAGTTGACTGGAAGACGACGACCTAGACCTCTCACGAACTCATCGTGGCATCCTTCATGCTCCTTATCTTATGGTACCTGTCCTTGATCTGGGGAGAATGTGAGTACAGCAAGGGTGAGCTCACATACGTTCATCGCTCAACAAGTTGTGTGGAATAATGTGCATGAGCTCACTTACAGTAGGGCTCATATGAAGTGTAAGGCTTACCAAAGAAGATGGTTCAAGCTGAGCATTGCTTTTAAAGTTGGTCAAAGTTTTATTAGCAGTTACTAAGTATAAGTAGATACCAACCCAAATAAATAAGAGATCACAATTAATAATAACACCCACAATGTAATGCAAATGATAGATTAAGTTTAGTTCCATAAATTAATCATGCGAGAGTCCTGAGTCGCTCTTGACCGTGAGCACGGCTGATATACCAGTTTTACACTCTACAGAGGTTGCACCCTTTACCCACAAGTCGTGTTACCCATTTGCCAAGGGATTGCGACTTCCCATTCATCTCTGCCGAGGAGACGAGGCAGGGTAGCACTATGAGGCCTTTACAAAGTTCCACTAGCTTCAGAAAACCCGCTATGGTTTTTGAGAAGGCCAATATGGGAATCACTCGTCCGAAAAGCCATCGCAGCATGATCGACCTGAGAACCTCCCTATACCGCAGCTCCTCTACCGCCCTTGCCTCTTTCGGGTAAGATAGTTGAAAGGGAAATAGGCTTACACCTTTTCCTAATTGATTTTGGTGGTTGAATTGCCCAACACAAATTATTGGACTAACTAGTTTGCTCTAGAAAATATGTTCTACAGGTGCCAAAGGTTCACAAGAAACCAATACAAATCAAAAGAAAGGGTTCAAATAAAAAAAGCAAAGTTCAACCGAAGGCAGCCATGGTCTGGCGCACCGGACAGTGTCCGGTGCACCAGGGAATCTCACTCCAAACTTGCCAGTCTCAGGAATTCTGGAGGCCGCTCCGCTATAATTCACCGGACTGTCCGGTGTGCCAGCGGAGCAACGGCTACTTCAGCGCCAATGGTCGTCTGCAACCGCATTGAATGCGCTACAGTGCGCGCCAGAGTCAGAGCAGCGCCAGAAGGCGCACCGGACAGTGTACAGTGACTGTCCGGTGCACCACCAGACTGTCCGGTGGCCCAGAAGACAAAAGCTCCAACGGTCGAACCCTAACGGTCGGGTGACGTGGCTGGCGCACCGGACAGTGTCCGGTGGCGCACCGGACTGTCCGGTGCGCCCGTCGACAGCAGCCTCCACCAAACGGCTAGTTTGGTAGTTGGGGCTATAAATACCCCAACCACCCCACCATTCATAGCATCCAAGTTTTCCACCTTCCAACACATTACAAGAGCTATAGCATTCAATACAAGACACACCAAAGAGATCAAATCCTCTCCCAAGTCTCTAGTTCAATTCCAATCGATAGTGACTAGTGAGAGAGTGACTTGTGTTCATTTGAGCTCTTGCGCTTGGATTGCTTCTTTTCTTTCTCATTCTTTCTTGTGATCAAACACAATTATAACCGAGGCAAGAGACACCAATTGTGTGGTGGTCCTTGCGGGGACTTAGTGTCCCGTGTGATTGAGAAGAGAAGCTCACTCGGTCTAAGTGACCGTTTGAGAGAGGGAAAGGGTTGAAAGAGACCCGGTCTTTGTGACCACCTCAACGGGGAGTAGGTTTGCAAGAACCGAACCTCGGTAAAACAGATCACCGTGTCACACTCTTTATTTGCTTGTAATTTGTTTTCGCCCTCTCTCTCAGACTCGATTTTAATTCTAACGCTAACCCCGGCTTGTAGTTGTGCTTAAACTTTGTAAATTTCAGATTTGCCCTATTCACCCCCCCTCTAGGCGACTATCAATTGGTATCAGAGCCCGGTGCTTCAAAAGAGCCTAACCGCTCGAAGTGATGTCGGGAGATCATGCCAAGAAGGAGATGGGAACCGGCGACAAGCCCGTTACAAGCCACAGGAAGGCTCCATCGAGAGAGTCCCACAACAAGGGGAAGGATAAGGCATCCTCCTCACAAAAGTCGCATCGGAGCGGCGACAAGAAGAAGAAGATGAGGAAAGTGGTCTACTATGAGACCAACTCTTCATCGCCATCCACCTCTGGCTCCGACGCGCCGTCCATAACTTCTAAGCGCCATGAGCGTAAGAAGTTTAGTAAGATTCCCCTACGCTACCCTCATATTTCAAAGCGTACTCCTTTACTTTCCGTTCCATTAGGCAAACCACCGGTTTTTGACGGTGAAGATTATAATATGTGGAGTGACAAAATGAGGCATCATCTAACCTCACTCCACACTAGCATTTGGAATGTTGTTGAGTTTGGTGTACAGGTACCATCCGTAGGGGATGAAGACTATGATTCGGACAAAGTGGCCCAAATCCAACACTTCAACTCCCAAGCCACTACTATACTCCTCGCCTCTCTAAGTCGAGAGGAGTATAATAAGGTGCAAGGGTTGAAGAGCGCAAAGGAAATTTGGGACGTGCTCAAGACCGCGCACGAAGGAGACGAGGTGACCAAGATCACCAAGCGGGAGATGATCGAGGGGGAGCTCGGTCGCTTCATGCTTCACCAAGGAGAGGATCCGCAAGCCATGTACAACCGCTTGAAGACCTTGGTGAACCAAGTGCGCAACCTCGGGAGCACCAAATGGGATGACCATGAGATGGTCAAGGTTATTCTAAGATCCCTCATTTTTCTTAACCCTACGCAAGTTCAATTAATTCGAGGTGATCCTAGATACACGCTAATGTCTCCCGAGGAAGTCATAGGTAAATTTGTGAGCTTTGAGCTAATGATCAAAGGCTCAAAAAAATCATCGAGCAAGGCGCCTCGTCCACGCCCGAGGCACAACCCGTCGCATTCAAGGCAATGGAGGAGAAGAAGGAAGAGTCTACATCAAGTAGACTCCCCCATCGACGCCTCAAAGCTCGACAATGAGGAGATGGCTTTAATCATCAAAAGCTTTCGACAAATCCTCAAGCAAAGGAGGGTGAAGGACTACAAGCCCCGCTCCAAGAAGGTTTGCTACAAGTGTGGTAAGCCCGGTCACTTTATAGCAAAATGTCCTATTTCTAGTGACAGTGACAGGGGCGACGATAAGAAGGGGAGAAGAAAGGAGAAGAGATACTACAAGAAGAAGGGCGACGACGCCCATGTTTGCAGGGAATGGGACTCCGACGAGAGCTCCATTGACTCCTCCTCCGACGAGGACGCCGCAAACATCGCCGTCACCAAGGGACTTCTCTTCCCCAACGTCGGCCACAAGTGCCTCATGGCAAAAGACGGCAAAAAGAAGAAGGTTAAATCCAAATCCTCCACTAAATATGCAACCTCTAGTGATGAGAATAATTCTAGTGATGATGAGGACAATTTGCTTACTCTTTTTGCCGATCTTAACATGCAACAAAAGAAAAAATTGAACGAATTAATTAGTGCTATTCATGCGAAGGATGAACTCTTGGACACCCAAGAGGACTTCCTAATTAAGGAAAACAAGAAGCATGTTAAGGTTAAAAATGCTTATGCTCTAGAAGTAGAAAAATGTGAAAAATTATCTAGTGAGCTAAGCACTTGCCATGATTTGATTGCCAACCTTAGGAATGAGAATGCTAGATTAATTGCTAAGGTTGATTCAAATGTTTGTGATGATTCATATGCCAATCTTAGAAATGATCATGCTATTTCTATTTCTAAGATTGAAAAATTAAATGTCTCTCTTGCTAGCCTTAGAAATGAAAATGAAAAATTAATTGGTAAAGCTAATGAATTAAATGTTTGCAATGCTTCCATTTCTAATCTTAGAGATGAAAATGCCATATTACATGCTAAGATTGTTGAATTAAATTCTTGCAAACCATCTACATCTACCATTGAGCATGTTTCTATTTGCACTAGATGTAGAGATGTTGACATTGATGCTATTCATGATCACATGGCTTTAATTAAACAACAAAATGATCATATAGCAAAATTAGATGTTAAAATTGTCGAGCATGAGCTAGATAATGAAAAATTAAATTTGCTCGAAGTATGCTTTATGGTGGGAGACACCCTGGCATCAAGGATGGCATTGGCTTCCAAAAGGGAGACAATGTCAAACTTAATGCCCCTCCTAAAAGATTATCTAACTTTGTTAAGGGCAAGGCTCCCATGCCTCAGGATAACGAGGGTTACATTTTGTACCTTGCCGGTTATCCCGAGCATAAGATTAGGAGAATTCATTCTAGGAAGTCTCACTCTGGCCCTAATCATGCTTTTATGTATAAGAGTGAGACATCTAGTTCTAGGCAATCAACCCATGTTAAATTGCCTAAGAAGAAAACTCCTACTGCATCAAATGATCATAATGTTTTATTTAGAACTTTTGATGCTTCCTATGTGCTTACTAACAAATCCGGCAAAGTAGTTGCCAAATATGTTGGGAACAAACACAAGGGATCAAAGACTTGTGTTTGGGTTCCCAAAGTTCTTGTATCTAATGTCAAAGGACCCAAAACTGTTTGGGTACCTAAAATCAAGAACTAAATTTGTTTTGTAGGTTTATGCATCCGGGGGCTCAAGTTGGATCATCGATAGCGGGTGCACAAACCACATGACAGGGGAGAAAAAGATGTTCTCCTATGAGAAAAACCAAGATCCCCAACGAGCTATCACATTCAGGGATGGAAATCAAGGTTTGGTCAAAGGATTGGGTAAAATTGCTATATCACCTGACCATTCTATTTCAAATGTTTTTCTTGTAGATTCTTTAGATTACAACTTGCTTTCTGTTTCCCAATTATGTAAAATGGGTTACAACTGTCTTTTCACGGATACAGGTGTTACTGTCTTTAGAAGAAGTGATGATTCAGTAGCTTTTAAGGGAGTATTAGAGGGTCAGCTATACTTAGTTGATTTCAATAGAGCTGAACTCGATACTTGCTTAATTGCTAAGACTAACATGGGTTGGCTCTGGCATCGCCGATTAGCCCATGTTGGGATGAAGATTCTTCACAAGCTTCTAAAGGGAGAGCACATTTTGGGACTAACAAATGTGCATTTTGAGAAAGACAGGATCTGTAGCGCATGTCAAGCAGGGAAGCAAGTTGGTGTTCATCATCCACATAAGAACATCTTGACGACTGACAGGCCACTCGAGCTCCTCCACATGGACCTATTCGCCCCGATCGCTTACATAAGCATCGGCGGGAGTAAGTATTGTCTAGTTATTGTGGATGACTATTCTCGCTTTACTTGGGTATTCTTTTTACAGGAAAAATCTCAAACCCAAGAGACTTTAAGGGATTCTTGAGACGGGCTCAAAATGAGTTCGGCTTGAGGATCAAGAAAATTAGAAGCGATAATGGGACGGAGTTCAAGAACTCTCAAATAGAAGGCTTCCTTGAGGAGGAGGGCATCAAGCATGAGTTCTCTTCTCCATACACGCCACAACAAAATGGTGTAGTAGAGAGGAAGAATAGAACTCTATTGGACATGGCAAGAACCATGCTTGATGAGTACAAGACTTCGGATCGGTTTTGGGTCGAGGCGGTCAACACTGCTTGCTACGCCATCAACCGCTTGTATCTACACCGAATCCTCAAGAAGACATCTTACGAACTCCTCACCGGTAAAAAGCCAAATGTTTCATATTTTAGAGTCTTTGGTAGCAAATGTTTTATACTTGTTAAAAGAGGTAGAAAGTCCAAATTTGCTCCTAAGGCTGTAGAAGCCTTTTTACTAGGATATGATTCAAACACAAGGGCATATAGGGTCTTTAACAAGTCCATTGGACTAGTTGAAGTTTCTTGTGACATTGTGTTTGATGAGACTAACGGCTCTCAAGTAGAGCAAGTTGATCTTGATGAATTAGATGATGAAGAGGCTCCATGCGTCGCGCTAAGGAACATGTCCATTGGGGATGTGTGTCCTAAGGAATCCGAAGAGCCCATTCAAGCACAAGATCAACCTTCCTCCTCCATGCAAACATCTCCACCAACTTAAGATGAGGATGAGGCTCAAGATGATGAAGAAGAAGATCAAGAAGATGAGCCACCTCAAGACGACGACAATGATCAAGAGGGAGATGCAAATGATCAAGACAAGGAGGATGAGCAAGTTCCGAGGCCGCCTCACCCAAGAGTCCACCAAGCAATCCAACGAGATCACCCCGTGAACACCATCCTCGACGACATTCATAAGGGGGTAACCACTAGATCTTGTGTTGCACATTTTTGTGAGCATTACTCTTTTGTTTCCTCTATTGAGCCACACAGGGTAGAGGAAGCACTTCAAGATTTGGATTGGGTGATGGCGATGCAAGAGGAGCTCAACGACTTCACGAGGAATGAGGTATGGCACTTAGTTCCACGTCCTAACCAAAATGTTGTAGGAACCAAGTGGGTCTTCCGCAACAAACAAGACGAGCTTGGTGTGGTGACATGGAACAAATCCCGACTTATGGCCAAGGGATATTCACAAGTCAAAGGTTTGGATTTCGGTGAAACCTATGCACCCGTAGCTAGGCTTGAATCAATTCGCATTTTACTTGCCTATGCTACTTACCATGGCTTCAAGCTTTATCAAATGGACGTGAAAAGTGCCTTCCTCAATGGACCAATCAAGGAAGAGGTCTATGTTGAGCAACCTCCCGGCTTTGAAGACAGTAAGTATCCTAACCATGTTTATAGACTCTCTAAGGCGCTTTATGGGCTTAAGCAAGCCCCAAGAGCATGGTATGAATGCCTAAGATATTTTCTTATTGCTAATGGCTTCAAAGTCGGAAAAGCCGATCCTACACTCTTTACTAAAACACTTGCAAATGATTTGTTTGTATGCCAAATTTATGTTGATGATATCATATTTGGGTCTACTAACGAATCTACATGTGAAGAGTTTAGTAGGATCATGACGTAAAAATTCGAGATGTCTATGATGGTGGAGTTGAAGTATTTCTTAGGATTTCAAGTGAAGCAACTCCAAGAGGGCACCTTCATTAGCCAAACGAAGTACATTCAAGACATTCTAACCAAGTTTGGGATGAAGGACGCCAAGCCCATCAAGACACCCATGGGAACTAATGGGCATCTCGACCTCAACACAGGAGGTAAATCCGTCGATCAAAAGGTATACCGGTCGATGATAGGTTCTTTACTCTATTTATGTGCTTCACGACCAGATATTATGCTTTCCGTATGCATGTATGCAAGATTCCAAGCCGATATTAAGGAAGTTCACCTTAGGGCCATAAAACGAATCTTGAGATATTTAGTTTATACTCCTAAGTTTGGCCTTTGGTACCCTAGGGGATCCACATTTGATTTAATTGGTTATTCCGATGCCGATTGGGCAGGGTGCAAAATTAATAGAAAGAGCACATCGGGGACTTGCCAGTTCTTGGGAAGATCTCTGGTGTCTTGGGCTTCAAAGAAGCAAAATTCTGTGGCTCTTTCAACCGCCGAAGCCGAGTATATTGCCGCAGGCCATTGTTGCGCGCAATTGCTTTGGATGAGGCAAACCCTCAGGGACTATGGTTACAAATTAACCAAAGTTCCTCTTCTATGTGATAATGAGAGTGCAATCCGCATGGCGGATAATCCCGTTGAGCATAGCCGCACTAAACACATAGCCATTCGGTATCATTTTCTAAGGGATCACCAACAAAAGGGGGATATCGAGATTGCATATGTTGGCACCAAAGAACAATTAGCTGATATCTTTACCAAGCCATTGGATGAACAAACTTTTACCAAACTTAGGCATGAGCTAAATATTCTTGATTCTAGGAATTTTGAACGATACTTTGCACACATAGCTCATATATATACCTTTGATCATCTCTTTCATGTACTATGACTAATGTGTTATTTCAAGTCCATTTCATGCTAAAGTCATAGATTGAAAGGGAAAAGGAGTCTTTGGCGAAGACAAGGCTTCCACTCCACTCCATCGAATCATTCATCTTTCGCCGTCGCTCCGCACATCTCTCCAACTTTGGTATAATCTTCACTCATATTTTTGTGTATGCCAAAGGGGGAGAAAGTTTGAACAAGGGCTCTATTAACTCCGTTTTTGGCGATTCATGCCAAAGGGGGAGAGAGTATTAGCCCAAAGCAAAAGGACCGCACCACCACCAATTTCAAAAATGTAGTTTTTCAAATTTGAGTTAAGAAAAGAATTTTCATTTGGTATCTTATATTTGATATAATTTCAAATTGGTAGACCCTCTTCAAAATTAATATCTAAAACCCTCTTGAACACTAAGAGGAGGATTTCATTAAGGGGGAGTTTTGTTTAAGTCAAAGGAAAAAGCATTTGAAATAGGGGGAGAAAATTTCAAATCTTTGAAAATGCTTCTCAAAAAATCTTATTCATTTACCTTTGACTATTTGCAAAATGACTTTGAAAAGATTTTACAAAAGAATTTGCAAAAACAAAACTTGTGGTGCAAGCGTGGTCCAAAATGTTAAATATGAAAAGAAAGATATCCATGCATATCTAGTAGAAATAGTTATTGGTTAAATTCTAAGCAACCTTTGCACTTACATTATGCAAACTAGTTCAATTCTGCACTTCTATATTTGCTTTGGTTTGTGTTGGCATCAATCACCAAAAAGGGGGAGATTGAAAGGGAAATAGGCTTACACCTTTTCCTAATTGACTTTGGTGGTTGAATTGCCCAACACAAATTATTGGACTAACTAGTTTGCTCTAGAAAATATGTTCTACAGGTGCCAAAGGTTCACAACAAACCAATACAAATCAAAAGAAAGGGTTCAAATAAAAGGAGCAAAGTTCAACCGAAGGCAGCCCTGGTCTGGCGCACCGGACTGTCCGGTGTGCCACCGGACAGTGTCCGGTGCACCAAGGAATCCCACTCCAAACTTGCCAGTCTCGAGAATTCTGGAGGCCGCTCCGCTATAATTCACCGGACTGTCCGGTGTAACACCGGACTGTCCGGTGTGCCAGCGGAGCAACGACTACTTCAGCGCCAACGGTCGTCTGCAACCGCATTGAATGCGCTACAGTGCGCGCCAGAGTCAGAGCAGCGCCAGAAGGTGCACCGGACAGTGTACAGTGACTGTCCGGTGCACCACCGGGCTGTCCGGTGGCCCAAAAGATAGAAGCTCCAACGGTCGAACCCTAACGATCGGGTGACGTGGCTGGCGCACCGGACTGACCAGTGCGCCTGTCGACAGCAGCCTCCACCAAACGGCTAGTTTGGTAGTTGGGCTATAAATACCCCAACCACCCCACCATTCATAGCATCCAAGTTTTCCACCTTCCAACACATTACAAGAGCTATAACATTCAATACAAGACACACCAAAGAGATCAAATCCTCTCCCAAGTCTCTAGTTCAATTCCAATCGATAGTGACTAGTGAGAGAGTGACTTGTGTTCATTTGAGCTCTTGCGCTTGGATTGCTTCTTTTCTTTCTCATTCTTTCTTGTGATCAAACTCAATTGTAACCGAGGCAAGAGACACCAATTGTGTGGTGGTCCTTGCGGGGACTTAGTGTCCTGTGTGATTGAGAAGAGAAGCTCACTCGGTCTATGTGACAGAACCTTCCAAGTCATTAGGCCCACCTACAGTTGTCCTTGTTCAACAGACATCAGACAACCCTATAGATGTTCCTGAATCACTTGACAAGTTTGGTATCTTCTTTCTTACCTTTCCAGGAACGTTTCACCCGTCTTGCAGACATTACGAAACATCGGAGATAAAAGAAATGCGGAAGCGATTACATAAACTTACATTTATTTAGAAAGTAAGATCAAGTTACTTATTACAGACCAGAGTTATAAAACGAGTGCTGAGTAGTATTATTACAATACCAAGGGAGGCAAAAACTCCTCCCGATAAGTTCTTACATAAAAGTTTCTTATGGAGGACCAGGTCCTCCCGCAGCTTCACTCTTGTTTTTCTTCATTTGGAACCACCTTGGTACAAAAGCAACAAAAATTTGCTGCTTCCTCACCTAAAAACAACGAGGGAATAAACCCTGAGTATGGAATTACTCAGCAAGTCTTACCCGACTAAAGAAAAGACTCTCAAGGGTATGCTGGTTTTAAAGGAGTCAAGGTAAGGTATCTCAAGATCAAAGACTCTGTTTTGCAAAAATGCTTACTAAGAGTGGATCCTTAAAAATCCAATTTTATTTCCAGGTTAGGTAAACTTACCTGCATCTAGAGTTCTTTCTAACCTAGTTCAAACACTTATCCTGAACTAGCCAAGTTCTTAATTCATCCTTCATCTTTACTGGAGTTCTACGTATAGGGCAGTGACCAAGTCTTCATAACCGCGAAGGTACGACGATCCGAATCGATTATACTCAGCTGAGGATCTCTAATCACACGACATATGTAGCACTTAAACCTTGCATATGTCAACCCACCACCGGGGTTCTTAAGACCAGATCAGGTTCACGCAAACCGAGAGCACAGATACACCACCGTCTAGCCTCTTGCTACGGAGGGTACACGCTACTCTCGCCACCGCTCCACGCCCATTTCGTGTTATCTTATTCTGGCCTTAGTCTGCCCGAGGCAAGGCTTACCCATGACGAGGCATGTGACCAGTTAAAGGGTCCTCGGTCAGCAAGCCTACATCGAGACGGTCCTTAATCGACTCAGACGAAGACACTACACCGAGACTCTCTTCTCGTGCAAGTCACCCGCCCGGTCTTAGCTTAATCATTTAAACCCAAAAACTTGGTACCTGGCAGAGGTACATCTTTTCCGATGTTGAATCCATCACGGCCGTGATGGATTCACCATCAAGTTTTATTTTCAAAAACATCCCACCCACTTTGCCAAACATCTTTTGTAAAACAAAAACCTTTTGTTTTGCTAGAGCAATACTAAGCATAGCAAAAACCTTTTGTAAAACAGGGTATCAAGGAAGGTAATCAAGATCAAGGAAGATAATGCATGAATTGTTTAGCAACCAACTCCTATTACTTAATGCAACAAGCAAGTGAGAAAGATTTTAAAAACATCAAGGAAGGTGGCAAATGTACCGGGGCTTGCCTTCGTTAGTAGGTGAGTCAGGCTCAGGCCCACAGATGTCAAAGTAGAGACAAGTCCCTACCTGAGATTCCAAAGGTGGTGGTGCCTTCTCTTCAGTCACTTCGATCTCTTCTTCGTTTTCTAAACATAATCATGTATATAAGAATGAATGCCATGTAATGCTCATGAGAGTGCAAAGATAATAAGAATTTATTATCTAAGGTCTTGAATACAATTTTCCTTCACGGGACTCCGAGAACTTAGGGTTTCCGGAGTCAGTAAAGGAGTTCACAGGGCAGGGGGGTTTGGGTTCTAGTTATCAAACAAGGTCCAAATCAAACCAAATTCTACCCAAGGCTTCTAAATAATGTATAGAACTCATATAAAAAGTTTGGACATTTTTGGAATTACCATATGTTTTCTAAAAATCCAGAACTAATGCTTTAAACTACTTTAAATGCCTTAAAATTCCTTATTTAACCTAAAAATCATGAAACTATTTTTATTAAGTACTATGAAAAATAAGAAGTCTAGGAAAATTGGTTTGACAATTTTAGGATTTTCTATAATTTCCTACAATTTATTTGGCTCTGGGAGAAAAAGAAAAGGAAAAACCTAGTAACAGTACTGGGCCGGTTTCAAACCAGGCGGCCTAGGTCCAGGCGAAAACGTGCGCGCACCCGCGCTCGCGAAGGAGACTTTACGCAGAGGTCCTTAGGGTTTTGGCTAATCAGAACTGGATTCTATCACTATTACCCTGCGTCGCTGACAGGTTGCAGAAAAGCCCTCGGTCTTCTATTTCTTCGCGAGGGGAGGTCCCCGACGGCGTCGCGCGCAACCGAACTCCGGCGAGCTCCTGGACCGGCCGATTGGGGCAATGACTAGGGTCTCCGAGCGACTGACACGAAATTGGATCCATCCCAAACCTTTCCCCCAACCCAATTTCATCTATGGCCAAGTGGTTTGCTCTGGCCACGGTGACCGTGAGCATTACGGCTAGACCGTCATGTTCCCGGCGACCAGAGGGTTCCTAGCCTAATTGCGTAGGTCGGCAAGCATCGTAGACTTAAGAGGAAGCTTAAACGAGGGAGAGGGGAGGATGAACTGACCGGAATGGGGCTGGCGCGGTGAGGTTGGTTTCGGGGTGGCGGAAGCTTGATTTGGGGGAAAACCGAAATTCAAGCTCACTGGTGCACGATCGTTAGCGATTCTTGGTGGCTGGGTGGGTGATGATGTTGCGGAGCTAGCCGCGGGCTCAATTTATAGGAGGCTTCGACGGTGGCGCTTAATTTGGCCAGGCAGCGCTGGCGGCCGGAAACAAGGAAGGACCCAGGCGCAGTGGGTTCGTGTCCTCAGTCGTGTCGAGCTCACCGGCGATGATTTAACGGCTGTAAAGAGTCACGGCGACGCGATAGAGGGGTTCAGATATGTGGTGTAAGACCGAGCGACGGTGATCACCGATGTGCCTATCCGTTCCAGCCGCAAAGCAGAAGGGTGCGGCGGTGAGTCACCGGAGTGACCTCCAGCTCACCGGCGGCGAAGATCTTTCACCCCGCGATGCTATCCATCCACCCTGGGCATGAATCAGGACGTCAGCAGCACGAATCACGGCGGAGGGGGTCCTCGGCGGTGAGGATGGTCGCGCTGGCGGTCTGATCCACACCGGCTACTGTACCATCAGAATCCCATTTCATAGCATCTGACAGTCAACATTTAGGCTCGATTTTCTCCCAAACTCAAATGGCAACTCAACAAATTTTCTGCAGCAAACTTGTAGAGCTATAAACTAGCTACAAGTTTGTCATAGCTGTCATGGGCAAATTCTTGCTTGATCATAGTTGAATTCATGCTCAAAGTCTAAATGGTTGCACTATCTGTCTGAAAATTCAGACCTTAGTGACCTGACAGTCCAACTTTGGGCTTATTTATCTCCCAAATTTTCTTAACAACTATGCTCACAACCTTAAGCAAAGTTGTTCTCCTTTGTTTGGTCTACAACTTTGATGTGGTGCCCTAGGGTAAAAACCCTATAATTTGAAAGTTACAAAGCTCCCAAGTTGAACCCATTACTCAGAAATTCAGACTTAGGCTATATAGGACTTAAGAGGTGATTTTTGCAAATAGACCCAAAACTTAGGGTTTAACTTGCAAATTCACACATTTGTGACCCAAAGGACTTAATATGCCTTAATATTGTAGTTTTTACACTTTAATCCAAATGTGCACTGTTTTTGCACAAAGGCCCCTAGGGTTTGGACTTAGGGTTTTCCAGGGTTCCAATGGGGTTTTTGGTATCTCAGGGGTATAAATGGGATTCAAGTTCATTTTTGGGAATATTTTATGACTATTTACCTAAAGCTTTTAGGTTTTCTCAATTTGGTTAAGTTTTACCCCCTATAATCCCTATTTAGGGTTAAGTTCCCTATCTAGGGTTCTATTTGCAAAATGCTATAACAATACAACTTGTTTGAAATTTTTACCTAGTCAATGCACTCTAGGTGTGTCAAACATATGCAATGCCAATGTTTGTGATGCCATGCTCAAGTTTTAGTTGCAGTAACACCAGGGGTGTTACAGTCTAAGTGACCGTTTGAGAGAGGGAAAGGGTTGAAAGAGACCCGGTCTTTGTGACCACCTCAACGGGGAGTAGGTTTGCAAGAACCGAACCTCGGTAAAACAAATCACCGTGTCACACTCTTTATTTGCTTGTGATTTGTTTTCGCCCTCTCTCTCGGACTCGATTTTAATTCTAACGCTAACCCCGGCTTGTAGTTGTGCTTAAACTTTGTAAATTTCAGATTCACCCTATTCACCCCCCTCTAGGCGACTATCAATAGTCCTCCACTAGCTTTCCTAATTAGCAGCCAAAGGCGTCCCATTCCACCATTGTGGTAGCACGGTTATATCAAGTTAAGATCCATGTTCTAATTAGCACAATGATCTTGTCATAAACAATAATTAAAATAACATCATAATGGGAACATGATCATAATTCAAATGTGCATTAATCCCAAAACCAGGTAGAGCAATAGAAAGTCTATCCAATAATTCATTTGTCTGCAAGGGGCGGGGTAAACAAAACTAGGGAAACCTATTAGGTCCCATCAAATTAACCTGAGCTTGTCATTGTGATTACCAAGAATATTATTAGGTAAAGAAGAGTGATCAAGGGCACAACTTGCCTTATACTCGATATTCCAGGTACTTCACCAAGTAGGTCTTCGGGTTTCTCGTGACCTCAATGCTACTCAAATAGACAAGAAGTACATAAAAATAATAGTACACCAAACATGAGAACAAACAACGTAAGAATATTCTACGCGCTGCTACGAGATCGTAGGTTCGAGGATCACTAAAATCAGAGTTATGGTTAAAAAATTATGGTTTTCTCAAGCTTTAGATAATCAAATAATAAAACTATATTCTATGTTGTTCACTATAAATCATGTGAGAAAGATATTGAAGAAATAACTATTTCAACTTTAGTTTAAGTTGTAACTTGATTAAAAGTCTTGTTTTAGTCAAATTATAATTATAGGCAAATTTGGCTTTGATTAGGAAGGTTAATCTGCTAGACATAGATTAAATAAATTAGTAATCTATTTTTGAAAACATGTTGCCTGATAAATAATGTAGTTTCATATGTAGGAAATATTAATATGAGACTAACGCAACTGGAACAGGTCAAATCAGAGTTACAATGAGGAAGTTATGAAAGAAATAAGTTTTAGGCTAATTTTAATATGAAGAATAAGTTCTAGGGACCAATCTGTGATTGCCAAGGACCCCTGCGTGATACCAATTTTAATCCCGAGGACCATGATGTAATGTTCCTGCTCTATGCATGGGTCGCGGTCAGATTCATAAAAAGTATAGGGCTTCATTTGCAATTTGTGCGAGTCGAAGGGGTATCAATGAAATCTGGCACTTGGATTCATATCTGATGGACTTAGATATAACACGAAGGGGTATGTTACGAGGTGCGTTGGATCGGCAATCAACGGCCGAGATCACACGAAACCAAAACGGTGCTGACACCTCTAATCTCACGCGTTCAAGTCGGATCGGACAGTCACCATTCCCTTATGGCCAAACAACACGCGGGATCTAATCGGGTCCATCCATTTTCGATTTGATGGCCCCCACGTGTCTTCTCCCACGCGACCTAGAGCGCGGCGTGGCCTCCCCACCCATGGCGGGGCATCGCCGGTGTTCGGTCAGACACCGCCCCTATGCCCTATTTTCTAATTCGGCATGCTCTACACGATACTCAGGTGAATGTGATGCAGTTGGAGAGGTTCTCACCGGTAGTGAAGTGGGCAGTAACATCGGTCGTGGCGCAAGGCGGTTCTGGCATAGCCGAGGTGCTCTAGCGAGCAATTGGAGGTGACCCAGCTGACCTACTCGCCCCTAGAAGCCATGCCCAAGTTCCTAGCAATCTGGAGAAGCCCCCCATCCACCATCCGAGGTGCTAACTAGCGTACCGATGTTTTCCCCACGGTGGACCCGCTCTCTCTCTCTCTCACCTAACCTCCTGCGATGGTGGCTTCTTCTCTGCTTGTTGGGTCTGCTGGCTCTGCTCGATGTCTTGGACGAGAGGAGGTGGTCGGGTCTTATAGGTAGTCCTGCCAAGATCTCGGCCAGAACAAGGACCGACAGAGAGGAGCTCCACCGGATCCAGCAGCGACGTATCCCATCAACCAGAGTGAGAAGAAGCCCCTGACCCCGCGAGCCCACATGTCATAAATGCCAAAGAAAAGGTGAGTGAGTGGGCCGGCACAGTGATGAAGATGATGGGCCACAAGTGAGTTTTGGCCCGCGCAGGTAAAGCTTCTTCTTTTTCTGTTTTTTCTGTTTTTTGTCTTCTTTCAAATAAAATTCAAATTTGTTTTGGTTTTAAAACCTAAATTTAAATTCAAAATTCAAAGAACTAGCATGAAATGCAACAAAATTTTATATGAATTACCTTATTTGCCTATTTAGGCTAATATTTCCAATACGCATCACACACCTTATTATTTTGGATTTGTTAAAAATCAATCCAAATCGGTTATTAATTAATTATTCTAGATTTTATAATCATGTGGTTTATGGAGTGAATACTCCATTTTAGTAGATATATTGAAAGTCTTTCTTTCTATTTACTTTTAAGAGAAAATAGTTCCGAGAGAAAGAAAATCCTTATTTAAAGGTCATTTAGTATTACATCTGTTTGGAGAAGTTTTCACAATTTCCAGGAATAGAGATTTGAGGTGTTACAGGACGAATACGTAACTACTTTACCTTCTTGCATTAGCACACATCCCAAGCCGGTGTAAGAAGCATCATAATACACTGAGAACGGCTTGTGAACGTCAGGCAAAACTAAGACTAGCGCTGCACTCAACTTCTCTTTCAGCGCTTTAAAGGCCTCTTGCCACTTATGGGTCCACTTGAACTCAACTTTCTTTGCTAGCAGGGCTGTCATGTGTCTCGCAATCTTTGAAAACCCTTCAATGAAACGCCGGTAGTATCCGGCCATTCCAGTGAAACTTTTGATTCCACGAACATCCTTCGGTGCTTTCCAGTTCAGAATGTCTGATGCCTTTTTGGATCAATAGTTAAACCATCTCTGTTTATGATGTGACCCAAGAATAGGACTTCATGAATCCATAACTCATATTTACTCAGTTTGGCATATAACTGATGCTCTCGTAGCCTTTGCAACACCTTTCTCAAGTGATCTGCATGCTCTTACTCACTCTGAGAATATATGAGAATATCATCAATGAACACCACTACAAACTTGTCCAGATAATCCGTGAACACATTGTTCATCAGATACATGAAGAAAGCTGTCACATTGGTGAAACCAAACAGCATCACTCTAAACTCATACAATCCATACTTGGTGGTAAATGTTGTCTTTGGTACATCGGAAGGTCAGATTCTGAGCTGATGATAACCTAACCTCGGATCTATCTTTGAGAACACACTGACTCCTTTTAGTTGGTTGAACAGATCCTCTATTCTAGGCAGGGGGTACTTGTTATTGATGGTGACTTCATTCAGAGCTCTGTAGTCTATGCACATCTTGTTCGTACCATCCTTCTTCTATACAAACAACACTGGAGCAGCCCAAGGCGACGTGTTGGGTCTGATGTAGCCCTTCTCCAACAACTCGTCTAGCTGCATCTTGAGTTCCACCAACTCTAGTCCGATCACTCTGTAGGCTCTCTTAGAAATGGGGGCGGTGCCTAGGATAAGCTCTATGGCAAATTCAACTTCCTCTCAGAAATCGATACTGCCTCTTCACATCAGTGTTGACATCTTCTAGTGCATATCAAGACAACTGTAGGAATCGGTCTCGGTACTCGCTAACAGACATGGGCCCCCTACTTTAGTGCCAGGAACTCCTCCTTCTTCACTATCATCAAGCCCTCTGGAACATGATATCGGTGGAAATTTTCTCTGAATTCCTCCTAGGTAATAGCTTCAGGGTTGGCATGGATGGCGAGGTAGGACTCCCACTAGGACTATGTTGCTCCCCTTAGCAGTCGGGGACCATACAAAACCTTCTCTCTGTCATTGCATTGAGCGGTGTGTAACTTCTGCTCTACTATGTGTAGCCAGTATTCGGCGTCCATGGGGTCGACAGACTGGGAGAAGACAGGGGATAACCTCTCATGAACTCCGCACTCTTATCCTTGGGTATCTTAGGCATCTGCACCTACGGTTGAGGTTGCTGCTGCGCTTGTTGCATAGCTGCTAGAGTCTGCTCAATTGCTTGCACTGCTTGGGTCTGCATGAGAAACATCTGCTCTATTGTCATCAGGAGTGGCAGTGGAGGCAACTGATGGGGTGCCTCATCCTGTGGGGCAGGATGCTCCTGCTGAGTTCGCCTCCCTCCTCGGCGCCTGTTGTCAGACATCTACGAAATGCATTCACACATCAGAACTGATCTTGCAATCTTTCAGCATAAGAAAAGGCATATAGAGATCTTCACAACACTAAATGAATAAACATCTTCACTGATTCTCAACACAACCAAGCACAACTTCTTAAATAAAGAGGAAAGTAGAAGTAAAAGGTTGCCCAACGAAATAATAACTTTATTAACACTATAACTAAACCAAACTGTAGGGAACACCCACATTTTGGTGACAGTCATTATAAAAAACCAAATCCATCACAGGTTCACCATGACATAGCATAAAAACACGGGATAAGAAAACTATCATGTAACTAAGACTAACTAAGAGTAGGACACTTGTCTTAAGAACTTATTACAAACTCTAGCGCTAGCGGTATAATGATCTAAATATATTTTGGTTCTGCAGTTAGGCGTGCCATAAGTGTGGGACCCTGTGGCGGTGAGTAGTATGGGTGCTGAGTCCCAGTAGGGGTGGGAGAACCATACTCCTGATGATGGCGCTCCACGCGCTCAGTCCACAACTCTGCGATCTCAGCATAATCCCTACTCAACTTGTCAAGAGTGTGGTCCAGTTCGGTGTTGAGCATAGCGATTAGGTTGGCGGTGTTGTTCAACCTAGGATTGCCTTCACCAACATGTGAGACAATCACACTTCCAGTACTGCCAGTCGAGCGGCGGGGGTAATAGTTCAAGTTAAGACCGTTAGCCACCCCGCTGAACAACGAGCAATATTGTGAAAGTGCACGTCGTGCAACATCCTACATGGCTGCCTCGGCAGTGTCCCTCTCAGAGATAGAATAATGCTCTGAGCAGACCTCTGCATCCCGGAGGTTATCCTCTGGTCGGCGCACCAAGCAGGTAGCCTCCCAGCGGTCCGGGTACGTCCCATGATTATGATGGTAGACTACACAACGGTACTCGATTGACCAGGTGTGTCGGTCCATAGCCCAGCGCAACAAGGTTTCGAGTGCGTCGTGACAATGACATCCACGAGCGGTGTCACGAGTGATGGGCCGAGCGATCCATCCTTTTGGCTCCTGCTCCTCAGAAAGCGTCGTGCTGTGGCTCAAGCTTTCACTGTCGTCTTTGTCTCCGTTGGGATCTCCTCCATCACCTCCTCCTGTAGTCGGGACGCCCTAGGGTGGTGCAGGGGCGCCTTTAGCGAGGGTACAGGGGAGAGACGCCTCGTAGACTCCACCTCCTGCTTCGACGGGGATGAAAAACCCTACTGCTCCATCTCCTGTCGTCGAAGCTCTTGCTCCTCAAGCAAGCGGTGGTGGAGCCTCTCCAAGTGACTGGACTGACCGGTCACTGTACGGTGAAGCGGACGATCCATAAGACGAGAGGGCAGAAAAGAATCACTGATTTGCGTGTTGTGTGTCTATGGATAAGATTAGAGCTAATATGACCATCAAGTAAACCATAAACATATTAGGAAACAAAATAAAATAATATTTTTATCAAGGTATATTATATACAAAGTGAAGCATAGGGTTGGTCGAGACGACCGACTTTTGAAGTGACACCAGAGATCAAGGTGAGAATAAGGGTCCATAATCCTTAGAACGGCCATTCTACTCTAGGTTAGCGGTCCTACAGTCAGCAAAACTTTGATACCACTTATGTCACACCCGGTTTTAAAAGGTAAACTGAATTCAAACCATGTACATGCCAGAATCAGAAACTCACGTACACAGCGATTACATAATTGGACATTATCACATAATGCTCAAATAATAGCAGAAATAAGTATAACTTCATTACATCATGATGCACAAAACATCCACATAGTCATTAGCTTAAACATAAATCAAAGCGCTGAACAAAACATAGTAAGATAAGGCCTTCACAGGCAACCGACTAGGGTTTGCCGCTAGTCTAGATTAGAATTCCTTAGTCCTGAAACTCCTGAAAATCCTCTGCATTTCCTTAATCTTCTCCTGAGCAATGGTTGCAATAGGGACAACCTGGTGTTTGGTTTTTAAGCAAGGGTGAGTACAACTCAACGTACTCAGCAAATGTCCCGTTTGGCTGAAGTGGACTAGTTGTATGTGGGGTTAAACTCAAAGCAGTTGCTTTTAGTTGTTCATGTATTTATCATTAATTGAAGCCAAGTTTTATCATAAAACCCAAGTTGATATTCTCAAAAGAGAGCACTTCCTCCAAGAGAAAAGTACCAAACATCATAATTATAGCCATCATCGTTAAACCGTCAACATAAATGAATGTAGAGTATATCTAATCAAAAAGGATCCCAAGGCTGCTCTTAATAGTGAGCACGGCTGATATACCAATTTTGACACTTTGTAGAGGTTGCCCACTTTACCCACGAGTCGTGATCCCTCTCCAGCCTAGGTTTGCAAGACCCGATCTTCACTACCGAGGTGAATGGCCAGGGATTCACTACGTTGCCTTTACAAAGATTCTCTAGGTGTGTAGCTTTCCGTTAGGTTTCGCCAGTTGTACAAACACAGTACTCCTCCCTAAGGTGGGTGACTAACAAAACCAAATCGAATGAACCTCGGCACCCACCCTTAGCAGAGCAAGCACTATACCCCAGCCCCATTGATGGCACAACGGTGAAGCAAACTACACCCTAAGTTCCTCCAATTAATCAGCTAAGACGTCTCATTCCACCCTCATGGTTGTACTGTTATCCTAGGTGGTCTCTCAATGAATAGGTTCTTACGGAGAGGCACTCGGGAAACCGCCTGAACGCCCTAAAATGCCACAAGTTCATAATCATAATCATAATCATAATCATAATTAATCATAGTATCATAAAGTAATTATCATCATGTTCATTGATTAGGGTAAAGTACTAGCAAGTAGTTGATTATAATAACCCAACCCAAAAAGGTAATCAAGGACACGATAAACAGAAAGCTAGTCAATCCTTAGGTTAATCATAGTATGCAGGATAGTGAATTATAAAGTAAATAGGACATAATAGGTTAGAGGACACTTGCCTGCACCAAACTGTTGCTGCTCAGGGGCTTCTTCTGCAACTTGCTCGGCATCCGCGGATGGAACATTATCTAAGCGAGTGCGAACATACATTCAACATCCTTGGAACAGAAAAAAATAGTACACCATATAAAGGAAAACATGTACAATACAAAATAGCGCTCGCTTCTACGGTCCCCGAGAAAAAGAAACGCTGGGATCGAAGCTACGATTGAGAATTTATTGCGTCTACGTTATACAAATATGAAATAGAACATTTAATTCGACATACTCGTATTAATCAATATTTATTAACTGCACCTAGAGATATCGCCTAGTTTTAGTTAATTTGTTACACTAACAAGTAACAACTTTTAGTTAGATAAATAATTTAAATAACGTTAGCGACTATAAGCAAGGTGAAATAACAGCACGAGACGAAAAATGCAACGCGCGAAACAACACGGTAGCACATGCACGGTACGTGCAGAGCATGCGTACGGCACACGGGCCGACACTACACGTGAGAACTAATTAATAGATAGCATGATTAAACTAAACAATTATTTAATAAAGAATAATTCAGTTAAGATTAACCACTCTGATGTTAATTTATAAATGCATAAATTTTAAATCCTAAATTAGATTTAAAATAAAACATCCTTCTATTAACTTTCGTCAAACAAATATTTAAATAAATTAATAAAATATGCAACAACAGAGAATATTACTTATAACATTTAGACAATTTTAATATGAATCTAACGTAAATTGAATGGAGGAAAACGGATTTAAAACGCAAAAGTTATCGTGGTTTTAAAATGAAACTAAATTTTGTGCATAATTTTAAAATTCCCCTAGGGGGATTTCGCAAAAACACCATCTTCTTCCTCCCTTCTCCTTTCTCTCACCATGGAAGGGGAGAAGGGGTAGGGGGCGCGCGCGGGGGCTAAGCGGGCTAGGGGGGGAGGGGGGCGCCGCCGTGGCCCGCATAAGAGAGGGGAAAGGGGGTGCTGGGGAGTGGTGCCGTCGCAAGGGGAGAGAGAGGGAAGGGAGAGAGAGCTATGCGTGGGGGAGAGAAAAATGAAGAACACAACGGCAACAATGGTGGAGGCTCACTAGAGAAGACAAAGTTCGCTGGAGCCGAGGAGGAATCCGTCAATTCGGGACGAACCGTCGGTCGGATCGACAAATCCAAAGCATCGAGATGAAGCTCTTGACGAGACACACGCAGTGGTAGCCTTGGATTCCGCCAAAGACGCACGGATCAAAAGTAATCGCTCGCCGGAGTTGTCACCGGAGTTGGAACCGTCCCGAACTTCGGCGAGCAATTCTGGGAGTTTCGAATCTATACTAGGGATGGGGTTTCGAATTTCGAAAAGGACTCGATGAGAGGATTCCAGCCATATATATATATTGCTAGGGTTGGAAGATATTTTATTTTTCGTAATTATCCCATTTTAAAATTAAAAGTAATTTTAGAAAAAGGCTGAAATCGTTTTTAATATCCGAAAAATATCTCGAATGCTGCAAATATTCTAGGAAAATTCCTAGACATGATTTGGCACCCAATGAACTCAAAAAAATTTTTATAACTTTTGAAAAATGTTTTAAGTAACTCAAATAAATAGATTTTGAATTTCGGAAAATAGAAAAATATTCAAAAAAATATGAAATTTTACAGGATACTTCTACAAGATATATTAACATGATTCAAACACTTCTTGCACTTAGAAACACTATGCAACAATATGAATGCAATAATCATGACACCTCTAGGGCTCATGCCAATATAGAAGCAAAATAGCTCTCTACTGTTTTGATAAAGGGAAAAGAAAAGTGAATAAAGGAAAGGGTAACACCTGAATTTTGAGTACAGAGCAGAGAAATTTTTATAACCCAAAATTCAAGGTGTTATAGACCTATCCCCCTTAAAAGAATCTCGCCCCAAGATTCAAGGCTAGCTAGCAAAGAGTTCAGGATACTTGGTTTTCAGATCATCTTCACGTTCCCAGGTTGCTTCTTCTTCAGAGTGGTGACACCATCCAACTTTGCACATTCTGATGGTATTCCTCCGGGCTACGGGTGACTCTGTCTGCTGACTCCAGAATCTGTGTTGGTTTCTCCTCATATGTTAGGTCTTCTTGGACTTCCAGTCCTTCCACTAGCAACTGCTCCTCTGCCACTCGCAAGCACTTCTTCAGCTGAGACACATGGAAAACATCATGCATTGCTGACAGGTCTTCTAGTAAGCTGAGCTAATATGCCATTTCTCTACGTCTTGCCAGAATATGGTACGGTCCGATATATCGCGGTGCTAACTTGCCTTTGACCCTGAACCTTCTGACTCCTCTGACAGATGACACTTTCAGATAGACATGATCTCCCACTTAGAAACTCAATTCTCTTCTTCTTATGTCGGCATAATTGTGCTGCCTTGACTGCGCTATCTTCAGATTCTCCCAAACCATCTTGATGTTTTCTTCTGCTTCGAATAGAATGTCTAGGCCGAACACCTGCCTCTCTCCAGGTTGATCCCAGAGCAATGGAATTCTACAACTCCTCCCGTACAGTGCCTAAAACGATGACATCTTCAAACTGGCCTGATGGCTATTGTTATAAGAGAATTTCGCATAAGGCAACTTCTTATCCCACCCTGACTTATCTTGCAATGCATAAGCTCTCAGCATGTCTTCCAGAATCTAGTAAGTTCTTTCAGTCTGACCGTCGGTTTGAGGGTGATAAGCTGAACTGAAATTTAGATGCGTGCCCAAAGCTTCCTGTAGTTGCTACAAAAAATGAGAGGTAAACTGTGTTCCTCAATCTGACACTATCTTCTTTGGAACACCATGCAAACAAACAATCCGAGACATGTATAACTCAGCTAGCGTTGCTCCATTATATGTTGTCTTCACTAGTATAAAATGGGGCACCTTTGTCAAGCGGTCCACAATCACCCAAATGGAATCATAGCCAGCACCACAAGATCCACACAACGAATAAATCTATATGTCTATCTTGCCAACAGAAAATCACAATCACGGATCAAGCAAGAACACAAGACACAAGATTTTATCTCGAGGTTTGGCCACACCACAAAGGTGTCCTACTCCCCGTTGAGGAGCCCACAAAGGGCCGGTTCTTTTCCAACCCTAATCCTCCACAACCCGACCACCAAGGTCAAGGGAATCTTTTTTTCAAATCTGCAAACAAGAGCGGGGAATACAAACTTCTTGGGGTCATCCACAACTTTGGAGGCTCCCAAGCAACCTCAATCCATCTAGGAACTCTAGGGTTCCAAGAACAACAATATCACACAAGAGGTGTTTGCAACAAGCTCAAGAGATGAGAATGAGAAGGGAGAGGAAAACCAAATCCGAGGGCACAAGCACAAACCTCACACCAAAGGGGGTCCTTCAATCGATTTGATTTGGGAGCTGGATCGAGTGTGAGAGAGAGGGAGAGTGCTTTTGTCTCAAGTTAGGTGAGCAATAATTGTGGGAGCGACCAGGGTAAGTGAGGAGAGAGGTATGAGGGGGTATTTATAGAGTCTCCTCAAAAAGAGTCATTGGACTCAACTTTTCTATGGGAGGCGGTTCAACCGCCTGGTGGTAGGCTGACAAATAGTCTATGAGGCTAACAAACAGTCTACAATTCTGACTCGCAGACTAAAGGTCAGGCTGGGCAGATGACCTAGAGACCAGTTGAACTACCCCTAGGGCCAGTTCAGCTAGTTTTGACCAGAAAGTTTAGGAGAGAAAACCGAGGTTGAACTGACCTAGAGGCAAGTTCAATTGGTTTTGACTAGAGAGTTTCACAGTTGAAGTTAAGTTCAATCCCAGCTGAAAAAAGTCAACTCAGCTGAAGAAGTTGAACTCAGCTGAGAAAGCTCAACTCATGTCACACACGGGCTTTAAGGGACAAAGCCGGGTGCATCTCATACATGCGCCAAAGAAGACAACATATATAATAACAGAGTGTATAGAGATAAATGTCACAATATAATTAGAGTACTTATTACATAGTGGAAGTCTTACAAAATAAAAGATAAATATAAAAGGATCTAAAATTCATCCTTGGCGCCAGAAAGTCGACTGGGAGATGTCACCTAGATCGAATCGAACTCCTCGATGTGTGGCTACTCTTGAACCACTTGTTCTTCTCCTGTGGGGGGGTGTGAGATAGCAAGGGTGAGCTCACACATGTTCATCGCTCAACAAGTTGTGGGGAATAATGTGTATGAACTCACCAAAGGTGGGAGCTCATGAAGTGTAAGGCTTATCAAAGAGAATGGTTAAAGCTGAGCATTGCTTTTAGAGTTGGTCAAAATTTTATTAGCAATTACTAGGTGTAAGTAAATACCAAACCATAATAAAAATAATAGAACAAAATTAATAACAAATCCCATGCAATGCATATGACAGATTGAGTTTAAGTTCCATAAATTAATCATGCGAGAGTCTTGAGCTGCTCTTGACCGTGAGCTCGGCAAGTATACCACTTTTACACTCCGCAGAGGTTGTACCCTTTACCCACAAGTCGTGTTTCCCATGTTGCCAGGGTTTGCAAGGCCCTTAGACACTACCGAGGTGAATAACTAGGGATCCACTACGAGGCCTTTACAAAGTTCCACTAGCTTCCTAAAACCCGCTATAGTTTATGGGAAGAGCACTTGCAAGAATCCCCCGTCTGACCGCCATCACAGCAAAATCAACCCGAGAACCTCCTTGCATGCAACTCTCCTACTGCCCTTGCCCCTTTCGGGTAAGGTAGTCTTCCACTAGCTTTCCTAATTAGTTAGCCAAGGGGTCCCATTCCTCCCTTGTGGTGGCACATGTTTCTCAAGTTAAGCTCCATGTTCCAATTAACAATAATATAATGATCTTGACATGAACATAAGTACAATAACAGAATAATTAGAACATGGATATAATGAAATATTAACCCAAAACCATATAAAGCAATAGCAAAAACTACCCATGTGATTCAGGGGAAAACAAGGTAAAAATGATAAACAGACTAGGGCGACCTATTGGGTCCCATCAAAATTAAACCTATGCATTGAATAGTGATAATAAAGAATATTATTGGGTAACAACAGTGGATCAAGGGCACAACTTGCCTGGCACTTGAGATTCCAATTACCAGGGTGATTCTTCAGATCCTTGTGACCTCACTACTAGTCGTAGCAATGCAAACAAACATGGTATATATAAAATTAGCATCACACCAAACATAAGTACAAACTGAATAATAATGATCTATGCGAAGCTACGAGATCGCGGGATCGAGAACTACTAAGATCGGAGTTACGATTAAGGAGTTGTGATTCTATAGAAGATCTATGTGATTAAAATATTAAAGTATATTATAAATTGGTTAGTATAAATCATATGAGAGGTTATTCTATAAATGCTTATCTCAGCTTTAATCTAAGTTATAAATTTACAATAAATTATATTTTGGTGGATAATGATGAGCACATTAACAAGACTAACCAATATAAGTTAATTAAATATCTAATCATAAAATAATGAGACATGGTATAATAAATGTTTTTATTGCATTGTAAATATTTGTACGAGACTAACGCAACTTGAATGGATTAAATCGGAGCTATAGATTTTAAGTTATGAATTTCTAGAGATTCTATGTGTTTTGTACAAGATTAAATAAGATATAAATTTTATTGTGACTTTCATGTCAAAACAGTGGTACTAAATGATAAACAACAATTTTATAAAATTATAGAATTTGGAATCGACTATTTTGGAGCTAAAATGAATTTAATATGAATTATATAAGTTCTTTGGAATTATTTTTGTATTTAAAATTCAATTTCTCTAACTATTTATCTAATTAATCGATTCACTGGACTGGGCACACGATTTTAGAGAAAAGCAAGGGTCTCTACGAAACAATCCCGAGACTCAGTGAACAGAATCCGAGGACGGCGGGTTGATTGCTGGGTTCTACGGGGGCTCTTTTACAAAATCAAACGGCGAAGGGGTACTGTCAGTACCCTCATTCAGGGATACCTTCTGCTACTGCATAAAGGCGCCGCACCCGTGAAACGCCTCAAGACCACGTGGAGAATGGCGCCCAATGGGCAGGTCCAAGAGCGCCGCGTGGCAAGGAAAGGGAGTACATCCCGGTGTTCATCGCTAGGTCTAGACCCCCGCAGAAGGACACCGGACCCCTATACATACAAGTCCAGGGCCCCAAGAAGGTATGCCGGATCCCCTGGAAGGCCCCAGCGTTGGCAAGGTCCCGGGACGAGGAGGACCCCGGCGTAGGTAGGGGTCCGGTGCTGGCACGTGTCCAGACCTTGTCCTGCACTGCCCACTGCTGCCGCGTGGCTTGTGGCCCGACACATAAACGAACGGGCCAAGCCTGGCATAAAGCCCACCAAGCCGAGCGCCCTCTGTATTTATTGCTGAAAGGACGCGCCGCCTGCCACCACGCCAGCAGGCGACGTGCCCTCCCAGCATTTAATGTGTCCTGTCCAATCCGATGGCAGGCGGCGTCAGGGTCATCCAGCAGGCGGCGCGTCTGACTGGTCTGTTGGCAAACAGTGCGCCCGTGCCGAGCGGTGCACCATACTCATCATCCCTTCTACAAGAAGCCTCCCCTGCACGCCGAGGATATGAAGACCTTGGGTGTCAGAGCGCTAGAAGATCGCCTCAGCAGCACACGTTCGTGGCTCCAAGTACAATATTCGTTATATCCCTGGGCCCACATGTCAGGGTTCAGTACCTTTGTGCATGCCCCCCTTCGGTTATAAAAGGGGAGGCATGCGGCGTTACAAGACAGACCCAATCATAGGCAGACACTCACAAGTTCATACAAGCTCCTGAAGCAATACATAACACAGTGGAGTAGGGTATTACGCTTCGGTGGCCCGAACCACTCTAAATCCTTGCGTGCTCCCGTGTGTTGATCCACCAGTCTCATAACAAGCAAAACGCTTAGGCCCCTCCTCCTTTTAGGATTTAGGGCAGGTGCAATCCGCCACCCGACTGGGGAGATTTCCTCTCCGACATTTGGTGCGCCAGGTAGGGGACCAGGCTTCAAGTTTTTGCTTGTTTTCTTGCTCAGCATGATGGTGCAAATCATCGAGCACCGCGCCGGGACTTCGAAGGATTTCGCTATGGAGCAAGAGGTTGCATCCTCTGCGCCACAAGTACCCGATCGCCCCGACTCTGGGACTGCTGCCGTACACGTCGTACAGCAACACACGCCAGCGCAGGCGTCCCGGACTCCGTCGAGGGCAGCGCCTACGGCGTTGTCTGCAACCAGGGAGTTGCTACTCCACCCCCTAGCTCCACGGCCTCGCCAGGGGCCATGAAACAGTGGCGTGATGACGTCGACCGGCTATTCGGCATGGCGCATTCCACTTCGACCAGGTCTAGGCCTCGGTCATCCCGACGCCAGCGTGAGGCGACAGTGTCTGTACGCTCGCCCTCCGTAAGGGGAGCACAGACCAACGATCTTCAGGCAGAGCTCAACCGTAGGCGTACGGGAGAGGACGCCCGAATCTCTTTGGAAAGGGCGCGGGAGCGCCGGCAAAACATCGAGGGTCGAAACCTCGACCGAGATTTCGCTGCGGAAGCACCACAGACACTAATGGGCGCCCGGTCCCAAACGGGTGTCCCCTTGGCCGGCGTGGGCTGCGCCGCCCTCGCAGGCCATCTACGCGTGGCGTCATGGCCGCCCAAGTTCCGGCCGCACCTGCCGGAAAAATACGATGGAACATCAAACCCGTCGGAGTTCCTGCAGGTGTACGTCATCGTCATCACGGCAGCAGGTGGAAACACCGCGGTGATGGCGACTTATTTTCATGTCGCCCTGTCTGGGCCTGCCCGGACTTGGCTCATGAACCTCGCCCCAGGGTCAATCTACACCTAGGAAGAGCTCTGTGCACGGTTCGTTGCGAACTTCGCCAGCGCTTACCAGCAGCATGGCATGGAGGCCCACCTACACGCAGTGAGGCAGGAGCCTGGAGAGACCCTCCAGACGTTTATCTCCTGCTTCACCAAGGTACGAGGTACTATTCCTCATATTTTCGATGCCTCCATCATCACAGCCTTCTGTCAGGGGGTACGTGATAAGAAAATGTTGGAGAAGCTGGCCACACATGATGTGGAGACTGTCCCCCACGCTCTTCGCTCTGGCTGACAAGTGCGCCAGAGCCGCCGAGGGCCGTGCATGGCACTCGGCCCCACAAACCGGAGTTACCCAGACAGGTGGCTCGGGCGCCGCCCCCCGGGACGGCAAAAAGAAAAAGAAGGGCCACGACTACAAAAGGCCACAGTCAACCGTGCTGGTCGTTGCAGCTGCGACTGGGGGCCGGGGCGACCGCAACAAGCGCCCACGGCCACAAAGGGGTAGCAGCGGCTCGTGCCCTGTACACCCCAACGGTCGCCACAGTGCCACGGAGTGTCGTGAGATCATTGGTCTCGCAAAGCGCGTCAGCGAGCGGCGTGAGCAGTCTTCCAAGGATGGCTCCCCGCCTCGTCGCCGTTCTAGCAAGGAAAAGGTCGACGGCGACGAGGTAGCCGCGGCTGAGCGAGACCTCGGGTATCAGTCGCCCGAGGGGGACCTAAAGGACATCTTCATTAGGGACTCCCACTCCGATGGCGGCGACTAGACGGACCACCAGCGGGATCCCATGTCCCTCGGCCTACGGAGCTGAAGCCCGCCTTCCTCCGGAAACCCATCTGGACTCCCCACGGGTCTAGATTTCTGACAGGTTCATCTAGGAATGACCACAACCAAAGGCGAGGCCTCCTTCGTCAAACGCAGATGGGGACCCAGGGTTGGGACCCAATCTTACGGAAGTACCAGACCAAATTAGGGCTCCGTAACACTCCCCCAGCTGGGAAGGACCCTTCATGGTAATGGGAATCCCCCGACCCGAGGGCAACTATCTAGCTACGACTGAAGGAGTGCCTCCCCCAGTGCCGGAATATCTCTGTAAGTTTTATCTATAGAGCAAGTCTGAGGGGTCGAAGTTTTTTCCTTTTTGTAACTAGGTAGCGCATACGTGTACGCCAACCCGGTGGGGACTGTCCCCATAAACTCGGCCTGTTGGTCCACACCCATGCATGATAAGTTATAAAAGAAAACTACCCTCTCAGATGTACCTCTATGATAGTATTATCCTACTGCCCCAAGGTCTTCTCCTGCAGTTTCCAGATTATATTTTAGCTAACTCACCCGACCAGTTCCCATCCTATCAGGCATGATGACATCTGAATTGAATAGCCAGGCTTGCGGCTTAGGACCTCTATGCGAAAGCAGGAGGGCTCGATAGCCTGGGGGCCAGCCCTGAAGAACGGGAGCCCGTTCCATGGAGTGGTCCGGAGCCTGTGTGGCCGGTTAGCCTGGTTCCGTACCCGAAACACTGCACACTCCACCACTCCGTGACGGGTACTCTAGTACTTAGAGCTATAAGTCCTATGGGTCCGCAACCTGCGGTCCGGAACTAGGAAAAAGATACTTGCCTCCTGGGGTGGTCCGGAGCCGTGTAGCCGCTCAGCCTGGTCCCGTACAATGGGCCTGCACACTCCACCACCCTGCGGCAGGTGTCCTAGTATCTAGAACCACCATCCAGGGGGTCCGGACGCGCAACTTGGCTCCCTCGGGCTAGACCCTGCAAGTCCCGAGCATGTGTCAAAGGATGGCTAATGTCAGATGGCACGTCCTATGGGTGTATCGCTAACGCTCTTTAAAACTAAAGCTGTGTACAGATCTAGGTCTCGGCGAGGCTGCCTCCCGAAGGCCGTTGACAATCCTTTCATATACGCTGGAGCCCAACCTCGATACATCGAGCCTGCACCCCAGGCAAGGGGCCAGGTACCAAGGGAAGTCAACAACAGGAATGGGCGATGCATAGATAAGTGTTAAACACTCCTTTATAAATAATACTCAGAAGTACCTTACAAAAACAGGAAAAAGCCTAGGACCGGTTCTAAAGAACAGATGCCCGTTCCATGGGGTGATCCGGAGCCTGTGTGGCCAGTTAGCCTGGTTTCGTACCCAAAATCCTACACACTCCATCACTCCATGACGGGTGCCCTAGTATTTGGAACTATAAGTCCTGTGCGTCCGACAGCTTGGGGTCTAGAACTAGAGAAGCGATGCTTGTCTCCTAGGGTAGTCTGGAGCCGGGTAGCCGCTCAGCCTTGTCCCGTACCTTGGGCCTGCACACTCCACCACCCTGCGGCAGGTGTCCTAGTACCTAGAACCACCATCCAGGGGGTCCGGACGCACAACTTGGCTTCCTAGACTAAGATCCTGTATACATATGTTATTACATTTTGCTTCCGAGCAAGCATATGTTATTTCATTCCCTTACAAGTGGGACCCTAGCTCCGTTTCTGCAGGAATGAACTACGCTGCACCACCAGGAGTCACGCTGGAAGTTGGCTCCGAGCAACCTCTGCATCGACGGATCGCCGACGACAGCGACCACCTTTGCACCAGCAGCGACAACGACCTCCGCTCCGTGCGGCTTGCCAGCAACAGCGACCACCTCTGGGTGAGCGCCACTGCGAGAAGGTCCTCGCCCCCGTCCTCCTACGGGGGGCGACAACGAGGCCATTAAAGCCAAAAAGTCGGGGACTCAGCGGCAGATGGCTCTGATGCCCTCGCCAGTGGAGGCAACCACCTCTACAAGGGGTAGCCTCACCAACAGCAGCGACCACCTCTGTACCAGTCGGCGGCGGCTACCGTAGCACGCACGAAGGGGTCCTCACTCCCGTCTGACCAACAGGAGTGAGGACAAGACCATCCAAGAATGCCGCTGCCACCACCGCGGCGTATGACGTCTTATGCGATCCCCCCAGTATGGCCGATGGGCAGGAGAAGGGGTGGATGTGCCGGACCCGCGCACGGCGCGACCGTCGCCCGTGCGGTGGACGGACAGCCACGCCCCGACCAAAGCGGTAGGAGGCAGCGTCGAGGGCGGCACCGAAGCTGTCCAGCCCAAAGGGCCGGACACGCTGCAGCTGATGGCCTGCAGCCAGCTGGCCCCGCGTAGCCGAGGTTCGCCTCCTCCGCAAGGCTGGTGAACACCCTTCTCCCCCGAATGCTGGAGGAAGAAGTGGGTCACTAGCCCATGCAAAGGGCAGGGCCTCGACTTGGCTCGCCCCCCGCTCCATTGAAGCTGAGGCTGGGGGGGGAAGCCATAGCCCGACTTGCTTCTCCCCACCGCGAGGTTGGTGGTCATCCTTCTGGATGGCCACTGGCGGGGGACTGCAGCCGGGCTGCATGATGAAAATCCTTGAAGCCGAGTGATGACGGAAGAGCACCGACCCCCATGGGGTTGTGCTCCTCTAACAACAGCAAAAGGAAGACAAGATCGGCAACCCAACTGCGAGAGCAAGCTCTCCGGCGATGGGAACACCGGAGGGGATGGCTCTGACGCGTTCCCCTCCAGTTAACATCGGCACGCCCCATCCAGAGGCCCAAAAGGCAGGAGGGCGCGAAGGATGCAAGAGGAGCAAGGCATGACTTCTACCGGGGGGTCGATCCCTTTTTAAAGGGAGATGTCCCCCTCTTGCGCCCCGGAGCGCCACGGGCAAAGTCTCCCGGTGTGCACCAAAGATTCCGCCCTATGACATGGGGGCCAGACCCCGCGTGTCGTATAGGCCGGCCCGAGGAGTGAGGAAGGCAAACCACCACACAGGGGGCGTGCAACCGCCCCGGGGATATGCGCCCCTTCACTTTCAAAACAACCAGCGGTCGGGAAGACGAACCGCCGCACAAGGAGCGTGCAATCGCCCCGCGGTTAGGCGCCCCCTCATTTTTCGCTAAAACCAGCAGTCAAGAAGGCGAACCGTCACGCGGGAAGCGAGTAGGCGCCCCACGGTTGTGCGCTCCCTCAGCTTCGCTACAATCAACGGTCCAACTTGCGGATCCAGGCCCACACGTCATGCAGCCGACACGATCGGCTACTAGGTGCGGAAGAACTGCACCGCCGCTTGCGCCAATGACGCGCCCCCTCGGGGCCGTCGCAGAAGACTGAAAAAGTTAAGCTTTCAGGGCCGATGCAGCGACTCGAGGCACCCCACGCATGGCCCAGCGGTGACGAAGGTCACGGGTAGGTCAGCCGTGGGAACGGGCGTGACAGTCGGCATAGCCATAGGCGGGCCGGCGGTAATTGCGCCAATAGGCCCGCAAGAGTAGTAGGCAGATCGCCAATCAGACTCTGGCCCCACCTGCAGGCTCGCCTCCCCCCTGAGGCGAGCCCGGGGGCCACTGTCAGTACCCTCAATCAGGGGTACCTTCTGCTACTGCATAAAGGCGCCGCACCCGTGCAACGCCTCAAGACCACGTGGAGAATGGTGCCCAATGGGCAGGTCCAAGAGCGTCGTGTGGCAAGGAAAGGGAGTACATCCCGGTGTTCATCGCTAGGTCCAGACCCCGCAGAAGGACACTGGACCCCTATACATACAAGTCGAGGGCCCCAAGAAGGTATGCCGGATCCCCTGGAAGGCCCCGGTGTTGGCAAGGTCCCGGGATGAGGAGGACCCCGGCGTAGGTAGGGGTCCGGTGCTGGCACGTGTCCAGACCTTGTCCTGCACTGCCCATTGCTACCGCGTGGCTTGTGGCCCGACACATAAACGAACGGGCCAAGCCTGGCATAAAGCCCACCAAGCCGAGCGGCCTCTACATTTATTGCTGAAAGGACGCGCCGCCTGCCTCCACGCCAGCAGGCGACGCGCCCTCCTAGCATTTAATGTGTCCTGTCCAATCCAATGGTAGGCGGCGTCAGGGTCATCTAGCAGGCGGCGCGTCTGACTGGTCTGTTGGCAAACAGTGTGCCCGTGCTGAGCGGTGCACCGTACTCATCATCCCTTCTACAAGAAGCCTCCCCTGCACGCCGAGGATATGAAGATCTCGGGTGTCAGAGCACTAGAAGATCGCCTCAGCAGCACACGTTCGTGGCTCGAAGTACAATATTCATTATATCCCTGGGCCCACATGTCGGGGTTCAGTACCTTTGTGCATGCCCCCCTTCGGCTATAAAAGGGGAGGCATGCGGCGTTACATGACAGACCCAATCTTAGGCAGACACTCACAAGTTCATACAAGCTCCTGATGCAATACACCACACAGTGGAGTAGGGTATTACGCTCCGGTGGCCCGAACCACTCTAAACCCTTGCGTGCTCCCGTGTGTTGATCCACCAGTCTTGTAACAAGCAAAACGCTTAGGCCCCTCCTCTTTTTAGGATTTAGGGCAGGTGCAATCCGCCACCCGGCCGGGGAGATTTCCTCTCCGACAGGTACTGTGAAGTTTGGGTCGTCCAATCCAATTTGAACGGCCTAGATTAGGTCGACCCTGATTAAAATCCCGCACACTCATCACCGTCGGATTCAAGATCCAAGGCTCAGCCCCACACACGCACAACTTGTGCCCGAGCCATTGGATCGAATCGCGACGGCTACGATCTAATATACCGAAACGATACACTGGTTTTGATCCTGACCCTTCGTTTAGCATCCGATGGCCCATAGCTATTTCCCCTAGATCCAACCCTTAGCCGTCAATCGCTCATCTAACGGCCAGGACACCGTCTTCCTCTCTGCGCATGCGACAAGGCTGAGTCAACAGGTTCGCACGGCGGCGCTTTCTCGACGAGCAGCAGTCCGAGGCCCTGGTGCCAAGGTTCGAGATTTGAATGGTCCTACGCCAAGAGGAGGAAAATGCAAACTTAGGAAAGAACTTTTACCGTGATACGAAGCGCAGTCGCACTATCCACAACGAGGGGCGGCTCCACCGCGAGTTAGTGATTCCGGTGACAGATCTAGGGGTCCCTGGTCGAAAATCCCGCCCAATGAGGTCGCCAACGTCTTCCCCGCGGCCCGGTGCAACACTTAAGCCCACTAGTTTGAGCTTCGAGCCACGGCGAGGGTGAAATCTCGACGGTGGCGGAATCCCAGCGAGAAATTCACCGAGCTATGCCATCGCATCCGTCGTTCTGGTGGTAGCAGAAGGTTCGCGATGACCCATCAATGTTCGGCTACCTAACCTAACTCAACTTCTTTGTATGAATCCCTCACCTCTCCTGTACTTCGCTGGCAATGGCGGCTGTGACATTCCTCACACGCTTGAGCGCACGACGGCTTATATCGCAAGCACCCGATGAGTATGGCCTCGGGGCGCCCTAGCTCGGGATTTATACCCCCATGACCCAGGTCCAACAGAAACCGAGCGGAGAAGGTCAACCCTTGGGTAAGGCACGCCAATTCTGCAAGGTTCACATGACGGGTTCGGCGAAGGGAGGTTGAAAGATGTCTGACAGTGTGACCCCACATGGCAGAGAAACGAGAGGAGGCGTGCGTGTGAGTGAGGCGGACAAGCAGGGCCCACCAGTCAATGGTGTCCAAGCGTGGGTGCAAGGGTTGGGCCAACGTGGTTGTGGAGCAAAGGAGAAGTGGGCCAAAAGTGGTGCGGCTGGCCCAATTAGGTTAGGTTTGCTTTCTTATTTTCTTATTTTATTTTTCCTATTCTATTTCCAATTGAATTCACTTTTGAATCTGAATTTGAATTTTTCTATTCAAACCAAAATACACAATCAAAATCCAGCATGATGCAACATTCATTATATATATTTTTATTCATTCATTTATTATCCTACATAAACAATTGCTTTTGAATATGTAGCACACATGCAATTATTTTAAGAGAAATAGTTTATATTGTATGATCTCAAAAATAATGTTCTCACATTAATATTTATAAACTTCAATAAAGGCTAATTCATATAAGAATCTTTTTATTGAATTTTTGTTATAGAACTTTTATTTAAGGAGGTGTGACTTCAAATGTTATGGGAATTCCAAGGAAGAAGGAAAGAAAACAAAAAAATCTAATTCAAGTTCTTTGAAATTTTTTTACTATATTCTCAAAATGAGATTTAGGGAGTTACAAATCCTACCCCCCTTAACAGAAATCTCATCCTCGAGATTTGTAAGGAAAGGGATACAGAAGGATTGGTTTGTAATTTAGCTTTTAATCTATGATTGGTTCAAAAATCAAGAGTCTTTTTTTATATATTCAATAGTGGGTGATTAGGAGAATAGGTATCCAGCTATGATTGGTTCAAAAATCAAGAGTCTTTTTTATAAGAATATGGTTTAGTTAATACTTGTAACATAACTTCTTTTAGATTAGATCATGTCAGATTAGGTAGGGTCTAGTTTAGAGTGGATATAACTAGATTAGACTAGTTTGATTTAGATAGATCTACCAGGGTAGAATATATATTATTAGAATATGTTAGATAGATCTACCAGGTGTAGGTAAGTCAGAATCTCTATCGGTTAAAACAGAGCCACAGAGGGGTTGTGCAACTATCGGGTGGTTAAGGTTGTTGCATATGGCGTTGTTGTATGTGGTCTAGTCTAAATTGGAATCTTAGTCCAGCTTGGATTAAAATATATTTATAAGAGTAAGATCCAATCTTATTTTACCAGTATTATCTAACATGTTTGTCCATTAGGTTAGATCTGATCAAATTAGATGGGATCAGAATTAAATTGGTGTAATCAGATAAGATCTACTTGATTTATTTTGGAACAGATCATGTTTGTTACACTATTATGAGATAAGAAAAGTGGCGGGGATAAGTATGCTTATTAGGACAAGGTAAGTCTCTAAGAATAAGTTAGAATCTTTTGAGATTAGCTAGATCTATTAGGGTAAGATAGAATCTTTTTGAGATAAGATGGATCTATTAAGATAAGAGAGAGTCTTTTAAGATAAGAGGGATCTATATAAAATAGATACACTTTAATGGAAGATAATCTAATTCGTTTAGTTATCTCATGAATTTTTATTTATTTATATCTATGCCTATACGTATATATAGATGTAATTGTGGATATTACTGCACGACTCATCACACTCAATCAAAGATCCAAATCAGACAAGTATCATAAGAACAAACACTCAAGCGTATAGATACCTATAAAAATAGTTTTGTTTTTGTCCCTAAGATTAGGTCTCTTATTCCTAAAGGTCACTTTAGACACAGGATTTCAAGGTGTGAAATCCACATTTGTCTTTAGAAGGAAAGGTACGAATAATCAGAGTCAAGCAGAAATAGATGAGAAAAGATTAAGATAAGTTTAGAAAAGAATCAGAGTAAGATAAGTAGATAATGGTTGTCCAGCTATATCTAGGCTTCGTCCTACACTCAACATTTCTCTGATACCACTTCTGTCACACCCGGGCTTTAAGGGACAAAGCCGGGTGCATCTCATACATATGCCAAAGAAGACAACATATATAATAACAGAGTGTATAGAGATAAATATCACAATATAATCATAGTACTTATTACATAGCGGAAGTCTTACAAAATAAAAGATAAATATAAAAGGATCTAAAATCCATCCTTGGCGCCAGAAAGTCGACTAGGAGACGCCACCTAGATGGAATCGAACTCCTCGATGTGTGGCTCCTCTTGAACCACCTGTTCTTCTCCTTTGGGGGTGTGAGACAGCAAGGGTGAGCTCACACATGTTCATCGCTCAACAAGTTGTGGGGAATAATGTGTATGAACTCACCAAAGGTGGGAGCTCATGAAGTGTAAGGCTTATCAAAGAGAATGGTTAAAACTAAGCATTGCTTTTAGAGTTGGTCAAAATTTTATTAGCAATGACTAGATGTAAGTAAATATCAAACCATAATAATAATAGAACAAAATTAATAACAAATTCCATGCAATGCATATGACAGATTGAGTTTAAGTTCCATAAATTAATCATAAGAGAGTCCTGAGCTGCTCTTGACCGTGAGCTCGGCTAGTATATCAGTTTTACACTTTGCAGAGGTTGTACCCTTTACCCACAAGTCGTGTTTCCCATGTTGCCAGGGTTTGCAAGGCCCTTAGACACTACCGAGGTGAATGGCTAGGGATCCACTATGAGGCCTTTACAAAGTTCCATTAGCTTCCGAAAACCTGCTACAGTTTATGGGAAGAGCACTTGCAAGAATCCCTCGTCTGACCGCCATCGTAGCAAAATCAACCCGAGAACCTCCTTGCATGCAACTCCCCTACTACCCTTGCCCCTTTTGGGTAAAGTAGTCTTCCACTAGCTTTCCTAATTAGTTAGCCAAGGGGTCCCATTCCTCCCTTGTGGTGGCACGTGTTTCTCAAGTTAAGCTCCATGTTCCAATTAACAATAATATAATGATCTTGACATGAACATAAGTACAATAACAGAATAATTGGAACATGGATATAATGAAGTATTAACCCAAAACCATATAAAGCAATAGCAAAAACTACCCATGTGATTCAGGGGTAAATAAGGTAAAAATGATAAACAGACTAGGGTGACCTATTGGGTCCCATCAAAATTAAACCTATGCAATGAATAGTGATAATAAAGAATATTATTGGGTAACAAAAGTGAATCAAGGGCACAACTTGCCTGGCACTTGAGATTCTAATTACCAGGGTGATTCTTCAGATCCTCGTGACCTCACTGCTAGTCGTAGCAATGCAAACAAACATGGTATAGATAAAATTAACATCACACCAAACATAAGTACAAACTGAATAATAATGATCTACGCGAAGAAACGAGATCGCGGGATCGAGAACTACTAAGATCGGAGTTACGATTAAGGAGTTGTGATTCTATAGAAGATCTATGTGATTAAAATATTAAAGTTTATTATAAATTGGTTAGTATAAATCATATGAGAGGTTATTCTATAAATACTTATCGCATCTTTAATCTAAGTTATAAATTTACCATAAATTATATTTTGGTGGATAATGATGAGCACATTAACAAGACTAACCAACATAAGTTAATTAAAGATCTAATCATAAAATAATGAGACATGGTATAATAAATGTTTTTATTGCATAGTAAATATTTGTACAAGATAAACACAACTTGAATGGATCAAATCAGAGCTATAGATTTTAAGTTATGAATTTCCAGAGATTCTATGTGTTTTGTACAAGATTAAATAAGATATAAATTTTATTGTGACTTTCATGTCAAAATAGTGGTACTAAATGATAAACAACAATTTTATAAAATTATAGAAATTGGAATCGATTATTTTGGAGCTAAAATGAGTTTAATATGAATTATATAAGTTCTTAGGAATTATTTTTGTATTTAAAATTCAATTTCTCTAACTATTTATCTAATTAATCGATTCACTGGACTGGGCACACGATTTTAGAGAATGGCAGGGGTCTCTGCGAAACAATCCCGAGACTCACTGAACAGAATCCGAGGACGGCGGGTTGATTACTGGGTTCTACAAGGGCTTTTTTACAAAATCAAACGGCGAAGGGGTACGGTGAAGTTTGGGTCGTCCGATCCAATCCGAACGGCCTAGATTAGATCAGCCCTGATTAAAATCCCGCACACTCATCACCGTCGGATCCGAGATCCAAGGCTTAGCCCCGCACACGCACAACTTGCGCCCGAGCCATTGGATCGAATCACGACGTCTACGATCTAATATACCGAAACGATACACTGGTTTTGATCCTGACCCTTTCATTTAGCATCCGATGGCCCATAGCTATTTCCCCTAGATCCAACCCTTAGCCGTCAATCGCCCATCTAACGGCCAGGACGCCGTCTTCCTCTCTGCGCACACGACAAGGCTGAGTCAACATGTTCGCACGGCGGCACTTTCCCGGCGAGCAGCAGTCCGAGGCCCAGGTGCCAAGGTTCAAGATTCGAATGGTCCTACGCCTAGAGGAGGAAAATGCAAACCTAGGAAAGAACTTTTACCGTGATACGAAGCGCACAGTCACACTATCCACGACGAGGGGCGGCTCCACCGCGAGTCAGTGATTCCGGTGATAGATCCAGGGGTCCCTGGTCGCAAATCCCGCCCAATGAGGTCGCCAATGTCTTCCCCATGGCCCGGTGCAACACTTAAGCCCACTGGTTTGAGCTTCAAGCCACGGTGAGGGTGAAATCTCGACGGTGGCGGAATCCCAACGAGAAATTCACCGAGCTACGCCACCGCATCCGTCGTTCTGGTGGTAGCAGAAGGTTCGCGATGACCCGTCGATGTTCGGCTACCTCACCTCACTCAACTTCTTCGTATGAATCCCTCACCTCTCTTGTACTTCGCTGGCAATGGCGGCTACGGCATTCCTCACACGCTTGAGCGCACGATGGCTTATATCGCAAGCACCCGATGAGTATGGCCCCGAGGTGCCCCGGCTCGGGATTTATACCCCCATGGCCCAGCTCCAACAGAAACCGAGCGGAGAGGGTCAACCCCCGGGTAAGGCGCGCCAATCCCGCAAGGTTCACGCGACGGGTTCGGTGAAGGGAGGTTGAAGGAGGTCTGACAGTGCGACCCCACATGGCAGAGAAACGAGAGGAGGCGCGCGTGTGAGTGAGGCGGACAAGCGGGGCCCACCAGTCATTGGTGTCCAAGTGTGGGCGCAAGGATTGGGCCAGCGCGGTTGTGGAGTAAAGGAGCAGTGAGCCAAGAGTGTTCCGGCTGGCCCAATTAGGTTAGGTTTGCTTTCTTATTTTCTTATTTTTATTTTTCCTATTCTATTTCCAATTGAATTCACTTTTGAACCTGAGTTTGAATTTTTCTATTCAAACCAAAATGCACAATCAAAATCCAGCATGATGCAACATTCATTATATATATATATTCATTCACTTATTATCCTACATAAACAATTGCTTTTGAATATGTAGCACACATGCAATTATTTTAAGAGAAATAGTTTATATTGTATGATCTCAAAAAACTCTTCTCACATTAATATTTATAAACTTCAATAAAGGCTAATTCATATAAGAATCTTTTTATTGAATTTTTTGTTATAGAACTTTTATTTAAGGAGGTGTGACTTCAAATGTTATGGGAATTCCAAGGAAGAAGGAAAGAAAACAAAAAATCTAATTCAAGTTATTTGAAAAAAATACTATATTCTCAAAATGAGATTTAGGGTGTTACAACTCAGCTGAAAAATCTCAACTCAGCTAAAAAAGTTCAACTCAGCTGAAAATGCTCAATTAAGCTGAAAAAGCTCAACTCAGCAGAAGAAGGTCAACTCAGCTGAAAAAGCTCAACTCAGCTGAAGAAGTTCAACTCAGCTGAAGAAGCTCAACTCAGCTGAAAAAGCTCAATTGCTTTTCAACAGGTATACTCTCTGTTTCTCAATCCTAACAATGGCCGTATACACAGAGTGTCCAAAGAATTTTGGTTTTAAAAATAGATTTTGAATTTAGAGACTTGAGCAATAGCAAACAGTGTTACCTGTGCGAAAACTACAAAGGGAGAAATAGATCCTATAACTCAAGATAAATATAAAATTTTACACGATCGTCGCATGTAATCATTTCAAGGCACCACTGATGTGTTTGCTTCGTACTTGAAACTTCCCTTTCCACTTCTTAACTAAAGTTGTAACTCTTTTATTTCTGTAGACACTAAGTACACTAGGAGCAAACTTGTTAGTACCCTTATTTGTTTTGTCATTAAATCACCAAAACCCTCAGTTAGGGTTGATTGCACTTTCAATCTCCCCCTTTTTGGTGATTGATGCCAAAATATATAAGGTCAAAAAGATAAATATTTGAAACAGTAAAATTCTTTTTGGATAATTGTACATATGTGGCTCCCCCTAATAAATATGTGCAACTATTTTGAATTTATGTGTTGCTTAACATGTCAAGCCTGCAACACATTTGGAGAAGGTGAACAAGTCCATACTATATACAATTATTCGAGGGTGCAAGAGTGTCAATTTAAGAAAATGTGATGCATATGACTACTCTTTGACTATTCTCATCACACATCATACAAGAAACTAGCAATAGCAAATATCATATGATCAAACGACAAACACAATAGATGAGATTAAATAGATGTTAATGGCCTGATAACCATCACAACACCGAATTAAAATATTCAGTACATACCCGATGTTCACTGCATAAATATTACAAAATAAAAGATACAGGCCATAGAGTGGCTAATCAAACTACTCAACTCTGCTTTGCTTCAAATTCATCCTTCCTTAGTTCTCCCCCTTTTTTGCAACAAGTACCAAAAAAACAAAGAGATGCGCAAGATTCAATAGCCACCAGGGTCACTACCACCATAGGGACCCAAAGGAGGAGAATAAGGAGGATAGGGAGGATACACAACAAAGAATGAGTGAACCATCTCTTCTTCATATGAAGAGCCTCGTGGAGGGTTGTCAGATGAAGGAAAAGCGGACGAAGATTAAGGACCCTGAAAAGAAGGTGGAGGAGAAGGGTGACCATAGCCTGAAGGCCTGGGGTCACCAGGGATAGGTCCTGGACCAGCGTCAGGAGCAAACTGCAAAAAGGAGTCATCAAACTCTGTAGCTTCATCCTCATGAGTTATGAAGGGCACACCATACTCCTGCTGGTTCCATTCATTGAGAGTCTCGGGGTAGGCAAGAGTTGGAGGAGGAGTAGGGCGCTGAGGCATGGGGTGGCCCATGGAAGCCGTGAAGCTTCGCATGTCATCATGAAGCACCTGCGTCTGGTGCCTGTGCACATCCTCCTTGACAACACGACTGTGGCACATGGTGAAGACCCCGGTGATCCCCTTAGCCAGGCGCACAAACAGGCCCTGACCATGACCTCTACCTTGACCCTGACCTCTTCCTCGACCTCCACGGTCCATCGGACGCGAGGTAGCGGCAGCATGAGAGGAGGTCTCATGGAGTGAAGGCTTAGGTGGCGGCTCATCTGAAGATGCAGGGCCTCCTGGCCCAGCTAGAGCTCGCTTGGACCGTGCTGCTGGGTTACTGGAATAAACCTAGTATAGCACGTAGTGAGAATGTTTCACAGGCTTCTCAAATTTAATCTGAGTGATAGCTTTGATCATCTTCATGATAAAGGGCGCATGGAGACACCCCTTCAATGGAGACCAAGATGCTCGGAGCATCTCCTCCCAGATCATATCAAACACATTGATACGAGCAGTGTTGTTGGGAGTCAGAAGTAAAAGGAGAACATGACTCTGCCCAAGGACGTTCATTTAGTTCCCGCCCTTAGGAAGAATGGTCATCCTGGAAAGAGAATTTTGGTACCGATAGTACCTGTGCATGTTGGAAGTGATCTAGAACTCCCTTTCATTTGAAATATGCACAATTTCCTGCTCTTCCCACCGAGGCACACGAATGTCATGAACTCTGAGGTTGCTGCCCCTGATATATTCATCTGAGAAACCCAGAATATGAGCAAAGCGGCGGTAGCTGACCTTGTGCCAAATCCCCTGGAGAAAGAAGTACATAACTAGGTAATCATACACATCAGCTTCCTCATCAACCTTCTTAATCTAAAGAGTGGCATAGAATTGTGCAATGACTCCAGGGATATTCCATGGTCATAATGTTCTTCACTCCTTTATGTTCACACATCCTCAGAGCCTGAGATACGTCTTCATCATTCATCCTCTCACATCTCGCCTAGTCAATCACCCTGTGATGAACAACTGGGTGCTTCTTGGTAAGGATGACAACGTTATAGAAATCTGCCTAAAATAAGATCTAGGATCTTGGATCAGGAACCTTAGGATGTCTAGGGAAGATAGTAGGATTGGTGAATCTAATCTCCTAAAGAGCGTCCACTCCCTTCATGGTGAAGTCAGGCTAGGCATCATGAGGGCCCCGAGTCACAGTGGCTTGGTGCATGCTGAGACCCCAACAAATGGAGGATCAGAAGGAGGAGGATCAATGTCTTCGTCATGAGCACCGTCTTCCTCCTGATAGGGAAAACTGCCTCTAGAAGAATCTCCCTGGTGAGAACGAGAGGAGATCACATTTTGCCTCCCTCTCTAAGAGGACTAAGAGGGCCTAGAAGGTCCCTCCCCTCAATCCTGCCAAAACCTCTATGGTAGAACCTCCCATGTTATTAGGCCCACATGCACCTGTCCTCGTCTCAAAGACCTCAAACGGCTATGCATGTGCACCAGATAACTTAACAGGATCTGTCTAAGTGTCCTAAGGACCCCGGATAAACCACTTATAACCAGGATCACAAGATTAAGTAAACACAATTCACACACCAACATTTGCAGCGGATATTCTTTATTACAAAAGGTTACAAGTTACATTCAGATTACATTATACAAGATCAGAGTGATTATAAAGTAAATCCAAAGTATTTCACTTTGAATGATGTATAATGTTCATAAGTTTGAAATACATGCTAGCTTAAGTGATCATCCTCAATAAGAAGTATAGAAGAGCTACTTAGACCTATAAGAAGGTCGTGCCCACCGGCTCTTAGCACCATCCACAGCAGCACAAATCTAGTACCTGCAATAACATGGGTTTGAAAACCCTAAGTTCGAAGTGTACTTTCGCAAGTCTTACCCATCTAAGGAAAAAGACTCTCAAGGATATGCTGGCTTTTGGGAATCAAGGTAAAGCTTATCAAGATTCAAAGACTCTTTTTGCAGAAAAGCTTACTATGAGTGGATCCTTAAGAATTCATTTTACTCATCAGGTTAAGTAATTACCTCCATATAGATTCCTTTCTATTCTTAGATCAAGCACTTGGCCTATCCTAGCCATCTTTTATCATCCCTTCAGTTCACTTGTCGCTACGAGTAGGGCAGTGACCAAGTCTTCATGTCTGAGAAGTAACGGCGATCTGAATCAATTAATACCCAGCTAGGGATCTCTAACCACACGACATATGTAGCACTTAACCCTTGCATATGTCAACTTGCACCCGGGTTTCTCAAGACCAGAATGGGTTCACGCCAACCGAGAGCATAGATACTACACCATCCAGCCTCTTACCACGGAGGGTACACGCTACTATCGCCATCTCTCAACTCCCATTGTGTGGTAGCCTTTCTGGTATTGGTCCGACTGAGGCAAAGCATACCCATGATGAGGCATGTGACCAGTTGAAAGGTCCTCGATCATCAAGCCTACATCGGCTCGGTCCTTAATCGACTCAGACGAAGACACTACACCGAGACTCCTTTCTCGTGCAAGTCACCCGTCTGGTCTCGTCTTTATGACTTAAAACCCCAAAGTTTGGTACCTAGCAGAGGTACTCTTTTTAGATGTTGAACCCATCACGGTCGTGATGGATCCACCATCATCAGTCTTTTCTTTGTAGAGATTCCCATCCAATGTGAAGCATCATTTCTTTTCAAAACAAAACAGTTTGTTTTTCTAGAGCAAGGATAAGCATCAAAAAACTTGTTTAAATAAATCAGATAACAAGGAATGGTGTTGGGGGCTTGTTCTCAAATGCTATAAATCAAGAACAAGACAACACGAAGATGTTAAGTGTTAAATACCCTTCGTCCGCTGAAGCATTATCTCCTCGAGGGTTTAATGAACTTCGGACGAAGGATATAAACGTAATATAACAAAGATTACAAAGGAAGAGACCTTCGTTAAGTTGGTAAATGAGTAAACAGAATAAACATATATATAAAGTGCGAAAGTAATAATATCAGCATTATCATCAATACATTTCCATTATTAAATTCATGAAAATGAACCACAAATGTACCTTCAGACTGATGTAAGGCAAAAGTACAAGTCGTGATGCAAAAAGACGTGTGCTCAGTCTGCGTGAACAGTACGAGAGTACTATTCACCTATTTATAGGAACGGGACGCAGCCCGTGTAAAATTACATTGATGCCCTTTACATTTATCAATAACTCTATAGTAATCCTTCAAGGCCCAATTTGGCTTTTCATCTTTAAGTCGGTTCCTCTTTTCTGCCGTTATGTCGAAGCTTTTCTGCATATGGCTTCATGATCGTCTTATCCTTCGTCATGACCGCTTTTCATTTCAGCTTCGTCTTAAACATGCCCTTGTATATTCACGACCTGACTCCGAAGGTGCCTGTTCCGAAGGTGCCTGTTCACATTTTACACTTGGAAAACATTGTCAAACTGTGTTTTTGAGGACCTTCGGGAGCCGAAGGCCCCTAATAGTAGCCCCTCGCAATATCAATTTATTGTAAAGATAAATTTATATTGCGACATGGACGAAGGCTTTAAGCCGAAGGTCCGTAAAAAACACCTTCCTTTTGCTAGAATAGCAACAGTCATTGACAAGCGGGGCCCTCCAGTTTTCGACATACTGGGTGTATAAATACAAGCTCTCCGCGAGTTTATTTGACACTCCCTTTTGCCACCTGCTTTTTACTCACCAGCTTTCAACCTGTGTACCCTGCTCTTAGCCTGCGCGCGATAGCATTTGCTCGGTCTTAAACTTTTAAGCTTCGACTTCAAGTCTAGTTTGTCGGCATTCGCGAAAATGTCTGAGGATAAGATAGCTGCTGGTGCTTCGAAGCTAAGCCTTTCGGAGGAGATGCATCTGGGTTTTCTTGAGTCAATGTCGAAGACCAATACTGAAAAGATTGTCAAGGAAACTTTGGAGGGTTTATCTGAAGATACTGGCGACAGTGATAGCTATGATGTGGATAGTGGCGGAGAGGATTCCGAAGATCGCCCGTGGCGGCCTAGTCACTCAAACTTCAGAAAATCAACTATAAAGCAGAGTCACCTTGAAAACATGAGGGGGAGATACTTCCGAGATATATCCATCGTGAGGGCAGATGACGGAGAAAAAACTACGCCGACCCCCGAAGATAATGAGGTTGTGATCTTCCGAAGCTTTTTAAAGGCTGGGCTACGATTCCCCCTAAGCAAGTTTGTAGTAGAAGTTCTGAAAATATATCAAATTTACCTTCATCAACTTACCCCTGAAGCAGTGATAAGATTGGGATTCTTCGTCTGGGCCGTGAGGAGCCAGGGTTTGGAGCCAAGTGCTAAAAGCTTTTGCAATATACACGAGCTAGTATATGAGACGAAACCATGGGGCAAGGAACAATATCATAATAATTTTGGTTGTTATAGCTTCGGTGCCCGCTCTGGGTCGAGCTGTCCCATGCCAACCTTTCGGAAGAGATGGCCTGGGGAATGGATGAAGGAATGGTTCTATGTGAGAAACGATTTGACGGTTCAGGAAGATATCAAGGATATCATCATGCGCCCTATCTGGCAGCGCTTCGGACTTCGGAAACCAAAGGTAGAAATGGACGAAGCAGCTGAAGAATGTCAGAGGGCCTTCGGCGTAGTCTATTCCTTTATTGGGACCAGGGATTTAATGCAAGAGCACATTGCCTTCAGAGTGTGGCCACTTGTAGATGACTGGGAAATGCCGAAGGAGACCATCAAAGAAGCTGACGAGGGTGGACTAATTAGACTGAAATATACATTCAAGTACGGAGATAAATTTGTTGAACCGGATGATGATTGGCTGAAAAGTATTGAGAATGTAAGTGATGAATTGCTTGGGACCTATTCAAAGGCTGAAAACACTGCATTATCAGCAGCTTTCGAAGGCCGAAAGAAGAAGAGGCTCAACCGAGTATTTGATGCAATTGGGTTTATCTATCCTGACTACCATTACCCAATGCGAGGTCAAAAGAGAAAAAATACTTCTTCTGCAAAGGACACTGCTTCGGCTGCTCCCGGGGAGCCAGGGCCGAAGAGGAAGAAGGTAGAGGTGTCCACACACCCTCCACGGTGTATCGAGCCGGCCATAGTGCCCGAGTTTATTGGCGAGGCCTCTTCGGCCACCGAAGCTAGAGAACCAATTACAGCGCCACAATCCGAAGAAATTGCCAAAGCACCGGCAATAGAGAAATCAGAAGAACCAGATACTGAAAAAGAAAAAACATTAGAAATTTTGAGTTCCTCATCAAAAGTTGAGGCGACTAAAGGCCAAAAGGGGCCAGTAGTAACCCCAAAAAGAAAACGGATGGTTAATGTGCTAGATGTCTTGGAAACAATTAAATCTTCGAGCATAACTCCGAAGAAAACTGCTAAAGCATCTGAAGTAACTGCTGAAGCCTTTGTTAGTGAAGCTTCAAAGCAACAATTTGTAACTGAGATTGGTCCTTCAAAGCCCACCAAGGTAGAACATTTGGAAGCTGAAAAGGCAAAATCAACAGAGGCAACTTTGGAAACTGAAAAAACAAAAGTATCCGAGCCTATCCTAGTCAAGGGCATTGACACTACCGTTCCCGAAGCATCTTCCAGAATACCTGATTATATTGTGTGACATGCTTCGGGGAAGAAACTATCTGAAGAAGAAATTTTCGAAGCTAATCACTATGCCCGAGAACTGAAGTATCCGAAGGGGGCCGTGGTGTTCAATGGGACAGACGAAGATGACTTCTTATATTGCCTCCCAGACAATAAAGAACTATCCGTCTGTCGAGAGATGGCTAGAAGCATGGGATTCCCAAAGCTTGAAGCTGGCCTTTGCGCCATGACAAAGGAGGATCTTGCGGATAGTCTTGCATATAACAGTCTGAAGGTACGAAGATTGTAAATTTTGAATTTTGCGGATTTTGAATGAACCCTTTACTGTTGTGTTAATCCATTCATTCTTTTTGAATAAGGCTTAATTCTCAGCAATGCCTTAAGGGCACAAAAGAATGCTGAAGACGAGAGCTGCACCATTGCTCTCAACAACCTTCGAACAGAGGTTATTAGGCTACGAAACGAAGCCTTGGAGAAAGACAGAATTCTGCTTACATTAGTGGAAAAAATGAAGGAGGACGAAGCTAACTCTAAAACTCAAGCCGAAGCACAGAGGCGTGAGATTGAAGATCTTCGTAAACAACTAGCCCGAGCCAAAGAAGAACGTATTCTTGAAGAAACAAAACGAGAGTTAAGTGAACAATGGGCAGATCATTTGGAAGTTAATGTTAAAGAGCTTCGTGCTTCTCAAAGAAAATGCTATGTTAAATCCATAGAGTGCATTAAGAAGATAAAATCCAGCTTTGCCAACGTTGGCGCATTCTCTAGCGAGGAGAATTTCTCAAGGGGCAATCCCGAAGGTCCGATGGAATGGATTAGTAACGAAGCTGAGGCCTTCGAAGAAATCCTGAATAGCCGCGGAGACATATGTGCTTTTTCGGGTGCTAGTGGAATTGCTACTGTTTTGGAGAAGAAAGGTTGTGAGCATGTAAAATCTTTAGCGCAATCCGAAGCTACTTTGTCCTCCGAAGACATTAAAGACCCCTCAGCCGAAGCAAGCATGATCGGCGGAAAATTTTTCACTGATATCTGGAACAACGGCGGCCGAGAAATGGCACAAGAAATTATTCAAAAAAGCGAAAAAGGTATCCATGATGCCAGAAAAGTAGCGGCGGCTGCCGAAAAAAGTACCGAGCCCGAAGGGCAAATAGGTATTAATTAGTGATTTTTATTATGTTGTAATTTTTGATTCCAGACTTTGCTCACGGTTTGTAATAGTAATATAGCCGTATCTTCTCTTCGCTCAGACCCTGCTGAGGCATCTCCGGGCCCCCACCCGAAGGGGGACGATGAAATTAGAAAAATGGCCGAAGCCATTATGGACAAGGTTGTTGACCAGATACTGAACGAAGCTGCAGAAATAGTTCTAAAAGAGGATTAAATGCTACTGTAAAAACATTTGGAATCGTAACATATGTAATATATTGTAACTTTGAATGTAATATATAATCCATGTACAGTTTTAATTCTTTACGATGCATGAAATCTTGCGTACATACCATTTTTTGAGCCTTCGGCGAAAAAACACCTTCCCTTCTTTTCATGCTTCGTGAAGAAAATTTTATATCACCAGAAGTTGCATTCGTTCGTGGTGAAGATTATCCAAGCTTCGTGAAATATTCTCCGAAGCTATAGAAAAGTTTTTGTTGCCTCTCTAATGAAGCTACACTTCTTCTCGGCTTGTCTTGTGCTTTAGCACGATTTTCTCTTTTCCGAATTATTCTCCGAAGATCAATACTGTATCCCCTTCTTGTTCCATATGCAATATGCTGTATGATGCTTATGTTATGCAGAATGATGTGATGATGTTATGTTATGCAAGATGACATTTGTGCCACAGATACATATCCCTGTAATAGAGCATACACACTTTTTATATCAGCGTTGACTTTTCGCTGTAAGCCTCCCTTAGGAGCTTCTTCGCCTTTTACTTTCAGCGGAATCAGCGTTTATTTTTCGCTGTAAGCCTCCCTTAGGAGCTTCTTCGCCTTTTACTTTCGGCGGAATCAGCGCTGACTTTTCGCTGTAGGCTTAGAAAACTTACACTGCGCTCGCTTAGGAACGACTTTTACTGTTTCGAACAACTTGTTCTGTGTCTATTAAAACAAAATTTTTATAATACAAAGGTCCTTCATGGCACCATAAATTCGTATGCTTCAACGATTCAAGCCTATGAAAAAGACACATTTTTATTAAAGTGTTACAAGGAATTAAAAAATGATAAAGGGCACTTGATCTTCCCATAATTGTTCCTTATTAACAAAAAAGTAATACCGAATGTAAAAATGCGAAAAAACTGTTGTTGAGGTAGGATATTTATCAGTAAATGTGCTTCGACTCTGGCACAGTGCTATTGACTGTGCGAGCTTCGGAGTCCTCTCTGAAATCCCTCTGATTGTGGTGACTCCCTTCTGGCTGGAGCCCTGGCTGCGTCGGTGGCGGCGGTGGAGGCTGTTGCCAGGATGCTTGGGGTTGACTTGCCGAAGCAACAGAAGCTGCAGGGTGATTGCCTACATATTCTGGAATGTAAGGCGAATGGTACGGAGCAGTATGCAGGACCTGCTTCGGCTGATTCTGTTGTGCAGCAGCTTCTGCTAGCTCCTTTTGCTTCTGGATGGTAATGTGACACATCCTGGTGGTGTGGCCCTTACCTTCACCACAGAATAGGCAGTATATTTTCCTTGGTTGATCCCCAAATCTTCCCCCGAAGCCCCTGGCGCCTCTGCCCCTTGGCACTGGTGGCTGGAAGGAGCTTTGCTGCTGCCCCGAAGCTTGGGAGGAGCACTGTGGCCTTTGCTGTTGACTCGCTTTGTCGTCATTTTGAGTAGAATTGTGAATTGACCTGACGTGCCTTGGATAAAATCTTCCTCCGAAGCCCCTAGTCATTTCAGAGAACCTGAGGGCTTCCTCCCTTCTTTGGCGAAAATCATTGTCAGCTCGAATGTACTCGTCCATCTTCTGGAGAAGCTTCTCTAGAGTTTGGGGAGGCTTCCTGGCAAAGTACTGAGCTGCAGGTCCTGGCCGAAGCCCTTTGATCATGGCCTCAATGACAATTTCATTGGGCACTGTTGGTGCCTGTGCCCTCAGACGTAGGAATCTTCGGACATATGCTTGAAGATATTCTTCATGATCCTGGGTGCACTGGAATAAAGCTTGAGCAGTGACTGGCTTCGTCTGAAAGCCTTGGAAGCTGGTTATCAGCATGTCCTTCAACTTTTGCCATGAGGTGATTGTCCCTGGCCTAAGGGAAGAGTACCAAGTTTGTGCGACGCTTCTGACAGCCATGACAAAGGACTTTGCCATGACCGCCGTGTTGCCACCGTATGAAGATATAGTTGCTTCGTAGCTCATCAAGAATTGTTTCGGGTCTGAATGACCATCGTACATGGGGAGCTGAGGTGGCTTGTAAGACTGTGGCCAAGGAACATCCTGCAGTTCTGTTGACAAGGGAGAAGCATCATCAAAAGCAAAATTTCCATGATGGAAATCTTCATACCAGTCATCCTCGTTGTAGAAACCCTCTTGATGAAGCTCTCTGCGCGGGTGCCTTTGGTTTTGGTCATCTTGAGCGAGATGTCGAAGCTCTTCAGAGGCTTCGTCTATCTGCCTTTGAAGATCAACTAGACGAGCCATCTTCTCCTTCTTGCGTTGGACCTGTTGATTGAGCATTTCCAAATTTTGGATTTCTTGATCCATTTCGTCCTCCGGAGGCGCTGGACTGGTGGCCTTTCTCTTCTGGCTTCGGGCCTCCCTAAGAGAAACGACATCTTGATTGTGGTCTAGCGGCTGCAGAGCAGCATCCCCTGTTGCTGAAGCTTTTTTCGGCGGCATGATGAAGGTGATGCTTGCCGAAGATTTTCAAAACTCAAAAAGTGGAAGTGAGTTCACCGAAGGTGGGCGCCAATGTTGGGGGCTTGTTCTCAAATGCTATAAATCAAGAACAAGACAACACGAAGATGTTAAGTGTTAAATACCCTTCGTCCGCTGAAGCATTATCTCCTCGAGGGTTTAATGAACTTCGGACGAAGGATATAAACGTAATATAACGAAGATTACAAAGGAAGAGACCTTCGTTAAGTTGGTAAATGAGTAAACAGAATAAACATATATATAAAGTGCGAAAGTAATAATATCAACATTATCATCAATACATTTCCATTATTAAATTCATGAAAATGAACCACAAATGTACCTTCAGACTGATGTAAGGCAAAAGTACAAGTCGTGATGCAAAAAGACGTGTGCTCAGTCTGCGTGAACAGTACGAGAGTACTGTTCACCTATTTATAGGCACGGGACGCAGCCCGTGTAAAATTACATTGATGCCCTTTACATTTATCAATAACTCTATAGTAATCCTTCAAGGCCCAATTTGGCTTTTCATCTTTAAGTCGGTTCCTCTTTTCTGCCGTTATGCCGAAGCTTTTCTGCATATGGCTTCATGATCGTCTTATCCTTCGTCATGACCGCTTTTCATTCCAGCTTCGTCTTAAACATGCCCTTGTATATTCGCGACCTGACTCCGAAGGTGCCTGTTCCGAAGGTGCCTGTTCACATTTTACACTTGGAAAACATTGTCAAACTGTGTTTTTGAGGACCTTCGGGAGCCGAAGGCCCCCAACAAATGGTAACCAGTTTTCCAAGGAAGGGAATGCATCAATTGTTTAGCACACAACTCCTATCACCTAATGCATCAAACAAGGTGATAAAGTTTTTAAAACAACAAGGAAAGGGATAATGCAACGGGGCTTTCCTAGGATAACACTAGGTTAGTGTTTGTTAGATGACGTCCACTTGGTGACTATCTTTTGTCTTGACATTGGTTCAGTTTGTGCATTTTTCCAGTTCACTGGTCGACATCATCTTGTGGTCTGCTTTGGTCCATGTCCTTTGCTTCGTACGATTCTCAGCTAGCGTACCTAATGAGATGCATGGCGCATATGAATGGATATAAGCAAGAATAGCACAAACCTAAATAATGCTACACGATAGCAAATTAAACACCTAGCGGCGAGGCATTGTACTATTTTATAAGGAAACACTAGTTATCAACATATGGCTAAGCACAATTATCACACTTTTTTAGCTTAACCGCATCTAATTCAAACATCAAGTGATAATAAACTAAGCACAAGTCCTATGTCAAAACACCCAATATCAAATGACTCGTCATATTTTGTTTCACTATTTTTGAATACCAACAATTTAGAGTAAGGAAGCATATTAATAAATTTTGTAAGCCTCTTAAATCCTAAAGATTTAAAACACTAAAAAAACCATGTCCACTGAGTAGTTTTTTTAGATTTCAACTGAAGTGGACCAAATGATGTTGTTCGCTTCCAATTAATTTGGACAATCGAAAACAAGATAACAATAACTATTTATTCATAGCTATCAATCTAACTAGTCAATATCTGACCCCAACATTACCGATCACAAACATAGATTATACTAACTACTAGAGCATGGCATCGACTCCATCGTACAAACACACTGAATATAATTAACATCGACAGACTTATTGATAATTGCTTAAAACACTAAATTTAACCTACGCACCACCGATATACCACACACTGCAAACTTAGAATCAGTTTAAACATACTCGACAAATGTACCCACCGAAGCTCTACTCCCATAACCTATATCTCAAACAGGCGATTCACCACACGACATCGACCAAATTGCTGCAAGCGATTTGGGTATCCCAATAAATATTATACCTACAACCACAACACACATATGCTACCGGCAAGAGGACTGACGTAATTAATATATCCATTAATCTATCTATCCGTCCCATAGCAAAAAGTAGCAAATTAGCTCACCAGTATCAAACATGACTCAATACTCGTGAGAATGCTGACGAATCCTGGCTCGGGCTTGTCGTCGAACATCTAACGAGTGTTGTGTGGCTTCGCTTCCTTCTCCACCAAACAAATTTGGATTTTCTCTCCAAACTATAACATGAGCGCAGCAAGCAGGGAGGACGACCACATGGCTCCAAAGCATGGCGGACAACAAACACAACAGTGCTACGAGGCGGGTACCCGTGATAGTGACTTGGCGTGCTGGCACAGGGGAGGATCGAGACGCTATGGGGCGAGTTTGATGAGCCCCATGGCAAGCTGAGAGCAGCGTCCGACGACCTAGCAGCTTGCACGGCGGTAGGGGTGAGCAGCCAATGACGAGGTCGGACGAGGAGCACAGCCTCGCGGCTAGGCCAAGCCGTAGCAAAAGGAGCAACCATGGCTGAGACAGAATGAGCGGCTTGATGGCGTGGTTGGGGTGAGTTGGAGGAGAGGCAGATGAGCTCGGCAAGGCACAAGGGCCGAGCGACGGCATCTGCAACTGCGCACTGGGAAGACGACGAGCTCCACGAATCAGGGGCACGGTCAGAGAAGTGCTAAAACCGGCAGCTTCCAGAGCTGGGACAACGGCAACAGGCTGGGGCAGCGTCGAAGGAGCTCGGCACCATGGCGAATAGGAGACCGATGACCGGTCCAGGCGGTGCTAGTGAGAGCCGAGTGCATGGACGAACTGAGCGCTAAGCGTGTGAGGGACAGAGGGGCGCTACCAGGTGATGGCCGAGCATGGCGAGATGGTGTCCTGAGCATGGCGTTGGTGTGCTAGAGAAGTCGAGCAGGGATGAGGTCCGGCGAGATCACGGCTTAGGCGAACTTCAGGGTGTCGGTCCAAGCAAGGAGGGGAGACTGTCGGCATGGAGATAGCTTGGGGAAGGAGCTCGACACCGGCAAATGATGGAGCAGAGAGAAGGGGCGGCCGACAAAATCCAGTATAAGGGATGTGGCAAGCTCGACCAGGACAGAGGGTGAACGTGGGGCAAGCTCCACAGCGGTGTCCAGGTGCCCCGCGTGCATGTAGAGAGGTGGGGGATAAGGTGGGGCGGTATAAGGGGCAGGGAGAGGCGCTAGCCATCGGCGGGATGGAACGACGAAACTCCATAGAGAACAGAGCCCCACGGCGGCAAGAGCAGCTCTCAGGGCGCGATGACTTGTGCATAGGGGGTGAGCGCATGGGAGCCGGAGACAGTGGAGGTGAGGCGACCAGGCGCACAGACCAAAGAATGGCGGCTAGTGAGCCCTGCAGAGGAGCTCGCGCTCATCCTCCGACGAGCCCTCGTCGCTGCGGTCGTCAACCGGAGGTGGGGAAGGAGAGGCTCGGTGTGATGTCCTAGCCCTTGGCGTGGTGATATTCTGGCCCAAGGCTTAATAGAATTATAGAGTATCCATACCAATAAGGTGCATCTTCTTTTTCAGAAGCCTATCTTGAAAGAACCTCCAAGTTAAGCGTGCTTGGCTTGGAGCAATTTGGGATGGGTGACCGACCAAGAAGTTTTTCTCGGGTGCGCATGAGTGAGGATAAAGTGCGTACAAAAGACTCGTGTTGGTCTGTGGGGACGATATATGATCCTAGAGAGCTGCCAGGTGTAAGTACCGCTGGTCTAGGGATTGGATGGGGTGTTACAAGTGGTATCAGAGCCGACCCTTGAGGTTTCATGGGCGTGTGTGGGCTAGGGGGTTCGGGTATATGGCGCATGGCGCATGTGGGCCCAGATTGGTCACATGGCATGGCATATGAAGACACTAGACACATAGACGTGGCTAAGAGGGGAGGTTCCTGGATTGGGGTTGACTGACGAGGACGTCAGTCTTCTAAGGGGGTGGATTGTGATGTCCTGGCCCCTGGGATGGTGATATCCTGGCCAAGGCTTAATAGAATTATTAGAGTATCCATACCAATAAGGTGCATCTTCTTTCGGAAGCCTATCTCGAAAGAACCTCCAAGTTAAGCGTGCTTGGCTTGAAGCAATTTAGGATGGGTGACCGACCAGGAAGTTTTCTCGGGTGCGCATGAGTGAGGACAAAGTGCGCACAAAAGATTCATGTTGGTCTGTGGGGACAATATATGATCCTAGCGAGCTGCCAGGAGTAAGTACCGCCGGTCCAGGCATAGGACGGGTTGTTACACTCGGCCGGGGCGCCATGGGAGGGAGCAAGGGAAGAGCGCCGAGAGGAGATGAAGCCTCCAGGCTTCAGTCGGCTGGGAGATGAGGGCAGAGGAGGTGAGCTGCACCTGGGCACGCGTGGCCAAAGAAAATATCAGAGAGAGAGAGAGCGGTGGGAGGATGAGGCTGGGAAGATATTTGTTTGCCTTTTCTTTTTACACAATAATCCATATATATTTGTGCCCTCAGATTTGAATCTAGTACCAGGGTATAAATGAGGTTTAACTTGGTCAAACCAAAATTACATTGTCGACTACATAGGAGATTTCTCTTGATATAACTGAGACTAGATAAACTCATCTGCTATCCGAATGCTCAGATTAGAGGAAAAAGCAACTGAGCAGACCATGTCATTATCTTCGATGTCTTAGACTATGCTAGATTTGATTCGATTCAAAACCGGAAAATTTTATCCGCGGTCTGAACACCTAATTCCATAGCCATAGATAATTTGCTAATAGCAAAGCACAATTGTAAACTCTCAGACACGGTTTCTTGGTTAATGTTCAGGGTCTCGATTATAAAAGTCAAGTGTTTTCTAATTCACCATCGCTTGACCAAACGATCCGAATAGCAAAAAATTCATTGTCAAATTATAATAAATTTATTTGGGACACAGATCGCAACTGTAGATCGAGCTTCCAAATTCATATTCGTTTAACAGATTAATTTTAAATAGGAGCAAGACTCAATAGCTCATATAATAAATATGTTCCGAAATTCGCAAACCATTTAGATTAATCTAAATGGGCAGAGATGAGGACGATATCAAAATCGTGATAGGAGAAAATGATCAGGATATTGAGATTACTATTCTCATCGACATCCCATGCTTAAGTCCATATTCGCAGTTAACGTACAGTAACACCTGGGGTGTTATAACCTCGACCCATCTTGGAGAGGGAACGACGAGGTGGAGGGGAAGGAAATGGAGATTCCTCCTGAATCTCATCTTCATCGCTGCAGAAATCAATCACAGATGGATTCCGGCGATGAACCATCTTGAAGGAATGAATAGACAAAGTATGAGATGGGTTCGTGCAAGGTAGGAAACAACAAATGCTAAGAGAGGGTGTGAGTGGCATGAACAGTTCGACCGTTCATATGAACAGTTCAACTGCCCATGAACACCATACACACTCTACCACAACAAATGTGAAAAACAAGGCTAAACTTCATAAGGTAAGTGTTCCATATGCATAGATTAGCCTACTCCACTAAAGGATTCACAAGAAAATGTCTAGAAATGTAGATCGGGGCAAAATAGTGAAAAACAAGGAAGTACCTCGATCTGTGAATCCACCTGATGAAACGCCACCAAACTTGAGGAAATGGAGGATGATCCCCTAAGGAGCAATCCCCAAAAATTTCAATTGATTTGGATGTACGGATTAGCAAGATCTAGAAGAGGAAATGAGAGAAGAGAGAGGTTTCTCTTAGCTTGACGGTGGTTGGCTGCTTTGGAATGAGTTGAAGTGAGGGAGAGAAAGAGAGGCGCGGGTTAAAAAGCCGTGGAATGCGTTGCTCAAAACCGATTGAACTAGTGTCCTTGGCCGGTTCAACCGGCCCCGGTCAGACCTGCCTGACTATCAGTCTGACAGTCAAAGCAGAATGGCAGGGCTAGACCACTGCACCAAAAGTGGTCAGACTGTTCAAAACAGTCAGGTGTGACTGTTGACCAGGGGACGGTTCAATCGGTCCTCACTAGAGAAAACTGGGTTACCCCACTTGAGTTGAGAAAGTTCGGCTGGTTTTCACCAGTGAACTTCAAGAGAGTTGAGAATTTTTATATGGCTAGTTTATTGCCATTCTCAACCAAGAATAGAGATTTAAGATGGAAATTTAACGTTTTTGAAGATTTTAAAATTCACACAAACATACAATCAAATTCAACCAATTTTGTGTGCTAGCCTTCAAGATACGTTACGAGAATCTAAAATGTTTAATTCACTCCTAAGAAAGCAAACCCTAGTCTCATCAAGAGGTTTAGTGAAGATATCATCTAGTTGATTCTCAGTGTTTACATGACAATTTTCAGTATCTCCTTTGGCTTCATGGTCTCTCAAAAATTGATGTCTAATGTCAATGTGTTTAGTTCTAGAGTGTTGCACGGGATTGTTTGCTAGTTTAATGGCACTGTCATTGTCAGAAAGTAATGGAATCCTGTTAAACTCACAACCAAAGTCCATCAAGGTTTGCTTCATCCCTGGCAACTGGGCACAACATGCACCAACAACTATGTAGTGGAAAGTTCAACACAATTTTGTTTCTTGGAACTCCATGACACCAAGGACCATCCAAGGAATTGGCAAGTCCTCGTGGTGCTTTTTTATCTACTTTGCAACCGGCATGGTCTGAGTCAGAATAGCCAAATAAATCGAAAAAGGAGCCTTTAGGATACCAAAGCCCTAGGTTTTGGGTGTGAACTAGATATCTTAAGATTCTCTTAACAACCACTAAGTGCTTTTGGGTTAGCTTGAAAACGAGCACACATGCACACACTAAGCATGATATCAGGTCTAGATGCACATAAGTAAAGTAATGAACCTATCATGAATCTATAAAGCTTTTGTTCGATAGGTTTACCTTCTTCATTTAGGTCAAGATGCCCATTTGAAGCCATTGGAGTCTTGGCGGGCTTTGCCTTTTCCATGCCAATCTTCTTTAACATATCTTGAGTGTACTTGGTTTGGCACAAAAAGTTCCTTCCCTTAGTTGTTTCACTTGGAACCCCAAGAAGAACTTGAGCTCACCCATCATAGACATCTCAAACCTATTTGTCATGACCCTACTAAATTCCTCACAAAATTTCTCATCAGTACTACCAAATATGATGTCATCGACATATATTTGGCACACAAATAATTCATTATCTACTTTGTGAGTAAATAAAGTAGAGTCCACTTTCCCTATTTCAAAACCATTTTTAAGCAAGAAATCTTTGAGACATTCATATCAGGCTCTAGGGGCTTGTTTAAGCCCATAGAGTGCTTTGTGCAGGAGGAAGACGTGGTTTGGCTTCTTTGGATCTTCAAAGCCTGGTGGTTTCTCCACATAGACCAACTCTTGTAGTGGCCCATTCAAGAATGCACTCTTTACGTCCATTTGATACAATTCGAAATCATGGTCAGTAGCATAGGCAATTCATATTCTAATGGATTCTAACCTTGCTACCGCTGCATAGGTTGCCCTAAAGTCAAGTCCTTCAACTTGGGTGAAATCTTGAGCAACAAACTGTGCCTTGTTCCTTGTTACCACGCCATTCTCATCTTGCTTGTTGCAAAAGACCCATTTTGTTCCAATTACATTTTGCTTGGGTCTCTCCACGAAGGACCAAACTTCATTTCTGGTGAAGTTGTTTAGCTCCTCTTGCATTGCAACTATCCAGTCTGGATCACATAGAACTTCTACCTTAAATGGCTCAAGAGAGGAAACAAACGAGTAAAATTCACAAAAATTTGCTAAGCGAGATCTAGTCATTACCCCTCTCCTAATGCTACCAAGGATGTTGTCCACTAAATGATATCTTTGGAAGCCTTGATGAACTCGAGGATGAGGCACCAAGGATTGTCTTTGGATTTGATGATGATCATCCTCTTGTTGAAGAGGAACTTCACTATCCACCGCCTCTTGTTTATCTTCCACAATACTTGGCATCTCTTGTGGTTGAACAAGTTCTTCAAGAGTTGGAAGATTTGAGGTAGTTGGGTTTACTTGAGTGGAAGATTCATCATCTACCACCTTTGTACCACCAACAATGGCCCCATTGGTCATCCAAACCCTTCCATCGTCATCGTACTTGAGGTAGTTGGGTTTACTTGAGCCTTGATCGCTAGAGTCAGAGTTTGTAATAAATGTTTAAGTCAAGTGTTTTAGTCTTAGTCAGGTTTAGTTAGTTAGAGTAGTTTGCTTACTATGTCTTCCTATGATTGTCGTGATGAACTTATGATGGATTTGGCTCTTTGTAATGATTGTCACCAAAGTGTGGGTGTCCCTTGCAACTTGGTGTAATTATTAATAAAGTTAGTAAGTTGGTTGGGCAAACTTGTATTTCCACTTTCCTTTTTATCTGAGAAGCTGTGTTTGGCTATGTTAGAAGTCAGTGAAAATGCTGATTTGTTCAGTGTTATGAAGACTTCTATATATCTTTTCTTATGCTGAAAGACTGCAAGGTCAGGTCTGATGTGTGTATGCTTTCTCGAGATGTCTGACAATAGGCATCGAGGTAGAAGGTGTGCCCAGCAAAAGTAGCAACCACCACAGTATGAGGCACCCCAGCAGTAGTTTCCACGACCACCCTCAATGACAATAGAGCAGATGTTTCTCATGCAGACTTAGGTAGTTCAAGCAATTGGTCAGACCCTGGTAGGCATGTAGCAAGTGCAGCAACAACCTTAGCCCCAACCGCAAGTGCAGATGTCGCAGATGCCAAGATACAAGCGTGCAGGGTTCATGAGAGGTCATCCCCTGTGTTTGCCCACTCTGTAGACCCCATGGACGCTGAAGATTGGTTGTGCACCGTGGAGTGGGAGTTTCATACCACCCAATGCAATGGCAGAGAGAAAGTTTTGTATGGTCCCTTTTTGCTAAGGTGAGCAGCCTAGTCCTGGTGGGAGTCCTATCTTGCCACCCATTCCGACCTCGAAGCCATCACACAGATGCCAAGAGACAGTACAGGTTTCTAAGAGGTTTGGTTGACCCACTACACTACCAGTTGATGAACCATACCTTCCCTACCTTTTAGCACCAGATTGATAGAGCGATAAAGACTGAGAGGAAGCGTCGGGAGATGGAAGACCAGAAGCACAAGATTGGTGGACCGCACGCCGGGAGCAGCAGCCGTCCCCGTTTCTCAGGCAATTCACCCCAGCAGTTCAAGCAGAGTCACCCTCAAGGACACCAACACCAGCACTAGAATAATGTTCGCATCAGTAGCAATTCCAGAGGCAGTTCCCTCAGCATCAGTAGCAGCAGTACCGCCAACACAACCAACAAGAAGGAAACCAATATCAGAGGCAGAATAGTTAGGCACCTTGCCTTCCTACCCTAACAACTAATCAAAACAACCAAATATCCCAGCGCAAGGAGGAGGCCGAGGATGTTTCCACTATGGGGAACAAGGCCAATGAGCATCGCATTGCCCGAAGAAAGAAGCTCAGTAGCAACCAGTTTCCAACACCCAAGCAAGGTAAGGAGCACCACAGCAAGCATCAGGAGGCCGTGGCCAGGCCTACAACCGTGGGAAGGTGAATCACTTGGAGGCTGAAGCAATCTAGGATGCACCAGATGTGGCAGTAGGTATGTTCCTAGTCGAATCCCATCCAGCAAAAGTACTATTTGATATTGGTGGCACACATTCTTTTGTTTCTACATCATGGGTAGAAGCACATAACATCCTTGTAGAACCAATGATTCCACCTCTAAGGGTGAATTTAGTTGGGGGAAAAGTTTAGTCCGATAAGATGTGCTCGAATCTATGGATTGAAATAAGGGGGATAGATTTCCCCGCTAACCTCGTAGTGATGGGTACTCAAGGGTTAGATGTCATCCTAGGGATGAATTGGCTGCACAGAAACCAAGCAACTATCAGTTGTGACAAGAGAACAGTAAAGTTAGTCTCCCCATCTGGGGAAGAAGTAGTAACTTAACTGATCATGCCTGATCTAGAAGGAGCCTATCACCGTATGTCTGTAGATGGTAAGGAGGCCAACCTACTTGAGGCCATCAGAGTTGTGTCGGAGTTCCCCAATGTGTTTCCTGAGGAGTTACCACGCATGCCACCCGAGCGTAAAGTTGAGTTTGCCATAGAGCTTGAACCTGGTACCGCCCCTATTTCTAAGAGAGCTTATAGTGTCTAGACCAGAATTGGTGGAACTCAAGAAGCAGATCGATGAGATATTGGAGAAAGGTTACATCAGACCAAGTACTTCGCCTTGGGCCACTCTAGTTCTATTCGTGGAGAAGAAAGATGGGACAAACAAGATGTGCATTAACTACAGTTCCTTGAATGAAGTCACTATCAAGAAAAAGTACCCTCTGCCAAGAATACAAGATATGTTTGATCAGTTGAGAGGAGCCGGAGTGTTCTCAAAGATAGACCTGAGGTCAGGTTACCATCAACTCAGGATCCGTCCTTCGGATATACCGAAAACGACATTTATCACTAAGTATGGGTTGTATGAGTATACAGTTATGTCCTTCGGATTAACAAATGCACCGGCTTTCTTTATGTACTTGATGAATAGTGTGTTCATGGACTACCTTGACAAATTTGTAGTGGTGTTCATCGATGATATTCTCATATATTCCTAGAATGAGGAAGACCACGAGGAGCATTTGAAGATGGTATTGCTATGATTAAGGGAGCATCAGTTGTATGCCAAGCTGAGCAAATGTGAGTTCTGGATCAGCGAAGTCCCGTTCTTGGGTCATATCATAAACCAAGATGGATTAGTTGTGGATTCGAAGAAGGTGGCAGATATTCTAGACTAGAAAGCACCAAGAGATGTCCGTGGGATCAAGAGTTTCATTGGAATGGTTGGATACTATCGACGTTTCATTGAAGGTTTCTGCAAGATTGTCAGATCAATGACAGCCCTGCTAGCAAAGAAAGTTGAGTTCAAGTGGACCCTAGAGTGCCAAGAGTCCTTTGAAGCATTGAAGAAGTTTACTACAGCACCAGTGTTGATCCTACCAGATGTTCATAAGCCATTCTCGGTGTATTGTGATGCTTCGTACACTGGTCTGGGATGTGTGCTAATGCAAGAAGGGAGAGTAGTGGCATACTCGTCCCGAAGATTGAAGATTCATGAGAGGAATTACCCCATACATGACCTAGAATTAGCAGCAGTGGTTCATGCATTGAAGACCTGGAGGCATTATTTATATGGGTAGAAGTGTGATGTTTACATGGACCACAAGAGTCTTAAGTATATATTCACCCAGTCAGAGTTGAACATGAGGCAGTGAAGATGGTTGTAGTTGATCAAAGACTATGAGGTGGAGATACATTATCATCTAGGCAAAGCTAATGTGGTTGCAGATGCTTTGAGCAGAAAAAGTCAAGTCAACATGTTGGTAGCTCATCCGATGCCATATGAACTAGCAAAGGAATTTGACAGGCTGAGTCTCGAATTTCAAAACAGCACCTAAGGAGTGGCAGTTGAGCTAGAACCCACTCTAGAGTGAGAGGTCAAGGATGGGCAGAAAGATGATGAGAAGATCAATGAAATTCGGCAGCTAATCTTAGATGGGAAAGGCAAGGATTTTCGGGAAGACATAGAAGGTGTAGTATGGTTCAAGGATAGGCTATGTGTTCCCGAGATCAAATTGATTCGAGAGTTGATTGTCACACCCGGGTTTTAGGGGCACCAAGACCCGGGCGCGAACATAATCACCTGGTGTGCTGGGACCAAGTCTCACACATATGATGAATCATGGCACAGGATCGAATGTCACATCTTTACTACATAACAGGAGTTCTATACAAAAATAAATAAATAATTACATTATAAGGAGACAACAGTCCAGCAACCCAAAGTTGACTAGGAGACGATGGCCTAGACCTCTCACGAACTCGTCACAGCATCCTCCATGCGCCACATTCTGTGGTACCTATTCTTGACCTATGGGGGTGTGAGACAGCAAGAGTGAGCTCACATACGTTCATAGCTCAACAAGTTGTGGGGAATAATGTGCATGAACTCGCCAAAGGTGGGAGCTCACGTGAAGTGTAAGGCTTACCAAAGAGGATGGTTAGAGCTGAGCATTGCTTTTAAAGTTGGTCAAAATTTTATTAGCAATTACTAAGTATAAGTAAATACCAACCCAATTAAGTAGTAGAACAAAAGTAACAACATTACCTGCGATGCAATGCATATGACAAATTGAATTTAGTTCCACAAATTAATCATGTGAGTGTCCGAGCTGCTCATGACCGTGAGCACGGCTAGTATACCAGTTTTAAACTCTGCAGAGGTTGTGCATCTTTACCCACAAGTCATGTTACCCATCTACCAAGAGACGGCCAATCCCATACACCTCTACCGAGGAGGCGAGGCAGGGTAACACTACGAGGCCTTTACAAAGTTCCACTAGCTTTAGAAAACCCGCTACAGTTTCTAGGAAGCTCCAATGCAGGGATCCCTCGCCTCACCGCCATCGCAGCAAAATCAACCCAAGGACCTCCCTACATTGACCACTCCCCTACTGCACTTGCCCCTTTCGGGTAAGGTAGTCCTCCACTTGCTTTCCTAATTAGTCAGCCAAGGGCGTCCCATACCACCCTTGTGGTAGCACTATTTTCTCGGCTGGTTCTCCATGTTCCAATTAACATAATGATCTTAACATGAACAATAAATAACAACTAATAATAAAAGTATAATCATGATTAATGTATATCTCTATATCCAAAACCACATAAAGCAATAGCATGTACTACCCAAAAATTCAGTGGTGAACAAGGTATAAAGATAGTCAAACTAGGGTAACCTATTAGGTCCCATCAAAATTAACCTATGCAGATCATTATGATTAATCAGAACATGACTGGGTAAAAGAGGTGATCAAGGGCACAACTTACCTGGGACTTGAGATTCCAGGTACCAACTTGCTCTTCAGATGACACGTGTCCTCACTGCTAAACATAGCAATATAGACAAACATGTATATGCAAAATTAACATCACACCAAACATAAGAATAAACTGCATAATAATATTCTACGCGTCGTAACGAGATCATAGGAATGAGAATCACTAAATTCGTAGCTACGGTTATGAAGTTATGGTTTTTCGAAGATCCACGTGGTTAAATATAGAATAGACTAAGTGCAACATTTTAACCTATATTTCATGACAAAACAAAGTTACCGGATGATAATAAATATTACTGTGAGACTAATGCAACTAGAATGGACTAAAACGGAGTTACGGTTATTGAGTTATGAATTTCTGGAGTTATTGAGTACATGGTATAGATTAATTCAGATGAATAAATTTTAATTCATGTTTCATTGCTAAACAGAGGTACTAAGTGGTAGACAATATTAAAACAAAATTAATGTCTCTAATGAATTAATTTGGAGCTAAAATGAATTTAATATGAATTATACAAGCTTCTGAAATTATTTCTAAACTAAAAATCCTTTTTCTGAATAGTTTTATCCCTTTTATTCTCTAATTGGACTAGGCACACTATTTTGCGAAAGACTAGGGGCTGTTTTATAAGAAACCAGGGCCCAACCGTAATTAATTTATACTAGGATAGGATAGAGGGTTGATTTTACTGAAACTCGAGGGCTCTTTTGCAAGATTCACGGGCTAAAGGGGTATCTGCTGTTGTGAGTCGTTGGATTGAAAGGCCACGACACGGATTAGATTGCTTTTTATGAACGAACCGGTACATGCTTGGGTCTATTGGATCCGCGCTCGAGGGTCAGGATTAAGCTTGGGCACTTTATGAACTCGTACGTGCCAGAGACCGCAGGATTCAAATCCGACGATGCAGTTTAACGCGGGATTCGGTCATCTAATCTAGCCCATCCCTTAGTTGATCAACGACCCAGACGTCGTCTTCCTCCTTAGCCAGCCAGTAGCCACCAGACGGCGGCACAACTGGCAAGCCCCACCTCCTACCCATCCGGCTACCCGAACCTAAACATAGGAACTACCTACGCAGAGAGGAGGTCACGACGAACTTGGTGGTTGCTTTCTTACTAAACATGGTGGTGACAGAGGGGCTGTTCATGACAGACCGTGCCTCCGCGGTGGTGCATCCACATCGACGAGCGATTCACGCGCCCCTGGCCACGAACCACCCCCAGCATAGACAAGGGCGCGATACTGGCGATGCAGTGGTGTTTTGTGGCGAATCCCCAAGGACCCGACGCTGGCGCACGCGCGAATTGACAGCAGCGCCCAAACCTGTGTGACATCCGGTGATGCTCCCCATGGCGCCCTCTATTTATAGCGGAATAATATGGTATTCTGGCTCAAACAGAATCCACAATGTCCGTCCAAATCCTAACGACCCAAAGAAGGTGCTCGATCAATGACTACGGCGACCCACACAGTTTGTTGGCGAGATCCCGCGTGGTCCACCCACACAGTTTGTTACCAGGTGGAAGAAGAACTTGACGTTTCGGGCCCACACACCAGAGAGCGCGGGGAAGGCTGGCCGAAGGGCCCCACAGGTCAGACGTAGGTCCAACAGGTGGAGAGCACGCGCGGTGGCGGCTGACCAGCGAAGGGGTCGCTAGGGTTTCACGGCACGTGATTGGGCTGATGCGGAGAAGAAAGGTGATGGGCCGAGTGAGGGGGAGCGCGAGTGGGCCGAAAACCAGGTAGCAGGCCCAGCAGGTTTTTATCTTCTTTTCCTTTTATCATTTTTGTCTTCTAATTTCATATTCCTACTCAATTCATAATTTGAATTCAACTTTGTTTATAGGTTTCACCCAGGGATCAAAATAAAAGTACTAACCTAAAATGATATATTTAATCCTATATATTTTTCTTAATAGTGTATATTGTTTTTTTTCTTTTCTTTTCTTTCCCTTTCTAATTTCTTTTCCCTTTTTTCAAATTTGAAACTTTAATTCTAATTTTAAATCCTGTTTTAACTTCAGCTTTCCAAATATATCCAATAAAAATCCTAATATGAAGATAACGCCTATTATTTATTTATAATATTTTTATTTTCTTTATAGTGTATATTCTCCCCCCCACTTCTATCTTCTTTCCTCCTTCCTTTTCAAATTCTATTTTTTAACTTAAACCTGTCTTGCGTATTTAAACACAAATGCATAATTACAAGAACCTCAGCATGAGATGCATATTTCTATATTTTGCTATTAGACTACTTTACTTCTCTTTAGTGAGTATGCACAAGGAAAAGGAAATCAAATAATTCCCAAAACACTTTTATGTAAATACATGTATTTATTTATTTTGTTATTTTTACCATATATAAGTTCTAGGGCTTTACATTGATCCTCAAGGAAGCTCATGAAATAGCTATCAGGCTAGTTTGAAAATGTCACCGTTCCAAGCATTCTATAGGAGGAATTGTCGAACTCTGTTGCACTAGGACTGTTGGTGACTTGTTCTCGAATGCTACGAATCAAGAACAAGGCAACATAAAATGTTAAATATTAATGCCCTTCATCCTTCGAAACATTATATTCCTTAGGATATAATGATCTTCAGACGAAGGTCATGAAGGACATACCTTCGAATATCGAAGGTAAGACAGTAAATAGAAGAAGTGTGTAAAATACAAAAGATAACATGAATAATCATATAGTATTATAAATTTATCTCCATTATGTTATCATGAGAAAATAAAAACAATATTGAATTACATTTGATACCTTCGACTTGATAGACAGCAAAGGTACGAGCGTGATGCAAGAACGAATGCCAAATTAGCATGAACAGTACGGGGGTACTGTTCATCTATTTATAGGCATGGGACGCAGCCCACGTGTAATTACATTCATGCCCTTTACATTTGCTAATGACTATAAGGTAACTCATCGAGGTCTAAATAGCCTTTTCCCCTTTAAGTCGGTTCCCTTTCCTGCTGTCATGCGGAAGCTCTCTTGCGCGTAGCTTCGGCGCTGCATCATTCTTTGTATTGTTCATGCTTCTCCCGCTGTGGTTCTGTTTCGAATCCAAAGGTACCTGTTCATGTATTTCAACTCCGGAAACATTGTTAAATCATGTTTTTGAGGACCTTTGGAAGACGAAGGCCCCCAACAGTAGCCCCTCGCAAGGTTAATTTGTTAGAATAACGAATTTAGTTTGCGATATGGACGAAGGCCCTGAGCCGAAGGTCCAAAAAAAACACCTTCCCTTTGCTAGAATAGCAACAGTCAATGACAGACGGGGCCCTCCAACTTGGAGCGTGCTGGGCGTATAAATAAGAACTCACCCTGAGTACATTTGGTACGTTACTTGTCGCCTGCTTTGCTTTGCTCAATTTCTTAGCTCTTGCTTACCAACAGTTGTTTAGTTTCTTAGATTTTCTAAGCTTCGGTTCTAAGGACACATTTTCACCATTTCCGAAGAAGACATGTCTCAAGACAAAAAAGTTGCTGCTGAGACGAAGCTGAGCGAGGAGGAGAAGCTCCTTGAGGAGAAGACCGCTGGATTTATTGAGTCAATTGCAAAAACAAACACAGAGAAGATAACTAAAGAGATATTAGAAGTCTTATCTGAAGATATTGATGATAGCGACAGCTATGATATGGAGAGTGGAGGCAAAGACTCGGAAGATCGTCCTTGGCGACCAAGTCACACAGTCTTCGGGAAATCAACTATCAAACAGAGTCATCTTGATAATATGAGAGGAAGGTACTTTCGAGATATTTCTATTGTGAGGGCTGACGTAGACAGGGCCGTTCCTGCTCCCGAAGAAAATGAAATTGTGATCTTCCGAAGCTTCTTCAAAGCCGGACTTCGGTTCCCGTTGAGTAAATTTGTGGTTGAAGTTTTGAAGACATACCAGATCTACCTTCATCAGATTACTCCCGAAGCGATTATTAGGATGGGGATTTTCGTCTGGGCTGTGAAAAGTCAAGGTCTGGAGCCAAGCGCAAGATGTTTTTGCAGTATGCACGAGCTCTCGTATGAGATGAAGGCCTGGGGTAAAGAACAATATCACAACAATTTCGGCTGCTACAGCTTTGTTGCCCGCTCCAGCGCAAGTTACCCAGTGCCAACATTCCGGAAGAGGTGGCCCGAAGACTAGATGAAAGAATGGTTCTATGTAAAGAATGATTTAAAGGTGAGAGAAGATATTAAAGAGATCATCATGCACCCCATTTGGTCCCGCTTCGGCCTCCGGAAGCCGAAGGTTGAAATTGACGAGGCAGCTGAAGCATGCCGAAGAGGAAAAAGTTGAAGGTCCTTACTCACCGACCGCGCTACATTGAACCGGCCATGGTGCCTAAATTTGGCGGTGAGACTTCTTCAGCTATTGAAGCCAAAGAACCTGCCCTTATGCAGAGGATTGAAGAGCCGGCTGCAATGCCGAAGACTAACAAAATTGAAGAACCGAGAGTCGAAGAGATGAAAACATTAGAAGTTCTAAGCCCTTCGGCAGGAGCGGATGTGCCGAAGACACAAAAAGGTCTGGCAGTGACCCCAAGAGAAAAAGAATGGCTAGTGTACTAGATGTGCTGGAGACAATAAAATCTTCAAGCTCTACTCCAGTGAAAATTGCCAAGGCTTCGAAGGCACAGATTGAAACTGAGGCAAAGGTAACTGAAGTCGAAGCTACAATGAGCCAGGCCAGTGCCGAAGCTGGGCCTTCAGAGCCCATCAAGGAGAAATCCCCGGAAACTGGAGAAAAGGCGGTGGGAGAAGAAGCTACAAAACAGATTTTGCTTGAAAAAGATGTCGCACCTACTCCTGAAGCGTCTTCCGAAGTCCTTGATTATATTATTTGACATGCTTCGGGAAAAGATTATCTGAAGAAGAAAGTTTTGAAGCTAAACACTATGCCCGAGAACTGAAGTACCCGAAAGGGGCCTTAGTGTTTAATGGCATAGATGAAGATGACTTCTTGTACTGCCTCCCAGAGAACAAAGAATTATCTGTCTGCCGGGAGATGGCCAGAAGTATGGGGTTCCCAAAGCTTGAAGCTGGCCTCTGCGCCATGACGAAGGAGGATCTTGCGGATAGCCTTGCATATAACAGTCTGAAGGTACAAAAATTGTGTATTTGGAAGTTTATGAATTTCTGAATTATTCTTTTGTTCTTATATTAACCCATTCATTTTTTCATATAGGGTTTAATACTTAGCAACGCCTTAAGGGCGCCAAAGAATGCCGAAGACGAGAGTTGCACTATTGCTCTCAACAACCTTCGAATAGAGGTTATCAAGCTGAGGAACGAAGCTTTGGAGAAAGACAAAATTCTACTTACATTGATGGACAAAGTAAAGGGGGATGAAGCTAACTTCAAGGCTCAATCTGAAATTCAAAGGAATGAGATTGAAAACCTCCAGAAACAACTGGCCGAAGCCAAATTGAAATGCGCTATTGCCAAAGCTGACCGAGATGCCAGTGAGTACTAGAAAATTTATTTTGAAAAAACAGTTACAGAGCTTCGCTCGTCGAAAGAAAGATGTTTTGAAAAATCTGTAGAATGCGTCAAAAAGATAAAAACTAGCTTCGCCAATGTGGGTGCATATTCAAGCGAAGACAACTTCATAAGAGGTGGCCCTTAGGGCGTAATTAAGTGGATCAGCAGCGAAGCCGAAGCTTTTGAAGAAATTCTTAGCGACCGCGGGGATGTATGTGCGTTCTCTGGTGCGAGGGGAGTTGCAGCTATTTTGGAGAAAGCAGGGTGCGATCATGTTAAAACTTTGGTCTAGGCCGAAGCTGCTTTGTCTATTGATGATATGAAGGACCCCTCGGCCGAAGCAAGCTTAATAGGTGGAAAATTTTTCACTGATATTTGGGAAAATGACGATCGAGGAATGGCGCATGAAATAATGAAAAAGAGTGAAAAAGACATTCATGACGCTCGAGAAGCAACAAAAGCAGCTAAAAAAGCCGCGGAACTTGAAAACGGATAGGTATTACTTAATGGCTTTTAACTTTATTGCTTATTTTTGTGATTTCGGACTAATTTATATCTTCTATTGCAGCTGAACTATCTCCTCCCCTAGAGCCCTTCGACCCATTGGCCGACCCAGAGACAAAGAAGTCAGTAGAAATTATTAATATGGCCGAAGCTATTGTGGATGAAGTTGTCACGAAATTATTAACCGAAGCTGCAGAAGAAGTCTTGGAGGAAGAAGAATAGCTATTTGTAAAAACATTGATAAAATATTAATGTAACATTTGCTGAAACATGCTTGTAATATTCGGTGCTTGTAGGTTTTGAGTGTAATATATGAATGGTTTTGTAATTCATTTCTTTGCGATGCATGAAACTTTTATGTACATACCGTTTTTGAGCCTTTGGCGAAAAAAAACACCTTCCCTTCTTTTCATGCTTCGTAAAGAAGAGCTTCTATGCTTCGTAAAAAATCCTCCAAGCGTCGTGAAAACATTATACTTTGTCAACAATAGATTTGTTCCTCCACATCAGAGCTGATGAAGCTGTATTTCTTCAAACTTATTTTGTGCCTTAGCACAATTTCATTTTTTCGAAGCATTCTCCGAAGGTCAACTTTGTATCCCCTTCTTATGCCATTGATGCAATATGATGTATGATATTATGTTATGCGAAATAATGTGATGATGTTATGTTGTGCAAAATAATATTTATGCCGAAGACACACACTCGCACCCCCATAGTGGAATACACAATCTCTTTGCCGCTTATTTTTCGGCTTCACCGCTTATTTTTCGGTGTATCAGCGCTGACTTTTCGCTGTAAGTTCTACATTCCCTTAGGAACGTCTTTTGAACTTCTTCGCCTTCTATTTCGGCGGTATTCGCATTGACTTTTCGAGCTTCGCCTTATATTTTGGCAGTATTTGGCTCTGCATTCCCATTGGAACGACTTTTGAGCAGAAAACTTACGCTGCGCTCCCTTAGGAACGACTTTTTGTATCTTTGGCAAACTTACGCTGCGTTCCTTAGAACGACTTTTTGTATCTTTGGCAAACTTACGCTGCGTTCCTTAGAACGACTTTTTTGTAGCTTCGGGGATACTTGCAATGTGATTTTTAGGCCTGCGTTCCCTTAGGAACGACTTTTGTGCTTCAGCGACTTTTTGGACTTCGTGAGTCTGTGAAGAAGATATATTTCGTTATGAAAAGAACGAAGCTATTACAGGAAATTGAAAATGGCAAGAGAATAGGTTTTCATTAATTGTTCCTTATTAAAAAAGAAAATGACAATGAATGTAAAAACTGTTTCAGGGGTAGGATATCTCTCAATAGATATGCTTCGATTCTGGCACAGTACTGTTGACTGTGCGAGCTTCGGACTCCTCCCTGAAATCTTGCTGTTGATGGGTCTGTTAGCTCCCTTCTGGCTGCTGGCCTCGTGAATACACAGGCTGTAGTGGTGGCGGAGGTGGAAGCTGTGGCCAAGACGCCTGTGGCTGGCTAGCCGAAGCAACAGAAGCTGTAGGATGGTTACCCACATACTCTGGTATGTAGGGTGAGTGATACGAGGCAGTGTGCATGACCTGCTTCGGTAGGTTCTGCTGAGCTGCAGCTTCTGCTATTTCCTTTTGTTTCTGAATGGTGACATGGCACATCCTTGTAGTATGGCCCTTGTCCTCACCACAGAATAAGCAATAAATTTTTCTGGGCTGATCCCCAAACCTTCCTCCAAAGCCCCTAGCGCCTCTGCCTCTTGGAGCTATCGGCCAGAAAGAGCTTTGTTGCTGCCCCAAAGATTGTGAAGTATATTGTGAATTCTACAGCTGACTTCCTCTGTCATCATTCTGAGTGGAGTGAATTGACCTGACATGCCTTGGGTGGATTCTTCCTCCGAAGCCCCTGGTCATCTCAGAGAATCTGTAGGCTTCCTCCCTTCTTTGGCGAAAGTCATTATCAGCCCGGATGTATTCATCCATCTTTTGGAGCAACTTCTCCAGGGTCTAAGGGGGCTTCCTAGAGAAGTATTGGGCCGTAGGTCCTGGTCGAAGCCCTTTGATCATGGCCTCAATGACGATTTCATTGGGCATAGTTGGCGCTTGTGCCCTTAAGCGCAAGAACCTTCGGACATACGCCTGGAGGTATTCTTCGTGATCTTGCATGCACTGGAACAAGGCTTGAGCAGTAACCGGCTTCGTCTGAAACCCTTGGAAACTGGTGATCAGCATGTCCTTCAGCTTCTACCATGATGTGATTGTTCCTGGCCGAAGAAAGGAGTATCAGGTTTGCGCAACATTCTTGACTGCCATGACGAAAGATTTCGCCATGACTGCGGTATTGCCCCCATATGAAGATATGGTTGCTTCATAGCTCATCAAAAACTGCTTCGGATCTGAGTGCCCATCATACATGGGGAGCTAGGGTGGTTTGTATGACGGGGGCCATGGGGTAGCCTGCAGTTCTGCTGACAGAGGAGAAGCATTATCAAAAGCAAAATTTCCAAGATGGAAATCATCATACCATCCATCCTCGTTGAAGAAGCCTTCTTGATGAAGCTCCCTATGTTGGGGCGTTCGTTCTTGTTTGTCTTGAGCAAGATGGCGTACTTCTTCAGTGGCTTCGTCAATCTGCCTTTGAAGATCAGCTAGTCGGGCCATCTTCTCCTTCTTCCTTTGTACTTGCTGATGAAGTATCTCCATGTTTCTGATTTCTTGATCCAACTTTTCATCCTGAAGTGTTGGGCTAGTGGCCTTCCTCTTCTGGCTTTGGGCCTCTCGGAGAGAAAGGTTCTCCTGATTTGGGTCCAGTGGTTGTAATGCAGCAGCGCTGAAGCTTTCTTCGGCGGCATGACGAGGGTCAGTGCTTGCCGAAGGTGGTCGAAAAAGGGTTCACCGGAGGTGGGCGCCAATGTTGGTGACTTGTTCTCGAATGCTATGAATCAAGAACAAGGCAACATAAAATGTTAAATATTAATGCCCTTCGTCCTTCGAAACATTATATTCCTTAGGATATAATGATCTTCAAACGAAGGTCATGAAGGACATACCTTCGAATATCGAAGGTAAGACAGTAAATAGAAGAAGCGTGTAAAATACAAAAGATAACATGAATAATCATATAGTATTATAAATTTATCTCCATTATGTTATCATGAGAAAATAAAAACAATATTGAATTACATTTGATACCTTCAACTTGATAGACAGCAAAGGTACGAGCGTGATGCAAAAACGAATGCCAAATTAGCATGAACAGTACGGGGGTACTGTTCATCTATTTATAGGCATGGGACGAAGCCCACGTGTAATTACATTCATGCCCTTTACATTTGCTAATGACTATAAGGTAACTCATCGGGGTCTAAATAGCCTTTTCCCCTTTAAGTCGGTTCCCTTTCCTGCTGTCATGCCGAAGCTCTCTTGCGCGTAGCTTCGGCGCTGCATCATTCTTTGTATTGTTCATGCTTCTCCCGTTGTTGTTCTGTTTCGAATCCGAAGGTACCTGTTCATGTATTTCAACTCCGGAAACATTGTTAAATCATGTTTTTGAGGACCTTCGGAAGACGAAGGCCCCCAACAGGGACCAGCCCAGAAAAAGGCAGGTGTTTGGTCTAGATATTTTGCTTGAAGCCGAAGAGAATTCAGAATGGTTCAGAGAATATGAAGACAGCGCAGTCTAGACAATGAAGCTATGCTGACATAAGAAGAAGAGAGCTAAGTTTTGAAGTGGAAGATTATGTTTACCTGAAGGTGTCACCAATCAGAGGAGTCAAAAGGTTCGGAGTCAAGGGCAATGTAACACCCAAATTCTGAATTTGGGATTGGTAGAAGAAATCTGAGCACAGTACCCTTGATAAATTATTAAACTTTATAATTCACCCTTTCTAATATAAATGATCATAATAAAACAATGTTAGTTAAGTTGTATCTTAATAAAAATTAGACAGTGGAAAATAATTTCTATCAAAACAAAGGGATATGAACTTTTGAATATACACGTAATGTAACTACACATTCAAAATGGTAAAATATTAGAACTCAAAATAGGCTGTGAATGAGGTCACCATGCGTAGGAAAAAAAAGGATGGGCGACGCCATGCTTCTTCTCGCGCGGTCTCCTGTTCACCGTCGGCCCGTCGAGGTGGTAACGTGGCTCCTGGGCCGTCTTCTTCGCGCCCCGTTCCCGTTGCTGCGTCCTCGTGCGGCCCACAGCTATAGGAGGTCGGCGCGACGTACACTGGAAGACTTCATTCAGGTACGCGGTTAGGGTTTCCGGTGGATTTCTTGGGTTTGCATTCTTCCCCCATCTTGCTTCGCGTCTTTCTTGCCTCTGGTCCCTACCGAGTTCGTCGCGCGGAAGTTTCTGCGGGGGTTGGATTTCTTCTCCGCTTCGCCCGCCTGCGCTTGGCGAGGAGTGGCCTCTCCTGGGTCGCTCGGGTGTTTCTGATCAGATGGATCCAAAAAATCGCAACCCTGACTAGGATCGGTGGGGTCCGAAGGATGCTCCGCAGGGTTCCCAGTCGTGGGAGAAGAATCGGAATCTCAGCTGGCGGTTGAAGACTGGATCCGGAAAACCTGATGGCAAAGATGACATCCCTGTTTCCACTCCCGGCGATGGCGGTCAGCCAGGTATCCTCAAAACCCCCCTCCTACCATTCTGAAATCGGAGAATGAACTGGTGCGTAGTGTTTTTTGCCAAAAATGCGGTATGGATGGCCATCATGCTAGGGAGTGTTTTAAATCTTTGTGGTGCAAGATCTGTCGCAAGGAAACCCACAACACCGCTCGGTGTGTTCTTCCCAAACAGAATAAACCCAGTATGCCTATTGTTGGTATGGCGGCAGATGGGCTAGGGTTTTACTCTTCTCATTTCGCCAAGCCATTATCCAACAAACCTAAACGCAGTTTTATTGGCTTGGTTGAAATCGTTGAGGGTTTGATCACGGCCGAGGATCTGGAGAAGGATTTCGGTTTTCACTTTCCTTGGGGCCGCACTTGGAAAGCTACTAAGTGCCATTCTGGCTTCCTCATGCAATTCCCCTCTCAAGAGAGGTTGGATGAGATGATTAATTTCCCTAAATTGAAAATGAAGTTGTCTAGGGCCAAAATTTCTGTTTCTTCTTGGAGTTCTCAGGCTAAGCCTAAGTCAAAACTGCATTCAGTGTGGATTGTGGCTGAGAATGTGCCAGAAGAGCTTCAAAATTACCAGGCCATTTGTGAATTGGGATCCACTATTGGGGCAGTGGAAGAAGTGGATATTAACTCTTTAAACTCTAAAGAAATTGTGAGGTTCAAAGTTCATGTGAAGAGTGTTGCTATGATCCCCCCATCATTGAAGTTGGTGTCAAACCTTTTCTGTATGACATTTTCTTTAAAATTGACAACATTACTGATGAAGGTTGGAATGATGATTCTGTTAATCTGGGTAAGAGGGCTTCGGTTGATAGACAAGGGTTTGGTGACATCTCTCTTGGCAAATATGCTAAAAAGGCCAAAAGTGGAGATGAGGATTCTGGTAAGGATGTTAAGGGAAAATCTCCCTTAAAATTATCCTCCAGTCATGCCAATGTTGCAGGATCCTTGTCTGAACAATCTGAAAGTATGAAAATGGGGAAAGGTTTCGAAGGAACTAAAGGTTACCTTGATAGTCAGGGTAATGAAGATGAGGAATTCAATGATAGTGAAGATGATTTGTTGGATTCTCAGGAGTTGGATGAATTCATCAAGGATGATGAATTTATTCCTTCCCCTGCCCAAGAGAAAAAGAAATTGCATCTTAGTACTGCTGAGGAGGCTAGCAAGATTGTTGGTGCTAAAAAAGGAGGATCTATGGAAGGTGAGGTGGTAGAAGGAGTTAGAAGGAGCAGCAGACTGGAATCTTCTGAGGAAATGAAAATTGCTGATAAAGCTGCTGCAAGAGCTATTGCCAAAGATGCTTTCATCAACAAAGGTACGTCCTACAATCCTTTTTCTGTTTTGAATAATGATAATGCTGTTCTCATGGATGTGGCTCACAAAATTGGAGTTGATTTAGGTTCTTCTTTTAATGATGCTGTGGAAAATTTAAACCTGATTAAATCTTTAGAGCTATCTAGGAAAAATTTAGTTGTTCAATCTGTTAGGATTAATGTTGATAATTCCAATGTTGATTGCATTGTTTCTGATGTTGATAATAATATTCATAATGATAGTCTGGATGATAATTTTTCTGATCTTGATGATGTTATGGTCCTTAGAAAAGGTCGTAAAATTCAGCACAGGAAAAAACTGTGAGGAAAAAAATAATAAAGCTGGTAAATCTCCCAATAATAGGAAAATCCTTATTAAGAGGAGAGGCCAGTCTGGTGGTCAGGCCCCGATTTGTTCAGAATGATTGGTGTGATTTGGAACTGTCAGGGCCTCGGTAAAGATGTGAAAAGTGAATTCCTGCGTGATATTATCATGAAAGAGAAGGTTAACTTTATTGGTTTACAAGAAACCAACAAGAAAGATTTTGAAGAATCATGGTTGAATTTCATTAGTGGTAATAGAAACTTCGTCTGGGTTTGGTCTCCCCCTAATGGTAGGTCGGGAGGTTTGCTGGTTGGTTTTGATTCGGACATGTTTGATGTTAGAGAAAAAGAGTTGGGTGAATTTATGATTCGGACGTCGGTGATTCAAAAAGAATCAGGTTTTATTTGGAACTTTATTAATGTTTACGGTGCTGCTCAAAATGAACAAAAACAGAAATTCTTGAGTGAGTTATCCGCTTTCTGTTCAAATTGTTCTCATCCGATGTTGATTGGTGGTGATTTTAACATTCTCAGAGGAGAATCGGACAAGAACAAACCTGGGGGGACTAACAAGTGGAGTTCTCTTTTTAATTCTATTATTGATGTTCATGATCTGATTGAATTGGATCTTAGTGGTCGTCATTTTACCTGGTCTAATAATCGTAATCCTCCTACTTTTGAGAAGTTAGACAGGTTTCTTGTTAGTCCTGATTGGGATCTGCATTACAATAATGTGAATGTTACTGGTCTGAGTAGATCTTTTTCTGATCATGTGCCTTTATCTCTCAAAACTGATTTTATTTCTCCGGCTAAAAGAGATTTTAGATATGAGCTTTGTTGGAGGTTGAGACCTGAGTTTAAGTCTTTAGTTGTGAATAATTGGTCTCTGCCTATTAGAAGTAAGAACGGTATTGATATTTGGAAAGAAAAAATCAAAAGGTTGAAAAAAATGTTGAAAGGTTGGAATATCAATGTTGAAGGTAGATATTTGAAATTAAAAAAAAAGATTTGATGGAGAAAATTGGCATTTTAGATAAAAAATGCGAAATTATGGGTATTTCGGACTCTGAGAGAATCGAAAAGCTTGATATGGAGTGGAATCTGAAAAAAAATCATGGAAGAAGAAATCTATAAAAAAAAAGCAAACTGCTAGAGAGAAATTCATCAATGAGGGTGATGAAAATACCAAATTCTTCCATCTTTTGGCTAAAGGTCGGAAGCGGAGGGTTAAAATTCCCTTCTTGAATCAGGATGGTGTCTCTGTTAGTGATGCTGATGGCATAAATAAAATTGCTACTTCTTATTATAAAGATCTTTTTGGTCATTCGGTGTTATCTGGTATTAATATGTCTCACTGCAATATGAACCAATTATCAGACTCTGATAGATCTTTCCTGGCGGCTCCTTTCTCAGTGGATGAGATTAAGAAAGTGATTTTTGAGATGAAACATAATAGTGCCCCTGGTCCCGATGGCTTTCCTGCTGAATTCTTTCAAATTTTTTGGGATACCATTCAGTTGGATATTGTTCACTTATTCAATGACTTTTATAATGGTAATCTCAAAATTGAGAGATTGAATTATGGGATGGTTACTTTATTACCAAAAGTGGATAATGCGGCTGACATGAAGAATTTTAGACCTATCTGTCTTCTGAATGTGTGTTACAAGATTATTTCCAAAGTTCTGAATAATAGACTTGCGGGTTGCATCACAAAAGTGATAAGTGATTCTCAATATGGTTTCATTAAAAACAAATACATTATGGATGGAGTCATATCGCTCAATGAAATTCTTCATGAGGTTAAGAGGAAAAATCAAAGTGGAGTGGTTTTAAAAATTGATTTTGAAAAAGCTTATGACAAAGTAAATTGGCATTTCCTCTATAGTATGATGGAGAAAAAAGGTTTTGGTAATACTTGGTGTGATTGGGTCATGAGGATTGTGAGAGGTGGCAAAGTTGCCATCAAAACTAATGATATTCTGGGTCCTTATTTCACTACTCACAAAGGAGTTAGGCAAGGGGATCCTTTTTCTCCTCTTCTGTTCAATTTGGTTGCTGATGATTTAGCTTGTATGATTAAGAAAGCTCAAGATGAGGGTCTGATTGAAGGTCTGATCCCTCATATCATTCATAATGGTTGTTGTTGTTTACAATACGCCGATGACACCATTTTTCTTATTCAAGATTGCTTGGAAGGAGCCAGAAATCTTAAATTCATTTTATGTTTGTTTGAAAGCATGTCTAGTTTGAAAATAAATTTTCACAAAAGTGAAATATTATGCTTTGGTAATGCTAAAGATATAGACTTTTTGTATGCTGACATCTTTACTTGTCCTATAGGAAATCTTCCTATGAAATATTTAGGGGTGCCAATTGATAAGAAGAAGATTAATAAAAATATTTGGATCCCCATGATTGAAAAGCTGGAAAAAAGACTAGCTGGGTGGCAGGGTAGATTCCTGAGTCTTGGTGGTAGACTTACTCTTCTAAATAGTTGTCTTTCTAATGTTCCTTTATATATGCTTTCGATTTATCCTGCCCCTAAGACTGTTATCAAAAATATTGATTTGTTGAGGAGGAGGCTTCTGTGGCAAGGGGGTAGGCAGTCCAAAAAATTTCATTTAGCTGATTGGGAGTCAGTGTGCTCTCCCAAAAATCAGGGTGGTTTGGGTGTATTAAATCTGGAGGTTATGAATGATTCCTTACTTTCTAAATGGCTTTGGAATATTGAAAATTCAAAAGGCTTATGGCAAAAGATTATTGCCAGTAAGTACATTAAGGGAAAACCCCTTATTTTAGTTAAGCAAAAACAAAATGACTCACATTTCTGGAAAAAAAATCCTGAGTTTACGAGACAACTTTTACAAATATTGTAAAACTGAAGTTGGCAATGGTTTGAAGACTAGTTTTTGGAAAATCAATTGGATGGGTAATCAACCTCTGTCTTACCAGTTTCCTGTTCTTTTTGACTTGACCTATGACAAAGATGTTTCTGTTAATGAGGTTTTCACATCGAATTTTGAGTCTCTTACTTTTAGAAGAAGGATTATGGGTAATTTGAGGTTGTTATTCGATGAATTGATTAATTGTTGTAATCAAGTAAGACTATCTGATCAAGAGGATAAAATTGTGTGGACTCTGGGGAAAAAGGCTTTTTAGTTAATTCTTTGTATAAAAAGAAAATGGAAGATCAAACTTTGATTCCATATAAGTTTTTGTGGAAATCAAAATTGCCTCATAAAATCAAGGTTTTCTTCTGGTTAGTGGTAAGAAATAAAATTCTTACTAAGGACAACCTGAAGAAAAGGTGCTGGATTGGTTCTTTGAATTGTTGCTTCTGTGGGGTGGATGAATCTATCGATCACCTGTTTTTTAAGTGCCCCATTGCTCAATATATGTGGAGAGTAATTCAAGTTGCCTTGAATTTGAGGTTGATTCCGAAAAATATCAAAAATCTGTATGACAATTGGTTATGTAAACCAAAAAACAAGATGGCTCATCTAGTGTTATTTGGTTGTGGTGCTTTATTCTGGGCTATTTGGCGCACTAGAAATGATTGGTGCTTTGGAAAAAAATCATTTACTTGATCCGTCTAACATCATTTTTCTTTGCTGCTTCTGGCTGGACTCTTGGGCGATTCATCAGAAAAAGAAGGAGCAAAGAATGGTGGTGCTAGGAAGCAAGCTAATCCGAAAGACGGCAAGTGAAGCTTTCGGAAGGGCCTTGGGGTGGTGCCCTCTCGACAGGCGTATTTCTGGTTGATCCGAAGCTAGAACTGGGAAGTTGATGTGGATAGTTGTCTGTCTTTTGTTGGCTAGACTGTTCAGTTCCTTTTGTGGCTTCTGCCTGTCTTGTTGGGATGTAAATAAGAAAGTCTTATGTAGTCCTTCGTAGGCCAAAACTTTTCCTGTTATCGTAGGCTCTTCACTGATCTCGTGATAGTGGTTAGAGTCTAGATAGGGTATTGGCCGTGGTCGATCTTTTGGATGTTTTACTGCGAGGTGGCGGTTGTTTCAAACTTTCCTATTTCTTAATGAAATAGGGGGCTTCGCCCCTTCGTCAAAAAAAACTACACATTCAAAATAATGCTTTCCTAAAACGAATATTATGTGTGTTTTGCATAACTGCAACATTTGGGTAGAAAAATGAGTAAAGTAATTAATATAAATAAATATATATTGCATCATTCTGGGTTTTTGAATGTGTATTTTACTTAAAGTTGAAATTCAAAACCAGAATAAAATTTGACTTTGGAATTGAGATAGAAAATGGAAAATAAAAATAAATGTAAAGAAAAAGAGAAGGAAGCCTAATGGGCCGTTGCTGTCACATTCTGGCCCATCTCAGCTATTCCTCGCCAGCCCACCCGTGCTCATACCACTTACATGTGGGTCCTGCCATGTCAGTTCCTAGCCCGTCCGCCCTGCACACCTGCTATCCCACTGCATGGTTGGCCCATAACCCATTGGTCAGGGTAATTCACGCCGCGTGCGCTTCTGGTCTCGCTGACACGGTGGGCCGGGCGCATCCGCCTCCTGTGCGCTCACCCTTCCCTAGCCGGCGGACACGCGGACCCTACCCGCCAGCCTCACACCATGCAGTCTAGCCAAAACACCACCAGGGCGCGTCTCCGCTGCGTGGGCCCGATGGGACGGTCCTGTCTTCAAGCTCGCGTGGGTCAAACAGATTGGACCGAGATCCCTGGGGATCGTTCGCCAGATCTGTTTTCCTTGCCTCGGGCTCAACCAGTCCTAATCCCGCGGTCTCAAACCCACCTCATATAAACCGACCGCTAAACCCTATTTCCTTATCCATTAGCGCTAGCACCAGGGAGACCCCATCACCGGATTTATGCGCACCGCCGCAAGCTATTTTGGTCAGCGCCATTGCCGAGTCCTCGGTCGGGGTCTGAGGAGCTCCGCCTGGTCCCCAGGATGAAGTTCGTGGCCACATCGGGCACGATTGGGTGGCATCGACACAGGAATTTCTCGTCGGAGCAAACCCCTACACAGTCGACCGCCTCGTGTCGTGGCTAGGATGCTTCATCAATTCAGCGGTGGTGAGATGCTCTCCATGTTGTTCCACATGTTCTCTATGTTGCGTCGCGCATAGTGTTTGGTGGTTTGGTGCTTGGGTGCGCCAGGCGGTGCTTCACCGGTGGCGCGCCGCCGCGCCCCGCTTAGCTTCAGGGCTGGTCAGTGGAGGTTGTGAGAGGAGTGGCTCTGTGCGTCGATCAACGGATGAACAACAGATAATACATGTTTAGCTCGGGGGAGGAAGACACGCATGCATCGTAGATCCACGGATGTGTGGCTGGGATTGGCTCGCGCGTACCGTTTCGGCCAAACCGATCTGGTTCGTCCGATCCAAATCATGCGCGCGTGAATCCACGTGGGCAACTTAAACTCTGGGACGTCGATCGTTGATCCAAGGGACCAGCGGGACTTGTCGATCTATAAGAAGACCAGTCTAATCTCCGCCGTGCGTGATAGATCCAACGGCCGAGATCTAATGATACCCCTCGGCCGACCCTTCTTTCAAAAGAGCCCCTGCAGAATCAAGTAATCAACCCGCCATCCGCTACCGTTATGAAGTATTTAAACCAAGGCCCTAGATTTTATGAAATGAACCATGAACTTCTCCAGTTTCGTGTGCGCAGTCCTGAGGTCTGAGAAAATAGGAAAAAGGGTTTAGAAAATGGATTTTTAGTGCCAAAATAATTCTAGAACTTATATAATTCATGGAAAATTCATCTTAGCTCCTTTTTAATCCATTCCTATTGCAATAATTTTATATTAATATTGTTTATCACTTGGTAACTATGTTTAGACATGAAACATAGATTAAAATTGTTTACTTAATTTATCCCGTGCCAAGCACTTAATAGCTTCGGAAATTCATAACTCCTTCGTTTTAATTCCAAATTGACTCGTTCCAGTCGTGTTAGTTTCATATAAATATTTACTACGCAGTAACAACATTAATTATACCATATTGCATAATTTTATAGTTAGATATTTGTTTAATCTGTGTTAGTAGATTTACCCTTTTAATCAAAGTTAATATGTCTATAATTATAAGATGACTAAAACATGATCTCTAGTCAAGTATAATCTAGATTAAAGTTGAATTGATTATATTTTCTCATATGATGTATAATAATCAATTTATAATATAATTTGATATTCAACCACATAGATCTTCCGTAAATCGTAACTTTATAACCGTAACTCCGATTTTGGTAGTTCTCGAACCCACGATCTCGTTACGACGCGTAGATTATTATTACGCAGTTTATTCTTGTGTTTGGTGTTATGTTAGTTCTGCCTATACATGTTTGTCTGTATTGCTATGACTAGCAGCAAGGTTACGAGAACCTGAAGGTCATCCTGGTACCTGGAATCTCAAGTCCCAGGCAAGTTGTGCCCTTGATCACTTCTTTTACCTAGTCATGTTCTTATTAATCATAATGATCTGCATAGGTTAATTTTGATGGGAGCCAATAGGTTACCCTAGTTTGACTATCTTTATACCTTGTTTACCACTGAATTCTTGGGTAGTACCTGCTATTGCTTTATGTGGTTTTGGGTATAGAGATACACATTATTCATGATTATACTTTTATTTTCAGTTGTTATTTACTGTCCATGTTAAGATCATTATGTTCATTGGAACATGGAGCGACCACCCGGGAAAACAGTGCTACCACAAGGGTGGTATGGGACGCCCTTGGCTAACTAATTAGGAAAGCTAGTGGAAGACTACCTTACTCGAAAGGGGCAAGGGCAGTAGGGGAGTGGTCAGTGTAGGGAGGCCCTTGGGTTGATTTTGCTGTGATGGCGATCAGGCGAGGGGTCCCTGCATTGGAGCTTCCTAGAATTGTAGCGGGTTTTCTGAAGCTAGTGGAACTTTGTAAAGGCCTCATAGTGTTACCCTGCCTTGCCTCTTAGGTAGAGGTGTATGGGAGTCGCTATCCCTTAGTAGATGGGTAACATGACTTGTGGGTAAAGATGCGCAACCTCTACAGAGTGTAAAACTGGTATATCAGCCGTGCTCACGGTCATGAGCAGCTTGGACCCTCACATGATTAATTTATGGAACTAAATTCAATTTGTCATATGCATTGCATCGCAGGTGTTGTTATCACTTTTGTTCTACTACTTAATTGGGTTGGTATTTACTTATACTTAGTAACTGCTAATAAAATTTTGACCAACTTAAAAAGCAATGCTTAGCTCTAACCATCCTCTTTGGTAAGCCTTACACTTCACGTGAGCTCCCACCTTTGGCGAGTTCACGCACATTGTTCCCTACAACTTGTTGAGCATTGAACGTATGTGAGCTCACTCTTGCTGTCTCAAACCCCCACAAGTCAAGAACAGGTACCACAGGATGAGGCGCATGGAGGATGCTGTGACGAGTTCGTGAGAGGTCTAGGCTGTCGTCTCCCAGTCAACTTTGGGTTTCTAGATCGTTGTCTCTGTATGATATAATTATTTATTTATTTTGTACAAAACTCCTATTATATAGTAAAGATGTGACATTCGTTTCTGTACCACTATTCATCATATGTGTGAGACTTGGTCCTAGCACAATAGTTGTTTATTTCGCGCCCGGGTTTTGGACCCCTAAAACTCGGGTGTGACAGGCGAGCTAGCACCTTGATACATCGGACCGTATCATATTCAAGCAAGACATGGAGAAGTGGCATATCAATTCAGCCTACTTGAAAGTCTATCAGCAGTGCATGATGTGTTCCATGTGTCACAATTGAAGAAGTGTTTGCGAGTACAAGAAGAGCAACGACTAACCGAGGATCTCGAAGTTCAAGAGGACCTGACATATATCGAGAAGCCAACTCAGATTCTGGAGACAGCAGACAGAGTCACTCGAAGAAGCATCAACAGAATGTGCAAAGTCAAGTGGGCTCATCATTTAGAGGAAGAAGCAACTTGGGAAAGAGAAGATGATCTGAAAGCTAAATATCCCAAGCTCTTTGCTAGCCAACCCTGAATCTTGAGGGCGAGATTCTTTTTAAGGGCGATAGGTTTGTAACACCCATAATTTGGGGATATAAAACTTCTTCTCGAATACCAACCGAATTCAGGTGTTACCCCTTGTTTCTCTCTCTCTATATATAGATTTATTCTCTCTTCCTTTTATTAGAGTTGTGTCTAGTATTTGGGAGATGAATTATTTCTTTACTATATCAAAACCTATGGGAGTCATGAAACGTTGCATCATGCTGAGCCTAGATTGTTCTATTGTTTGATGCACATGTTTGTAATACATAAATTTGAATTTGTGGCATGTTTGAATTTGAATCCAAAAGAGAAAACAAAAGGAAAAGAAATTAGAAAATTCGGATTAAAAGAAAAGGCCAAATTGGCCCAACCACCCCCTCCCTCCCAGCCCTTCAGCCCACTCGGCCCAGTCCGCCCTCGCGCCCTCTCCCACTTACCGGCGAGCCCGCCCTATCGGTGCTCTCCCTCGCTCGCCTGCGCGCCCGCGCTTCATTGTGGAGAGCCTCTGCCCGGTGGGCCCACCCATCAGCGCTTCTGCCCTTTGCGCACCCACGCGCCTGTTCCACCACCCCACGGGCCCTGGCTGCTAGTGCCTCCCCTTCCTTCAACAGCCCGCCCGAGCGGACCGCGCGCATGCATGTCGAGACCGCCGTGCCCACGTCGCCTCTCCGTGCGAAACCGCCGCCCTGACCCCTTGAATCCTCTGCATGCACCCACTCCCCCCTGCCTCATTCATTTTGCCTCAACGCATTCACCCGAGCTGTGCGTGGCCGTTTTCTAAGCTCGCCGGAGCTTCCCCGTTGCCAGGCCTCCTGCACCCGAATGCTTCCCCGGCAAGGCTCGCTCGTCGTCCCTGGCCGGACCCGCCACCACCAAACGAAGTCCCGTCATCGCCCGCGCTTCACCCGAGGTGAATTTCCTCACTAGAGTTCCTTTTCTATCTCCCCCATTTCCCTGCTCCGTCGATTAGTCGCCGGTGATCATCGGCATCAGCACTGCACCGTCATGCCGAGGTCCCCCGGCCAACCGCCACCACCTCGTGCCTCCTTCGCCCGCGTGAGGTCACCGGCTCCGGCCATGGCGCTCGCATCGAGCGCGCGGTCGAGGTAAACGGCAAGCCCGACAATGGGGACCCACCCGCAGTCTCCTAGCCGCAACCCCTCTCTTCTCCCCTCGCGTGGCCACTGGCCAGTGGACCTCGGGTCCCACCCGTCAGGCACCCGCGCTCTGGTGTCCCGTCGCTCACCCCTGCCCCGCCCAAGCCGCTGGCTCGTGAGCCCTACCAGTCAAGTGCCCGCGCGCCCGCGCGCTCACCTGCTGGTTCTAATCTCGGTCGATGATCCGAGATCCGAGATCCGACGGTCGAGGAGACCCGATACCTTTTGGTTTTGTCGTTTTGTAAAAAGAACCCTCGGTTCTCTGGTATTACAACCTACCATCCTTATTTCTTTCATCCAAGCCCCTAGATTTTTGTAGAAAGAGCCCCGAGCTTTAGTTTAATTAATAAAAGGTGTCTGATTTAGGGTTTTAAATTCCAAAACTTCTAAATTACATATCTTTTGCATATGAACTCCAAATTGGATGGTTCAAATTGCAAAATGTTCATAATGTTATTTTCTATCTGTTTAAATTATATTCACCCACTGTTTGCATGTCTTAATTTTGTGGCTAGGCTCTAGGTTAATTTAAAGTAATATAATATTTATTAAAGAATAAAATAAAAGGTAAAGCCCTAATGAATATTTAAGTGTTTGACTTTGTAAACTTAAATTCATTTAATGTATGACCCCATCCCTGGAATAAATTTAATTACGTAAGTAATTCATTAAGATAGACCCAATTAGGTAAGTAATTTACTGAGATAAACTTAGTTAGAGAACAGTAGACCCTTAAACATGGTGATCTACCCTAGAACCTAGAGTTCACTTATGTATCTATACTTTTCTACTGAACCTGTATTTGATCTGTTGCATATGTTTGGTGTAATGTTCTTTATTATTCCCCAAGTGTGTTGAATGAATGATTGCTTTGCGTAGAAAACGAGCAGTTCGTGGTTCTCGAGTGTGTTGCAGGAGACTTCCCTGAGCAGCATTTTGGTGAAGCCAAGTGTCCTCTAACCCATTATGTCCTACTTACTTTATAATTCACTGTCCCGCAAACCATGATCAACCTAATGATTGACTAGTATTCTGTTTTCATGTCCTTTTTTACCCTTTGGGAATTTGTTATTATGATTAGTATTATGCTACTGCTTCTGAAAGGGAATTAGGCTTCCACCTATTTCCTAATTGATTTTGGTGGTTGAATTGCCCAACACAAATAATTGGACTAACTAGTTTGCTCTAGTCTATAAGTTCTACAGGTGCCAAAGGTTCACAATAAGCCAATAAAAAGACCAAGAAAAGAGTTCAATCAAGAGAGCAAAGGATTTCCCGGAAGGCACCCTGGTCTGGCGCACCGGACTGTCCGGTGCACCACCGGACAGTGTCCGGTGCACCAGGGAACCCTACGTCCAACTCTTCACCTTCGGGAAATTTCAGAGGAGCTTCGCTATAATTCAACGGACTGTCCGGTGCACCACCGGACAGTGTCCGGTGCTCTAGGGGAGAGCAACTCTGAACTCGCCAGCTTCGGGAATCCGCTCCGCTATAATTTACCGGACTGTCCGGTGTAACAGCGGGGCAACGGCTACTTCGAGCGCAATGGTCGTCTGCAACGCATTAAATGTGCACCAGCGCGCGCAGAGGAGCAGAGCACGCGCGGGTGGCACACCGGACAGCCTACAGGGCCTGTCCGGTGCACCACCGGACAGCCAGGCGGGCCCACAAGACAGAGCTCCAACGGTCGGAACCCTTCGGCCAGGTGACGTGGCTGGCGCACCGAACAGTGTCCGGTGGCGCACCGGACTGTCCGGTGCGCCATGCGACAGAAGCCTCCACCAACGTTCAAGTTTGGTGGTTGGGGCTATAAATACCCCAACCACCCCCACATTCAAGTCATCCAAGTTTTCCACCTTCCAACTACTTACAAGAGCTCTAGCATTCAATTCTAGACACACCAAAGAGATCAAATCCTCTCCAAATTCCACTCAAAGCTTTAGTGATTAGAGAGAGTGATTGTTGTGTTCATTTGAGCTCTTGCACTTGAATTGCTTCTTTTTCTCATTCTTTCTTGCGATCATCTCAATTGTAATCAAGGCAAGAGACACCAATTGTGTGGTGGTCCTTGTGGGGAAGTTTGGTTCCCGGTTGATTGAGAAGAGAAGCTCACTCGGTCCGAGGGACCGTTTGAGAGAGGGAAAGGGTTGAAAGAGACCCGGTCTTTGTGACCACCTCAACGGGGAGTAGGTTTGAGAAAACCGAACCTCAGTAAAACAAATCCTTGTGTCTCACTTCTTTATTCGCTTGTGATTTGTTTTTACGCCCTCTCTCGGACTCGCATTATATTTCTAACACTAACCCGGCTTGTAGTTGTGATTAACTTTGTAAATTTCAGTTTCGCCCTATTCACCCCCCTCTAGGCGACTTTCAATTGGTATCGGATCCCGGTGCTTAATTAGAGCCTAACCGCTCGAAGTGATGTCGGGAGATCACGCCTAGAGGGAAATGGAGACCGGCGACAAGCCCACTACATGCTACGGGAAGGCTTCATCGGAAGAGTCCCGCAACAAAGGGAAGGGGAAGGAGAAGAAACCCTCTTCCCACAAATCGCATCGGAGTGGTGACAAAAAGAAGAAGATGAGGAAGGTGGTCTACTACGAGACCGACACTTCATCACCATCGACATCCGGCTCCGACGTGCCATCCGTTATTTCTAAGCGCCATGAGCGCAAGAAGTATAGTAAGATTCCCCTACGCTACCCATGTATTTCAAAGCGTACTCCTTTACTCTCTGTTCCATTAGGAAAACCACCGGTTTTTGACGGTGAAGATTATAATATGTGGAGTGACAAAATGAGGCATCATCTAACCTCACTCCACACAAGCATATGGAATGTTGTTGAGTTTGGTGTACAGGTACCATCCGTAGGGGATGAAGACTATGACTCGGACGAAGTAGCCCAAATTCACCACTTTAACTCCCAAGCCACCACTATACTCCTCGCCTCTCTAAGTCGAGAGGAGTATAATAAGGTGCAAGGGTTAAAGAGTGCGAAGGAAATTTGGGACGTACTCAAGACCGCGCACGAAGGAGACGAGGTGACAAAGATCACCAAGCGAGAGACGATCGAGGGGGAGCTCGGTTGCTTCATGCTTCACCAAGGGGAGGATCCACAAGCTATGTACAACCGCTTGAAGACCTTGGTGAACCAAGTGCGCAACCTCGGGAGCGAAAAATGGGATGACCATGAGATGGTCAAGGTTATTCTTAGATCCCTCGTTTTTCTTAACCCTACGCAAGTTCAATTAATTCGAGGTGATCCTAGATACAAGCTAATGTCTCCCGAGGAAGTTATAGGAAAATTTGTGGGCTTTGAGCTAATGATTAAAGGCTCAAAGAAAATCATCGAGCAAGGCACCTCCTCAACGCCCGAAGCACAACCGGTGGCATTCAAGGCGACGGAGGAAAAGAAGGAGGAGTCTACATCAAGTAGACAACCCATCGACGCCTCCAAGCTCGACAACGAGGAAATGACGCTCATCATCAAGAGTTTCCGCCAAATCCTCAAGCAAAGGAGGGGGAAGGATTACAAGCCCCGCTCCAAGAAGGTTTGCTACAAGTGTGGTAAGCCCGGTCACTTTATTGCCAAATGTCCTATTTCTAGTGACAGTGACAAGGGCGATGACAAGAAGGGGAGAAGAAAGGAAAAGAAGAGGTACCACAAGAAGAAGGGCGGTGATTCCCATGTGTGCCGCGAGTGGGACTCCGACGAGAGCTCCACCGACTCCTCCTCCGACGAGGACGCCGCCAACATCGCCGTCACCAAGGGACTTCTCTTCCCCAACGTCGGCCACAAGTGTCTCATGGCAAAGGACGGCAAAAAGAAAAAGGTTAAATCCAAATCCTCCACTAAATATGAGTCCTCTAGTGATGATAATGCTAGTGATGAGGAGGATAATTTGCGTACTCTTTTTGCTAACCTCAACATGCAACAAAAAGAAAAACTAAATGAACTAATTAGTGCCATCCATGAGAAGGATGAACTCTTGGACTCCCAAGAGGACTTCCTAATCAAGGAAAACAAAAAGCATGTTAAGGTTAAAAATGTTTATGCTCTGGAAGTTGAAAAATGTGAAAAATTGTATAGTGAGCTAAGCACTTGCCATGATACTATTGCCAACCTTAGAAATGAAAACGCTTAACTTATTGCTAAGGTTGATTCTAATGTTTGTAATGTTTCAATTCCCAATCTTAGAGATGATAATGTTGATTTACTTGCTAAGATTGAAGAATTGAATGATTCTCTTGCTAGCCTTAGGATTGAAAATGAAAAATTGCTTGCTAAGGCTAAAGAATTAGATGTTTGCAATGTTACTATTTCTAACCTTAGAAGTGAAAATGATATATTACATGCTAAGGTTGTAGAATTAAAATCTTGCAAACCCTCTACATCTACCGTTGAGCATGTTTCTATTTGCACTAGATGTAGAGATGTTGATATTGATGCTATTCATGATCATATGGCTTTAATTAAACAACAAAATGATCATATAGCAATATTGGATGCTAAAATTTCTGAGCATGAACTTGAAAATGAAAAGTTTAAATTTGCTCGTAGTATGCTCTATAGTGGGAGATGCCCTGGCATCAAGGATGGCATTGGCTTCCAAAAGGGGGACAATGTCAAACTTAATGCCCCTCCTAAGAAATTATCCAACTTTGTTAAGGGCAAAGCTCCCATGCCTCAGGATAACGAGGGTTACATTTTATACCCTGCCGGTTATCCTGAGAGCAAAATTAGGAGAATTCACTCTAGAAAGTTTCACTCTGGCCCTAATCATGCTTTTATGTATAAGGGTGAGACATTTAGCTCTAGGCAACCAACCCGTGCTAAGTTGCCTAAGAAGAAAACTCCTAGTGCATCAAATGATCATGACATTTCATTTAAAACTTTTGATGCATCTTATGTTTTGACTAACAAATCCGGCAAGGTAGTTGCCAAAATTGTTGGGGGCAAACACAAGGGCTCCAAAACTTGTGTTTGGGTACCCAAAGTTCTTGTGTCTAATGCCAAAGGACCCAAAACCGTTTGGGTACCTAAAGTCAAGAACTAAATTTGTTTTGTAGGTTTATGCATCCGGGGGCTCAAGTTGGATCATCAATAGCGGGTGCACAAACCACATGACAGGGGAGAAGAAGATGTTCTCCTCCTACGAGAAAAACCAAGATCCCCAACGAGCTATCACATTCGGGGATGGAAATCAAGGTTTGGTCAAAGGATTGGGTAAAATTGCTATATCACCTGACCATTCCATTTCCAATGTTTTTCTTGTAGACTCTTTAGATTACAATTTGCTTTCCGTATCTCAATTATGTCAAATGGGCTACAACTGTCTTTTTACTGATGTAGGTGTCACTGTCTTTAGAAGAAGTGATGATTCAATAGCATTTAAGGGAGTGTTAGAGGGTCAGCTATACTTGGTAGATTTTGATAGAGCTGAACTCGACACTTGCTTAATTGCTAAGACTAACATGGGTTGGCTCTGGCACCGCCGACTAGCCCATGTTGGAATGAAGAATCTTCATAAGCTTCTAAAGGGAGAGCACATTTTTGGATTAACAAATGTTCATTTTGAGAAAGATAGGATTTGTAGCGCATGCCAAGCAGGGAAGCAAGTTGGTGTTCATCATCCACACAAGAACATCATGACGACTGACAGGCCACTGGAGCTCCTACACATTGACCTATTCGGCCTGATAGCTTACATAAGCATCGGCGGGAGTAAGTACTGTCTAGTTATTGTGGATGATTATTCTCGCTTCACTTGGGTGTTCTTTTTGCAGGAAAAATCTCAAACCCAAGAGACCTTAAAGGGATTCTTGAGACGAGCTCAAAATGAGTTTGGCTTAAGGATCAAAAAAAATAAGAAGCGACAACGGAACGGAGTTCAAGAACTCTCAAATTGAAGGCTTCCTTGAGGAGGAGGGCATCAAGCATGAGTTCTCCTCTCCCTACACGCCACAACAAAATGGTGTAGTGGAGAGAAAGAATAGAACTCTATTGGACATGGCAAGAACCATGCTTGATGAGTACAAAACGCCGGATCGGTTTTGGGCCGAGGCGGTCAACACCGCCTGCTACGCCATCAACCGGTTGTATCTACACCGAATCCTCAAGAAGACATCATACGAACTCCTAACCGGTAAAAAGCCCAACGTTTCTTATTTTATAGTCTTTGGTAGCAAATGCTTTATTCTTATTAAAAGAGGTAGAAAATCTAAATTTGCTCCTAAGACAGTAGAAGGCTTTTTACTAGGATATGATTCAAACACAAGGGCATATAGAGTCTTTAACAAGTCCTCAGGACTAGTTGAAGTTTCTTGTGACGTTGTGTTTGATGAAACTAACGGCTCCCAAGTAGAGCAAGTTGATCTTGATGAGATAGGTAATGAAGAGGCTCCGTGCATCGCGCTAAGGAACATGCCCATTGGGGATGTGTATCCTAAGGAATCCGAAGAGCCCACTCAAGCACAAGATCAACCATCCTCCTCCACGCAAGCATCTCCACCAACTCAAAATGAGGACGAGGCTCAAGTTGATGAAGGAGAAAATCAAAATGATGAGCCACCTCAAGATGAAGGCAACGATCAAGGGGGGAGATGCAAATGATCAAGACGAGGAGGATGAAGAACCAAGGCCGCCATACCCAAGAGTCCACCAAGCAATCCAACGAGATCACCCCGTCGACACCATCCTCGGCGACATTCATAAGGGGGTAACCACTAGATCTCGTGTTGCACATTTTTGTGAGCATTACTCTTTTGTTTCCTCTATTGAGCCACACAGGGTAGAGGAAGCACTCCAAGATTCGGATTGGGTGATGGCGATGCAAGAGGAGCTCAACAATTTCACTAGAAACGAGGTATGACATTTAGTTCCACGTCCTAATCAAAATGTTGTAGGAACCAAATGGGTCTTCCGCAACAAGCAAGATGAGCATGGTGTGGTGACAAGGAACAAAGCTCGACTTGTGGCCAAGGGATACTCCCAGGTCGAAGGTTTGGATTTTGGTGAAACCTATGCACCCGTAGCTAGGCTTGAGTCAATTCGCATATTATTAGCCTATGCTACTTACCATGGCTTCAAGCTTTATCAAATGGACGTAAAGAGTGCCTTCCTCAATGGACCAATCAAGGAAGAGGTCTATGTTGAGCAACCTCCTGGCTTTGAAGACAGTGAGTATCCTAACCATGTCTATAGGCTCTCTAAGGCGCTTTATGGGCTCAAGCAAGCCCCAAGAGCATGGTATGAATGCCTAAGAGATTTCCTTATTGCTAATGGCTTCAAAGTCGGCAAGGCCGATCCTACTTTATTTACTAAAACTCTTGACAATGATTTGTTTGTATGCCAAATTTATGTTGATGATATTATATTTGGGTCTACTAACGAATCTACATGTGAGCAATTTAGTAGGATCATGACACAGAAATTCGAGATGTCAATGATGGGGGAGTTGAAGTATTTCTTAGGATTTCAAGTGAAGCAACTCCAAGAGGGAACCTTCATTAGCCAAACGAAGTATACTCAAGACATTCTAAACAAGTTTGGAATGAAGGATGCCAAGCCCATCAAGACTCCCATGGGAACCAATGGGCATCTCGACCTCGACACGGAAGGTAAATCCATCGATCAAAAGGTATACTGGTCGATGATAGGTTCATTACTCTATTTATGCGCATCTCGACCGGACATTATGCTTTCTGTATGCATGTGTGCAAGATTCCAAGCCGACCCTAAGGAATCTCACCTTACGGCCGTAAAACGAATCTTGAGATATTTGGCTTATACTCCTAAGTTTGGGCTTTGGTACCCTCGGGGATCCACATTTGATTTATTTGGTTATTTCGATGTCGATTGGGCAGGGTGCAAAATCAATAGAAAGAGCACATCGGGAACTTGCCAGTTCTTGGGAAGATCCTTGGTGTCTTGGGCTTCAAAGAAGCAAAATTCCGTAGCTCTTTCTACCGCCGAAGCTGAGTATATTGCTGCAGGCCATTGTTGCGCGCAATTGCTTTGGATGAGGCAAACCCTTAGGGACTATGGTTACAAATTAACCAAAGTTCCTCTTCTATGTGATAATGAGAGTGCAATCCGCATGGCGGATAATCCCGTTGAGCATAGCCGCACTAAACACATAGCCATTCGGTATCATTTTCTAAGGGATCACCAACAAAAGGGGGATATTGAGATTGCATATATTAACACTAAAGATCAATTAGACGATATCTTTACCAAGCCATTGGATGAACAAACCTTTACCAAACTTAGGCATGAGCTCAATATTCTTGATTCTAGGAATTTCTTTTGATGTCTTACACACATAGCTCATAAATATACCTTTGATCATGTCTCTTGTATATATGCTATGACTAATGTGTTTTCAAGTGAAATTCAAACCATGTCATATGAAGTGTCCCCAATCCTCTGGGACTCAAATGTGATACAATTACTAGTCCCAGGAGGCTAGTAAACACATTTATACATCAGATGATACCAAATCTATTTAAACGAGACAAACCTACAAAGATGGCGAACAACTTTAAGAGTTGGTCCACAACTCGGGACATATCATCAGAGTGGGGCTGAAGCAGCCCGATATACGCAGCGAAGCAAATCAGCGGTCCAACAGCCACAAGCAAGGTTGGGAACAGTCGTAAGTCTTACCCGATCTCCTTTTTCTGAAAAACAACAAATAAGCAAGGGTGAGTACAAACGTACTCAGCAGCCCACCTTCACCCGCGGAATGGGGAAATCAGATATAATGCATGGAATATGTGGAGCTCAGGATATTTTGCAGAAACAGCAATATTTTATGCAGGGTTGTTTTGAAAAACATTTTGTATTTTGCAAAGCGCATCCTCTCCAAAAGGAGCAGGAAGTTTTTCAGTATTATAACAAAATCCCCTGGACTACACCATCCAGGTATCTCAGCAGTTTCCCACTGGTTTTCATTTCCAAAAACAGCTACTGGACTTCCCGTCCACCATAGCTCACGGCTCAACCGCCGAACCTTTTAAAAACCACTTTTCTCAAACGCACCCTTTTTTTGGAAAACAAAACATTAATTGCCATACCATACCAGACTCGTCCATTCCTGTGGACACAGACTATTCGAATAGGTTTTCAAACTCTACGCAGAGGTGTACACTTTACCCACTAGTCCGGCTCTGCGATCTCATGGCCGATGAGATCCGAATCCGACTCTCTTTCTTTCCTCGCACGTCCTAACCTTAACGGTTATACCGGAAGGAGTCAGGCCACCACCATGTCCAAACCGGACAAAACTTTCCCCCTCCTTATCCTCCCGGTGCTCCCCAGCCTTCATAACCCTGGGGTCGGACCGCACGAGTTCAGATTGAGTGACTGCCCACACAGTCTCGAGTGGTTGTACTATTAAAGAGTACAGGTAGTGAAGATGACAAACCGGTCCTTATATGAGGGGACAATCCTTCTGCTCACGCCTAAACCAGCTGAGCCAACACCTTAGGCCCTCCCCTAAACCAGGGAGTCCCTGATCATCCCTACTCAAAGGTGATAAGGGTGGAAACCCTTCATCAAACACATTTTGAAAATCATTTTCTTTTGAAAACTCACACCTTTCCTCAAATCATTTGTAACAAATATATCAAGTATTGATTGCGGCAAGCGGCTGGGTGGCCATAATAACTTGTCTCAAAATCATATCATGCATAAAATAACAGGCTGAGGGTTGTGGTTGAAAACATAGGTAATTTATGCATCAAAGGGATCCAGTGAGCTTGCCGTGCTTATCCGGCGAAGGGGGAAGGGGAGCTCGCAGAACTAGCTTCTGTCTCCACCGCCTGGTGTAGACTTGTAGATCTGGCCTCCACGAGACGGCACGAACGCTCCGATAACTATGCAACATGAACAAGCAAACATACAAACAAGCAAGTATGCCAACAAATATTTAGTATAGTGGTCAGAATAGTGATATATGGATGGGTAGAGTCTTGAGTAGAATCTGTGTCATGTGGTGTTGAGATACTACTAGTGGTGGAGCGGAGGTGCTTACCAGGAGGGTGGACTGAAGGCGAAGCGATACTACGCGTGTAGCCGGCAGAGCAGAGTAACTGAGTGGGTGGGGTGTTTGCCTTGGCTGAGGGTGTTGGGTGTGTAGAGAGGGAGAGGGTAGCTGGGTGTATTTATAGCTGGGTGTATGTGGTGTAGCACAGTGAAGTTCACTGTGGGTGAGAATAGTGACGAATGAATCGTCTGACTTAGTATGAACAGGAGAGTTATAGGCAGAATATGGGACAAGAGTATTTTGGGAGTTTTCTGGAATATGGACCATGCTTAAGGGATGGCATGGTTGGATAGGGAATAATTTGATAAGAATTTAGAAACAAGAATTATTGGAATCTAAGTTTGGAAGCCTGGTTCAAAGGAATCTCAAAGTTAAGCATGCTCAACTTGGAGAAACCTAGGATGGGTGACCAGATGGGAAGTTCCCTACTGGAAGGAAAATCACAGTCACCGGAGTTCGTATGACTGAAATATTGGTCTGGCTGGTCTTAGGTGGACTGGACAGCATGATGGATGAGTAGTTGAAATTTGGGATGACTGGATGACCGATGAATAGTAATGATGATTAGTAACGATGAATAGTGGTGACGGAAAAGTAATTATAGATATCATCGATGAATAGTAACGATGATGAATAGTAATGGTAAATAGTAACGATGATGAATAGTGTATGTGAATAGCAACGATGAATAGTAACAGTGAATAGTAATGGTGAATAGTGATAGTGAATAGTTCGTATGAACGGACGATGAACGATGAATAGGAACTATGAACGAACGGATGAACGATCGAATGATCGGACGAACGAATGATCAGAATTTCGGCAGCATAACGGCAGGAAAAGATTATTTGGACGAACGAATGGACGAACGATCGAATGATCAGACGAACGAACGATCGGGATTTCGGCAGCATAACGGCAGGACAAATATTATCTGGAAGAACGATGAATAGGGACTATGAACGAACGATGAACGAGGAATAGGGACTATGAACGAACGATGAACGATGAATAGGGAACTATGAACGAACGATGAATAGGGACTATGAACGAACGATGAACGATGAATAGGGAACTATGAACGAACGATGAACGATCGAATGATCGAACAAACGAACGATCGGAATTTCGGCAGCATAACGGCAGGACAAAGATTATCTGGAAGAACGATGAATAGGGACTATGAACGAACGATGAACGATGAATATTGACTATGAACGAACGATGAACGATCGAACAAACGAACGATCGGAATTTCGGCAGCATAACGGCATGAAAAAGATTATTTGGACGAACGAACGGACGAACGATCGAACGATCGGACGAACGGACGAACGAACCATGAACGATCGGACGAACGAACGAACAAACTAAGAACAGGGGGATGAACGATCGAAGAACGATCGAACGATCCTTGTGCTAGTATGTGCTTGTGTGGAACATGGAGTGGGTGTGTGTGGGGGGAAGAGAGTTGCCATGAAATGGCTTGGGGTGGGATGAGAGGAGGCCCTTGCCCCTCTATTTATAGCCATGGTGGGGGGATTAGGGGGAGGGGTGAGAGGGTTAGTGGGAGGATGAGAGGATTAGTGGGAGATTAGCATGTATTTGTCTTGTATAAGTGAGATTAGCTTGTAGAGCTCACGTATGACACTGGAGGCATACGTACACGTATGAGCATGAGAAAAGTTATGAAGAAAATATTTGTAGGGACTTGAAAAATGATTATGAAGGTATTTCTTAGGAAGAAAATACTTGGAGATATATTGGTGGAATATTTGGGCAATATTTCTGGAAAGAATTTGAGGGGGATCACTGGGGAAATATTTGTAGAATATTTTGAGGAGGATTTTGGAGAGAATATAGACCACTATATTTTATTTGCTGATATCAACTCGCAAACAAACATTTTGAAATGAAATTTGAAATTCATTTTGAATTTAGAGCGAGTTTGAGAAAATTTCAAGATTTGAATTTTTGGGATGCTACAAATCTACCCCACTTAAAATGAATCTCGTCCTCGAGATTCGGCTTAGAAGGGTTATGGGTATAGCTTTACTTCAGCTACATATCTTCACTTTGCAAACTCTTCGAGGAGATGGAGCTTCAACAAAATCTGGCTCTTGTGGAGCATCCGGCTGCTGATTGCAAACGCTGATTCTGGCTACTCAAAGATCATCTTCAGGCTTCTAGCTTTCGCTTGGCAGCTAGCTTACTGAAGAAGCAACGATGCCAACACGCAAACCTTCCTCTTACAAACTTCCACATGGATTTCTTCTTTGATTGGTCATATAGTGCTTCATCAATGGAACTTGGGTGACCACTTCTCATCCAGAGACTTATAAGCTTCGATGATCTGGTCCTCCACAAGCTTGCTACAGGCCTTCTTCTTTTTCTCCATAGCAGGAACCTTACTGGAACACTACCCCACTTAAAAAGAATGAGGGTAGAGCTCTTGAATATTGGGAATTTGAACTCCTTGAAGTACCTCATAACACAGGTGTTATGGGACCTTCTTCTGCTGTTGCTGCTTGAGCAGGCTGCGGAGAAATGAATGACACAGGGTTGATTCTGGGAGAACCTTCTTCTTATCTTCTCTTCACTATCTTCTTTTCACTGATCCTTTCTTTCTCTTTGCTCTTCCCACTGGAGGATTCTATCAAACAGTATTACCATCATACAGATGAGGAAACCAAAGACTATGAACCATGTACAACAGTCTTCAACCGAAGAATCACCAAGCATTGTGATCTTAGGGGCGAGGGAGTGGAAAATGGAGTTGCTTGCGATTTGGCAGAGGGGATTTATCTGGAGTGTGCTTGCTTTGAGCGAGATGGGAGTTGAGGGAGCTAGTGGGGGGGGTTTATAGGCGAGTGTGGGTGCTCGGGTGCGGAGTGGCAGTGATGGAGTATGTGACACGAGGCAACAAGTGCGACAAGGGGAAGGGGGGCCTGGTGTTGCCGGCGATGATGGCGGCGGTGGGTGCGCTGCAAAGGGGGTGGGCGGCGGTAGTGCGCTGCAAAGGGGGCGTGGGGCGGTGGTAGTGCGCATGGAGGCGGGCACGCGTGCGAGGGGCATGGGTGAGTGGTGGAGTCAATGGCCCTGATGTTTGTGGTCTCTGGTTCCAAGAATCTTTGCCTCTCTGTATGGTAATAACTCCTTCTGTCCTCTTTTCCTATTTAATTTGACTCAGGGGTAGTGCTTTGATTCTCACGGTCGGTCCTTTTGACTGAGCGGTTGGATAGGTTTCTTCTGTAGCTTATTCCAGGCTTCAAGGCTAAGCTTCCCGGTATCTTCTTGGGCAAGGCGCTTTTCTCTTGAGATGGGTTAAGATAAGAATGGAAGCATAAGGTGAGGTTTGGATCTAATTTTGATCTATGTTTTTAGAGAAAACCTTTCTTAAAAAGAAAGAAAACACATAAGTTCAGCAATGATAAGCACAAACAAATCAAATATTTTGAATGGGGGAAGAATAGAGTTTTTCCAAAGCACGGACTACTCAGATTCGGGGGCTAAGCATAACTACTAGTGCTCGGCTCCTGAACTGAGAATTATGCTAAATGCGACTTATAAGCACTAACGTTAAGGCATCACATATGCACACGAAAGAGGAGAAAACATCAAGCGAAATTCATTTTGAAACGCCCTAGGGGGCCACACAATTAGAGTTTTGCAAAACACGAGTCTACACGATTACCTCTCATACATGCAGGGCTCTAGCCAAAGTGAAGAAAAACTTCACTACCCAATGTATGCAGAGGATTGGGCATAACTAACTCAGATCTAGCAGCTTCTCTTCTGGCAAGGCTGGCGCACAACTTCAATCTGAGACATCTCCTGGATGGGTCAAGAGGGAGCCGATGTTGATGACTTCTTCTGGTGGCGACTGAGATGGCAGCACGGGGTTGAACTCTTCTTCAAGCGGGACTGACTCTTGTAGCTCCTCAGAGGGCGGCGGTGCTGGCGGGGTGCTTGCAGCTTCTTCCTTGACTTCAAGGGATGGTGCTGGAATCTTCTTCATGGTGAGGGGCTCAAACAACTCTGGCGGGGGATCTTGGGAGGACTCAGGGTGCTCTTGCTTATCCATAGCCTGAGGGAAGACTGGAATTCCTTCCAAGACTATGGCTCCTTCCGGTAGTTCCCAAGCCTTCTTCTCTCCTCTGATAGAGACAGGGTAACCTTCAAGAATCTGGGGGTCTTCAGCCTTGATGGGTTGAACTGGGTTGGATGGAGCGGGCTCTTGGATCCGCAGGGCTCTACGTTGGTTATGGGTGACCAAGTAGGCCTCCATCAACTTCTGGACGTGCTCATCCTTGGCTTGCTTCAGGGCTTCCACAGCAATGACTTCACGACTTTCCAAGGCAGATACACGGGCTTGAGCTGTGGTGAGATCCACATGGATTTGACGGTTGCGCTTCTCTGCATCTTCTGCTCGGGCAATCATCTGACGGTGGTGCCGAGCCAAGAAATCATACTGCGCATCCAGGGTGAGCAGGTATACAGTGAGGTACACGACTGTGGGGTCATCCTCAAGCAGTTGCTGCTCTTCCAATGCACGCATCCTGGCCATCCAAACGGGGTCTCTCTGAAAGGGCGGAAATAATCTGAGCGATGTGTCGGCCACTTCTTCTTCATAAATTTGACACAGGGCCCTCAATGCCTTGCGAGCGACGACTTGGCAGGTGTCCCTGAATCTGTGCCCAGCAGCAGTGACACTCTATTCCACATGGTGTGGACTGGATCCAATGTATATAGTCATGACACACTTCTCTGTGCCATGCTCGACGAACTCACGACCATCATACTCTGGCTGACTCCTGATTCCGAGGCGAACTGTGCATGCTCTCAACAACTTTGGGAAACCATCTTCATTCTGGCAAAAGCTGGTTTGGCAGCGAACCTCCATCTGACTTCTGAGAGAAGGAAAGGGGAAAACATTTTTGAAATGGAGAGATGAGAGCAAGAAATTTTTTTAAGAAAATAGTTTTGACTCAAAACTTTTGGATCAAGGCTAAGGGTTACGTCCTGCGGCCAACCTAACAGCTCTGATACCACCTGAAGCGTCCCCAATCCTCTGGGACTCAAATGTGATACAATTACTAGTCCCAGGAGGCTAGTAAACACATTTATACATCAGATGATACCAAATCTATTTAAACGAGACAAACCTACAAAGATGGCGAACAACTTTAAGAGTTGGTCCACAACTCGGGACATATCATCAGAGTGGGGCTGAAGCAGCCCGATATACGCAGCGAAGCAAATCAGCGGTCCAACAGCCACAAGCAAGGTTGGGAACAGTCGTAAGTCTTACCCGATCTCCTTTTTCTGAAAAACAACAAATAAGCAAGGGTGAGTACAAACGTACTCAGCAGCCCACCTTCACCCGCGGAATGGGGAAATCAGATATAATGCATGGAATATGTGGAGCTCAGGATATTTTGCAGAAACAGCAATATTTTATGCAGGGTTGTTTTGAAAAACATTTTGTATTTTGCAAAGCGCATCCTCTCCAAAAGGAGCAGGAAGTTTTTCAGTATTATAACAAAATCCCCTGGACTACACCATCCAGGTATCTCAGCAGTTTCCCACTGGTTTTCATTTCCAAAAACAGCTACTGGACTTCCCGTCCACCATAGCTCACGGCTCAACCGCCGAACCTTTTAAAAACCACTTTTCTCAAACGCACCCTTTTTTTTGGAAAACAAAACATTAATTGCCATACCATACCAGACTCGTCCATTCCTGTGGACACAGACTATTCGAATAGGTTTTCAAACTCTGCGCAGAGGTGTACACTTTACCCACTAGTCTGGTTCTGCGATCTCATGGCCGATGAGATCCTAATCCGACTCTCTTTCTTTCCTCGCATGTCCTAACCTTAACGGTTATACCGGAAGGAGTCAGGCCATCACCATGTCCAAACCGGACAAAACTTTCCCCCTCCTTATCCTCCCGGTGCTCCCCAGCCTTCATAACCCTGGGGTCGGACCGCACGAGTTCAGATTGAGTGACTGCCCACACAGTCTCGAGTGGTTGTACTATTAAAGAGTACAGGTAGTGAAGATGACAAACCGGTCCTTATATGAGGGGACAATCCTTCTGCTCACGCCTAAACCAGCTGAGCCAACACCTTAGGCCCTCCCCTAAACCAGGGAGTCCCTGATCATCCCTACTCAAAGGTGATAAGGGTGGAAACCCTTCATCAAACACATTTTGAAAATCATTTTCTTTTGAAAACTCACACCTTTCCTCAAATCATTTGTAACAAATATATCAAGTATTGATTGCGGCAAGCGGCTGGGTAGCCATAATAACTTGTCTCAAAATCATATCATGCATAAAATAACAGGCTGAGGGTTGTGGTTGAAAACATAGGTAATTTATGCATCAAAGGGATCCAGTGAGCTTGCCGTGCTTATCCGGCGAAGGGGGAAGGGGAGCTCGTGGAACTAGCTTCTGGCTCCACCGCCTGGTGTAGACTTGTAGATCTGGCCTCCACGAGACAGCACGAATGCTCCGATAACTATGCAACATGTACAAGCAAACATACAAACAAGCAAGTATGCCAACAAATATTTAGTATAGTGGTCAGAATAGTGATATATGGATGGGTAGAGTCTTGAGTAGAATCTGTGTCATGTGGTGTTGAGATACTACTAGTGGTGGAGCGGAGGTGCTTACCAGGAGGGTGGACTGAAGGCGATGCGACACTACGCGTGTAGCCGGCAGAGCAGAGTAACTGAGTGGGTGGGGTGTTTGCCTTGGCTGAGGGTGTTGGGTGTGTAGAGAGGGAGAGGGTAGCTGGGTGTATTTATAGCTGGGTGTATGTGGTGTAGCACAGTGAAGTTCACTGTGGGTGAGAATAGTGACGAATGAATCGTCTGACTTAGTATGAACAGGAGAGTTATAGGCAGAATATGGGACAAGAGTATTTTGGGAGTTTTCTGGAATATGGACCATGCTTAAGGGATGGCATGGTTGGATAGGGAATAATTTGATAAGAATTTAGAAACAAGAATTATTGGAATCTGAGTTTGGAAGCCTGGTTCAAAGGAATCTCAAAGTTAAGCATGCTCAACTTGGAGAAACCTAGGATGGGTGACCAGATGGGAAGTTCCCTACTGGAAGGAAAATCACAGTCACCGGAGTTCGTATGACTGAAATATTGGTCTGGCTGGTCTTAGGTGGACTGGACAGCATGATGGATGAGTAGTTGAAATTTGGGATGACTGGATGACCGATGAATAGTAATGATGATTAGTAACGATGAATAGTGGTGACGGAAAAGTAATTATAGATATCATCGATGAATAGTAACGATGATGAATAGTAATGGTAAATAGTAACGACGATGAATAGTGTATGTGAATAGTAATGGTGAATAGTGATAGTGAATAGTTCGTATGAACGGACGAAGAACGATGAATAGGAACTATGAACGAACGGATGAACGATCGAATGATCGGACGAACGAATGATCAGAATTTCGGCAGCATAACGGCAGGAAAAGATTATTTGGACGAACGAACGGACGAACGATCGAATGATCAGACGAACAAACGATCGGAATTTCGGCAGCATAACGGCAGGACAAAGATTATCTAGAAGAACGATGAATAGGGACTATGAACGAACGATGAACGATGAATAGGGACTATGAACGAACGATGAACGATGAATAGGGAACTATGAACGAACGATGAACGATGAATAGGGACTATGAACGAACGATGAACGATGAATAGGGAACTATGAACGAACGATGAACGATCGAATGATCGAACAAACGAACGATCGGAATTTCGGCAGCATAACGGCAGGACAAAGATTATCTGGAAGAACGATGAATAGGGACTATGAACGAACGATGAACGATGAATAGGGACTATGAACGAACGATGAACGATCGAATGATCGAACAAACGAACGATCGGAATTTCGGCAGCATAACGGCAGGAAAAAGATTATTTGGACGAACGAACGGACGAACGATCGAACGATCGGACGAACGGACGAACGAACCATGAACGATCGGACGAACGATCGAACGATCGGACGAACGAACGAACAAACTAAGAACAGGGGGACGAATGATCGAAGAACGATCGAACGATCCTTGTGCTAGTGTGTGCTTGTGTGGAACATGGAGTGGGTGTGTGTGGGGGGGGGAAGAGAGTTGCCATGAAATGGCTTGGGGTGGGATGAGAGGAGGCCCTTGCCCCTCTATTTATAGCCATGGTGGGGGATTAGGGGGAGGGGTGAGAGGGTTAGTGGGAGATTAGCATGTATTTGTCTTGTATAAGTGAGATTAGCTTGTAGAGCTCACGTATGACACTGGAGGCATACATATACGTATGAGCATGAGAAAAGTTATGAAGAAAATATTTGTAGGGACTTGAAAAATGATTATGAAGGTATTTCTTAGGAAGAAAATACTTGGAGATATATTGGTGGAATATTTGGGCAATATTTCTGGAAAGAATTTGAATGGGATCACTGGGGAAATATTTGTAGAATATTTTGAGGAGGATTTTGGAGAGAATATAGACCACTATATTTTATTTGCTGATATCAACTCGCAAACAAACATTTTGAAATGAAATTTGAAATTCATTTTGAATTTAGAGCGAGTTTGAGAAAATTTCAAGATTTGAATTTTTGGGATGCTACAAATCTACCCCACTTAAAATGAATCTCGTCCTCGAGATTCGGCTTAGAAGGGTTATGGGTATAGCTTTACTTCAGCTACATATCTTCACTTTGCAAACTCTTCGAGGAGATGGAGCTTCAACAAAATCTGGCTCTTGTGGAGCATCCGGCTGCTGATTGCAAACGCTGATTCTGGCTACTCAAAGATCATCTTCAGGCTTCTAGCTTTCGCTTGGCAGCTAGCTTACTGAAGAAGCAACGATGCCAACACGCAAACCTTCCTCTTACAAACTTCCACATGGATTTCTTCTTTGATTGGTCTTCTAGTGCTTCATCAATGGAACTTGGGTGACCACTTCTCATCCAGAGACTTATAAGCTTCGATGATCTGGTCCTCCACAAGCTTGCTACATGCCTTCTTCTTTTTCTCCATAGCAGGAACCTTACTGGAACACTACCCCACTTAAAAAGAATGAGGGTAGAGCTCTTGAATATTGGGAATTTGAACTCCTTGAAGTACCTCATAACACAGGTGTTATGGGACCTTCTTCTGCTGTTGCTGCTTGAGCAGGCTGCGGAGAAATGACTGACACAGGGTTGATTCTGGGAGAACCTTCTTCTTATCTTCTCTTCACTATCTTCTTTTCACTGATCCTTTCTTTCTCTTTGCTCTTCCCACTGGAGGATTCTATAAAACAGTATTACCATCATACAGATGAGGAAACCAAAGACTATGAACCATGTACAACAGTCTTCAACCGAAGAATCACCAAGCATTGTGATCTTAGGGGCGAGGGAGTGGAAAATGGAGTTGCTTGCGATTTGGCAGAGGGGATTTATCTGGAGTGTGCCTTGCTTTGAGCGAGATGGGAGTTGAGGGAGCTAGTGGGGGGGGGGTTTATAGGCGAGTGTGGGTGCTCGGGTGCGGAGTGGCGGTGATGGAGTATGTGACACGAGGCAACAAGTGCGACAAGGGGAAGGGGGGCCTGGTGTTGCCGGCGATGATGGCGGCGGTGGGTGCGCTACAAAGGGGGTGGGCGGCGGTAGTGCGCTGCAAAGGGGGCGTGGGGCGGTGGTAGTGCGCATGGAGGCGGGCACGCGTGTGAGGGGCATGGGTGAGTGGTGGGGTCAATGGCCCTGATGTTTGTGGTCTGTAGTTCCAAGAATCTTTGCCTCTCTGTATGGTAATAACTCCTTCTGTCCTCTTTTCCTGTTTACTTTGACTCAGGGGTAGTGCTTTGATTCTCACGGTCGGTCCTTTTGACTGAGTGGTTGGATAGGTTTCTTCTGTAGCTTATTCCAGGCTTCAAGGCTAAGCTTCCCGGTATCTTCTTGGGCAAGGCACTTTTCTCTTGAGATGGGTTAAGATAAGAATGGAAGCATAAGGTGAGGTTTGGATCTAATTTGTGATCTATGTTTTTAGAGAAAACCTTTCTTAAAAAGAAAGAAAACACATAAGTTCAGCAATGATAAGCACAAACAAATTAAATATTTTGAATGGGGGAAGAATAGAGTTTTTCCAAAGCACGGACTACTCAGATTCGGGGGCTAAGCATAACTACTAGTGCTCGGCTCCTGAACTGAGAACTATGCTAAATGCGACTTATAAGCACTAACGTTAAGGCATCACATATGCACACGAAAGAGGAGAAAACATCAAGCGAAATTCATTTTGAAACGCCCTAGGGGGCCACACAATTAGAGTTTTGCAAAACACGAGTCTACACGATTACCTCTCATACATGCAGGGCTCTAGCCAAAGTGAAGAAAAACTTCACTACCCAATGTATGCAAAGGATTGGGCATAACTAACTCAGATCTGGCAGCTTCTCTTCTGGCAAGGCTGGCGCACAACTTCAATCTGAGACATCTCCTGGATGGGTCAAGAGGGAGCCGATGTTGATGACTTCTTCTGGTGGCGACTGAGATGGCAGCACGGGGTTGAACTCTTCTTCAAGCGGGACTGACTCTTGTAGCTCCTCAGAGGGCGGCGGTGCTGGCGGGGTGCTTGCAGCTTCTTCCTTGACTTCAAGGGATGGTGCTGGAATCTTCTTCATGGTGAGGGGCTCAAACAACTCTGGCGGGGGATCTTGGGAGGACTCAGGGTGCTCTTGCTTATCCATAGCCTGAGGGAAGACTGAAATTCCTTCCAAGACTATGGCTCCTTCTGGTAGTTCCCAAGCCTTCTTCTCTCCTCTGATAGAGACAGGGTAACCTTCAAGAATCTGGGGGTCTTCAGCCTTGATGGGTTGAACTGGGTTGGATGGAGCGGGCTCTTGGATCCGCAGGGCTCTACATTGGTTATGGGTGACCAAGTAGGCCTCCATCAACTTCTGGACGTGCTCATCCTTGGCTTGCTTCAGGCTTCCACAGCAATGACTTCACGACTTTCCAAGGCAGATACACGGGCTTGAGCTGTGGTGAGATCCACATGGATTTGACGGTTGCGCTTCTCTGCATCTTCTGCTTGGGCAATCATCTGACGGTGGTGCCGAGCCAAGAAATCATACTGCGCATCCAGGGTGAGCAGGTATGCAGTGAGGTACACGACTGTGGGGTCATCCTCAAGCAGCTGCTGCTCTTCTAATGCACGCATCCTGGCCATCCAAACGGGACGGTCTCTCTGAAAGGGCGGAAATAATTTGAGCGGTGTGTCGGCCACTTCTTCTTCATAAATTTGACACAGGGCCCTCAATGCCTTGCGAGCGACGACTTGGCAGGTGTCCCTGAATCTGTGCCCAGCAGCAGTGACACTCTATTCCACATGGTGTGGACTGGATCCAATGTATACAGTCACGACACACTTCTCTGTGCCATGCTCGACGAACTCACGACCATCATACTATGGCTGACTCCTGATTCCGAGGCGAACTGTGCATGCTCTCAACAACTTTGGGAAACCATCTTCATTCTGGCAAAAGATGGTTTGGCAGCGAACCTCCATCTGACTTCTGAGAGAAGGAAAGGGGAAAACATTTTTGAAATGGAGAGATGAGAGCAAGAATTTTTTTTAAGAAAATAGTTTTGACTCAAAACTTTTGGATCAAGGCTAAGGGTTACGTCCTGCGGCCAACCTAACAGCTCTGATACCACCTGAAGCGTCCCCAATCCTTTGGGACTCAAATGTGATACAATTACTAGTCCCAGGAGGCTAGTAAACACATTTATACATCAGATGATACCAAATCTATTTAAACGAGACAAACCTACAAAGATGGCGAACAACTTTAAGAGTTGGTCCACAACTCAGGACATATCATCAGAGTGGGGCTGAAGCAGCCCGATATACGCAGCGAAGCAAATCAGCGGTCCAACAGCCACAAGCAAGGTTGGGAACAGTCGTAACTCTTACCCGATCTCCTTTTTCTGAAAAACAACAAATAAGCAAGGGTGAGTACAAACGTACTCAGCAGCCCACCTTCACCCGCGGAATGGGGAAATCAGATATAATGCATGGAATATGTGGAGCTCAGGATATTTTGCAGAAACAGCAATATTTTATGCAGGGTTGTTTTGAAAAACATTTTGTATTTTGCAAAGCGCATCCTCTCCAAAAGGAGCAGGAAGTTTTTCAGTATTATAACAAAATCCCCTGGACTACACCATCCAGGTATCTCAGCAGTTTCCCACTGGTTTTCATTTCCAAAAACAGCTACTGGACTTCCCATCCACCATAGCTCACGGCTCAACCGCCGAACCTTTTAAAAACCACTTTTCTCAAACGCACCCTTTTTTTTGGAAAACAAAACATTAATTGCCATACCATACCAGACTCGTCCATTCCTGTGGACACAGATTATTCGAATAGGTTTTCAAACTCTGCGCAGAGGTGTACACTTTACCCACTAGTCCGGCTCTGCGATCTCATGGCCGATGAGATCCGAATCCGACTCTCTTTCTTTTCTCGCACGTCCTAACCTTAACGGTTATACCGGAAGGAGTCAGGCCACCACCATGTCCAAACCGGACAAAACTTTCCCCCTCCTTATCCTCCCGGTGCTCCCCAGCCTTCATAACCCTGGGGTCGGACCGCACGAGTTCAGATTGAGTGACTGCCCACACAGTCTCGAGTGGTTGTACTATTAAAGAGTACTTGTAGTGAAGATGACAAACCGGTCCTTATATGAGGGGACAATCCTTCTGCTCACGCCTAAACCAGCTGAGCCAACACCTTAGGCCCTCCCCTAAACCAGGGAGTCCCTGATCATCCCTACTCAAAGGTGATAAGGGTGGAAACCCTTCATCAAACACATTTTGAAAATCATTTTCTTTTGAAAACTCACACCTTTCCTCAAATCATTTGTAACAAATATATCAAGTATTGATTGCGGCAAGCGGCTGGGTGGCCATAATAACTTGTCTAAATCATATCATGCATAAAATAACAGGCTGAGGGTTGTGGTTGAAAACATAGGTAATTTATGCATCAAAGGGATCCAGTGAGCTTGTCGTGCTTATCTGGCGAAGGGGGAAGGGGAGCTCGCGGAACTAGCTTCTGGCTCCACCGCCTGGTGTAGACTTGTAGATTTGGCCTCCACGAGACGACACGAACGCTCCGATAACTATGCAACATGAACAAGCAAACATACAAACAAGGAAGTATGCCAACAAATATTTAGTATAGTGGTCAGAATAGTGATATATGGATGGGTAGAGTCTTGAGTAGAATCTGTGTCATGTGGTGTTGAGATACTACTATTGGTGGAGCGGAGGTGCTTACCAGGAGGGTGGACTGAAGGCGAAGCGACACTACGCGTGTAGCCGGCAGAGCAGAGTAACTGAGTGGGTGGGGTGTTTGCCTTGGCTGAGGGTGTTGGGTGTGTAGAGAGGGAGAGGGTAGCTGGGTGTATTTATAGCTGGGTGTATGTGGTGTAGCACAGTGAAGTTCACTGTTTGTGAGAATAGTGACGAATGAATCGTCTGACTTAGTATGAACAGGAGAGTTATAGGCAGAATATGGGACAAGAGTATTTTGGGAGTTTTCTGGAATATGGACCATGCTTAAGGGATGGCATGGTTGGATAGGGAATAATTTGATAAGAATTTAGAAACAAGAATTATTGGAATCTGAGTTTGGAAGCATGGTTCAAAGGAATCTCAAAGTTAAGCATGCTCAACTTGGAGAAACCTAGGATGGGTGACCAGATGGGAAGTTCCCTACTGGAAGGAAAATCACAGTCACCGGAGTTCGTATGGCTGAAATATTGGTCTGGCTGGTCTTAGGTGGACTGGACAGCATGATGGATGAGTAGTTGAAATTTGGGATGACTGGATGATCGATGAATAGTAATGATGATTAGTAACGATGAATAGTGGTGACGGAAAAGTAATTATAGATATCATCGATGAATAGTAACGATGATTAATAGTAATGGTAAATAGTAACAATGATGAATAGTGTATGTGAATAGTAACGATGAATAGTAACGGTGAATAGTAATGGTGAACAGTGATAGTGAATAGTTCGTATGAACGAATGATGAACGATGAATAGGATCTATGAACGAACGGATGAACGATCGAATGATCGGACGAACGAATGATCGGAATTTCGGCAGCATAACGGCAGGAAAAGATTATTTGGACGAACGAACGGACGAACGATCGAATGATCGGACGAACGAACGATCGGAATTTCGGCAGCATAACGGCAGGACAAAGATTATCTGGAAGAACGATGAATAGGGACTATGAACGAACGATGAACGATGAATAGGGACTATGAACGAACGATGAACGATGAATAGGGAACTATGAACGAACGATGAACGATCGAATGATCGAACAAACGAACGATTGGAATTTCGGCAGCATAACGGCAGGACAAAGATTATCTAGAAGAACGATGAATAGGGACTATGAACGAACGATGAACGATGAATAGGGACTATGAACGAACGATGAACGATCGAATGATCGAACAAACGAACGATCGGAATTTCGGCAGCATAACGGCAGGAAAAAGATTATTTGGACGAACGAACGGACGAACGATCGAACGATCGGACGAACGGACGAACGATCGAACGATCGGACGAACGAACGAACAAACTAAGAACAGGGGGACGAACGATCGAAGAACGATCGAACGATCCTTGTGCTAGTGTGTGCTTGTGTGGAACATGGAGTGGGTGTGTGTGGGGGGAAGAGAGTTGCCATGAAATGGCTTGGGGTGGGATGAGAGGAGGCCCTTGCCCCTCTATTTATAGCCATGGTGGGGGGATTAGGGGGAGGGGTGAGAGGGTTAGTGGGAGGATGAGAGGATTAGTGGGAGATTAGCTTGTATTTGTCTTGTATAAGTGAGATTAGCTTGTAGAGCTCACGTATGACACTAGAGGCATACATATACATATGAGCATGAGAAAAGTTATGAAGAAAATATTTGTAGGGACTTGAAAAATGATTATGAAGGTATTTCTTAGGAAGAAAATACTTGGAGATATATTGGTGGAATATTTGGGCAATATTTCTGGAAAGAATTTGAGGGGGATCACTGGGGAAATATTTGTAGAATATTTTGAGGAGGATTTTGGAGAGAATGTAGACCACTATATTTTATTTGCTGATATCAACTCGCAAACAAACATTTTGAAATGAAATTTGAAATTCATTTTGAATTTAGAGCGAGTTTGAGAAAATTTCAAGATTTGAATTTTTGGGATGCTACATCATAGGTGTATTGAAAGGGAATTGGAGTCTTCGGCGAAGACAAAGGCTTCCACTCCACTCCATCACTCTTCCTTCGTCGTCGCTCCGAGCATCTCTCCGTCTTTTGGTATAATCTTCACTCATATTATTTGCCAAAGGGGGAGAAAGTAGTTCATGAAAGGGCTTATATTTCACTCTAAGTATCCGTTTTTGGCGATTCATGCCAAAGGGGGAGAGTATTAAGCCCAAAGCAAAAGGACTGCACCACCACCAAATTTTAAAACTTATGATTTTCAAATTGGTATCTCATTGTGTTCTAAAGGGGGAGAAAGTAGCACCTTCAAAAATTGGTATCTTAAAACCCTCTTGAACTCTAAGAGGAGAATTTTATTGAAGGGGAGTTTTGTTTAGTCAAAGGAAAAAGCATTTGAAACAGGGGGAGAAAATTTCAAATCTTGAAAATGCTTCTCAAAATCTTACGCATTTACCTTTGACTATTTGCAAAAGAACTTTGAAAAGAATTTACAAAAGTATTTGCAAAAACAAAACATGTGGTGCAAGCGTGGTCCAAAATGTTAAAATTATAAAGAAACAATCCATGCATATCTTATGAAAATATTTATTGGCTCAATTCTAAGTAACCTTTGCACTTACATTTTGCAAACTAGTTCAATTATGCACTTCTATACTTGCTTTGGTTTGTGTTGGCATCAATCACCAAAAAGGGGGAGATTGAAAGGGAATTAGGCTTCCACCTATTTCCTAATTGATTTTGGTGGTTGAATTGCCCAACACAAATAATTGGACTAACTAGTTTGCTCTAGTCTATAAGTTCTACAGGTACCAAAGGTTCACAATAAGCCAATAAAAAGACCAAGAAAAGAGTTCAATCAAGAGAGCAAAGGATTTCCCGGAAGGCACCCTGGTCTGGCGCACCGGACTGTCCGGTGCACCACCGGACAGTGTCCGGTGCACCAGGGAACCCTACGTCCAACTCTTCACCTTCGGGAAATTTCAGAGGAGCTTCGCTATAATTCATCGGACTGTCCGGTGCACCACTGGACAGTGTCCGGTGCTCCAGGGGAGAGCAACTCAGCGGGGAGTAGGTTTGAGAAAACCGAACCTCGGTAAAACAAATCCTTGTGTCTCACTTCTTTATTCGCTTGCGATTTGTTTTTACGCCCTCTCTCGGACTCGCATTATATTTCTAACACTAACCCAGCTTGTAGTTGTGATTAACTTTGTAAATTTCAGTTTCGCCCTATTCACCCCCCCCTCTAGGTGACTTTCAGCTTCACTTTAATCAATGAACATGATGAGAATATTTATGATACAATGATGTTATTCTGGATATGATGATGAACTTGTGATACTTTAGGGGGCTCGGGCTGTTTCCCAAGTACCTCTCCGTAAGGACCTGTTCGTTGGATGGCCACCCGGGAAAACACTACAACCATGAGGGTGAATGGGATGCCCTTAGCTGATTAATTAGAGGAACTTGAGGTGTAGTCGGCTTCGTCGTCGTGCCGTCAATAGGGTTTGGGCACAATACTTTCTCTGCTGAGGCTAGGTGTCGAGGTTCTTTCGTGTTGCTTTTGTTAGTCACCCTTCCTGTGGGGAGAGGTACTGTGTTTATCAAACTGGAGAAACCTAACGGGCGGCTATGACCTCTGGAAATCTTTGTGAAGGCTACGTAGTGAATCCCTGGCCATTCACCTTGGTAGTGAAGATCGGGTCTGTATAACCCAGGCTAGGAAGGGATCACGACTCGTGGGTAAAGTGTGTAACCTCTGTAGAGTGTTAGAAACGGGTATATCAGTCATGCTCACGGTTGTGAGCAGCGTTGGGAGCTCCTTTGATTAGAGTAACTCTGGATACTTTTATGACGATGATTAATGTTGATGATTATAGTTATGGTTCCTGTTATTTTCCTCTTGGACGGAGTGCCTTTTGGGTAATAACTTGGGATTATTGTTAAAACTTGGCTTTCTATTAGTAATAAATACCTGACCAACTAAAAGCAACTACTTTGACCTTAACCCCGCATACAGCTAGTCCACTTTAGTCAAACAGGACATTTGCCGAGTACGTTGATGTGTACTCACCCTTGCTTTAAAAACCACCCAGCCCCAGCTTGTCCCCATTGCAATCAATGCTCAGGAGAAGATGAAGGCAACATGGAGGACTTTCAGGAGTTTCAAGACTTCGACGAGTTCTATATTAGATTAGTGGCAAACCCTAGTCACCTGCTTGTGAAGGCCTTATCGTACTATGTTTCGTATTCACACTTTGATCTATGTTAACTTAATGACTCTGCGGATGTCTTGGACATCGTGATGTAATAAAGTACTATTTCCGCTTTTATTTTGAGCAATGTGTGATGATGTCTAATTATGTAATCACTGTGTACATGAATTTCTGATCCTGGCACGTACATGGTTCGCATTTAGTTTACCTTCCAAAACCGGGTGTGACATAAGTTGGTGTCACTTCAAAAGTTGGTCGTCTCGACCAATTCTATGTTATATTACCTATATATATTCACCTTACAAAATTTTTACCTCACTTTGCTTTTGGTTTACTTGCTAGTCATATAGTTCTGTTCTCACTCTTATGCTTATGACATCTTTTGTAGATGGCCCATCTTAGATGCACTACATGTAAGTTGGTGATACCTTTCCTGCCCTCTCGCCTTGCGGAGCGTCCACTGCGTCGCACGGTGATAAGACAGTCGAGCCACCTAGAGAGACTGCACCGCCACCTACACGAGGAGCAGGAACGCCGATGCCAGGAGCGAGAGCAGCAGGACTCTTCCCCCTCGCCTCAGCAGGAGGTGGAGTCTAAGAGGTAGCCCTCCTCTGTGCCTCAGCTAGAGGTGCCCCCTACACCATCATAGGGCACCCCAGCTGCTGGAGGAGACCCTGACAGAGACGACGACAATGGTGACAGTTCAAGCCATAGCACAAAGCTTTTGGAGGAGCAGGAGTCGAAAGGATGGGTCGACGACCTATCACTCGTGATGCCGCTCGCGGTTGTCATTTCCACGACGCTCTCGACATCTTGCTGCATTGGGCCTTCGACCGACACACTTGGTCTATCGATTACCGCTGTGTAGTCTATTAGCACAGTCGCGGGTTATACTCGGACCAATGGGAGGCTACCTGCTTGATGCGTCGTTCGGATGATGATATCTGCGGTGCAGAGGCCTACTCAGAGCATTATTCTATCACTGAGCGGGACACTGCCGAGACAACCATGCAGGATGCTGCACCGCGTGCACTTTTGTAGTACTATTCGTTGTTCAGTGGGGTGGCTAACGGTCTCGACCTGAAGTATTACCCCCACAGCTCGACTGGCAGTACTGGAGGTGTGATTGTCTCACCCGTTGGTGAGGGCAATCCCAGATTGAGCAGCATGGTCAACCTGGTTGCCATGCTCAACACCGAGCTAGACCACACCCTTGACGAGTTGGGCAAGGCTCGGTCGGAGATTGTGGAACTGCATGCTGAGCGCCCGGAGCGCCGCCATCGGTAGGATGGTTCCCCCGCCCCTGTTGGGACTCAGCACCCTTACCGCTCGCCGCTCCATGGTCGTTATGCTTATGGCACCCCCGCTATAGAACCTGGATATTTTTGGAGCCTTAGATCGCTAGAGTCGGAGTTTGTAATTAATGTTTAAGTCAAGTGTTTTAGTCTTAGTCAGGTTTAGTTAGTAAGAGTAGTTTGCTTACCATGTGTTCCTATGATTATCGTGATGAACTTATGATGGATTTGGCTCTTTGTAATGATTATCACCAAAGTGTGGGTGTCCCCTGCAACTTGGTGTAGTTATTAATAAAGTTAGTCAGTTGGTTGGGTAACCTTTTATTTCCACTTTCCTTTTTATCTGAGAAACTGTGTTTGGCTGTGTTGGAAGTCAGTGAAGATGCTCATTTGTTCAGTGTTATGAAGACTTTTATATATCTTTTCTTATGTTGAAAGATTGCAAGGTCGGGTCTGATGTGTGTATGCTTTCTACAGATGTCTAACAATAGGCACCGAGGTGGAAGGCGTGCTCAGCAAGAGCAGCAAACACCACAGGATGAGGCACCCCAACAACAGTTGTCACCACCACCTCCAATGACAATAGAGTAGATGTTTCTCATGCAAACTCAAGCAGTTCAATCAATTGGTCAGACCCTAGCAACCATGCAGCAAGTGCAGCAATAACCTCAAATGGTGGTGTTGTATTGTTCCTGGTATATGGGGGTAAGGAGGAGCTCGCTGTAACTGGTTACACCGATGCTAGCTTCCAAACTGATCTAGACGAGTTAAAATCACAATCATGTTTTCTGTTCACAATAAATGGTGGTGTTGTTAGTTGGAAGAGTTCCAAGCAAGAGACTGTGACTGATTCTACAATAGAAGCCGAGTACATTGCACCTTCTAAATCAGCGAAGGAAGGTGTTTGGATAAGTAAGTTCCTCATTGAGATTGGTGTGTTTCCTAATGTCTCTAGTCCATTGAGCCTCTATTGTGACAACAATGGGGCTATTGTGCAAGCTAAGGAGTCAAGGAACCACCAGAAAAGCAAACACGTACTGCGGAAGTTTCACCTCATATGGGAATTCGTTAGGCGGGGTGAGATAAAGATATGCAAAATACATATGTATTTGAATGTTGATGATCCTTTGACAAAACCTCTTCCACAACCCAAGCATGTGGAACACATGAGATTTATGGGTATTAGATATATTCTAGATTAACTCTAGTGTAAGTGGGAGACTGTTAGAAATATGCCCTAGAGATATTCATAGAGATGATCATATTTCTTTGTATCCATGATATATATATTGCTTAATTGAATATCCATGAAAGGCACCTTGTATTGATTAGCAATTATGTGAATTGTTTGTGAGATTCTTTACTTGTATGGTTATTCTAAATGATGTCCCTAGTCAGAGTCGATGACTAGCACATGTATTAGTTGATGACTACATTTCACAAGTCATGGACATGGAGATGTTAAACTAATAATGTGGGCGCATGTATGACATGAGGCTGGATCAACCCAACGTGAGATATATTGTAATATAGTTCTCTTTTTGCAACATGTATATTGTATCCTTAGACCTAAGATTGTCACATGTTCTCAAGATGTGAATTGACTTACTTAGGGACTATCAAACGCTACTTTGTAACTGGGTAGTTATAAAGGTAGTTTTGGGTTTGTCAGGAAACATGCTGTGAGGCATGGTCAGTCAAGATGGAATTTGTCCCTCTCTTCTTGAGAGAGATATCTCTAGGCCCCTCGAGTGATTGGATCAAGAAATGCATGATCGTGCTAGGGTTAAGTGTTAACCAATGGAAGGATCCCAATTCAAAGTATCGAGAAAGAGATGTTAGCTTAGAGCCAGACCAAATATCCTAAGACAATGGGAACAACATGTACGTAATGTTGCAATGGTTTGTCTGATATGATCTTTACGTGCACATAGGAGTTGACATGTCTTGCTAAAGGCCGCTGTTGATTATTGGGCCAAGTAAGAGTACTTGGGCCATGTCTATATGTACGTGAACCTATAGGGTCACACACTTAAGGGGAATGAAGCCTAACTTGAATTAGATCTGAAATTAGACAGGGCTTTAGGGTTACTGATGGGCCTCGGAGTTAGAAGCCCACCAGAACGCCTAAAAATGAGGGGCAGGGACACGGTTAAGAAAACCCTAATTCGCCACCAGTAAACGAGCAGTCACCCGCCCCTTGCCCTTACCTAGCCGCCGTCGCGAGCCTAACAGTTCGGAATGTGGTGCTTCCTCCCTATACGTGTGGATACCTCGAAGGTGCTGCATTTGGAGCACTAGGACGAACCACACGAGGACGTGAAGGTCGCCGGCGACTGCACAACACTATTCGACGCGTTTGTCTACATCGAGACGTCTTCCGCTGCCCTGTGCGTCTAGTGGTAATTCCATGATCTATAACCACAGTAGTTCCTGGTTTTATGGGGTCGAAAATTTTGTTTTGCACTAGTGTAGCCTCCCCATAATCCTTCAACCCTGTCTTTCTCAAAAATAACATTGGTTAGTCCAATAATGTGTCCATCCTTTTGAAGTTTGGCCAAGTTCCTCATGCCAACATGGGCTAGCCGACGATGCCAAAGCCAACCCTTATCGGATTTTGCCACTAGACAGGTATCGGATGACACTCCACTTGTTCTAAAATCAACAAGATAGAGCTTGCCTATCAACCAACCCATAAAGGCAACAGAGGAATCCTCCCTTCTAAGGGCTTGTTTGGTTATTTTCAATCCATATGGATTGGAGGGGATTGATACGAATTGGGGGAGATTTTGACTTACTAGGGATTGAAACCCCCTCAATCCCCCTCAATCCATATGGATTGGGGTAAAACCGAACAAGCCCTAAGGATTTTCACACACATATTGTAAATAAACAATCAAAACCCATTTCACACAATTGTGAAACAGATAAAGATTGTAACTCAGAGAATCTACTAATAAAACATTAGAAAGTGATTCGTTGCTTGAGATATGAATGTTACCAATACCAATCACTTCCCCCTTATCACTATCCCTAAACACAAATTCTTGTGACTCTTGGGATGGATGTAAGGATTGAAACATGTCCTTCTCCCCGGCCATATGATTTGTACATCCACTATCAAGCACCGAACTTGATCCACTGGAGGAGTAGACCTGCAACCACAGATTTAGGCTACGCTTTTAGGTACCCAAATTGAAGTGGGTCCTTGTGTGTTAGTAAAAGCCTTTGGTACCCGCACACTCTTTTTCATCACTTTTCTTTTAGTGTAGGCACAAACATATTTCATAATTAATTTGCCCTGATCCTAGGTAAACATATAATCACATAGATAAGATTAAGAGATAGGAATTGGAGCCTTGTCTCCATTTGTTGTGACAACCTTCTTCAACTTATCTTCATGGTATGCAAGTTTACCTTTCCTGGAGTTGTTTCATCCTTGGAGGAGTGGATCCTCCCTAAGGCATCATACAAGGTAGTACCTTCTATGAACTTAGGGGATCTCCACCCCTTATGCTCAACGCTAGGGTTCACCTTGTATGTGTTGTACCCAAGTCCCTTTTTCCCATTGTTGTTTCTCCAGGGTTTATACTTGGGTTCAACTTTCTTTAACCCATCATTGCTAGAGCTTCTTCTCAACACATGTTTAACCTTAGTCTTTGAACCAACTTTCCTAGCATGGTTAGTCAAACAACATGTAGCATGATACTTTACATAGTGTTTGCATGTGCTAGTGTTGGAGGAGCTAGAATTAGAATCTACCACTAAGGGTGTGGTCGAGGAGTCCTTGCATTTTTCAAGTTGCACTTGGAGTTCTTGATTTTGAAAATCGTTAAGCTTGATATGCTTAACTCAAGTGCTTCTTTGGCATTTGCAAGATCAATTATAACAACTTTAGCATTGGAGAGTTCATGTTCTTTATCCTCTATAGTCGCTTTGGCTATAGATGCTTCTTTAGTTAAGTTACTTAACATTTCATCTCTTTTAGTTAACAACCCTTGAAGCTCCAGGTTTCTCTCCTTTTCAAGGATGAATAAGTCTTCTTGAGCATCAAGTGTTGCTTTCCTTTTCTCTAACTTCTCCACTAGCTTAGTGATGATGTTATATCCATTTAAACCAAATTAACTAATCATTTTATTGTTCATGTTATATTCATCATCATCATTATCATCAAACTTTGAATCAAATAAATGTACCTTATCCCCCTTTGCCATGAGGCAAGTGGGAGTAAAGGAGCCATCGGAGAGGTTGGTGAAGAGCCGCAATGACGAGGTGGATTGGATGGCAGTGTTAGCCACCTCTTCTTCTTCATCCGAGCTAGAACTCTCTTCATTGGAGTTCCATTCTTCACCAATATGAGCTTGACCATACTTCTTTTTGAAGTATCCCTTGCTCTTCCCTCCTTTCTTGAACTTGTCTTTCTTAACATCTTTCTTTGCTTCTTGTTCCTTCTTACTTGGACAATCCGCAATGAAATGGCCGGTTTGGCAACATTCATAGCATGCCCGCTTTATTCCTTTCCTTTGGAACTTATCATTCTGTTGGTGACTTATTCTCAAATGCTATGAATTAAGAACAAGGCAACACAAAAATAGGTTAATGTTTAATGCCCTTCGTCCTTCAAAGCATTATTTCCCTGAGGATATAACGATCTTCGGACGAAGGTTATGAAGGACGTACCTTCATCATTGCAACATAAATCAATGAAAGACGAGGCATATGAAACATAGTAACATGGATAATTATATGACATCATAATGTATCTTTCTTTTATATAATCAGGAATAAATAAGAACGATATCAAATTACATTTGTACCTTCGGCTTGATTGAAGGCAAAGGTACCAGCGTGATGCACAAGCGAGTACAAGTCAGCGTGAACAGTACGGGAGTACTGTTCATCTATTTATAGGCACAGGGCGCAACCTGTTTAAAATTACATTCATGCCCTTTTTACTATTGACTTAATGATAATCCAATAAGGACTAGATAGCCTTTTCCCCTTTAAGTCGGTTCTCTTTTCTGTCGTTGAGCCAAAGCTTCCTTGCGCATAGCTTCGGAACTGGTTCATCCTTCGTCCTGACCCTGCTTTTCATATTGTGTACAGCTTTATCCCGAGTCCAAAGGTTCCTGAACATATATTACACTTGGGAAACATTGTTAGTCATGTTTTTGAGGACCTTCGGAAGACGAAGGCCCCCAACAGTAGCCCCTCGCAGTATTAACTTGTTATAACAACGAATTCAGACTGCGACATGAACGAAGGCCTTAAGCCGAAGGTCCGAAAAAACACCTTCCCTTTGCTAGAATAGCAATGGCCAATGACAGACAGGGCCCACCAGGTTGCAACGCACTGGGCATATAAATATAAACCATAGCGACAGCATTTGGTACGCTATTGCCACTATTTGCGTTATTTTCTCAAACTTTTTAGCTCTTGCTCACTAGCTCTCGCCTGATTTCCAAGCTTCTTGAGCTTCGGTTTAAAGTCACGTTTTCACCATGTCTGAGGAAAAAATATCCAAGGAAAAGAAGGTTGTTGTGAAGACGAAGTTGACGGAAGAGACGAAGTTGTTTGAGGAGAAGAAGGTTGTGGATCCTTATATTGCTGGATTCGTCGAGTCGATGGCAAAGACAAACACAGAGAAGATTACTAAGGAGATACTGGAAGGTTTATCTGAAGATACTGGTGATAGCGATAGCTATGATGTGGAAAGTGGGGATGAAGATTCTGAAGACCGGCCCTGGCGGCCAAGCCATTCTGTCTTCAGAAAATCGACCATTAAGCAGAGTCATCTTGAGAACATGAGAGGAAGGTACTTTTAGGACATGTCTATTGTGAGGGCTGGCGGAGACAACAACGTCCCTGCCCCTGAGGAAAACGAAGTTGTAATTTACCGAAGCTTCTTCAAGGCTGGACTTCGGTTCCCTTTAAGCAAGTTTGTAGTTGAAGTGTTGAAAACCTACAAGATCTTCCTCCATCAGATCACCCCCGAAGCCGTAATAAGGATGGGGCTTTTTGTCTGGGCAGTAAGGAGTCAAGGGCTAGAGCCAAGCGCGAAATGCTTCTGCAACATGCACGAACTTTTATATGAAACGAAGGCCATTGGTAAAGAGCAGTACCACAACAACTTTGGTTGTTATGGATTCATTGCTCGTCCCAATGCAAGCCACCCAGTGCCAACATTTCGGAAGAGATGGCCCAGGGCCTGGATGGAAGAGTGGTTTTATGTGAAGAATGATCTGAAGACGAGAGAAGACATAAAAGAAATCATCATGCACCCCATCTGGTCCCACTTCGGCCTTCGAAGGTCGAAATTGATGATGCCGCCGAAGCGTGTCAAAAGGCCTTCAGCACTGTTTGCTCCTTCATTGGCATAAGGGATTTAATTCAAGAACATATAGCCTTCAGGGTATGGCCGCTTGTGGAAAGCTAGGAAATGCCCAAGGAGATCATCACTGACTCTAGCGAAGGTGGTTTGGTTCAGCTAAAGTATACCTTCAGGTTTGGGGATAAGTTTGATGAACCAAATGATGACTAGCTGAAGTGCATAGAAACTACTAGCGACGAGTTACTTGGGGCGTATTCCAAGACCGAGGGCAATGTCTTGTCCGCAGCCTTCGGGGGTCGGAGTAAAAAAAGATTGAACAGGGTATTCGATGCTATTGGCTTCATATACCCTGACTATTGTTACCCACTACGAGGGCAAGGGGTAAAAAGAAAGGTTGCTGCATCAGGAAAAGTTGCTGCTTCGATGATCACAGCTGAGCCGAAGGGCAAGAAGATGAAGGTTCTGACTCATCGGCCGCGTTACATTGAACCGGCTGCGATACCTGAATTTGGCGAAGGGGCCACTTCAGCTGCCAAAACAATAGAAACTGTTCCGTCTGCGCAGAGCACTGAAGAGCCAGCTGTAATACCGAAGTTACCTTCAGTCGAGCTAGTTGAGACGAAGGCTGATAAGGCTAAAGGGCTGAAAATTGAAGAAATAACGAAAATGCCAGAGATTTTGAGCTCTCCAACAGAGGCAACAGTGTCGAAAGCGCAAAAGGGTTCCGCCGCAACTCCTAAGAGGAGAAGGATGGCGAATGTGCTAGATGTTGTGTTAGAAACAACAAAAACCTTGAGTCCCGCTCCCACAAGGAAAATTGCCAAAGTTGCCAAAGCACAACCCAAAGCTGATACTAAGCAGGCAGAAGTCGAAACTGCAACTGAAAAAATCAAAACTCCTGCTCCTGAAGCTTCGAACAAAAGTATTGACTACATTATTCGTCATGCTTCGGGAAAGGTACTATCCCAAGAAGAGATGTTAGAAGCGCAACACTATGCCCGGAAATTGAAATATCCGAAGGGGGCGCTAGTGTTTAATGGGAGTGGCAAAGAAGACTTTTTGTACTGTCTCCCGGATAACAAAGAAATATCCGTTTGCTGGGAGATTGGTAAAAGCATCAGATTCCCGAAGCTGGAAGACGGTCTTTCGATTTTATCGAAGGACGAACTTGCTGACAGCCTAGCATACAATAGCATAAAGGTATAAAAGCTAATTTTGTATTTGAAAATGAAATATTTTTTGTGCTATGCTCAATTCTGTCCCCCTCTTGCAGGGCTTAATTCTTAGCAATGCGCTTAGGGCACAGAAAGATATTGAAGATGAAGGCTATACGATGGCTCTGAACAACCTTTGCTCAGAGGTGATCGAATTAAGAAACGAAGGTCTTGAAAAAGACAAAATCTTAATTTTATTGGTAGACAAAGTGAAAGAATACGAAGCTAGTTACAAGGCTCAGGCCGAAATCCAAAAGACTGAAATTGAAGACCTTCAGAAACAGCTGGCAGAAGCTAAAGAAAAATGCGCACTCGTAGAAGCTAACCGAGATATCAGCGAATATTGGAAAAATTATTTAGAGAAAAATGTTGAAGAATTTCGCACATCCAAGGAAAGATGCTTTGAAAAATCCTTGGAGTGCGTGAAGAAAACAAAAGGCAGTTTCGCCAACGTGGGTGCCTATTCTACCGAAGAAAACTTCATACGAGGCAACCCCGAAGGTGTTATTGAATGGATAAGTGGGGAGGCTGAGACCTTTGAAGAAATCTTGAGTGATCGCGAGGATGTTTGTGCATTTTTCGGTGCACGGGGGATTTCAGCTATCTTGGAGAAGGCGGGATGTGATCACATCAAGACCATGGCCCAGGTCGAAGCTGCCTTCTCCACAGATGAAACAAAGGATCCTTCAGCTGAAGCGACCTTAATGGGCGGAAAATTCTATAATGATGTCTGGGTGAATGGTGGCCGAGAGATGGCTCATGAAATTATAAAGAAAAGTGAAAAAGACACCCATGACGCTCGGATAAAAGCGAGACAAGCTGAAGAAGCTGCAGAGCGTGAAAGACGTATAGGTAATATCTTTTGATGTTCATCTTCGACATTTGTTTCTGTGGCTTCGAACTAATTAATTTTTCTCACTTCAGCTGAATTATCTCCGCCACCGGAACCATTCGATCCCCTGGCCGATCTAGAAACGAAGGAAGCACTGGAGATCATTAATATGGCTGAATCTATCGTTGATGAAGTCGTCAATAAGTTGCTAAATGAAATTGCGGAGAAAGTCCTGAAAGAAGACTAGCACTTATTGTGAAAACATTTATAAATGGTCAATGCAAGAGACACTGGAATAGACATTGTGCTTTTATTGTAACGAAACTGTAATGTTTGACGTGTGTAACTTTGGATTGAATATGTAAATTATTGTAATTTATTTCTTTACGATGCATGAAACTTTCATACATACCGTTTTTGAGCCTTCGGCGAAAAAAACACCTTCCCTTCTTTTCATGCTTCGTGAAGAAAGAAGATCCATGGTTCACAAAAATAAAGATATCCTTGCTTCGCAAAGAGAGATCCCTCTTTTACGTGTAGGCTGATGAGGCTGTAATTCGAAGCTTACTTCGTGCAACTTTGACAGAATATTTTCCAAAAATCGGCTCCGTATTCCATTCTTATGTCATTGATGCAATATGATGTATGATGTATGATGTGATGCTATGCGAAATGATGTGATGCTATGATGCAAAATGATAATGATGCCGAGGACACATACTCACACTCCCACACTGGAACACGCAATCTCTGTATTCCCTTAGGAACGACTGGATCCTCTTTGCCATTTATTTTTTGGCTTCACCGTTTATTTTTCGATGTAAGTTCTGCATCCCCTTAGGAACGTCTTTTGAACTTCTTCGCCTTCTATTTCGGCGGTATAAGTTTTGCATCCCCTTAGGAACGACTTTTGAACTTCTTTGCCTTATATTTCAGCGGTATTTGGCTCTGCATTCTCTTAGGAACGACTTTTGAGCAGAAAACTTACGTTGCGCTCCCTTAGGAACGACTTTTTGTATGACGTGATTGTCCCTGGCCGAAGAGAAGAATACCATGTCTGGGCTACATTCCGGACTAAGGACTTTGCCATGACAGCTACATTGCCTCCGTATGAGGATATTGTTGCCTCATAGCTCATCAAAAATTGCTTTGGGTCCGAGTGCCCATCGTACATGGGTAGCTGGGGTGGCTTGTAGGATTGTGGCCATGGGATAGCCTACAATTCTGCTGCCAAGGGAGAAGCATCATCAAAAGTAATGGTATCATGATTAAAATCATCATACCATCCATCTTCGTTGAATAAGCCCTCTTGACGAAGCTCCCTGTATTGAGGCCTTCGGTCTTGGTCATCTTGAGTAAGATGACACACTTCCTCAGTAGCTTTATCGACCTTCCTTTGAAGATCGATCAGTCGAGCCATCTTCTCTTTTTTCCTTTGCACTTGTTGATGTATGATTTCCATGTCCCTGATCTCTTTGTCCAACTCCTCCTCCTGGAATGTTGGACTGGTGGCCTTTCTCTTCTGGCTTCGAGCCTCTCAGAGAGAGAGAGTCTCCTGGTTTGTGTCCAGTGGCTGCAGTGCAGCAGCCCCTGGCGCTACTGTCTTCTTCGGCGGCATAACGAAGGTCAGTGCTTTGCCGAAGGTTGTGGAAGTGAGTACACCGGCGGTGGGTGCCAATGTTGGTGACTTGTTCTCAAATGCTATGAATTAAGAACAAGGCAACACAAAAATAGGTTAATGTTTAATGCCCTTCGTCCTTCGAAGCATTATTTCCCTAAGGATATAACGATCTTCGGATGAAGGTTATGAAGGACGTACCTTCATCATTGCAACATAAATCAATGAAAGACAAGGCATATGAAACATAGTAACATGGATAATTATATGACATCATAATATATCTTTCTTTTATATAATCAGGAATGAATAAGAACGATATCAAATTACATTTGTACCTTCGGCTTTATTGAAGGCAAAGGTACCAGCGTGACGCACAAGCAAGTACAAGTCAGCGTGAACAGTACGGGAGTACTGTTCATCTATTTATAGGCATAGGGCGCAGCCTATGTAAAATTACATTCATGCCCTTTTTACTATTGACTTAATGATAATCCAACGAGGACTAGATAGCCTTTTCCCCTTTAGGTCGGTTCCCTTTTCTGTCGTTGAGCCGAAGCTTCCTTGCACATAGCTTCGGAACTGGTTCATCCTTCGTCCTGACCCTGCTTTTCATATTGTGTACAGCTTTATCCCGAGTCCGAATGTTCCTGAACATATATTACACTTGGGAAACATTGTTAGTCATGTTTTTGAGGACCTTCGGAAGACGAAGGCCCCTAACACATTATTTCTTACAAATTTCTTGAAAGTTTTGATGAACATAGTCGTGTCTTCATCACTTGAACTTTCTTCCTCACTTGAACTTTCAACCACTTTCTTTGACTTGTGGTCTTTGCTCATTGAATCCATAGAAGAATCTTGATCATTTATAAATAAGGCATGAGAATCCCTTGCCTTGGTTGGGGCTTCCTCTGACTCATGTTGTTGAACTTGGCAAATAGTTGATGAGGAGTCATCTCCTCATAGTCATCCTTGCCAAGCTCTTGTCTTTATCCTTGTAGGCTCTCAAGAGTAGTCTAGTGACCTTAGAGTCACTCCAATCCTCACTTCCTAATACTCTTATCTTGTTCACCAAGACCATCAATCGGTCGAAGAGTGATTGGAGAGACTCACCCTTGTTCCAATCATATCTAGCTAGCTCGCTTTCCAAGGCCTCGATCCTATGTCTCTTGGACTTAGGATCTCCTTCATGTGACATTTTTAGAATGCTCCAAATAACACAAGCATCCTCTCTTCCTTGAACTTTCTGGTACTCTTCCAGACATATACTTCCTTTGATAATGCTCACGGCTTGAGCATTGTGATGCACTTCTTACATCATTTCTAGTGTCATCTCTTCTCCTTGGGCGAGCTTGTTCATACCTATATTTACAATCTCCCAAAGACTTGGATGCACATCAATTAAATGTGACTTCATCTTGTTGGCCCACTCGTCATAGTTCAACTCACTAAGAGTTGGAAGCTTTCCAAGGGGCACCGAAGAGAAGTTGGGAACAAAGTTGTGAGAATAATCGAAATGAACTTCGTTAAATTTGTTACCTTTGCTCTTGGTGGATGACTCCTCGATGTTGAGACTTACCTTACTCATCACCTTAGACACCAAGAGCTCAACCAAGTCATCGTTGTACTTCATTTTTTCCTTTCCATTGTCTTCGTCGACCTTTTTCCTTAATTCTTCTTCTTCGGCATTTTTCTTTGCGTCTTCCTCTTTCATCTGAGGAACATCCTCTCGGAAATCTTCATGGTGAGGTCAAGGACCTTGGGGTACATTTCCTCGCCGGTGGATGTGGATGGGATCTCCTCAAGAAGAGGATCCACATGATCACTTTGAGTCAACATGATTGTTTCCTCATGGGGTTAAGCGTAAAAATGAGGCACGAAGCTTTGATTCCAATAGAAAGTAGCCTAGAGGGGGTGAATAGGCTAAACCTAAAAATTATCACCACAAACTTCGAGATAATATTAAAATCTATAGTTCAACTGGTATAGGCCAGTTCAACTACTATAAAGGCAAGTTGAACTACTCTAAACTAGTCCAACTGCTAGAATAAATCTAAGCTTTGAACTACACGGAAATACAAGAGGGATCTCTTAGAATGGAAAACCTGAGAGATAAACTAAGTGTGGATGGTGAGAAATACGGGAGTTAATTCACCACAAGATCCACACAGCGAATAAATCTATATGCATATCTTGCCAATAGAAAATCACAATCACGGATCAAGCAAGAACATAAGACACAAGATTTTAACCTGAGGTTCGGCCACACCACAAAGGTGTCCTACTCCCCATTGAGGAGCCCACAAAGGGGTGGGTCTTTTCCAACCCTAATCCTCCACAACCCGACCACCAAGGTCAAGGGAATCTTTTCTCAAATCTGCTCACAAGAGCGGGAAATACAAACTTCTTGAGGTCGTCCACAACTTTGGAGACTCCCAAGCAACCTCAATTTGTCTAGGAACTCTAGGGTTCCAAGAACAACAATATCGCACAAGAGGTGTTTGCAACAAGCTCAAGAGATGAGAATGAGAAGGGAGAGAAAAACCAAATCCGAGGGCACAAGCACAAACCTCACAACAAAAGGGCTCCTTCAATCGATTTGATTTGAGAGCTAGATTGGGTGTGTGTGTGAGAGAGAGAGAGAGGGAGAGTGCTTTTGTCTCAAGTTAGGTGAGTAATAAGTGTGGGGGCGACCAGGGTAAATGAGGAGGGAGGTATGAGGGGGTAATTATAGAGTCTCCTCAAAAAGAGTCGTTGGACTTGACTTTTCTGTGGGAGGCCGGTTGAACCGCCCCTAGGGCCGGTTCAACCGCCTGGGGCAGGCTGACAGTCAGTCTACTAGTCAAACTGGTCAAAAGTCCCTGACATCGGTTGAACCGCCCCTAGGACCGGTTCAACCGCCTGGTGGTAGGCTGACAGACAGTCTGCTAGTCAGACTGGCAGAATGCAGGTCAGACTGGGCAGATGACCTAGAGACCAGTTGAACTGCCCCTGGGGCCAGTTCAGCTAGTTTTGACCAGAAAGTTTAAGAGAGAAAGCCCAGGTTGAACTGGCCCGGAGGCAAGTTCAAATAGTTTTGACCAGAGAGTTTCACAGTTAAAGTTAAGTTCAATCCCAGCTGAAAAGCTCAACTCAACTGAAGAAGGCCAACTCAGCTGAGAAAGCTCAACTCAGCTGAAAAAGCTCAACTCAGCTGAAGAAGTTCAACTCAGCTGAAAAAGCTCAACTCAGCTGAAGAAGTTCAACTCAGCTGAAAAAGCTCAACTTACCTGAAAAAGTTCAACTCGGCTAAAAAGCTCAACTCGGCTGAATAAGTTCAACTCAGCTGAAAAAACTCAATTGCTTTTAACAGGAACACTCTCCGTTTCTCAATCCTAACAACAACCGTATACATAGAGTGTCCAAAAATTTTGGTTTTCAAAATAGCTTTTGAATTTAGAGGCTTGAGAATAGCAAACACCATTACCTGTGCGAAAACTACTAAGGGAGAAATAGATCTTGCGACTCAAGATATATATAAAATTTTACACGATCGCCGCATGGAATCTTTTCAAGGCACCACTGATGTGTTTGCTTCGTCCTTGAAACTTCCCTTTCCAATTCTTAACTAAAGTTGTAACTTCTTTAATTTCTATAGACACTGAGTATACACTAGGAGCAAACTTGTTAGTACCCTTATTTGTTTTGTCATTAAATCACCAAAACACTTAGTTAGGGTTGATTGCACTTTCACGTCCTTGATCTCACGAGCGTGGAAAAGTGAGAAAAGAACTTCATCTCGTCTTACCCCACGCCACATACATTGGCGTCTATTGTCTCCACCTCTCTCTCCTCGCCACATCGTCGTCTAGCGTCTCTAGGGCAGAATCCTAGGTGCAGCGTGAGATGCAGTTAGATCCGCACAATCTGACCCTAGGAGCGTGCCGCCGCGTGTTCAGATCCATGTGAGGTGCACCGCTGGATCCATTGCGCCGATAGGGATGGCACCGCTGGATCCGTTGCGCTGATAGGGATGGCACCACTGCACACCCAGCTCGGCAAGGGTTTGGCTCGATCTGAAGGCGCATCGACTGCTAGTGTGTGTGCTGACCTTGTCCTCGTCTCTGATTGTCTCCCTTTGGTGTGATCTAAGAATCTATGGGTTTGGATCATGTTTGAATAACTATCTCATTTAAGCAAGATTTACCTATATAAGAGCAACTCCAATAGCTCTCTAAAAAGCTTCCTAAAACCATGATTAGCAAGTTGCGAAATAGCTATTGAGAGTGAAAATAGCTTAGTTTCCAATAGTTCCTAATATTTAGGGAGTAGTTTGACTTTGAATCTAGTTTTGACACCTGTCGGGCCTGACTAGCGGCAGGATCGAGAGGCGAGAGCAGAGGATGTGGAGGGTGGAGGAGAAGGTCGCGAGACCAGTAGGGGGGCGGCGGTCTAGTGGCTTGACGGTGGTCCGACGACCTGTCTGCCTTGCTGAGCAGAAAATGAAAAAGAGTGAGCGAGACCTGGCTACCTCGCTACATAGGATAATAGCATGCAGGTGTGAAGAAATCGACGTCAACCGTATTTAGGGAGCGCTTATCGAGTTAAACATGGAGAGTAAATAAGATTGGATAACAATTAACTAAATTTAACATGTCTATTTGGATTGTAGAGAACTATTGAAGAAGCATTCTTCTGTTTACTTATTAATTCAAGATTTAAGGAGATGTTTGGAGAACTATTTGAGTTGCTCTAATATAGGAACTGTAGCAATATACGGGCACCTAACTAGTCCCTATAAAATTGTAAAATAATTCTAGAGTCAAATTGCCAAAAAAATCTAGGCGTCGACCAAAAGTCTAGTCCCTATAGATGCACTACATCATCGGTTATCCCTGCAGCAGCGTCATGTAAACTCATGGTGCGGATTTGGATCCATTTGGTCATGTGGTGTGTTCTGAAATAAGTTTAGCGATCTAAAAATTCATTTTGAGAGTTTTGAGACTTATATGGAAGGGACGAACAAGTTTAGAGATATGTAGTGTACTTCACTCCAAAATAAAACATGTATAAGTTTAAATGTGATATTTTTTTTAAAAAGACGAGGTCCAAAAAATTAAAGAACCAGACACGTTCCCTCCATCCGACCGACCCACCTACCTGCTTGCGACTGGGAGCATCGGGCCGTTTCCCCACGACCTCGCTCCCGCGCCCACCACTGAGGTCCAGCCAGCCCACTGCCCCGGCGGCCCCACCAATTTACCAAGCGAGCATGCGGCCTGCGTCGTTGGTGGCGCACGCTTTGTCGGGCTCGGGCGTCGCGTGGCGTGGAAAGCCGGAGCGGCAACGGGACCGGGGCTACAGTGGTGTTGGTGGAATAGTCCGCGGTGCCGTGCCGACATGATAGGACCTGACGCCTGCTGCGGGTGTGGGCGTGCGTGTGATGTTGTGCTGTGTCTGGGTGGTGATCGATCGATCTAAGTGTTTCCTCACAATAAGTTATTGCTCTTAAATAATTTTAGTTTAAAAATAAATAGAAATAGAGCATTCGATCTTTAAATTTTGTGGCGTAAAATCTAAAAATTATTACCGCCTCTAGTTGTATCTGTGCGCCAGTGCGTGCCGCGTGCGCCATCAGCAGCATGCAGTGGGTAGTGGCGGTGGCGCAGTGCGGCCAGCGACCTGGCCTCGGAGGTTCGGACGGACGTGAGTCCGAACGCGCATGCAGCGCAGCGGGAGCGGAGCGGAGGGGCCGCGAGCGACGGGACGGGTCGTCTGGCCAACTGCCCGATGATGCCGTGGCCGCCGGTCGCCGTGCGTTGCGGCTGGCGGTGCTAGTGCCGAGTAGACTACCCAATAGGCAGTAAGCTGAGCAAGCAGTCTGTGTTGAAGTACTCAGTGGTAGAGAGAGTTCAGAGAGAGACAAATGACAGTTATATATCTTTATTGCAGAGATTCTGGTTTATATACATGTGGATACAGTGTCTCCCAAAGGGTGTGTCCCTTGGGAGAAAACTGTCAGAGGAGAGGGTTGATCACATGACAATATTTTCTAACACTCCCCCTTGATCAATCCAAGTCCACTAGATCATCTGCAAGTTGTCTTCCAATATATCATCTCCTCAAAAACCCTGTGGGAAAAAAATAAGGAGTACACAATGTCTTTTGGATTATGAGTAAAACTCATATTGAACTCCAAAAGAAAATATGCTTGTAATCATCATGTATAAAAACCCCTGTGGGAGAAAAATCATGATGAAGCATATAACTTAGTTGATATTACCTCGTTAAAAACTTTGGATGAGAAAACCTCAATAAGGCAAAACTCATACAAAGAAAATAGTGTAATATGATGGATCAAAACAGGTCAAATATCATGGAGAATTACTCCCCCTGATCCTTGCAAGCATTTAAGTCTTCTCATACCAATCACCTCAACACATTTCTGAAAACGTTGAGTATGGTAGAGATTTTGTTTGCAAGATGTTTATATCTCCATTTTCCTGAAGTTAATGGGGATAAAACAATTTAGGAGAAATATGTTTATTAATGTTGCTCCTAATATAACATGTTTCCATCTGAACAACATAAGCTCAATTATCCTTATGGATAATGGTCGGTGATTCAGTTGAATCATGGTACGATATTGTTCTCCAATGGACCTTTAGCCCAAAGAACAATAATATGTCTATAGCCATCATCTCAAAAACCCATGTGGGGAAAATAAATGATGAGACATATAACTCAGGCTAATATTTCTCCAAGATAATCTTGCCAGAAAATCTGAGAAATCAATATATCAGCTGAGTCTCCTTATAAACCCAGTGGGAAAAATAAGGAGAGTAGTCATACTCTATTATTGATCCATTTGAACTCTAGGGAGATAAACTCATATCCTAGTTCAAATACAATAATAGCTATGTCATAATGTATCATCCCCGAAAACCTCTAGGGGAAAAATAGATGATACGACATAGGCCTTGTGTTGATGTTGTCTCGTTAAAAACTTTGAATGAGAAACCCAAGCAGGGAAAAACTCATGCAAAGAAAAGAGTACAACATGATGTAGAAACAAGTTCTTTCGATCAAGAGGAAACTCCCCATGTTCTTACAAATCACTAAGTCATCCCATACCTGCTCTCAAACACATCTAAAATGTGGAGTAAGTAGAGACTTAGTTCATAACTTGTTTTTCATCTAAACAACACAAAGTAATATTATCTTCATAGATAATAAGGTCACTGATATAAAATCATGACCACCACATACCCTCTGTATGCAGTATATCATTCTGTACAATCCCACGAAGTGTACTATAGAATGATTAGTGTAAGTGACCATTAATCTCTGTTGATTAACATTTATCAAATAGTAGGTCCAACTTACCAGAAGTATGTCATTGATCTTGTACCTGGGGATCTTCTATAGATATCCAAGATCAGTATATCCAAACATAAGGAGAGCATGAGTATACCTGGAGATCATAACTCAATCTCATGTGCTGTTAGCTAGCAAATCTTTGCAAAGCAATATCCGGCCGGATGCTCTTGCAAGATACAATAGCACATCTCATGATCGGAAAGAATCAAATAACAATGATTCTCTCATATTGAATTTCTTCAATATATGTTGGATATAGACAATTTTTGTATCCAAGATACTCAAGATAGTTTAGTTTGAATTGAAAATCTCTTTCAATTCATATCCTCTATCTCGAACTCCGTCGATAAGTAATGTATGTTTAAAATATGTTGCACATATTTAGGCTAAACATATCATTCTTTGTGTATCCCTTCGGAAGGAAGGATTCACTAGGTCGAATGTACCATATTTGACCTAAATGCTCTAAGTCACAAAGACTTTCCAAGCATTGCGAATTTGTGATTGGCGATTATGTATAAGACTCCACATATACCATAATCTAGTGACCACATATGCATATGTTGTCACTACATCTATCAACTGCACAGATAGATGATTTACTGCCCTTTGTATTGTATCGGAATTTTACTACACACGGTAGAAGAGAATTTATAGCATTAAAATAATGCTTGGGTTTGCGTATAAACCCAGTTGCTACTAGCCATGCTTTCTCACCACCTCATTGTTTCCAAGTCCATGAAAATAAACTTGTATCCACAGTAAGATACCTTGAAGTGAAAATAAGTTAACACTTCTTTCCAGTGAGCAAGGCTATCTCTGCAACATTGTATCACTCAACAAGATCCAATTTGAGCATACTTGTGCTCTGCTATGGCCATAGTCTTTTGGATCACTTGGAGTGCATATACAATTGTTGAGATGTATGTGTCGACACTTGTAGCTTTTAAATAACACAATTCTCCAGTTGACATAAAGTCATTTTTATGTACCCTTATGATTCCTCGTGAAATCCCAAAACGAGAATCAAGGGCTTCCGATAACCTAGCCTCATCAGCGCGCACTGAGCTAGGTTGTGAATGTCTTCCATTCACAGGATAATCCATATCCTCTAGGTGTCTACCAACACTAGGTTGGTTACCAACGAATAGTTGGTCTGCATTTACTATCTCAGAAGGCCTAGCCTTCAGCTGCTTGCAAGCATCTTAATCCCAATCTGTGACCATACTTCTCCCCCTCTTATTTACAACAATGTTGCAATAGGGAGTTTAGTGGTGTTCTATTTAACCACTCTTTCTGGCACTTCCACATAGGATTAGTTTGAGTGACACCTCATAGTAAATGCACATGGCAGTTAATTTGCAACTTCTTGCAAATCATTCGAACCCAAAGGTTCTGTTTTAGTACGTGATCCTGAGCCTGAATGCTTACTGCATTCATTATAATTTCATGGCATTCATTTTTGGTACTTGAAATCTCCCCCTAATGCCTAGAAAAGCTCATGATTCAAGCAAGCGTACGGGCCATAAATAGATTCTCATGAAGAGATTCTAAAACTTAATGATCGATGGAGAATGAATTCTCACATAGATCCCCAGTTTTCTGTGTGCCCATATATGTACGCTGCGGTGGTGAGATTGGGAACATACCCAATGTACGCATGGGAAATCTTTCACGGATTTTCACGTACTAAAAACCATAGGGGAACTTGTACATGCAGTACATGCAGTTAATCACAAGTCAGGAGCGTGCAAAACTTCCTGACTCCAACCATAACCAGTTGGAAATGACAATTCATTATTGATGGTCATTAATGATCTGAAATTTTCGAATCTATCACAGATTCATCATATCCTTTATGGATATCATTCTGAATACCAAGACAAACAATCACCATTGTAAGCACATTTGGTAAATTCAGTAGTGTGGAGGCTAATGTGCTCAAGCTTGAGACATTATTGCTTAATGGTCATGTGTTGTCCGAAGGACACACTTGAGGTCATCATATAGATGCACCAAAGAACCATATAAAGCCTTCAATGTCCATACAATCTCTGTAATGGACCACACTCGTTCCTTTGAAACAATTCAAAGAACTTAACCAATTCAGATCAGATTTTAAGATAAGAGGGACTTAAAATCTCATTTCCGATGATACTCATCAAGTATCCATCTTATGGGAAAAACATGACCAATAGAATTGTTCATAACTTTTCATTTCATCCCAACAATGGGATGACCAATTCAATCTTACCCAGCATGGTAAGTATCATCACATGAAAAGTTATAACATATGCAACACTTTGTATGGGAGGATGTATGTAGAATACAGTCCATAAGAAATGTTTCTGAGAAACATATGCAATATCCATCACTATCACCTTGTGTTTCCACATGATAGAAATTATATGGATATCTCTATAATATGGTAAGATAACAATTAGGATGTATCAACACATCCTTGATACTTCCAATACCAAAGGGGATATGATAATAACATATCATGATATCGCGCGAAGTGATTGTTAAAATATTATTTCCTCTTTCCAAAGGAATATGAGAATATTTTGTTTCCTCACTTATAGAGTTTGTGGCTCAATTCTCCACATTGCATGTTTCTTCCTAAATTGGAAGAATCCCTGTACAAGTTTGCACAACTCAAATCAATGAGTCTTCAACTCCCTTGATGAGTTGATTGAACTCTAATCGATGAGTTTGTTCAACTCAAATCACATGAGTGATCAACTCCAATCGATGAGTTTGTTTAACTCAAATTCATATGAGTTTTTTTTACACTCAAATCACATGAGTGTGTTCAACTCACATCGCATGAGTTGAACCTATCACAACATCAATTATGAGATTATACCAAATCTCATGCATCATTTAAATAGTACTCAAAAGCAAATCATCTAACAAAGTGGTCTTCTCTTAGGAAGAGAAGTGTTGTTACATGATTAGTCCAAATCATGATTTACACAACTAACCACTTTTACCATGTCAGATGGAAGATTGAAGTACACTTCATATCTTAGCTTTCATGAGTAGTATGCATCTATTGGGATTTCATATACAAGATTAGATGCCTGGGCATACAACACTATATCACATATAGTGTAATGACAAAAGAGTTTGTCATACTCATTGCCCTTCCCTTTTTAATGTGCTTATATATTTGCTTTCAAGCAAAATATATGAATACAAAGTATTAGTCTACAACATAATGCAGACACATACTCATAAGTCCACAAGTCTTATGATTTTCTTTGCTATTCATTTTGCGCTTGCACATCAAGCCACAAAAGCACATAAGTTCTTTTCATAAGAACCATAAGAGAAAGAGAGCATCTCATTTCCTCCAAATTGAAGAGGTGAATTCCCATATCATGCAAAAATGATCTTGATATCTAATGAACATTGAGGATAATTAAGCCCAGTAGGCGAGTTCATCAAACTCTGTTAAATAATTATCCTCCAAATGGATTAACCATTTTCTGATGTTGTAATATGCCGCAAAATATATCATATCTTTATATGTTGGAGAACTCTAGGTATCACATAAAGTGTACCAAAAGATTTTTGAAAATTGGTGTACACAACGTAGATAATCTCCATGTAATAAAACAATGGAGTAGATCTCTCAGTAGTGGGCAAAACTTTTGCTGCCTGAAAGCATGGTCTCTGGGCTGATATATTTAAAGAACATACCGCAGCCAATGCTTAGGACTCCACTACCCTGTGCTTGACCAAAATTTCAAAAAAATAAAATGGAAATCACCATAAAGGTGAATAACCAACATCACATCTCCAACATATCTACTTGGGTGAACACATAGGTAATCATCATAACCATATGATGTAGACCTCTTACTGATGGACAAATAACATTTTGCTGTCTAAAAGCTTGGTCTCAGGGCAAATAAATTCCAAGAACTTATTGCAGCCAAAGCCTAGATCTCCATCATGTGTTGAATAATCCCAAGTTCAAGATATGTGTCATATTTTACAAGAATTCATCGTTTAATTAAGTAGAACTTAATTAAAAGAATTCTTTTAGCAGTCACCATGACTGCAGCGTCCAACCTGGCTCCATAGCCCACGACGCCTGCTTGGTCCGTGATCTTTTTGGGTAGCACGTATAGGTAATCATCTCGAAAGATGTAGACCTCATAGTGATAGGCATTTCAAATGCGGCCTAAAGCACGGTCTCTGGGCTACTAAATTCTATAAAGAATTTAGCGCAGCCAGTGCTTAGGACTCCATCACCCTATGCTTTTCCCAAAAAAATGCAATCTTATGTTGCATGAGGACCGTTAAGTTTCGACTTATTTATGTGCTATGTTTTCTATGCAAACATAATAGAATGCAAAAACAAAAGCAAATCGAAAATATGTGAATTATAAATGTAAATAAAAATATAATTCACTAACAAGTCTGTAATTTCCATAATAAAATGGACAAATATGTACAGTTACATATATCTTTAGCAATCTAAATAACGAATCTAGACGCCTAAGATAACTTTGAACTGAAATTACATATATAACAGACTTATACTTAAATTCAGAATTAAAAAAATGTAAAATAGACTATTTTGGGCCCTAGAAAACAGCCCAGGCGGCCTGCCAGGCGGACCAGGCAGCGGCCTGACGGCCTGCACGCCGGCCCAGCCTGGCTGGCCGGCCCAGGCGGCCCAACAAGGGACCAAAACGCCTTTTATGATAGGGGCGGCTAGGGTTTCAAACCCTAACCGCCCACAGCTCCTGCAGTAGCCGCCACCAGGGAGCCGAAGCCCCCCAGCCGCCACCCCTCATCGCGCCAGGAGGGAGGAGCCCGCCTGCTCCTTGTGCGGCGCCGGCGTAGAGCCAGGACGTGCAGCCGCGCCTGTGGGCGGGCAGGCCCCGGCGGCTCGGGTGCGGTTACCCGCAGCGCGCGGCCCTGGGCCCCGGCGGCTCGGGCGCGGCTCCCCGTGGCACGCGGCCCTGGGCCCTGGCCCCAGGTGCGGGCATCGGCAGGGCGACCCGGCCACACCGCACGGCGCATGCTCGGCCACGGCGCACGCGGGTGCGGCGCCAGGCCATGGCTCAGGTGCCGGCGCGACGACGGGGCAGCAGCGGTTCGAATGCCCGGTCCCCGGCGGTAACGTCGCTGCCCCCTATGGCACGCGCGGTCGCGGCATCTCGAGCGCGCAGGCAAGGCCTGGTTGCCGACTTTGGCGCGGCACCCTGCGGCGCATCGGCCTTCGGCCCCCATCAGCGCGGGTGCTAGCTCGTCCCCGGGTGGGACCTTCCCGGCGGCATGGCCATGCGAGCCCCGGCGCGGGCAACGGTCCAGTGATGTCGAGCGCTTGGCACGGCGGCTCGACATCTCGCAGCCACGGCGCGCAGTCCGGCGGCGGCGCGGTCAGGCACGGTGGCCCGGCATCACGCAACCCCTGCGCACGGTCCCACTGCAGCGCGGCGTGGCCATGCTGACCCCGGCGCAAGGCAACAGCGAGCGGTGTCCCGCCTGTGCGCGCTCACGAGGCTTGGTGGCGCGAGTGCTGCCCAGCGATTCGCGACCACTGCCACTCGCAGTCCCGGCTGCTGGCGTCCACTGCACGGGCCCCTTAGGCCAGGCACGACCATGGCGAGTGAGCGTCCCCGGCGCTGCTGTGGATGTCGCTGTGTACAAGACAAAGAAAAACTGCATGTATCATACTTACAGTTTCTTGTGAGCGACAAATTCTTCCACCTTTTCTTTTCTTCTCCGATCTCGATCTTGCGAGCAGTGCTGATAACGTGTTGAAGTACTCAGTAGCAGAGAGAGTTCAGAGAGAGACAAATGACAGTTATATATCTTTATTGCAGAGATTCTGGTTTATATACATGTGGATACAGTGTCTCCCAAAGGGTGTGTCCCTTGGGAGAAAACTGTCGGGGAGAGGGTTGATCACATGACAATATTTTCTAACAGTCTGCACGCATGCATGCTAGCCGCTGGTGGGCCATGCCGGCCTATGTCTGCTGCCTCTCTATGACTGGACCTGACACAGGAGCCCAGGACGGGCGACGCGGTGACGTGTCGGCTAGGGGACCGAGCGCGACGTAGCCGCAGCCCGCATGGGGGCTCCGTCTCGTCGTCCTCGCCTATCGCTTCCTCTGCTGCATGCTTGCTGGACTCTGCGCGGGTCCAATCTCATGTTGTGCTGGTCCGGGCCGGCCCAGGTACCTACAGTAGTTTACAGTACGGCCGGTACTACTAGCGCCTGCAGCCTCCATACATAGTGCTTCCGTTTGAGTTTTTTTTAAAAGCTTCCGTATAAAGCAATTTTATAGGGACAACAGTGGACAGTTCGCCTGACAACAGGAGCCTACAAATTTCTTCGCATATTGCATGGCTCATCGGGAGTATAGATGGCAATAGATACCCGCGATCCGATAACCGATTGGTATTTACTCTATTAGGGTATGTATGTGGCCTAAATATTCTACCCGTGGGTATGTTATTGGACAAAAATCTTCACCCAATGGATAAATAGGTATTAGGACGTTCCGCCTTCACCCATACCCGTTAATAGGGCTGGACGAAATGCTCGTGGCTTGTTGTCTCGCTCGATTCATGGTCAGCTCGGCTCGGATCGGCTCGTTTGAATTTTTTCACGAGCTGAGCTGACATTCTAGCTCGGTTCGTTAACGAGACAGCTCGGTTTGTTAACGAGCCAGCTCGCGAGCTAAACGAGCTACCACATTCTAGCAAAATAAAACTATATGCATATCATTTACGGAATAATTGATAAACATGATATATGTATGTGAGGTGTCTATGGCTTATGAGTTAAACTAATAATTAATGAACTATGTTTATGTGTTAAATTGGTCTATACAAATATAATTGTGGGTTAAACTGATGAACATGTATGTGAATTGTGAATTGATGAGTGATGAATTGTGCTAATTTGGTGTTACATTGACATGATTTGTGAAACTATAAGTATAATTACTATTTTCTATTGTTAAATTAGTTTGAAATTAACTAAAAATTAATTATTATGTACTTATCATTTTTTGTTGCTTTGGCTCGCGAGCTAAACGAGCCAGCTTGAGCTCGTAAATGAGCCGAGCTGAGCTGACTCTGTGGCTCGTTAACTTAATGAGCCGAGTCGAGCTAGCTCGTTAGCTTAACGAGCCAGCTCGAACTCGAACGAGCCGAGCCGAGCCGAGCTGGCTCGTTATCCACCCCTACCCGTTAAGCTGTGAGTATAAAATCCCTAATATAAACTTAGCTAAGCATGAACTTGGACTTTAGTCATCCATCTTTTTTACTATTTAACAACCTTTTAGGCCATAATGTCATAGAAGACTTAGCGACAATTTAATAATCATGTAATGAAACATGTAATGTGCTATGTAGAACTATCCTAGTGTTACTACTTTATCCAATTATCTTTGGTGTGTTGAATGGATGGTTAAATGATACCAGAAATTTTGTAATGGTATATAGATGGATATAATTGACATTTATAATATAATATTTTGATAGATGTTTAATTTTTGTGGGTACGGGTGACCCGATGGGTGACCCATACTCACATGGGTATGAGTATGGGGGTAAATCAATACCCACCAGTGTATATGGGTGACCCGATGGGGTTATTTTTGTGTCGTGGGTATAGGTATGGGGTAGTAATACCCGATGGATATTTACCCATTGCCATCTCTAATCGGGAGTGTGGTATTGGTACCAAAAAAATTATAGCAGCAAATACTCCTTGCTCGGGGTTCGCGTGCCATCGATTCAGAAACATGTTGCACCTCAACTCATACTTTTTTATAGTAATGTATATGATCGTGTAGAACACTATTTTACACGATAGATAACATTATTTTTAGAGTGAAGTTTAAAATAAAAGATATGATACGTAATGAGATGTGAGAGCTAATAGAGATAACCTGATGTCGTGGGTTGCGATGGTATACAATTAAATTTGATATCTATAAAAAATAAATTTGATATCAAAAGCAAACTTATGGTTCGCATATCAGATATTAAATTGGCAAGAACAAAAATTACAATTTATATTAGCCAAAAGTTGAGAAAGGTATGAGTTGAAGAAGAATCCGACCCTTTTTTTACCTTGCTCCGTCGCTCTCCTTCCACTAGCGAGGTAGTAATATGTGGGAGCTCTCCTTCCACTAGCGAGTAGCGAGGTGGTAATATGTGGGAACGCTGCGTTGTACTTGTACGTCTTCCTATTATGTTGGGCTTGGGTGGTTTCTCACGGCCTATATGTGAAATCAGACATATCACTATATTAAAGCACCAGTTTCAACGGTCTTTCCACGTTATCTTTTTACAAATAAGCACTCACATCTATTACAAATTAACTCGTTGCACGCTCGTTCCCTCCGCGTAACCAACATCCACGTCCCAAACCACACCTCCACATATAGATGACCAAACGGTGGCTCGGCACGGGCCCGCTAGGCCCGACCCCGCAGCTCTGGCCCAGGCATGGCACGCCGGCCTGGTGACCGTGCCGGGTTAGCCCGTTAGCCCGTCGGGCCATTTGGTTATAGCATAAAATGTTAAACAACGGTGCAGGAGGTGGGGTTCGAACCACGCCCTAATGGAAGAAGGGTGGGAGACACTAAAGCCATCTAGCCAGTAGAATATCATGCTTGTGTGTTTTTAATATTGAATATAAATTGTACATATGTATATACGATTTTTTGTAAAATAAAAAAATAAAATTTTATCGGGCCGGGTCAACACTATGGGGCGAGACCATGGCCCAAGCATAGCACAACGCTCGTGCTGGGCTGGCCCAAGCACTATTAAATGGGACGTGCCTCGGGCTGACCCGCCAGACATGGCTCATTTGACCATTTATACCTCCGCACAATAATGATGGTCCTCGCCTCAGTTGCCGCCACCTCGTTCGCCATCAAATTTCTTTTCTCTCTCCCCCTCATGCCTCCACCTCCGCGCCACCCCACTCTCGACAGAGGACGTGGGAGAAGGCGCCTCCTCCACGTATTCGTTCGACACTAGCCCGACACCGACCCACGCGGTGGCTATTGCACGTCTACGAGGACGTTTCACAACTTGCGTGTACCATCGTTTTCGTCGTCGGACATCCTATTCGTCTTCCCGGCCTTCGCTTTGTTCTTACTCCCCATCCTACTGCCCCCACCCTTGTTGTACTCACATTCCTCCCACAGGTCAAGAACAGGTACTGCAAGATGAGGCGCATGGAGGATGTTGTGATGAGTTCGAGAGTGGTCTAGGTCATCGTCTCGCAATCAACTATGGTTGCTGGATCGTTGTCTTCGTATGATGTAATTATTTAAATATTTTGTATAGAACTCTATTATATATTAATGATGTGACATTCGTTTCTGTACCATGAGTCGTCATATGTGTGAGACTTGATCCTAGCACACTTGGTGATTCTCTCGCGCCCGGGTTTTGGTGCCCCTGAAACCCGGGTGTGATAGAAGTGGTATAAGAGGAATGTTGACTGTAGGACGAAATCTAGATAGAATTGGATAACCCTTACCTACTTACCTTTGCTACTCTGATTCTTTCTAAACTTTTCTTAATCTTTTCTCATCTATTTGTTGCTTTACTCTGATTATTCTTACCTTTTCACTTCTAAAGACAAAAGTGGATTTCACACTTTGAGATCCTATACCTAAAAGTGACCTTTAGGAATAGGAGACCTAATCTTAGGAACCAAATCAAAACTATTTTTGTAAATATTTGTATGCTTGAATGTTTGTTCTTATGATAACTGCTTGATTCGATTCTTTGCTTGAGTGTGATGAATTGTGTGGTAATGTCCGCAATTGTATCTGCATAAACAATTAGGCATAAAAATATGTTTTCAAGATAACTAATCAACTTAGATTATCTCCTAGTAAAATATATCTAACTTAATAGATCCATCTCATCTTCAAGAATTATATCTTATTCTTATAAATTCATCTTATACTAACAGCTTTGTTTACCTCATCCTAGAGTAACAACCATGATCTAATCCAAAAATAATTAGATCTTATCCGGTCTAAGCTAGTCATACCAATCTAATCCAGATACCATCTAAATTAATGTGATCTAATGTGATATGATCTAACATGTGTAATCTAATCTAATCTAAAGTAAATAACTTAACATGTTAGTTAATCTGGATGAAATAGATTGGACCCTACTCCCATAAACACATTTTAGACTAAATTGGTGTCTTAGGCCGACTCAACCAATACACAAACAACATAACTTGCATAGTGGGTTATATGGCCTATCTAGCCCAACCATGAACAAAAAAACAACAAACCAGAATTTGCTTAATCTCATTGAACCTTAAGCCACCTACTAAAGCTTTCTTATCTAACTACTAAACTATTTGGTACCCCTAAGACTATCTTAACTGCATATCCCTAGCTCGAATGATAACACCAAGATTGAAGAAGGAAGAGATCAACTTTGACAAGGAAGGTCAAGAGTCAACCAGATCTCCAGACAAGTCATGATCCATCATCCGAAATAGAGTCTCCAAGCTATTCTTGACCTAACCTACTCATCTTTCATCCTACATAATTAGGTGGCTACGCATATATATATATATATATATATATATATATATATATATATATATATATATATATATATATATATATATATATATATATATACTCATGCTTTTCTGATCACCTGCTAATTTGTGTTAAAGACTTGAACAAAAAAATCTTTTGGTATTTAAACCAATTACAAAGTAAAACATAGATTGCAAACTTTCTGCATCTCTTTTCTACCAATCTTGAGGACGAGATTATTTTTAAAGGGGGTAGAATTTGTAATACCTAAAATCATACTTGGGGATTTACTAAAAAAGATTCTCTCAAGATCTAAATAAATATGAACTCTAAATAATCAATTAAATGCAAAAGATCATTATATGTACTTTTGCTACATATTTTGAAATAGTCACTAGTATTTCTTAATGGAATATATTATAAATTTAATCTTAACAACAAATAAGAAATAGAATATTTGAAAGAGCTTTTAATTGAACTTCACATCCAAAATGTTGTTTTCTTTAAGGAGAACAATAGGTGTGTGGTATGAGTAAAAGTGTTTGCTTAAAAAAAGAGATTAGTATATACAGAATAATATTGCATTCATGTTGAAGTTTTGTCTGTGCACTTGATTGAATTTGAAATGCAAGACCAAATTTAAATTTTGAAATGGGAATATATAAAAAAGGAAAAGTGAAACCCATACCTGCGCTTGGGCCGAATCCCGTGGCTAGGCCCAAAACCCCATCTCACCTGCGAGCCCAGCAGCCCTGGCCCCGTAGCCCACTCGCCTCATGGTGCCGCTGGTGGGTGGACCCTAGCCGTCAGCCGCTCCATGCTCACACACGTTTGATACGTCACAGACATGGCAGGCCCGGGACGTCTGGTCCGTCTTCTCCGTGTGGAAGTCCGTCTTCGCAGGAAAAAAATCACAACAAATTCCACTGCATCATCAGGGATTCGATCACAGTTGTGACCCTATCATCTGCGGCCTTATAAGGAGCCCCGCTACACGTCCCTCTCCTCAATTCGTTCCATGCCCTGCTCCAGGAAAGTCAACATCGGGACTGAGCAGAGCCATGTAGGGGGAGATGGTATCGCCGCGTCAATGCTATTACCCGAGCCCCGACCAGTGCATGGGAAGGTTCTCTAGCGCACACCACGTATGTCGATGGTCTTTCCATGCGCGGGGGACAGTTGTGGTCAGAGGAATTCTTCACCGACATTCGACATTGCCGCCGAATCACAGAGCACCATAGACGGAACTCATCACTGCATGATTCTCGGTGAGTCCTCCCCTTGCGTGTTCGCCTTGATCATTCATGACGTATAGAGTGTTGCGTATGGGGGGAAAGCCTCCGGGAGATGAAACTGGGTATCACCGGCACGCTCGCCGCCATATGGGTGGTGCGCCGCCGTGTCTGGTTGCCAGGGGGCATGTTAGGGGAGGCGCTGCGTGTCCTTCGATCCTAGGGTGGGCGGTGGAGATCAAAGTGTAGTTAATGTTTCAGCCCGATTGCATTGTGGCCGTTGATCGAGGATCATGCGGGTTGGATGGTACCACGTAAAGTTAAATCCCAATCCTTGATCACTGATCGCGTGGTCGTGGTTGCGTGCCATTTGGATCAGCTGGCGATATGATCTGGATCACCGGTTGTCGATCGGACGGCTAACACTCCTTGATACCCTTTCGGTCTGACTATTTTTCTTAAGAGACCCTGAGGAAAAGAGTTACTATCCCACGATCCACTCCCGTACTATGATTAGTACATTCAAGTCCTGAGTTCTATAGTTTAGACCCTAAACTTTCTAGGAATGGAAGTCGCGGTCCATGGATATCGGTTTATATAACTAAAAAAATCTAGAAAATGACTTTAAGTATAGAAATAATCCTAGAATCATAGAAAATTCATAGTTTGCTCATTTGAACTCCTTTTGACCCATTCCAGCTGCAATAAATTCATAATAATATTGTTTATCATCTGTTAACCTTTGTTTGTTATGAAACCTAGATTAAAAATTATGCACTTAGTTTCTTTTATATCCAACACTTAAACCTTCAGAAAATCATAACTTTATAACCGTAACTCCGAATTTAGCGGTTCTCGAACCTAAGATCTCGTTACGAAGCGTAGAATATTATTATGTAGTTTGTGCTTATGTTTAGTGTGATGTTAATTTTGCCTATACCATGTTTGTTTGTATTGCTACGTATAGCAGTGAGGTTCCGAGAATCTGAAGATCATCCTGGTACCCGAAATCTCGAGTCTAAGGAAAGTTGTGCCCTTGATCACTCCTTTATACCTAATAATGTTCGCTATTAATCACCGTGACATTCTCAGGTTAACTTGATGGGACCTAATAGGTTTCCCTAGCATTATTTATCCCCCACCTTGCAAATAGATGAACTATTGGGTAGATTTGCTATTGCTCTACCTGGTTTTGGGAAACTAATGTTTTATTATGATCATATTCCAATTATGTTGTTGTTTAATTATTGTTCATGATAAGATGATATTGTTAATTGGAATATGGAGAACCACCCGCTAAAACAGTGCTACCACAAGGGTGAAATGGGACACCCTTGGCCAAGTAATCAGGGAAGCTAGGGAGAGATTACCTTACCTGGTTAGGGGCAAGCGGGGAGGTGTCACTGCAAAGGATAGGTGTGACACACCAGTGTCACCTAGGGTTTCTCTCAGTGCTAACCCAAAATCAACATTTTATGTGAGCCAAATTGAGCATGAAGCATCAAAATAACTTAAGAATAAAAGATCTGCTAGGTATATCTAAAGAATCATGCTCAAAGCAAGTAAGATTTTTCAAAAAGGAAAAAAAGTGTTGAAACCCTAATACCAACCCTAATTGAGCCAATTAAGTAGAATTGAAGAAAAGGGGTAAAAGACCATGAAAAATATAAAATCATGGCTTAGGCCAAATATAGACATTGAAATATACTAAGTAAGCTACAATAAAGATTATGGAAGCTTGGCCAAAATAGTTTAATAAAATCTCCAAACAAGCTTCTCAAGTGGGGATTCAATAGGGATTTCTGAAATTCAAAATTCTGAATTTCAGCCCTTGAGCCAAAGACCGAGCGTGTTCACCTTGATCCCTAGCTCAAATCCTGATGACCCCATTGACAAAATTGTGCCTAACTAACCCCTCTATCTCATGTCAGAAGATGGCATCGGGACGCGTGCCTTGGACACGTCAAACCCGGGATCTTCTCCTTGTGTGCGACAGTGAGACAAACCCGATTTCTCCCCTCTCTATCTCTTGATCTAGTCAGCAAAACCTGCAAGCCTCCGCACATAAACGACAAAGGAATGTCAGAGGAAGAGATCTCTCAATAGGATCATGGCCATAATCTCAAAGATTTGGAGCCAATCCGCGCTTGAACTCGACCTCTCTCTGCGCTGTCTCGTGCTCGACGCCATGGCAGGCGCCAGAGCACGCACTGGCGTTCGCCCGCGCACGCCCTGAGCGCTTGTCAGAGCCCCGCCCTCGGTCGTGCTCGCCCGCACCTGTAAAGCCTCCCCGGGTGCGCCTCACCTCACCCCGTGCTCACCTTCACTGGCCAGACGCCCCTCCTTAGCTCTGGCGAGCTCTCTTCCGCCCGCCATTGCCACCCGCGCCTCGGCCATCGTGGCCAGCCCACTCCAGTCGCTTCCAAGCCATGCCAGCCGCTCGGATAGCTTCGCCTAGAGCTTGTGAAGCTTCCTAAGCTCTCGGACCCGGCAGAAGTTCACCGGAGAACCAAGATCGTCCTCACCGGACTTCGGCCGCCCGCCTGCGCGCGTAGACCGAGAAATCCGGTGAGCCGTTCTTCAATTCCTCGCACACACACCTTCCTTGATCCATGGTAAAGCTCTCTGACCCATTTGATTGGTCAATTGTGCCCTGGATAGGCCGGACTCCTCGACGCCGATGAGCTCCCCCGCCTGCGCACGTGGACCGGCCGACTCCAACCATCCCCAACAGCGACCCGCACATCGCCGTGACCCTCAGGACCTCCCCTACACCCTCGGCCACCTCACCGGAGCAATCTCACCGCTGGTAAGCCCCTCCGCCCTTTTCCCCGCCACGGGTACTGTTTAATTGGGGAAAGGACCGCGGGTTCGATTTCCAGAAACCCTAGGGGGTTTTCTGCAGAGCCATAGACTCAAATGAATAGTGCCCCGAGGACCTGTCTGTAATTCCTTTAAAATCTTTCGCCAGGGACCCCAGCGCAAAACTGCTTTTCTTTAAACCATTTCTAATTAATCTTTTATTATTCAGCAAAGAACTTAGGAAATTCATAACTCGAGGAATATTTAACTAAAAATTGTCAAACCAATTTTGCTGGATTCAAAATATTATGGACTATCAATTAAAAATACTAAACTCCATGCTTTCTGTTTTAAATTTTAGAGTTTGAAATTAATTACAGAAACTGACCAAACCTTATTTAATTAAAAAAAATTAGTTATGCTTCTGTGCTGAACCTAAGAAAATTTGTAGATGTTTAAACCCCATTCAAACACTGTTTAAAAATAGTGAGAACCATAGCATTGAAAATTTCAGTAAGGATATCTATTAAAAGTCATTTTTGCCCAAAACTTAGGAAAAATCAGAAAGGCATTAGAAATTAATGAACAGTGAGTGTAATTATTTTTTCTATCCTACTTAAGTCACAAAGAACCTAGGAAAAATAAAAGGACCCCTAGTCCAGAACAGAATCAAAGTGAAATGTTTTATTTAGCATTATTCCAACTAGAAAATAATTATTAGAATTATGCAAGCAAATCCAAAACTGCTAATAAAAATCCAGTGGACTTGTAACCACTAAAACCCCACTACAAAAATGATAACCACCCCAGCCCATCAGTTTAAGTAGGGTAAACAAATTAAACTTGATATTGGGTCATATTTCAATTAAATCATAAACAACCCAAAAATGGTGCAATAATGGGCAAATAAAATTTTGCTAGATCAATAATGAGATAGGCCACCAGACAAAAATGCAAACCCATTTGAAAGATGCAAAATAATACATATTGCCAACATTTCATGAAAAAGGTCATTTAATCCAAATAATTTCTACCACCCCTCCCCTTAAGCAAAAAGATGCTAAACTTCAAAATGATGGCTCTTGCACAAAGAAGAAACTAGGAAAAATAAAAAATTTGTTGTTTAATATTTTTTAAATATAGTGGTAGTAGAAAGCACCCCTTTGGCTAGAAACTTTAGAAAATCATGACAAAATAACTAATGAGTATTAATGGCTAGAAATTTGAGCAAAGTCATGTTATAACACCCAAATGCCAGCAAAAATAAGTCTTAGGGAATAACCTACTGTTAAATGGTAGCTGTAGTTCAAAGCACCCCTTCTGCCCTAACATCTGATAATTTTATATAGTGAGAACCACTCACTTTTTAAACCCCAAATTTTGAGACAGAAAATTATACACCAGTGAGAAGCTACTGTAATTTTTGCAGAATTTTTGAAAATTTATTAAGACAACTTATAGTTCAAACCCACTCTAAAAACATAAAAGAAATAGAGGGAAAGAAATGAAAGATAAACCTCGTCCCAATAAGTTCAACTAGAAATCTTGACAAATTCTCACTAAGGCTTTAAAAAGAATTCAGTGGAACACCAAATTGGACTTACCACTTAGTTTAACTGAGTGTGATCTAAATTACTAAGTATACCACCAAAAATCTTTAATAGCAAGATTAAAACTCTATCTGATTTAAGTGGATTATTCCCCATCAAAGTTAAATTGCTAAAGCACATATCATATCATGCATGTATCTTACTCATTGCATTCATTAGATTGTAATCTCGCTGACGGAGAGTACGTGCTCATCCCCGAGCAAGGAACTGTCCAAGAGGAAGACCAGGAGCAAGCTCCCGAGGCTACCATCGAGGATCTCCCCGCAGCCCCAGCTATTGAAGGCAAGCCCCGGTTTTATGCATAACCGTTTATATATGCTATTTTGCTACACTTAATGTTTGTAGGCTTGTAATGTGCACTTAAGTGTAGGAGTTACTTGAAACCTTTAGTTGCATGAACTTAGGATTCCTTTTTGAGATGAATACTAGTATGCTAGGTCGAGTAGTTGCTTTGCTAATCAGGATCTCGGTAAAAGTCGAGTGATTTTTCTAGCACTCGCGCGAGGTCAGGAAATTGATTGTATTCATCTTGATAACGGGATCTATGTTAGTCTATGGACTTGGATCCAGGGAGGATGCCTTGTCTATGAGACGGGAAAAAGGAATTAAGGATTAATGTGTGGATACCTGAGTCAAGCTTTTGAACATATTAAACACATGTCGGGAAATATGGTAACCGGTAAACCTAGTACCTGAGTGAAGCCGGGCGCGGACCTTACTCCTCATGCGACCTGAGACTGAGTCTCCCATGCTAGCTATGGTGGGTACAAGTGCGGCCACTGCACGGCGGCAGCCGGAGTCAGTGGGCATTGTATGCCAAGGCGGTGAGGCCTGGACGCGAACGGGGAATCGATGGGGACGGTTGACATGTGTGGGGACAGAGTGCCCTTACATGTCGTGTGTTTAGGTTTACCTTGCAAGGATAAAACTCGATTCGAATCGTCTGCTTCTCGCAGCTAATGAGACTGCTTGACCCCTTGTACTACATCGAGTAAGAAGTGAAATGAGGTTTACATGAGAAACTTGTTGATTGCACTAAATGCTTGCTACCATGTATGCTTAGAAGGAGCAAACTTAGCTAAGATAATGATACTAGAAACTGAAAAGCTAAAAACTGATTTTTCTAGACTCAGCTAGTGCTTTTGGCAAACCAAACCCCTCAGCCAAATAGCTGCATGGTCTAGAGGTAGAGGAGTTGTTTCCTCACACCGGGTAAGTCTAGCTGAGTATTAGTATACTCAGCCTTGCTTGTGGCATAATTTTGCAGGTACGCTTCAGGATATGGTTGATGGTGTGACTTGGCCTACCACCCTGCCACCGGGTTGGACGGTTGAGTGGGATGCTGCTCCGGCAGGAGAGGAGCAGGAGGAGTAGTGGGCTAGGCCTTGCCCATTTCCACGCTATCGACGATATCGATTATCCGCTGCATCTTATTTGATGAACTTATTTCAGCTACTTGAGAAACTCCAATTTATGTAATAACTCCAGTACTTAATTCGAGGTTTCCTATTGTATTGTATTTCTTCTGTGACTCACCTTCGAGTGAGATTGTAGTATTTGATCCTGGTTAAGTGGCTTTATTAGACTAGATTTGAGGGACTAACGGGTTATTCTGATTTAAGTGCGTTATGGCCCCTAAGGCATAACTTAGGCACTTAAGCTGGAATAATTCGGGCGGTTCCGCCACAGCTGGTATCGGAGCAAATACCACCACAGAGAAGAACAATAAACCATGAATACCAAATTTCAAAATCTAAAACTTGCTTAGAAACTGATAAGAATCGTCAGGACTAAACCGCTAGACCTAGGACGAAAGGCCTTAGAAATAGAGGGGGGATAGGTGGCTAACTAAGTAGGCCCTATGGGCCAGTCCTTAGCTTTTTGAAGGATGCCCTCGGAGCACCCTTTTGCTTCGGAGAGGAGCCATTATTTTCAGCATGCATGCATTATAAAAATTTGGAAAATTAAGAACTAAAGAAGTAAACTTGAGCTAACCCGCTTCCTTTCGAACCATCTAGGCTCTTTTCATCTGATCCCGTTTCGCAGATGAATTCATAATCTTTTCATCTGATCCCCTTCCGCAGATGAATTCACCCACCCCCGCCAGTGGAGGAGACACTCGTTTCAGCTCTGACTTCCTTTCTCACGATGATTTTCCTTCCATCTTGTGGGAAGTGCTTAACTCCGCCGGTTACCCTATGCTCCCTTTGTACACAGTGCAGTTGTACGAGGAGCATCGGGTACCCCGTTGCCGAGTCTGGCTAACCTTGGAGGCTCATCCCCTTCAGCCAGGTTGGCGTTCTCTTAACTCCGAGACGATTGGATTCAGGACGGACGACACCACTGAAGCAGCAGCCATGAAGACTCTGACAACTTTCTGTGGCTATCATCCCCTAGAGATGGTGATGCACCCCTTGGGACTCTTCCCTGCTGAGAAGAAGGATGACCCCATGTGGTGTAACCGTGTGAGCCATGTGAAGGATGTGGGCGATGTATCCCGACTTGGTTGGGAGGATCACTGTGTAGTGCATGAGTGCGCTGTACCGCCTTCAGGCCCTTCAGAGCGACGCTATGGCACACCTTACTAACATCGCTCGAACCACCAAGATCACCCTCGACAGCCGAGAAGACTTTGTGGTCGACTTGTCCTCCGAGTTGGTGGAGAAGGATTTGCAGGTGGAAAGGCTGAGCCAGCGCATTACCACATTGGAGCAGCAGGTGGAGATCCAAGACAACACTATTGATGTCTTGGAGAAGCAGCTCCATGATGTGCAGCGGGAACATGAAGAAGCTAATGACCACCTGGACATGCACCACTTAGAGATGGAGGCCAATGAGGCTGGAAGCAAGGGAGAAGAGGCTCCCGAGGAGTTAGGACCAGCCCCTGGTGCCAATGGGACTACCTCCGTGATGCCCCCTTCACCCGCATCCAGTGTCGCTTCCACCGCTCAGGGTTGATCAGTCACTTGGACGCTTTATGTGGATAGAAACCTACGCGAGCTTAGTTAATGTCAGATTTTGGACTAGGCTTACGGGTACTTCCCCCTAATTGATGTAACCCTTGAAAACTTTTGAGATGATGTAACCATGTTATCTTCATTTCGAACTTAATGTTATGATTATGGCAACTTCTTTCCATACGAGACAATAGCATGACGTTTGAACTGGTGAATTGAGATAACATTGGCGACACTCTCTGTTTTCAGATGGCAGCTAGGCAGCGTCGCGGGCATAATGAGCAAGTTCCCCCGCCACCTCCTCCAGCTCCCACAGTGCAGGAGCTGATGGCCAAGCAGAATGAGATTCTGCGACAGCTCTTGCAGCACCAGCCCCACCCTCAACAGTATGGTGGAGGCCAGCATCAGCGACCCCCAGCAGCGGCAACCTACCAGGAGTTTCTGAGTACGTAGCCACCCTTGTTTACCAAGGCAGAGGATCCGTTGGATGCCGACGTGTGGCTACGCGTTGTGGAATCCAAGTTTCCCCTCCTCACGGGAGACTGCCCTAATGCTACCAAGACTCGCTTGGCCACGCAGCAGCTTCGTGGATCTGCTCAGACTTAGTGGGACCACTTCCGTGCTATGCTCCCTGCTGATCATGAAGTATCTTGGGAGGAATTCAAGTCTGCTTTCAGAGGGCACCACATTCCAGCTGGAATTCTCGATCGCAAGCTAAATGAGTTTCTGGCACTTAATCAAGGGACCCGCACGGTATTGCAGTATGCCTAGGCCTTCAACGACCTGTGCCAGTATGCAGCTTACCATGCTGATTCTGATGAGAAGAAAGACCGCTTTCGTAGGGGTCTCAACACCAAGTTGCGGGAGCGTCTCAACACTGTCCGGGCTGATAGCTTCAATGAGTTGGTCAACCTGGCTATCTCCCAGGAGGATTGTATTATAGCTCACTGGGCAGAAAAGAAGAGAAAGGCACCAATGGCAGCACCATCCGCTCGGGCCCAGAGATTCCGGATTGTTTCTCACAATCAGAGCAGGGGTTTTCAGCAGCAAGCAGGCAGATGGGTGATCAGGCCACCTCAGCAGCAGCAGCAACCGGCACCCACTCGTTTCCCAGCTCCCGCTCCGAGGAACAATCAGCCTCCGCAGCAGCAGTTCTGCCAGGGCAATGGGAACAAGTGCTTCACTTGTGGCAATGTGGGTCACTATGCCAAGAATTGTCCAAGGAATCAGCAGAGGCAGATGCCAGCACCAAATCAAGACAAGGGAAGAAAGCAGAAGGTACAAGTCAGGCAAGGGAAGCTCAACTTTACTACTCTGGAGGAAGTACCTGAGGAAGCCCCCATCATGACCGGTATCTTTTCAGTTTTAAATCAACCTGCTTTAATTCTGTTTGATTCTGGTGCATCTCATAGTTTTATTAGCCAGAAATTCAGTGCAAAATGTCAATTGCCTTTCTGTCATGCAAAAGGGTCATTCATGATAGCCACACCTAGGGGTAAAGTTGCAACTAATCAATTAAACCAAAATGTGCCTATTCATCTAGGAAGCCACATTATCAAGACCACCCTCCTTATTTTGGGTTTGGAGAGTGTGGATATTATTCTGGGAGCCGACTGGATGACTAGACATCGAGTAATGCTTGATGTAGCCAGCCGCATCGTCGAAATCAATTCCCCAACCTGTGGGAGTTTCATCTTGTTTCTGCCCAATCAGAATTCTACTCAGTCATGTGCTTTTGTTATGACGGAGTCACCCCTGAAGGAGATTCCAGTGGACTGTGAGTATGCAGATGTTTTTCCTAATGAATTGCTAGGAATGCCACCAGACTGGGATGTCGAATTCGCTATCGAATTGCAACCGGGAACGACACCAATTTCCAAGAGGCCCTACCGGATGCCACCCGCTGAGTTGGCAGAATTGAAGAAGCAATTGTAGGAATTACTGGACAAGGGTTTTATTCGCCCAAGTACTTCGCCTTGGGGATGTCCAGCCCTATTTGTAAAGAAGAAAGATGAAAGCCTGAGGCTGTGTATAGATTACCGCCCTCTCAATGCGGTGACTATCAAGAACAAGTATCCTTTGCCTCGTATTGATGTTCTTTTTGACCAGTTGGTCGGAGCCAAAGTGTTTTCCAAGATAGACCTTTGCTCCAGCTATCATCAGATCAAAATACGGGCAAGTGATATTCCGAAGACAGCTTTCTTGACCAGATATGGGTTGTATGAATTCTTGGTGATGTCATTTGGGCTGACCAATGCACCAGCCTATTTCATGTATCTGATAAATTCTGTGTTCATGCCTGAATTGGACAAATTCTTGGTGGTTTTCATCGATGACATCCTGGTGTACTCGAAGAATGAAGAAGAACATGTCGGGCATTTGCATGTAGTGCTTCAACATCTGAGAGAACACCGTCTCTATGCCAAATTGTCAAAGTGTGATTTTTGGCTAACGGTTGGGTCACACTATCTCTCAGGCAGGCATAGCTATTGATCCTGATAAGATGCAAGAAGTGATGAAATGGAGGCCACCTACGACTGTCCGTCAGATTCAGAGTTTTCTGGGATTAGCTGGTTATTACCGAAGATTCATTCCAGATTTCTCCTAAATTGCGAAGCTCATAACTGAACTGTTGAAGAAGGAAGCCAAGTTTGTTTGGGGTCAGAAGTGTGAAGACGCCTTCCATGCATTGAGGCAACATCTGACCACAGCACCGAGCGCAACCCGACAGCAGCAAGCCATTTGATGTGTACTGTGATGCCTCTGGCACTGGACTGGGTTGTGTCTCAATGCAAGACGACCGAGTCATTGCTTATGCATCAAGAGCACTCAGGCCTCATGAGCAGAATTATCCCACTCATGACCTAGAGTTGGCAGCGGTGGTTCATGCCTTGAAAATGTGGAGGCACTATTTGATGGGAACCCACTGCAACATCTTCACTGATCATAAGAGCCCTAAGTATATCTTTACTTAGGCTAATCTCAACATGAGGCAGAGAAGATGGCTAGAGCTGATCAAGGACTATGACCTGGAGGTACATTATCATCCAGGAAAGGCCAATGTGGTAGCTGATGCCTTGAGTTGGAAGTTGCAATGCAATTGTGTTCTGATGGATTCTCGCATTAACACCTTGTGTGATGAGTTGAGAAAAATGAAGATCGAAGTGATTCCTTCTGGTGATTTGTCTCACATTTCCGTTGAGCCAACCTTGCAAGACCATCATCATGGCCCAGCTCAGTGACAAGGGAGTGCAAATTATCAAGGAGAACCTCCATCAGAAGACTGAGAAGTATAAATGTTTCTGCCAAGATGGAAAGGGTATATTGTGGTTTGAAAGCAGATTAGTGGTTCCTAAAAGCAGGGATCTCAAGAAGAAAATCTTGGATGAAGCCCATCTCTCCAAATTCTCTATGCATCGGGAAGCACCAAAATGTACCATGATCTGAAGCCCTTGTATTGGTGGACCAGAATGAAGAGGGAGATAGCCTAGTATGTATCAGAATGTGACACCTGTCAGAGGATAAAGGCCAGCCACTCGAAATCAGCTGGAGCCTTGCAGCCCCTGTCTATACCTTCGTGGAAATGGGATGATATCAGCATGGATTTCATTGTGGGTCTGCCCAACACCTCTCGTCATCATGATTCGATTTGGGTCATTGTGGACCGACTGATGAAAGTGGCATATTTTCTCCCCGTGCACACCACTGATAAGGCTCAAAAGTATGCAAAGTTGTACATTGACCGGATCGTGTGTTTGCACGGTTTGTGTAACACCCCATGTGTTACCAAGGCCCTGACTCCCTACTTGCACCCATGACCCTATTTCATGTGGTTAAGTGGAGGAGAGGGAGCCCTGAAACCTTAAAGAACCATGTATTGACCAAGAATGTAAATGACCAAAACATTACTCAAGCATTATGTAATTATCACCTTGGGCAAAAGAAAAATAAACCCTAGACCTCTCTTGAACCCCTATCCCCTAAAACCATGGTTGAAGGGGGGAGAGATTAAGCAAATGTGCAAATCATAACCTAACCTTTGGCAAAAGTTAAGTGACATATTAATCAACAAATATAGAGAGGAAACATTGCAAAAAGACCCCTCAAGAAACCCCAAATCCATTCTTTAAGTAGAGAAAGAGCTAGAGCTCTCTAATTCTCTCTAAGTCAAAATCTACACCTAATCTAAAGATACACCGTGTTCACCTTGAAGATGGCACCAAAACCACCTAAGTTCTATACCAAAAATGTGGCATACCACCTAAGGCACCCCCTGGAAAAAGTTGAGACCGAGCCCTTGACGTTTGACATGTCTTGGCATCATTTTTGTTGCGCAGCGGACAGGGAGACAAGCCAGATTTGGCGTCCGCATATCTTCTAACCTAGGGCTTATCTTCCCTTGGAACTCACATACAAGAGATAGCCATAGGTGCCAGGAAGAGGTCTGCGCCGGATTTTTGCCAAGATTCACACGTATGCGATCTCAGCAAGCTTTTGAACATGGGCAGAAGAACACCTCCACGTGTTCGACGCGCTCTGCGCACGCCAGAGCACGCCCGCGCCCGACCCCGCGCGCCCCGTGCCATGCCAGGCCACGCCCGCGTCCCCTCCTCGCGCCCGCGCCTATAAATCACCCTCAGGCATCGACAGTACTCCTCCGCGCACGCTCGACCTCACCGGAGCCCAAAACCACCGGCGTTTGCCCTGTGCACGGCGTGCCCGCGGCCACCCGAGCCCCTGCCACCGTAGACCGGCCAACAGAGTCCTTCCCAACCCCGTCCAACCCTTGGAATAGACTGTGCACGCCTCGGTGAAGCTCCCCGAGCAAGGAATCAGAGTTTGCTTCGCCGGAGAAGCCAGTCCACGGTCGCCGGACTTCGCCCGACCACCGGTAAACGTAGACCGGGTAATCCTCTGCTCCATTCTTCGATTCCTTGTGCACATAGCCTCTACGTCACCTCGTGAAGCTCATCGTGCCATTTGATTGCACTAGATCGCCGTGGTTTAGCCGGAACACCATCCGCCGACGAGATCCCCCGCCTGCGCAAGTGGACCGGACGATTCTGGCCACCTCCGCTGTCGAGCCGTACCTCGCTGTGACCGCCAGGACCTCCCTGAGCCGACCCCGCCCCTTGCCAGACCTCTCTCGCCACCGGTAAGCCGCGCCGCCCTTTTCTTTTTCGCGGGTACTGTTTAAACCGAGGGAGGGACCGCGGGGAAGAAGAAGAAAAGGCTAGGGGGTTTTGCGCATTGTCAGTGACTCAGGGGAATAGTAGCGCAGGGACATAACTGAGAGGATTAGTTTGAAAAGAACCCGAGGACTTCGGTGCAAAAGTGGTTTTTCTAGGAAACCTCTTTATTAATTTGATTTAAATTCAAACAGAACTTGAATAATTCATATCTTCTGTTTTGTTTACACAAATCGAGTCAAAACAATTTTGCCAGATCTTAAATAATGTAAACTACTCAAGAAAAATATAAAACCCCTCAGTGTTACAGAAAACTTTAGAGTTTTGAATTAAATAATTAACTGGCCAAAAGCTAAAAGAAATAAGGAAAAATAGTTACACTATTTAACTGAAGTTAAGAAAATTTAGAGAAGTACTTGATCACCTACTAACCTGTTTAAAAATGATAAACCCTTCTGTACACCCAGTTAAGATAGAGTTTACCCTTTTAATCCTTTTTAGCCTAAAGTTAGAGAAAATATTAATGGAGGTTCAAATAAAGAACCAGGGAGCACCCATATTTTTGTTAGTCTATTTATGCAGTATAATTCACTAGAAAAATTTATTATACCCTGGTTTAGTATAAAATAATTGGGATACCTTTTAATTTAAGAAAACAAGGAAAACTTGGAAAAACCCCTAGAAAAATAACCCTAAGGAGAAAACACCCAAACCTTGGGATAACTAATGGGTTGTTATTATGAACCTAGGAAGAATATGAAATCTGTTGTTTGATATTTTTCAAATGACAAGTTAGTTATAAGCACCTTTTTGGCATAAAACTTTAGAAAATCACAACTAAATAACCACCAATTAACCTTCTGTGATTTTTGGCATAGAAACTTGTGATTACTGTTAGATACCAACAAAAATGACCCTTAAGACAGAACCCACCCCTAGTTAAGAGTTGTAGTGTAAAGTGACCCCCTTTGCCCAACCTTTGTTATTTTTGTCCAAGGCATACCCTTTTTATGATGGACCTCAAATTCATAGAACAAACTGTAGTGACCAATGGCAACCCACTGTAATTTTTATAAAATTGTTGGAGCAAGTTAAACCACTGTTGTAGTTCAAGTCCACACTAGAATTCATAGTTAGAAATGAAAAAGGGGAATTTGATAGTGGAAACTTGTATCACCCTAACCCAACTAGCAAAACCTTTTTAGTTTGCCCACTGAAATGTATAAGGGAAGTACAAATCCACTATGCTTATCCCTAACAAAACTCCAAACCTAAGTTAATAAGCATACACCACCAAGAGCCAAGTAAGACCAGGAAACCCTAAGTTGCTAACTAACTTAGTTCTTCTTCCTTTAGTATAATGTTGTTAAATCATGCATAATCATAACATGCATATTCTTATTCATTGCATTCGCTAGACTGCAACCTCGCTGACGGAGAATACGTCCTTGTGCCGGAGCAAGGTGTTGCTCAGGAGGTGACCCCGGATCCAGCACCAGAGCCTGCCCTAGAGGATCTGCCTTCCCCAGCTTTGGAAGGCAAGCCCCGGTTTATGCATAACCTGTTCTATATATTATTTTACTACACTTAATGTTTGTAGGCTTGTATTGTGCACTTAAGTGTAGGAGTTGATTGAAACCCTAGTTGCATGAACTCAGGAATCCTTTTTGAGATGGATACTAGTATGCAAGGTCGAGTAGTTGCTTGCTAAGTAGGGATCTCGGTAGAAGTCGAGTGATTTTTCTAGCACTCGCGCGAGGTCAAAAATTAGTTGTACCCACTTTCATATCATACTGATGATTGGTCTGTAGACACGGATCCATGGGGATGCGTGGTCTACGAGATGAAATTGGAATAAGGATTAACGTGCGGATACCTGTGTCAAGCGTTTGAACGTACTAAGCACATGCCGAGAAATATGGTAAATCGGTAAGCCTAGTACCTGAGTGAACCTGCCCGCAGATTGCCCTCCTCACGCGACCTGAGACGTGGTCTCCCATTCCGGTTATGGTGGGTACAAGTGCGGTCACTGCACGACGGCAGTCGGGGTCAGTGAGGCATTGTACGCCAAGGCGGTGAGCCCCTTTCTGTTGCCAGGGAATCGATGGGGACGGTTGAGGTGTGTGGGGACGGAGTGCCTCGCCACGCCGTGTGTTTAGGTTTACCTTGCAAGGTTTAAAAACTCGATTCGAATCGTCTGCTTCTCGCAGCTAATGAGACTACTTGATCCATTGTACTGCATTGAGTAACAAGTGGAAATGTGATGAGTTGACACAAGATGTTGATTGCTAAATATGTTGGATACCATGTATGAGTAGATAGTACACATTTAGCCTTAAGAGAGTCACAATTTAACTTGACAAAACTAAAATTTGATTTACAAACTCAGCTAGTGCTTTTTGGCAACCAAACCCCACAGCCAAACAGCTGCATGTCTAGAGGTAGAGGAGTAGACTCCTCACACCGGGTAAGTCTAGCTGAGTATTAGTATACTCAGCCTTGCTTGTGGCATAATTTTACAGGTTCTTTAGAGGACATGGTTGCTGGAGTGACTTGGCCGTCCATCTTGCCACCGGGTTGGACTGTCGAGTGGGACCCCACCTCGGCAGAGGAGGAGCATGAGGAGTGATGGGACAGGCTTCCCCATCTCTCTGTTTATTTATCGTTAGTTTCATTCCACTGCACTTCGAATAGTACTGGCTACCTTTTGCAAAAACTCTGATGATGATGTAATAATTTAACACTTCTTAATGTATGGTTTTATGATTTATTGTATTTGCTCTGTGACTCACCATCGAATGAGACCGTGGTACTTGATTCTGTCAGTGGCCTCGTCGGACCAGATCCGAGGGATTGACGGGTTATTCCCATTTAAGTGTGGTCTAGCCTCTAAGGCGGGACTTAGGCACTTAAGTTGGGATAATTCGGGCGGTTCTGCCATAGCTGGTATCGGAGCTTGTACCACCACAGAGGAATCAATAAACTATAAATACCATCCTTTTTCCAAAGTAAAACTTGATAGAATCCAATGTTGGATAGGTCGTATGACGATCTGGATAGACCTAGGATGGAAGCCTTATGATGATAGAAGGGTAGCTAGGTGGCTAAGTGATTAAGCCCTACAGGCTACTATGAGGGATGGGGGTTCTTCCCTGTTCCCTTTTCGATGATGTGAGGTCGTTCAGGATGAGCATGCATACATTCTTAATTAAACTAATAGATAATTGGGTAAGGACGTCAATACAAAATGATGACCAACTAAGTACCCCAGTACCATTATTGTAGTTAGAGAGAGGCTGAGTGGTGATTCCTTTTTCTTTTTTTATAATTCTTTTTCTTTTACTTATGCTTAACCGTACACAGATGACCTCCCACGGATCCTCGGACGACGGGAATGCACTGTCCCACACTGATGGGCTGGCACGAGAGGGCTTTCCCCGTATTTTGTGGGAGGTACTTCAGGGGGCCGGTTACACAACGCCTCCTCAGTACGCAGTGCAGCAGTTCGAGAAGCACCGAGTGCCTCGCTGTAGGGTGAGGATGACCCTGGAGCCTCATCCCCTGCAGCCAGGCTGGCGTTCGTTGGACTCTGAGTCCTTTGGATACCGGGCTGAGGATACGATTGAGGCGATTGCTCTTCACGGATTGACCACTTTCTGCGGATTCCACCCCTTGGAGCTGTCCACTCATCCCATTGGCTTATTCCCCGCTGAAAAGGAGGACGACCCAATGTGGAAGGACCGAGTGGAGCATGCCAAGGACATATGGGCTATCTACCCAGGTCAGACTGCTCACTTGACAGTACGGTGCATGAATGCCCTGTACCGTCTGCAAGTGATGCGCGGTGAGGCAATGTCTCATTTGATGGTATTGTTGGAGGCAACTAAGATCACCCTGGATAACAGAGAGGAGCTTGTGGTTGACTTGTCCACTGAGATGGTAGAAAAAGATCTACAAGTGGAGCAGTTGTCAGATGAAATTCACGAGCTTGAGGAGCTAGTGGGAACGAGGGAGAACACCATCGAGGTTCTCGAGGATCAGTTAATTAACACCCAACAGCAGCTTGCCGAGGCTAACGAGCATCTGGATATGCACCACCAGGAGATCCAAGACATGGGGGCCAACGAGGATGTCGACATCGAGGGAGGAGAGGAGCCTGCCTCCAGTTTGGACACTGTAGGCTCAGGGAGACCACTTTCCCCTGAGTCGAGTGTTGCCTCGTTCGCTCACTAGGTCGCAGGGATAGAGTTAGAAGTATGTGATGGTAGGACTCCTCGAAGCTAGCTTAGCTTTTGCGCCCCTTGGGTACTAGGCTAGATAGAGTTGAGTCTTTGGGCTATTGATGTAATCGTGATAAACTCTTTTGGAAGCATGGTTGGTGAATGCTGTTAGTCTTAATTTAAGGGAAAAGTATGGACGATGTGAAATCTTTTACGATTATGCAATATATATTGGTTTTGCTCAATTGACTCTTTCGCCACAATTGAACCTTGAACCTCAGAAAGGTGATATTAAGAATATACATGATTTTTCAGATGGCAGGAAGAGCGCGTCGTGGACAGAATGAGCGCATTCCCCCACCACCGCCACCATCGCCTACTCTGCAGGAGTTGATGGCTCAGCAGAACGAGATATTGAGATAGCTAGCTCAGCGTCAGCCGCCACCTCAGCACTATGGTGGTGGTGACCATCAGCATCACCCGTCCGTAGCTACTTACCAGGAGTTCCTCAGTACTCAGCCACCGTTGTTCACCAGGGCAGAGGACCCACTTGATGCTGATGTATGGCTGAGGTTAGTGGAATCCAAATTCCCACTACTCAATGGAGTTTGTTCCGAAGTGACTAAGGTCAGGTTCGCCACCTAGCAGCTTCGCGGACTCGCGCGGACATGGTGGGACCACGACCTTGCTATGCAACCCGTTGACCATGAAGTGGATTGGAGAGAGTTCAAGGCAGCTTTCAGGGGACACCATATTCCAGCTGGCATTATGGACCGTAAGCTCAACGAGTTCCTGGCACTCACCCAGGGAAACCGGACAGTGTTACAGTATGCTCAGGCCTTCAATGACCTGTGCCAGTATGCTGGATATCATGCAGACACGGACGAGAAGAAGAGGGACAGGTTCAGGAGGGGGCTCAGCACTAAGCTCCGTGACCGTCTCAACACCGTCAGGGCCAACAGCTATAATGAGTTAGTCAACATGGCCATTTCCCAGGAAGACTGTATCACCGCTCGTCATGCAGAGAAGAAGAGGAAGACCCCTATGGCAGGACCTTCAGCTCAGCCACAACGCTTTAGGATTGTGTCTGACACTCAGAACAGGGGACCTCAGTAGCAGCAAGGACGTTGGGTGATCCGACCACAGCAGCAGCATGCACCCAACCGCACCCAGTTTCCAGCTCAGAGGAACAATCAATAGCAGTAGCAATACCGCCAGGCCAATGACAACAGGTGTTTCACTTGTGGTAACACTGGGCATTATGCCAAGAATTGCCCCAGAAACCAGCAGAGGCAGGGGCAGAATGCCAGTCAGAACCAAGGAAAGAGGCAGAAGGTGCAAGTGAAGCAAGGCAGGCTAAACTTCACTACCATGGCTGATATTCCAGAGGGAGCACCCGTCATGACTGGTATCTTTTCAGTTTTGAATTATCCTACTATTATTCTTTTTGATTCGGGTGCATCGCACAGTTTTATCAGTGCCAAATTTAGTGCCAAGTGTCAGTTACCTTTTCACCACACCAACGGGGGTATCACAATCTCAACACCGGGAGGCAGGGTTGCCACCAATCAAATCAACCGGCAAGTGCCTATAAAATTTGGTAGTCTTGTGATTAGAACCACCCTTCTCATCTTAGGATTGGATAGCATGGACATCATATTGGGAACGGATTGGTTATCTAGGCATCGGGCAGTATTGGATATTGCAGCAAGGGCCATTGAGATTCACTCCCCTGCTTATGGCGAGACTACTTTATATTTGCCTGACCAGGGTTGCACCCGTTCTTGTGCCTTCACTCTGATAGAGTCCCCAGTTGAGAGGATCCCAGTAGTCTGTGACTACCCAGATGTCTTTCCTGACGAATTGCCAGGAATGCCACCAGACAGGGACATCGAGTTCACGATTGAATTGCAGCCTGGGACTGCTCCTATATCCAAGAGACCTTATAGGATGCCTCCAGCGGAATTGGCAGAGTTGAAAAAGCAATTACAAGAGTTGTTGGACAAGGGGTTCATTCTCCCCAGTACTTCACCGTGGGGATGTCCGGCCTTGTTTGTAAAGAAGAAGGATGAGAGTTTGAGAATGTGTGTCGATTACTGCCCTCTCAATGCGGTGACCATCAAGAACAAGTACCCACTGCCCCGCATTGATGTTTTGTTTGATCAGTTGGTAGGAGCCAAGGTATTCTCCAAGATAGACCTTCGCTCGGGCTACCATCAAATCAAGATCCGTGCCAGTGATATTCCGAAGACGGCTTTCTCAACCAGATATGGGCTTTATGAATTTTTGGTGATGTCTTTTGGGCTGACCAATGCCCCGGCTTATTTCATGTACTTGATGAACTCAGTTTTTATGCCAGAGCTGGACAAATTTGTAGTGGTCTTCATTGATGATATCCTGGTCTATTCCAAGAATGAAGACGAGCATACTAAGCATTTGCACATCGTGCTTCAGCGACTGCGCGATCATTGTCTTTATGCTAAGTTGTCTAAGTGTGAATTCTGGCTGAGGGAAATTAAATTCTTGGGTCACACAATTTCTCAGGATGGGATATCAGTTGATCCTGAGAAGGTACAAGAAGTGATGGATTGGAAACCTCCTACCACAGTGAGACAGATTCGGAGTTTTCTGGGATTGGCAGGGTATTATCGACGATTCATTCCGGATTTCTCTAGAATTGCCAAGCAAATGACCGAATTATTGAAGAAAGGAGTCAAGTATGATTGGAGCCAGAAGTGTGAGGATGCCTTTCATACACTAAGGCAACATTTGACCACAGCCCCAGTGCTAGCTCAACCTGACAACATCAAGCCCTTTGAAGTATATTGCGATGCTTCCGGTACTGGATTGAGATGTGTCTTAATGCAAGATAATAGAGTAATTGCTTATGCTTCCCGAGCACTTAGACCCCATGAGCAGAACTACCCTACACATGATCTGGAGTTAGCAGCTGTGGTTCATGCTCTTAAGATATGGAGACATTACCTGATGGGAGCTCACTGTAACATTTACACTGATCATAAGAGTCTCAAATACATTTTCACTCAGGCAGATCTAAATATGAGGCAGAGAAGATGGTTAGAGCTAATCAAGGACTATGATTTGGAGGTACATTACCATCCTGGCAAAGCCAATGTTGTGGCGGATGCCTTGAGCAGAAAGGCCCAATGCAATTGTATGAGCATGGATGCAAGAGTCACCACCCTATGTGATGAGTTGTGCAAACTGAACCTGGAAGTTGTTTCTTCAGGTGCTTTGAATTATATCTCGGTGGAGCCCACATTACAAGAGCAAATAATCGGGGCACAGATTGAAGACAAGGGTGTTCAGGTTATTAAGGAAATGATCAAGCAGAAAGCAGAAAAGTACAAATGCTTTCGGTAGGACAGCAAAGGAATCCTATGGTTTGGAGATCGATTGGTTGTTCCCAAGGACCCTGAGCTTAGAAAGAAGATATTGGATGAAGCTCACCTTTCAAAATTCTCCATGCACCCGGGCAGTACAAAGATGTATCATGATCTTAGACCTTTGTACTGGTGGACCAGAATGAAGAGGGAAATTGCCAAGTACATATCCAAGTGCGACACTTGCCAAAGGATCAAGGCTAATCATTTGAAGACAGCAGGCCCGTTGCAACCCCTTCCCATACCATCTTGGAAATGGGAGGATATTTGCATGGATTTTATCGTGGGATTGCCCAATACCTCCCGGCACCATGATTCCATTTGGGTTATTGTGGACAGATTGACCAAGACCGCTCATTTCTTACCAGTGCATACCACCCACAAGACCGAGAAATATGCAGAGATCTATGTTGATCAAATAGTGCGTTTGCATGGCATTCTGAAGACCATTGTATCTGACAGAGGAGCACTGTTTGTGGCACGCTTTTGGGAGCAACTACAAGAATCACTTGGGACCCAGGTAATACGAAGCTCATCATACCATCCTCAAACAGATGGCCAGACAGAAAGAGTAAATCAAATCCTCGAAGACATGTTGCGAGCCTGTGTGCTACACTATGGTAAAAATTGGGATAAGTGTCTTTCCTTGGCAGAATTCTCCTATAATAACAGCTATCAGTCCAGTTTGAAGATGGCACCTTTTGAGGCCTTATGTGAGAGAAGGTGTAGGACACCGCTAAATTGGTCACAAGCCGGAGAGAGAGAAATTTTTGGACCAGACTTGGTACTTGAAGCAGAGGAAAGGGTCAGAGTCATAAAGAAGAACCTAGAAGCTGCTCAGGCCAGGCAAAAGAGCTATCATGACAAGAGAAGGAAGCCTCTACAATTTGAAGTGGGAGACCATGTTTATCTTAAGGTGTCACCCACTAAAGGTGTTCAGAGATTTGGAATCAAGGGTAAGTTAGCTCCTCGCTACATTGGACCCTATGAGATCAAAGCAAATTGTGGACCTGTAGCCTATCAATTGGAATTGCCACCCCACATGTCAGCAGTTCAAAATGTGTTCCATGTATCTCAGCTGCGGAAATGTGTCCGCCTACCCACTGAAGTGCTACCTGAACCAGACATTGAGATAGAACCAGACTTGTCCTACCAAGAGTACCCCGTCAAAGTGCTGGATCAAAAGGAGAGATCGACGCAGACCAAGTCGATCATAATGTATAAGGTTCAGTGGAGTCACCATTCAGTAGAAGAAGCTACGTGGGAGACGGAGGATTTTCTACGTTCTCGCTTCCCTGACTTTCTGCCCAAAGGAGTCGGTACATAACCCCAAAACCCCACCCCACCTGCCCTTTGAATCTAAATATAAGAAAAACTTAGATGTTAAAGGTAATGTAAACTCTAAAAATGACTCAAAAGGACTTCCTTCTGAAGTTGCAAAGAGAATGACATTCGAAGAACAGTTAACTAGAGAAACTTGGATAAAGGAAGAAACCACACATCAGCACACCTTCATGGCACCCCTCCAAGGAACACTACCTAAAATCTCGGGACGAGATTCCTCTAAGGGGGGAGGGCTGTAACACCCCATGTGTTACCAAGGCCTTGACTCCCTACTTGCACCCATGACCCTATTTCATGTGGTTAAGTGGAGGAGAGGGAGCCCTGAAACCTTAAAGAACCATGTATTGACCAAGAATGTTAATGACCAAAAGCATTACTCAAGCATTATGTAATTATCACCTTGGGCAAAAGAAAAATAAACCCTAGACCTCTCTTGAACCCCTATCCCCTAAAACCATGGTTGAAGGGGGGGGGAGAGATTAAGCAAATGTGCAAATCATGACCTAACCTTTGGCAAAAGTTAAGTGACATATTAATCAACAAATATAGAGAGGAAACATTGCAAAAAGACCCCTCAAGAAACCCCAAATCCATTCTTTAAGTAGAGAAAGAGCTAGAGCTCTCTAATTCTCTCTAAGTCAAAATCTATACCTAATCTAAAGATCCACCGTGTTCACCTTGAAGATGGCACCAAACCACCTAAGTTCTATACCAAAAATGTGGCATACCACCTAAGGCACCCCCTGGAAAAAGTTGAGACCGAGCCCTTGAAGTTTGACATGTCTTGGCATCATTTTTGTCGCGCAGCGGACAGGGAGACAAGCCAGATTTGGCGTCCGCTTATCTTCTGACCTGGGGCTTATCTTCCCTTGGAACTCACATACAAGAGATAGCCATAGGTGCCAGGAAGAGGTCTGCGCCGGATTTTTGCCAAGATTCTCACGTATGCGATCTCAGCAAGCTTTTGAACATGGGCAGAAGAACACCTCCATGTGTTCGACGCGCTCTGCGCGCGCCAGAGCACGCCCGCGCCTGACCCCGCGTTCCCCGCGCCATGCCAGGCCGCGCCCGCGTCCCCTCCTCGCGCCCGCGCCTATAAATCACCCTCAGGCGTCGACCGTACTCCTCCGCGCACGCTCGACCTCACCAGAGCCCAAAACCACCGGCGTTTGCCCCGTGCACGGCGTGCCTGCGGCCACCCGAGCCCCTGCCATCGTAGACCGGCCAACAGAGCCCTTCCCAACCCCATCCAACCCTTGGAACAGACTGTGCACGCCTCAGTGAAGCTCCCCGAGCAAGGAATCGGAGTTTGCTTCGCCGGAGACGCCAGTCCACGGTCGCCGGACTTCGCCCGACCGCCGGTAAATGTAGACCGGGTAATCCTCTGCTCCATTCTTTGATTCCTTGTGCACATAGCCTCTACGTCACCCCATGAAGCTCATCGCGCCATTTGATTGCACTAGATCACCGTGGTTTAGCCAGAACACCCGCCGCCGACGAGATCCCCCGGCTGCGCAAGTGGACCAGACGATTCCGGCCACCTCCACCGTCGAGCCGTACCTCGCTGTGACCGCCAGGACCTCCCGGAGCTGACCCCGCCCCTCGCCAGACCTCTCTCGCCGCCGGTAAGCCGCGCCGCCCTTTTCTTTTTCGCGGGTACTGTTTAAACCGAGGGAGGGACCGCGGGGAAGAAGAAGAAAAGGCTAGGGGGTTTTGCGCATTGTCAGTGACTCAGGGGAGTAGTAGCGCAGGGACATAACTGAGAGGATTAGTTTGAAAAGAACCCGAGGACTTCGGTGCAAAGTGTTTTTTCCAGGAAACCTCTTTATTATTTTGATTTAAATTCAAACAAAACTTGAATAATTCATATCTTCTATTTTGTTTACCCAAATCGAGTCAAACCAATTTTGCCAGATCTTAAATAATGTAAACTACTCAAGAAAAATATAAAACCCCTCAGTGTTACAGAAAACTTTAGAGTTTTGAATTAAATAATTAACTGGCCAAAAGCTAAAAGAAATAAGGAAAAATAGTTACACTATTTAACTGAAGTTAAGAAAATTTAGAGAAGTACTTGATAACCTACTAACCTGTTTAAAAATGATAAACCCCTCTGTACACCCAGTTAAGATAGAGTTTACCCTTTTAATTCTTTTTAGCCTAAAGTTAGAGAAAATATTAATGGAGGTTCAAATAAAGAACCAGGGAGCACCCATATTTTTGTTAGTCTATTTATGCAGTATAGTTCACTAGAAAAAAATATTATACCCTGGTTTAGTATAAAATAATTGGGATACCTTTTAATTTAAGAAAACAAGGAAAACTTGGAAAAAACCCTAGAAAAATAACCCCAAGGAGAAAACACCCCAAACCTTGGGATAACTAATGGGTTGTTATTATGAAACTAGGAAGAATATGAAATCTGTTGTTTGATATTTTTCAAATGACAAGTTAGTTATAAGCACCTTTTTGGCATAAAACTTTAGAAAATCACAACTAAATAACCACCAATTAACCTTCTGTGATTTTTGGCACAGAAACTTGTGATTACTGTTAGATACCAACAAAAATGACCCTTAAGACAGAACCCACCCCTAGTTAAGAGTTGTAGTGTAAAGTGACCCCCTTTGCCCAACCTTTGTTATTTTTTCCAAGCCATACCCTTTTTATGATGGACCTCAAATTCATAGAACAAACTGTAGTGACCAATGGTAACCACTGTAATTTTTATAAAATTGTTGGAGCAAGTAAAACCACTGTTGTAGTTCAAGTCCACACTAGAATTCATAGTTAGAAATGAAAAAGGGGAATTTGATAGTGGAAACTTGTATCACCCTAACCCAACTAGCAAAACCTTTTTAGTTTGCCCACTGAAATGTATAAGGGAAGTACAAATCCATTATGCTTATCCCAAACAAAACTCCAAACCTAAGTTAATAAGCATACACCACCAAGAGCCAAGTAAGACCAAGAAACCCTAAGTTGCTAACTAACTTAGTTCTTCTTCCTTTAGCATAATGTTGTTAAATCATGCATAATCATAACATGCATATTCTTATTCATTGCATTCGCTAGACTGCAACCTCGCTGACGGAGAATACGTCCTCGTGCCGGAGCAAGGTGTTGCTTAGGAGGTGACCCCGGATCCAGCACTAGAGCCTGCCCTAGAGGATCTGCCTGCCCCAGCTTTGGAAGGCAAGCCCCTGTTTATGCATAACCTGTTCTATATATTATTTTACTACACTTAATGTCTGTAGGCTTGTATTGTGCACTTAAGTGTAGGAGTTGATTGAAACCCTAGTTGCATGAACTCAGGAATCCTTTTTGAGATGGATACTAGTATGCTAGGTCGAGTAGCTGCTTGCTAAGTAGGGATCTCGGTAGAAGTCGAGTGATTTTTCTAGCACTCGCGCGAGGTCAGGAATTTGTTGTACCCACTTTCATATCATACTGATGATTGGTCTGTAGACACGGATCCATGGGGATGCGTGGTCTACGAAATGAAATTGGAATAAGGATTAACGTGCGGATACCTGTGTCAAGCGTTTGAACGTACTAAGCACATGCCGAGAAATATGGTAAATCGGTAAGCCTAGTACCTGAGTGAACCTGCCCGCAGATTGCCCTCCTCACGTGACCTGAGACGTGGTCTCCCATTCCGGTTATGGTGGGTACAAGTGCGGTCACTGTACGACGGCAGTCGGGGTCAGTGAGGCATTGTACGCCAAGGCGGTGAGCCCCTTTCTGTTGCCAGGGAATCGATGGGGATGGTTGAGGTGTGTGGGGACGGAGTGCCTCGCCACGTTGTATGTTTAGGTTTACCTTGCAAGGTTTAAAAACTCGATTCGAATCGTCTGCTTCTCGCAGCTAATGAGACTGCTTGATCCATTGTGCTGCATTGAGTAACAAGTGGAAATGTGATGAGTTGACACAAGATGTTGATTGCTAAATATGTTGGATACCATGTATGAGTAGATAGTACACATTTAGCCTTAAGAGAGTCACACTTTTACTTGACAAAACTAAAACTTGATTTACAAACTCAGCTAGTGCTTTTTGGCAACCAAACCCCACAGCCAAACAACTGCATGTCTAGAGGTAGAGGAGTAGACTCCTCACACCGGGTAAGTCTAGCTGAGTATTAGTATACTCAGCCTTGCTTGTGGCATAATTTTACAGGTTCTTTGGAGGACATGGTTGCTGGAGTGACTTGGCCGTCCATCTTGCCACCGGGTTGGACTGTCGAGTGGGACCCCACCTCGGTAGAGGAGGAGCATGAGGAGTGATGGGACAGGCTTCCCCATCTCTCTTTTTATTTATCGTTAGTTTCATTCCGCTGCACTTCGAACAGTACTGGCTACCTTTTGCAAAAACTCCGATGATGATGTAATAATTTAATACTTCTTAATGTATGGTTTTATGCTTTATTGTATTTGCTCTGTGACTCACCATCGAGTGAGACCGCGGTACTTGATCCTGTCAGTGGCCTCGTCGGACCAGATCCGAGGGATTGACGGGTTATTCCCATTTAAGTGTGGTCTAGCCTCTAAGGCTGGACTTAGGCACTTAAGTTGGGATAATTCGAGCGGTTCCGCCATAGATTGCCCCAATCCATTGTTTCTGACCGAGGAGCCCAATTCGTTGCCAGATTTTGGGAACAACTGCAAGAGTCTTTGGGAACCAAGCTAATCAGAAGTTCAGCTTACCACCTGCAGACTGATGGTCAGACTGAGAGGGTAAATCAAATTCTCGAAGATATGCAGAGGGCTTGTGCAATCGATTGTGGCAAGAACTGGGATAACCACCTCTCCTTGGCAGAGTTTGCTTATAACAACAGTTATCAATCCAGCCTAAGGATGGCACCTTTCGAAGCTCTCTATGGAAGAAGGTGTAGAACACCACTCAATTGGTCTCAGCCTAGAGAAAGAGAAGTTTTTGGACCTGACTTAGTGACTGAAGCCGAAAAGAAGGTCAAACTAATCAGGAAAAATCTAGAAGCTGCTCAGGCCAGGCAGAAGAGTTACCACGATAAGAGAAGGAAACCTATCCAGTTCGAGGTGGGAGATTTTGTGTATTTGAAAGTATCACCCACCAAGGGAGTGCAGAGGTTTGGAATCAAAGGCAAGTTAGCCCCTCGTTACATTGGACCTTATGAGATCATAGAGGCATGTGGACCCGTGGCATACAAGTTGAAGTTACCTCCAAAAATGTCTGCCATCCACAATGTGTTCCATGTTTCTCAACTGAAGAAGTGTGTTCGATTGTCGACCGAGATCATAGCAGAACCAGAATTGGAGATAGAGCCAGATCTATCATACCAAGAGTACCCTTCCAAGATTCTGGATTGCAAGGAAAGGTCAACTCGGGCTAAGTCGACCAAGATGTATAAGGTCCAGTGGAGTAATCACTCAGAGGAAGAGGCTACTTGGGAGACTGAGGAATTCTTGCGATCCAACTTCCCCGATTGCCTACCTAAGGAAATTGGTACGTAATCATACTCAACCCCTCCTCCTGCCCTTCGAATCTAAATTTCAGAAATATAATCCTAAAATAGAATGAAGTAATTATGAAACAAAATTTAAAAAGGACTTCCTTCTGAAGTTGCAAAGAGAATGACATTCGAAGAGCAGTCTGCCCTAATAATAGAGCACCCACTTCCTGTGAGTCTCACCCTTCACTTCACCCCGGGAGGACTCTGACCCAAATCTCGAGACGAGATTCCCTTAAGGGGGGAAGGCTGTGACACCCCAGTGTCACCTAGGGTTTCTCGCGGACCTTACTCCTCATGCGACCTGAGACTGAGTCTCCCATGCTAGCTATGGTGGGTACAAGTGAGGCCACTGCACAGCGGCAGCCGGGGTCAGTGGGGCTGTTGGGGGCCTTCGTCCTCCGAAGGTCCTCAAAAACATGATTTGACAATGTTTTCCAAGTGGATTATGTGAACAGGTATCTTCGAACCCAGAATTATGAACATGAAGTACGGTCAGGACGAAGCCTGAACCAGACGAAGGACGAGCTGATTACCAAGCTCCACGAAGGATGGCGCACAGCCGAAGCTGTGCGCAGGGAAGCTTCGTCGCGATAGCAGAGAGGGGAACCGACTTAAAGATGAAAAGACTACGTGGGCCTTGACAGATTCCCATAAGTCATTGACAAATGTGATGGACATGGATGTAATTTTACGTGGGCTGCGTCCCGCGTCTATAAATAGATGAACAGTACTCCCGTACTGTTCACGCTGACTTGGCATTTGCTTTTGCGTCACACTTGTACTTTTTACCTTCTCTCAGGACCGAAGGTACATTTGTAATTTGAAATCATTTCTATTTTTCCATGTTAATAAAATAGAAATGATTCTATGATGATGTTTATATTATATTTCATGCTTTATATGAATCCTTCGTCATTACTTGTTATAGTTACGAAGGTATGTCTCTTGTGATCTTCGTCCGAAACTCATTATTTCCCGAAGAGGAATAATGTTTAGAAGGACGAAGGACTTTAACACTTAACACTTTTTATGTTGCCTTGTTCTTAACTCTTAGCATTTGAGAACAAGTCCCCAACATTGGCGCCCACCTCCGGTGAACTCACTTCCACTTCGAGTTTTTTGAACACCTTCGGAAGCTATAGACCCTCGCTATGGCGCCGAAGAAAGCTTCAGCGACTGGGGCTGCAGCACTGCAACCGCTGGACCCCAACCAGGAGACCGTCTCTCTTCGGGAGGCCCGAAGCCAGAAGAGGAAGGCCGTCAGCCCGACGCTTCAGGAGGATGAACTAGACCAAGAGATCAGGGATATGGAGATACTTCATCAACAGGTGCAGAGGAAAAAGGAAAAGATGGCCAGGCTAGCTGAGCTGCAAAGGCAGATAGACGAAGCTTCTGAAGAAGTTCGTCATCTTACCCACGATGAGCAGAACCGAAGGCCTCAACAAAAAGACCTTCATCAGGAGGGCTTCTTCAACGAAGATGACTGGTATGACAATTTCCATCATGGAAATTTTGTTTTCGATGATGCTTCTCCTCTGTCCGCTGAGCTGCAGGCCACACCCTGGCCTTCGTCCTACAAGCCACCCCAGCTTCCCATGTTCGACGGCCACTCAGACCCGAAGCAGTTCTTGATGAGCTACGAAGCAACAGTGTCTTCGTATGGGGGCAATGCTGCAGTCATGGCAAAGTCTTTCGTCATGGCCGTCAGGAGTGTTGCTCAGACCTGGTATTCCTCCCTTCGACCAGGAACTATCACCTCATGGCAGAAGCTGAAGGATATGTTGCTAACCAGCTTTCAAGGATTTCAGACGAAGCCGGTCACTGCTCAAGCCTTGTTCCAGTGCACTCAGGATCATGAGGAATACCTTCAGGCGTATGTCAGAAGGTTCTTGCGTTTGAGGGCGCAGGCACCAACGGTGCCCAATGAAATTGTCATTGAAGCCATGATCAAGGGGCTTCGTCCTGGACCTGCAGCTCAATACTTTGCTAGGAAGCCTCCTCAGACTCTGGAGAAGCTGCTCCAAAAGATGGACGAGTACATTCGTGCCGATAATGACTTTCGCCAAAGAAGGGAGGAGGCCTTCAGATTTTCTGAGACGACCAGGGGCTTCGGAGGAAGATTCTATCCGAGGCATGTCAGGTCCATCCACAATTCCACTCAAAATGATGATAAGGGGAGTCAGCAGAACAGACCGCAGTGCTCCTCACAGGCTTCGGGGCAACAGCAAACTTTCTTCCGGCCACCAGCTCCAAGAGGCTGAGGCGCCAGGGGCTTCGGCGGAAGATTTGGGGATCAACCAAGGAGGGTATTTTGCTTATTCTATGGTGAAAACAAGGGCCATACCACCAGGATGTGCCATGTTACCATCCAGAAACAAAAGGAGCTAGCAGAAGCTGCAGCGCAACAGGGCCAGCCGAAGCAGGTCATGCATACTGCTTCGTACCATCAGCCTTACATCCCGGAATACGTGGGCAACCACCCTGCAGTTTCCGTAGCTTCGGCGAGTCAACCTCAAGCTTCATGGCAACAGCCCCCGCCTCCACCTCCGCTGCAACAAGGCCAACAGCCAGAAGGGAGCCAATATGTTCCGCACCAAAGGGATCTCAGAGAGCAATCTGAAGCTCGCACAGTCAATAGTACTGTGCCAGAGTCGAAGCACATTTATTGACAAATATCCTACTTTGATAGCAGTCTTTTCCGTTTAAGTTCTATTTTCTGTGTAATAAAGAACATTTCAGTTTTTATATAATAGTTTCGTGGTTGGTTATGAGGAAAACCTATCTTCTCCACAGGCTTAAGTTGCTGAAGCTTAAAAAATTTGCGGTAACAAGGAGGACCTTCGAATTATTAAAAATCCTTCGAAGCAACAAAAAGTCGTTCTAAGGAACGCAGAGTAAGTTGCCAAAGTTACAAAAAGCCGTTCCAAAGGGAGCGCAGTGTAAGTTTTTTGCTCCAAAGACGTTCCTAAGGGAATGCAGAGCATACAGCGAAAAGTCAACGCTGATACCGCCTAAGTAAAAGGCGAAGAAGCTCCAAAGACGTTCCTAAGGGAATGCAGAGCTTATACCGCCTAAGTAAAAGGCGAAGAAGCTCCAAAGACGTTCCTAAGGGAATGCAGAGCTTACAAAGATATTTTGTGTGTATCTTCAGAACAAACGTCATTTGCATAACATAACATCATCACATCATTTTGCATAGCATAAGCATCATACATCATGTTGCATATGGCAAAAGAAGGGGACACAGTATTAACCTTCGAAAGGATGCTTCAAGAAAGTGCAAATTGTGTAAAGTCACGAGGAAATACAATGATAATCTTCGGAGTACAGCTTCGGAGAAAGTTTTTTCGAAGCATGGATGAGCTTCATCAGAGTAATATTGAAATTGTACAGCTTCGGAGAAAGTTTTTTCAAAGCATGGACCTGCTTCATCAGAGTAATATCGAAATTGTACAGCTTCGGAGAATGTTTTCACGAAGCGTGGACGTGATTCATCAGAATAGTTTTAACGAAGAATGTCTTCTTCACGAAGCATGAAAAGAAGGGAAGGTGTTTTTTCGCCGAAGGCTCAAAAATGGTATGTATGTAGAATTTCATGCATCGTAAAGAATTGAATAATGAAAAGAGACTTGCATATTACATTCAAATGTACAAAATATTACATAGATCACACTTTAAATGTTTTTTCTAATAACACCTAGTCTTCTCTTAATACTACTTCGGTAGCCTCGTTTAGAAGTTGTTCAACAACTTTATCCATGATGGCTTCGGCCATTTGCTTGATTTCGTCATCCTCTTTTGTGTGAGGGTCAATAGACGATCCAGCAGGTCCTGAGGAAACAGAATATTTTTGCATTACTATTACAAACCGCGAGCAAAGTTTGAAATAAAAATTACAACACAACAAGAGCGACTAGTTAATACCTATTTGCCCTTCGGCAACTTCTGTCACTTTCCTAGCATCATGGATGCCTTTTTCACTCCTTTGAATGATTTCTTGCGCCATTTCTCGGCCGCCGTTGTCCCAGATATCAGTAAAGAATTTGCCACCAACCATACTTGCTTCGGCCGAGGGGTCTTTGATGTCTTCGGAGGATAAGGCAGCTTCGGACTGAGCTAAAGATTTTACATGCCTGCAACCTTTCTTCTCCGAGACAGTAGCAACTCCCCTGGCGCCCGAAAAAGCGCAGATGTCGCCGCGGCTACTCAGGATTTCCTCGAAGGCCTCTGCTTCGTGACTGATCCATTCCAGTGGACCTTCGGGATTGCCTCTTGAGAAATTCTCTTCACTAGAAAATGCGCCCACGCTGGCGAAGCTGGTTTTAATTTTCTTTACGCATTCCATGGATTTTTCGTAGCATTTTTTCTTAGAAGACCGAAGCTCTTCCACGGTTGCTTCCAAATGATCAGCCCATTGGTCGCTGCATTCCCGTCTTGTTTCTTCAAGTATGCGTTCTTCTTTCGCCCGGGCCAATTGCTTCTGAAGATCTTTTATTTCGCGTTTCTGAGCTTCGGCCTGAATCTTTGCAGCAGCTTCGTCCTTTTTTATCTTGTCTACTAATGTAACCAGAATTTTATCTTTTTCTAGAGCCTCATTTCTCAGTTTAATAACTTCTGATCGTAAATTATTGAACGCAATTTCATAACTCTCATCTTCGGCACTCTTTTGTGCTCTTAATGCGTTGCTCAGGATTAAACCCTATACGAAAAAGAATCCATATAAGAATAAAGGAATGAATTATGTATTGTAAATTTTTTTTTTCAAAAGTCTAATTCCCATACCTTCAGGCTATTATATGCAAGACTATCCGCGAGATCTTCCTTCGTCATAGCGCATAATCCAGCTTCGAGCTTCGGGAAACCCATACTTCTAGCCATCTCCCGGCAGACAGATAATTCTTTGTTGTCAGGGAGGCAGTATAGGAAGTCATCTTCGTTTGTCCCATTGAACACCACTGCTCCCTTCGGATATTTTAACTCTCTAGCATAGTGATTGGCTTCATAGATCTCTTCTTCAGATAATTTCTTCCCCGAAGCATGTCGCACGATGTAATCACATATGCTGGAAGGAGCTTCGGGGGCGGTAGTGTCAATTTCTTCAACCAAAGCTGGTTCTGATATTTTCTCGGTCTCCAAAGATTGTTCCTTGGTGGGCTCTGAAGGCCCAGCTTCAGTTTCAGCTTGTTGTTTCGAAGCTTCAGTAGACGCTTCAGCAAGTTCAACAGTCTTTTTTGGAGTTGTGCTTGAAGACTTAATTGTCTCCAAGACATCTAACACGTTCACCATTCTTTTTCTTCTCGGGGTCACCGACGGGCCCTTTTGATTTTTTATTGTTTCGACATTTGCTGAAGGACTTAAGATTTCCGATATTTTTGGCTCTTCAATCTTCGGTGTTTCTGCTTTTTTGGCCGAAGGTGCTTCAGTTTTCTCTTCTATCTTCGGCACTGGAGCTGGTTCCGTAGCTTCAGAGGCCAAAGAGACTTCACCAATAAATTTGGGCACTGTGGCCGGCTCAATAAAGCGCGCTCGGTGGGTGAGCACCTTCATCTTTTTTCTTTGCGGCGCTGGCTCACTAGTGGCACTCGTGGTAGCTTCTGTCGCAGGAGAAGTAATTTTTCTTTTGCGACCCAGTACCGGATAGTGATAGTCAGGGTAGACAAACCCGACTGCGTCAAATACCCGGTTGAGCCTTTTCTTCTTTCGGCCTCTGAAGGCTGCTGATAACGCAGTATTCTCGGCCTTCGAATATGCCCCAAGCAGTTCGTCACTTAGTGTTTCAATGCTTTTCAACCAGTCATCATCAGGTTCAACAAACTTATCCACATATTTGAATGTGTATTTCAGTCTGACCAGTCCGCCTTCGTCGGACTCTTTGATGGTCTCCTTTGTCATTTCCCACTTTCCTGCAAGTGGCCACACCCTGAAGGCAATATGCTCTTGGACCAAGTCCCTTGTCCCAATGAAAGAGCAGATTACGCCGAAGGCTCTTTGGCATTCCTCGGCTGCTTCATCCATTTCAACCTTCGGTCTTCGTAGTCCGAAGCGTTGCCAGATGGGGCGCATAATGATATTCTTGACATCTTCTTGCGCTGTTAAGTCATTCTTTACATAGAACCACTCTGTCATCTAGGCTCCGGGCCACCTCTTCCGAAAGGTTGGCACAGGGCGGCTTGACCCGGAGCGGGCACCGAAGCTGTAACACCCAAAGTTGTTGTGATATTGCTCTTTCCCCCAGGGCTTCGTCTCGTATAACAACTCATGAATGTTGCAAAAGCTTTTAGCATTTGGTTCTAAACCTTGGCTTCTCGCAGCCCAGACAAACATCCCCATTCTTATGATAGCTTCGGGAGTAATTTGATGAAGGTAGACTTGAAATGTTTTCAGTACCTCAACAACAAAGTTGCTTAGGGGGAATCGAAGCCCAGCCTTGAGAAAGCTTCGGAAGATTACGACTTCATCTTCTTCGGGGGTGGGAGAAGTCTTTTCTCCAGCATCAGCCCTCACAATAGATATATCTCGAAAATACCGCCCCCTCATATTATCAATATGACTCTGTTTAATAGTGGTTTTCCCGAAAACCGTGTGACTTGGCCGCCATGGTCGATCTTCGGACTCTTCCCCACCACTTTCTACATCGTAACTGTCGCTGTCACCAGTATCTTCGGACAAACCTTCAAGAATCTCCTTGGTGATTTTCTCCGTATTGGTCTCCGCCATCGCTATAAGGAACCCCAAGTTCTTCTCTTCGTCGAGGCTCATCTTCGTCTCGGCAGGGATCTTCTTACCTTCAGACATCTTCAGAAACGCTAAAAAACTGTTTTCAAGGCCGAAGCTTCAAAATCAAAAAGATCAGCAAATCTTAGTGAACAAGAGCTAAAAATTTAGTGGGCCGAAGCAGATGGCAAGTGTGCGTACCAAATAAGTTTGCGGTATGACCTTATTTATACCCCCAGGGCGTTGAAAATTGAAAGACCCCACCTGTCAGTGAATGTTGCTATTCTAGCAAAGGGAAGGTGTTTTTTCGGACCTTCGGCTCAAGGCCTTCGTCCATATCGCAATCTGAATTTATCATTAACAAATTAATATTGCGAGGGGCTACTGTTGGGGGCCTTCGTCCTCCGAAGGTCCTCAAAAACATGATTTGACAATGTTTTCCAAGTGGATTATGTGAACAGGTATCTTCGGACCCAGAATTATGAACATGAAGTACGGTCAGGACGAAGCCTGAACCAGACGAAGGACGAGCTGATTACCAAGCTCCACGAAGGATGGCGCACAGCCGAAGCTGTGCGCAGGGAAGCTTCGTCGCGATAGCAGAGAGGGGAACCGACTTAAAGATGAAAAGACTACGTGGGCCTTGACAGATTCCCATAAGTCATTGACAAATGTGATGGACATGGATGTAATTTTACGTGGGCTGCGTCCCGCGTCTATAAATAGATGAACAGTACTCCCGTACTGTTCACGCTGACTTGGCATTTGCTTTTGCGTCACGCTTGTACTTTTTACCTTCTCTCAGGACCGAAGGTACATTTGTAATTTGAAATCATTTCTATTTTTCCATGTTAATAAAATAGAAATGATTCTATGATGATGTTTATATTATATTTCATGCTTTATATGAATCCTTCGTCATTACTTGTTATAGTTACGAAGGTATGTCTCTTGTGATCTTCGTCCGAAACTCATTATTTCCCGAAGAGGAATAATGTTTAGAAGGACGAAGGACTTTAACACTTAACACTTTTTATGTTGCCTTGTTCTTAACTCTTAGCATTTGAGAACAAGTCCCCAACAGGGGCATTGTATGCCAAGGCGGTGAGGCCTAGATGCGAACGGGGAATTGATGGGGATGGTTGACATGTGTGGGGACGGAGTGCCCTTACATGTCGTGTGTTTAGGTTTACCTTGCAAGGATAAAACTCGATTCGAATCGTCTGCTTCTCGCAGCTAATGAGACTGCTTGACCCCTTGTACTACATCGAGTAAGAAGTGAAATGAGGTTTACATGAGAAACTTGTTGATTGCACTAAATGCTTGCTACCATGTATGCTTAGAAGGAGCAAACTTAGCTAAGATAATGATACTAGAAACTGAAAAGCTAAAAACTGATTTTTTAGACTCAGCTAGTGCTTTTGGCAAACCAAACCCCTCAGCCAAACAGCTGCATGGTCTAGAGGTAGAGGAGTAGTTTCCTCACACCAGGTAAGTCTAGCTGAGTATTAGTATACTCAGCCTTGCTTGTGGCATAATTTTGCAGGTACGCTTTAGGATATGGTTGATGGTGTGACATGGCCTACCACCCTGCCACTGGGTTGGACGGTCGAGTGGGATGCTGCTCCGGCAGGAGAGGAGCAGGAGGAGTAGTGGGCTAGGCCTAGAGATGGCAATGGGTAAATACCCACCGGGTATTACTACCCCATACCCATACCCACGACAAAAAAATAACCCCACCGGGTCACCCATATACACTGGTGGGTATGAATTTACCCCCATACCCATACCCACATGGGTATGGGTCACCCATCGGGTCACCCGTACCCACAAAAATTAAACATATATCAAAATATTATATTATACAAATATCAAGTATATCCATCTAAATACCATTACAAAATTTCTATCATCATTTAACCATCCATTCAACACACATAGGGTGAATTACATGTTCCATTACATGGTCATTAAATTGTCGTTAAGCCTTCTATGACATAATGGCCTAAAAGGTTATTAAATAGTAAAAAAGATGGATGACTAAAGTCTAAGTTCATGCTTGGGCTAAGTTTATATTGGGTATTTTATACCCACTGGTTAACGGGTATGTGTGAAGGTGGAACGTTCTAATACCCGTTTACCCATTGGGTGAAGATTTTTGTCCAATAATAGAACCACAGGTAGAATATTTAGCCCACATACATACCCTAATAGAGTAAATACCCATCGGGTATCGGGTCGCGAGTACCCATTGCCATCTCTAGCTAGGCCTTGCCCATTTCCTCGCTATCGACGATATCGATTATCCACTACATCTTATTTGATGAACTTATGTCAGCTACTTGAGAAACTCCGATTTATGTAATAACTCTAGTACTTAATTCGAGGTTTCCTTTTTTATTGTATTTCTTCTGTGACTCACCTTCGAGTGAGATTGTGGTATTTGATCCTGGTTAAGTGGTTTTATCAGACTAGATCTGAGGGACTGACCGGTTATTCCGATTTAAGTGTGTTACGGCCCCTGAGGCATGACTTAGGCACTTAAGCTAGAATAATTCGGGCGGTTCTGCCACAATAGGGAGGTCCTCGGGTTGAACTATCTGTAAAGCTTTTCAGATAAGAGATTCCTATGTTTCCTTCTTCCTGAATCCGTAGCAGGTTTTCTCGAACTAGTGGAACTTTGGAAAGGCCTCGTAGTGCTACCCTTCCTCGCTCCCTTGGTAGAGGTGTATGGGGTCCGTACAACCCCGTGGCAAATGGGTAACATGACTTGTGGGTAAAGATGCGCAACCTCTGTAGAGTGTAAAACTGGTATATGAGCCATGCTCAAGGTCATGAGCGGCTTGGGCACTCACATGATTAATTTATGGAACTAAACTTAATCTGTGATATGCATTGCATCGCGGGTGTTGTTATTAATCTTGATCTCTCATTTAAATGGGCTGGTATCTACTTATACCTAGTAACTACTAATAAAATTTTGACCAACTTTAAAAGCAATGCTCAACTTTAATCATCCTCTTTGGTAAGCCTTACACTTCACATGAGCTCCCACCTTTGGCGAGTTCATGCACATTATTCCCCACAACTTGTTGAGTGATAAATGCATGTGAGCTCACCCTTGCTATACTCACATTCCCCCCATAGGTCAAGAACAAGTACCACAGGATGAGGCGCATGGAGGATGTTGTGATGAGTTCGAGAGTGGTCTAGGTCGTCGTCTTCCAGTCAACTATGGTTGCTGGATCATTGTTTTCGTATGATGTAATTATTTAACTATTTTTTACAGAACTCCATTATATATTAATGATGTGACATTCGTTTCTGTACCATGAGTCATCATATGTGTGAGACTTGATCCTAGCACACTTGGTGATTCTCTCGCGCTCGGGTTTTGGTGCCCTTGAAACCCGGGTGTGACGGCGAGCCGACCGACGCTCGTCAACGTGGGTATGGGGCGAGTCGGTCTTGCTCCTGGCCTTTCTCCATGCGTGCCGCCGAGGAGGACACGGTGGCGCCTGCCACGCTTAGGTTATCTTGGCGATGAGGAGTCTAGGTCTGAGATATTGGACAACCAAGGCCCGTAGCGTGGCAGCAGTCGGCATATGCTACGGAGTTGGTGGTTATGTTATGTCGCCTCGGTAGGTCTAGGGCTAAGAAGGCACTTGCATTCTCTTTCCCTTCTCGGACTGACGCATGGTGCGGGTGCCTCTCGGTTTGGAGCTGCTCTGGCTGAGCTTCTTTCTCCGCTTGCGTGCTCTCTCCTTATATGTATCTACCGGTATACTACCTATGTCGTCTCTAGATGCCCAGATCTTCGCCTCTTTCCTTCTCTTCCCTTCCTGCTCTACGAAACCTTGGAAGTGGGAGAGGCAAGGGATGGGGGTCCCTGATTTGCTACATATGGTACCCGTTCGATGGCTCGGCATTGCCTGTCTACATGGCCTTTCCCTTACCATGGTGTCGACTCGGTATGCTTCTATCACTTCTATGTACCTGTCACCCATCCTTCTGTTATTGAAAAGTTATTGTGTTGTTCCTCTGTTGTTTTGGGTGTTAGTTTTTATTGTGCTAAGGACTAAACATAATTTGGGTGTGTTAATTATTGTCTACACATGGTTTGTGTTCTTCTGATGATAGCTCATGGATCCTGCAAAATATGTGTTAGGATTTGGAGATCTATGTGGGCACTACCATAGGGTGCTCATACCTTGTGTTCTTGGCTCTTGCATGCATTAGGTTGTTTATGGGACCACGATGGTGCAATGGACTCCATGGTGTTTGATGTTGCTGAATTGGATGGAGCAGCAATGATTTGTCATGCTAATAGTAAAAGGAAAGTGAAAGTCGCCTAGAGGGGGGTGAATAGGCGAAATCTGAAAATTATAAACTTAAGCACACACTACAAGCCGGAGTTAGTGTTGGATAAAATCCGAGTCCAAAAGAGAGGGGGAAAACAAATCAAAAGCAAATGAAGCGGATGACACGATGATTTGTTTTACCGAGGTTCGGTTCTTGTGAACCTAGTCCCCATTGAGGTGGTCACAAAGACCGGGTCTCTTTCAACCCTTTCCCTCTCTCAAATGGTCACCTAGACCGAGTGAGCTTTCTCCTTAATCAAACGGGTCACTTAGACCCCACAAGGACCACCACACAATTGGTGTCTCTTGCTTTGATTACAAGTCACTTAGAAACAAGAATGAGGAAGAAGAAAGCGATCCAAGAACAAGAGCTTAAAGAACACGAGCAAAACTCTCTCTCTAGTCACTATGAGTTTGGAGTGGATTTGGGACTTGGAGAGGCTTTGATTCTATTGAATTGTGTCTTGTATTGATTGCACTAGCTCTTGTATTGAATGAGATGTCTGAAAAACTTGGATGCTTGGAGTGGTGGTGGTTGGGGGGTATTTATAGCCCTCAACCACCACATAGCCGTTGGGGAGGCTATCTGTCGATGGGCACACCGGACAGTCCGGTACGCCACCAGACACTGTCCAGTGCGCCTGCCACGTCACCCAACCGTTAGGGTTCTAGCGGTTTCGATCGTTGGAGCTTTGTCTTCATGTCGCACCGGACAGTCCGGTGCCGCACTGGACAGGTCCTGTTCATTGTCCGGTACGCCTCTGACGCCTGCTCTGACTTCTACGCGCACTGTTCACGCACTGTTCACGCTTTTGTAGACGACCGTTGCGCTGATAGCCGTTGCTCCGCTTGGTGTACCGGATAGTTCGGTGGCACATCGGACAGTCCGGTGAATTATAGCGGAACGGCCTCTGAGAAACCCGAAGCTGAAGAGTTTAAAGTCGATCGACACTGGTGCACCGGACACTGTCCGGTGGCGCACTGGACAGTCCGGTGTGCCAGACCAGAGTCCTCTTCGGTTCCTTTTGCTCCTTTCTTTTGAACCCTAATTTTGATCTTTTATTGGTTTGAGTTGAACCTATATGCACCTGTAGAATACATAATCTAGAGCAAACTAGTTAGTCCAATATTTGTGTTGGGCATTCAACCACCAAAATCATTTATGGGAAAAGGTTTGACCCTATTTCCCTTTCAATCTCCCCCTTTTTGGTGATTAATGCCAACACAAACCAAAGCAAATGTATAAGTGCAGAATTGAACTAGTTTGCATAAGGTAATGCATTGGTTATTTAGAATTAAACCAATTTATAATTTCACTAGATATGCATGGATTTCTTTCTTTTAATTAACATTTTGGACCATGCTTGCACCACTTGTTTCGTTTTTGCAAATTCTTTTGGAAAATCTTTTCAAAGTCTTTTTGCAAATAGTCAAAGGTATATGAATAAGATTTCGAGAAGCATTTTCAAGATTTGAAATTTTCTCCCCCTGTTTCAAATGCTTTTCCTTTGACTTAAACAAAACTCCCACTGAATGAAATTCTCCTCTTAGCTTTCAAGAGGGTTTTGAGATATATATCAATTTGAAATATAGATACTAATTGAGATATAATTTCTATAGGAATACTGTTGGGGGCCTTCATCTTCCGAAGGTCCTCAAAAACATGACTAACAATGTTTCCCAAGTGTAATATAAGTTCAGGGACCTTCGGACTTGGGATAAAGTTGTACACAATATGAAAAGCAGGGTCAAGATGAAGGATGAACCAGTTCCGAAGCTATGCACAAGGAAGCTTCGGCTCAAAGACAGAAAAGGGAACCGACTTAAAGGGGAAAAGGCTATCTAGTCCTCGTTGGATTGTCATTAAGTCAATAGTAAAAAGGGCATGGATGTAATTTTGCACAGGCTGCGCCCTGTGCCTATAAATAGATGAACAGTACTCCCGTACTATTCACACTAACTTGTACTTGGTGGTGCGTCACGCTTGTGCCTTTGCCTTCAATCAAGCCGAAGGTAAAAATGTAATTTGATATTGTTCTTATCCATTCTTGATTATATAAAAGGAAGATATATTATGATGTCATGTAATTATCCATGTTACTATGCTTTATATGTTTCATCTTTCATTAATTTATGTTGCAATGATGAAGGTACGTCCTTCATAACCTTCGTCCGAAGATTGTTATATCCCTAGGGAAATAATTCTTCGAAGGACGAAGGGCATTAGACATTAACCTATTTTTGTGTTGCCTTGCTCTTGATTCATAGCATTTGAGAACAAGTCCCCAACATTGGCGCCCACCTCCGGTGTACTCACTTCCACAACCTTTGGCAAACCACTGACCTTCGTTATGCCGTCGAAGAAGACAACAGCGCCAGGGGCTGCTGCACTGCAGCCACTGGACACAAACCAGGAGACTCTCTCTCTCCGAGAGGCTCGAAGCCAGAAGAGGAAGGCCACCAGTCCAACATTCCAGGAGGAGTTGGACCAAGAGATTAGGGACATGGAAATCATCCATCAACAAGTGCAAAGGAAAAAAGAGAAGATGGCTCGATTGGCTGATCTTCAAAGGAAGATCGATGAAGCTACTGAGGAAGTGCGTCATCTTACTCAAGATGACCAAGACCGAAGGCCTCAATACAGGGAGCTTTGTCAAGAGGGCTTATTCATCGAAGATGGATGGTATGACGATTTTAATCATGATACCTTTACATTTGATGATGCTTCTCCCTTGGCAGTAGAATTGCAGGCTATCCCATGGCCATAATCCTACAAGCCACCCCAGCTACCCATGTACGATGGGCACTCGGACCCAAAGCAATTTTTGATGAGCTATGAGGCAACAATATCCTCATACGGAGGCAATGTAGCTGTCATGGCAAAGTCCTTCGTCATGGCAGTCCGAAATGTAGCCCAGACATGGTATTCTTCTCTTCGGCCAGGGACAATCAAGTCGTGGCAGAAGCTCAAGGATATGCTGGTTACCAGTTTCCAAGGCTTTCAAACGAAGCCAGTCACAGCTCAGGCTTTGTTCCAGTGCACGCAAGATCATGAGGAATACCTTCAGGCATATGTCCGAAGGTTCTTGTGGCTGAGGGAACAAGCGCCCACAGTGTCTAATGATTTTGTCATTGAGGCCATGATCAAGGGTCTTTGGCCAAGACCTATGGCTCAATACTTCGCCAGGAAGCCCCCACAAACTTTGGAGAAGCTGCTTCAGAAGATGGATGAGTATATCCAGGCTGACAACGACTTCCGCCAAAGAAGGGAGGAAGCTTACAGATTCTCTGAGATGACCAGGAGCTTCTTGGAAGAATCCACCCTAGGCATGTCAGATCAATCCATAGCTCTAGTCAGAATGACGACAAAGGAAGCCAACTTCAGAGGCCACAGTACACCTCACAGTCTTTGGGGCAGCAGCAAAGCTCCTTTAGGCCACCAGCTCCAAGGGACAGAGGCACCAGGGGCTTCGGAGGAAGATATGGGGATCAGCCTAGGAAAATCTATTGCCTATTCTGTGGTGAGGACAAGGTTCATACTACAAGAATGTGCCAAATCACTATCCAGAAGCAAAAGGAGATCGCAGAAGCCGCAGCTCGGCAGAATTAGCCGAAGCAGGTCTTACACACTGCTTCATGCCATTCTCCCTACATACCAGAATATGTGGGCAATCATCCTGCAGCCTCTATTGCTTTGGCTAGCCATTCTCAGGCTTCTTGGCCTCAGCTTCCACCGTCACCACCACTGTGACCTACACATTCCCGAAGCCAGCAGCTAGAAGGGCACCAGCACTCTCAACAGCAACGTGAATTTAGGGAGGAATACGAAGCTCGTACAGTCAATAGTACTGTGCCAGAATCAAAGCACATTTATTGAGCAATATCCTTCCTCTGAAATACTTTTATGTTCTATGTCATTTTGTTTTTTAAAAAAGGAATAAACAATCTAAATCTAGTTTTAAGTTCTTGTAAGATTTTTTGCTTGTATCGAGATGGAATATATCTTCTTCACAGACTTACGAAACCTAAAAATTGTCGAAGCTCAAAAGTCGTTCCTAAGGGAGCGCAGCATAAGTTTTGCCGAAGCTACAAAAAGTCATTCCTAAGGGAGCGCAGCGTATGTTTTGCCGAAGCTACAAAAAAGTCGTTCCTAAGGGAGCGCAGTATAAGTTTTCTGCTCAAAAGTCGTTCCAAAGGGAATGCAGAGCCAAATACCGCCGAAATATAAGGCGAAGAAGTTCAAAAGTCGTTCCTAAGGGGATGCAGAACTTATACCGCCAAAATAGAAGGTGAAGAAGTTTAAAAGACGTTCCTAAGGGGATGCAGAACTTACACCGAAAAATAAACGGTGAAGCCGAAAAATAAACGGCAAAGAGATTTTAATCGTTCCTAATGGAATGTAGAGATTGTGTGTTCCAGTGTGGGAGTTGAGTATGTGCCCTCGGCAACATTATCATTTTGCATCATATCATCACATCATTTCGCATAGCATCACATCATACAACATATTGCATCAATGACACAAGAATGGAATACGGAGCCGATTTTTGGAAAATATTCTGTCAAAGTTACATGAAGTAAGCTTCGAATTATAGCCTCATCAGCCTACACGTAAAAGAGGGATCTCTCATTGCGAAGCAAGGATATCTTTATTTTTTTGAACCACGGACCTTCTTTCTTCACAAAGCATGAAAAGAAGGGAAGGTGTTTTTTTCGCCGAAGGCTCAAAAATGGTATGTATGAAAGTTTCATGCATCGTAAAGAAATAAATTACAATAATTTACATATTCAATCCAAAGTTACACAAGTCAAATATTACAGATTCGTTACAATAAAAGCACAATGTCTATTCTAGTGTCTCTTGCATTAACCATTTAAAAATGTTTTTGCAATAAGTGCTAGTCTTTTTCAAGACCTTCTCCGCAATTTCATTTAGCAACTTATTGATGACTTCGTCAACGATAGATTCAGCCATATTAATGATCTCTAGTGCTTCCTTCGTTTCTGGATCGGCCAGGGGATCGAATGGTTCTGGTGGCGGAGATAATTCAGCTGAAGTGAGAAAAATTAATTAGTCCGAAGCCACAGAAACAAACGCCAAAGATGAACATCAAAAGATATTACCTATACGTCTTTCACGCTCTGCGGCTTCTTCAGCTTGTTTCGCTTTTTTCCGGGCGTCATCAGTGTCTTTTTCACTTTTCTTTATAATTTCATGAGCCATCTCTCGGCCACCATTCACCCAGACATCATTATAGAATTTTCCGCCCATTAAGGTCGCTTCAGCTGAAGGATCCTTTGTGTCATCTACGGAGAAGGCAGCTTCGGCCTAGGCCATGGTCTTGATGTGATCACATCCCGCCTTCTCCAAGATAGCTGAAATCCCCCACGCATAGGAAAATGCACAGACATCCCCGCGATCACTCAAGATTTCTTTAAACGTTTCAGCCTCCCCACTTATCCATTCAATAACACCTTCGGGGTCGCCTCGTATGAAGTTTTCTTTGGTAGAATAGGCACCCACGTTGGCGAAACTGCCTTTTATTTTCTTCACGCATTCCAAGGATTTTTCAAAGCATCTTTCCTTGGATGTGCGAAGTTCTTCAACATTTTTCTTTAAATAATTTTTCCAATATTCGCTGATATCTCGGTTAGCTTCTGCGAGTGTGCATTTTTCTTTAGCCTCTGCCAGCTGTTTCTGAAGGTCTTCAATTTCAATCTTTTGGATTTTGGCCTGAGCCTTATAACTAGCTTCATCTTCTTTCACTTTGTTTACCAATGAAATTAAGATCTTGTCTTTTTCAAGACCTTCGTTTCTTAATTCGATCACCTCTGAGCGAAGGTTCTTCAGAGCCATCGTATAGCCTTCATCTTCCATATCTTTCTATGCCCTAAGCGCATTGCTAAGAATTAAGCCCGGCAAGAGAGGGACAGAATTGAGCATAGCACAAAAAATATTTCATTTTCAAATACAAAATTAGATTTTATACCTTTATGCTATTGTACGCTAGGCTGTCAGCAAGTTCGTCCTTCGATAAAATCGAAAGACCGTCTTCCAGCTTCGGGAATCCGATGCTTTTACCTATCTCCCGGCAAACGAATAATTCTTTGTTATCTAGGAGATAGTACAAAAAGTCTTCTTCGCCATTCCCATTAAACACTAGCGCCCCCTTCAGATATTTCAATTTTTGGGCATAGTGTTGCGCTTCTAACATCTCTTCTTAGGATAGTACCTTTCCCGAAGCATGATGAATAATGTAGTCAATACTTTTGTTCGAAGCTTCAAGAGCAGGAGTTTTGATTTCTTCAATTGCAATCTGCCCTGTTGATTTTTCCTTGGGGTCAGCAGGCTCCATCTCGGTGGGCTCTAAAGGCCCCGCTTCGGTTTCAGCCTGAATTGTTGCATTTTTGACTTCTGCCTGCTTAGTATCAGCTTTGGGTTGCGCTTTGGTAACTTCGGCAATTTTCCTTGTGGGAGCAGGACTCAAGGTTTTTGTTGTTTGTAGCACAACATCCAGCACATTTGCCATCCTTCTCCTCTTAGGAGTTGCGGCGGAACCCTTTTGCTCCTTCGGCACTGTTGCCTCTGTTGGAGGGCTCAAAATCTCTGGTATTTTCGTTATTTCTTCAATTTTCAGCCCTTCAGCCTTATCAGCCTTCGTCTCAACTAGCTCGGCTGAAGGTAACTTCGGTATTACAGCCGGCTCTTCAGTGCTCTGCGCAGACGGAACAGTTTCTTTCGTTTTGGCAGACAAAGTGGCCCCTTCACCAAACTCAGGTATCGCGGTCGGTTCAATGTAACGCGGCCGGTGAGTCAGAACCTTCATCTTCTTGCCCTTTGGCTCTGCTGTGATCACCGAAGCAGCAACTTTTCCTGAAGCAGCAATCGTTCTTTTTACCCCTTGCCCTCGCAGCGGGTAACAATAGTCAGTGTATACGAAGCTAATAGCATCGAATACCCTATTCAATCTTTTCTTACTCCAACCCCCGAAGGCCACGGACAAGGCATTGTCCTCGGTCTTGGAATACGCCCCAAGTAACTCGTCGCTAGTAGTTTCAATGCACTTCAGCCAGTCATCATTTGGTTCATCAAACTTATCCCCAAACCTGAAGGTATACTTCAGCCGAACCAAACCACTCTCGCTAGAGTCAGTGATGGTCTCCTTCGGCATTTCCCAGCCTTCCACAAGCGGCCATACTCTGAAAGCTATATGTTCTTGAATTAAATCCCTTGTGCCAATGAAGGAGCAAACAGTGCTGAAGGCCTTTTGACACGCTTCGGCGGCGTCATCAATTTTGACCTTTGGCCTTCGAAGGCCGAAGCGGGACCATATGGAGCGCATGATGATTTCTTTTATGTCTTCTCTCATCTTCATATCATTCTTCACATAAAACCATTCTTCCATCCAGGCCCCAGGCCATCTCTTCCGAAATGTTGACACTGGGTGGCTTGCGTTGGGACGAGCAACGAATCCATAACAACCAAAGTTATTGTGGTACTGCTCTTTACCAATGGCCTTCGTCTCATATAAAAGTCCGTGCATGTTGCAGAAGCATTTTGCACTTGGCTCTAGCCCTTGACTCCTTACTGCCCAGACAAAAAACCCCATCCTTATTACGGCTTCGGGGGTGATCTGATGGAGGAAGGTCTGGTTGGTTTTCAACACTTCAACTACAAACTTGCTCAAAGGGAACCGAAGTCTAGCCTTGAAGAAGCTTCGGTAAATTACAACTTCGTTTTCCTTAGGAGCAGGGACGTTGTTGTCTCCGCTAGCCCTCACAATAGACATGTCCCAAAAGTACCTTCCTCTCATGTTCTCAAGATGACTCTGCTTAATGGTCGATTTTCTGAAGACAAAATGGCTTGGCCACCAGGGCCGATCTTCAGAATCTTCATCCCCACTTTCCACATCATAGCTATCGCTATCACCAGTATCTTCATATAAACCTTCCAGTATCTCCTTAGTAATCTTCTCTATGTTCGTCTTTCCCATCGACTCGACGAATCCAGCAATATAAGGATCTACAACCTTCTTCTCCTCAAACAGTGTTGGGAACTTGTTCTCAAATGCTATGAATTAAGAACAAGGCAACACAAAATGTTAAATGTTAACGTCCTTCGTCCTTCAAAGCATTATTTCCCTTAGGATATAATGATCTTCAGACGAAGGTTATGAAGGGTGTACCTTCATAAATATGACATGTATATACAAAGGATGAAGCTTATGAAACATAGGAAAACAACAGAAACAAGTATATGATATCATAATATAAACATCTACTATTAAATAATCATGAGTACATGAAAACAATATCAAATTACATTTGTACCTTGAGCTTGACAGAGGGCAAAGGTAAAAGTGAGATGCGAAAGCGTGAACAGTATGGGGGTACTGTTCACCTATTTATAGGCACAAGGCGCAGCCTATGTGAATTTACATTCATGTCCTCTACAAATGACTACAATCATTACACATGTTATCATGGGCCGATTGGTCATTTCATCTTTAAGTCGGTGCATTTTGAAATACACTACGAAGCTCCTTGACTGGTAGCTTCGACATTGTTCCTGTTCTAGCCTTCCGAAGGTGCTTCTTCTCACAGGACCTTCAGCAATGAAGCAGACCCCCAACAGTAGCCCCTTCACGGTGCCAGATCGTTTTTCATAACGAGCTCGACCCGTGAAAAATTCTTTTAGGCTTCGGAATGCTGAAGGTCCAAAAAACACCTTCCCTGAGCTCGTTGTCGAAAAACGATTTAAATATTCCGAGTGCGAGGCGGTCTCGCCATAGGATGGGTACACAGGATCTAGTGATTCTCCTCGCGCCCTGCGGTCACCGTTCAGTGAATGCGAGTGACTGTTCGGCGGGTGTAGGTGGCTTGACGATTCACCTTCCCATCTATAGCACTATATAAACAGACATGTAGGTGTGAAGTTACCGCAGCATTCATTACTATCGTACTGTTGTGCGGCTGAAAATTTTGACCATAGGCGAAGCATATTCTTTGTATTCTCAATTAGAGCATCGTCTTGTTTTTTTAGCTTTGTCATAAGGAGCTTCGGCAAAATCAAAAAGTTATCAACTTCATCAAAATCACAAGGAAAATGGCCAGGATGCGTTCAACTGCCAGAGTCACACGCGACAAGGAGGCCGAAGCTGCCGAGACTGCCCCAATCACCGAAATAATGAGACAATAAGGTCTGGTTGTGTCAGAGGGTGTTTCTGACGAAGGTGCGCCTGCTGCCAAAACCGAGCAGGCTGATATTGAAGGTGAGGCTGATGAGGAAGAGATAGATTATTCCGCCATGCCATCTAAACCCAGTCACCTGGAATTTGGAAAGTCTACAGTCTCCGAGGTCGACATGCCCATGATGACAAAGCTAGGCTACTTCGGGGAAGCCGAGAAGAAGCTGATTTGTTTTGGCGGAGAAGAAATTACTTCGAAGCTAGAAAATGATGAGGTGGTAGTTTTCAGAAGTTTCTTTAAAGCAGGACTAAGGTTTCCTCTACATGGAATGATTGCGAATGTTTTGGAAAATTTCGAAATTTATCTTCATCAGCTGATTCCTAATGCTATCGTTAGGCTCAGCGTCATTATCTGGGCTCTTCGAAGCCAAGAAGTGGAGCCGCTTGCCGAAGCCTTCTATTGGGTGCACGAACTTCACTATCAGACAAAGGCTAGAGAAGATGGACTGCACGAGAATTTCGACTGCTATAATTTTGCCTATCGCAAAGACATGAAGACACCGGTGGTTAGCTACTGCACCAAATGGCCAACCGGCTGGAAAAGTGAATGGTTTTATGTTAAGGTTGATGAGAAAAAGGAGAAGCTAGTTTAGAGCCCACTGGAGCTAACCTTCGGGTTAACTAGGCCCCAGTGCTGCATGACGTCGGGGTCATCATGCCCAAATGCTGTTGGTGAATTTAGAGTTGTGTCTGAGCATATTGGTACTAGGGATTTGGTTCAGGAATACTTAGCCAATAGAGTATTTCCAACGTTGAAGGAATGGGGTATGCCAAAGCTTAAAGGAGAGAAGAAAAAGAATGAACTTGTTCGACTGCCCTATCATTTTAAGTTCAAGAAACACTTCAAAGAACCCTGCCAAGAATGGTTGGATACGATTGAGGTTATGTGCAATGAAATCTTGGGCAATTATACGAAGAAAGAAGATCAATTTATGACAGCAGCCTTCGGCACCCGACTGAAACGGAGGCTGAACCGAGTAAAGGACACTCTGAATTTGAATACCCTGACTATGAACGATTAAGTAAGGGTGCCGAAGGGCCAAAGCGAAAAAGAGTTGTCAGCGTTATGAAGAGACAAGCTGCTAGAATGATAGAAGAAGAAGAGAAAGCTTTAAAGAAGAAAAAATCCAGCCCTGAGCCGAAGGTGGCTGTTCCGAAGAAAAGACAAGTTGCGGCTGCGAAGCCAAGAACAACTGATATAGAGGAAGAAGTTCCTTCAACGCCTCCTGCTGTTGACGTGGAGGAAATTTTAAAGGTAATGACCGAATCTTTACCTCTCAAGCTAAGTCCACTAGGGCCACAACTAATAAAGCTTTTACAGAAGAAGGAGGAGCCTGCAGCAATCAAGAAGCCTGCTAAAAAAAGACGAAGGATTATTACTGTCATTGAGGCTATTGAAGAAACACCACCATCGGCCTCAGCACCGAAAACAGTAGCAGCCGAAGCTACTCCTACCGAAGCTTCTACTTCCGAAGCTACAGTAGCCGAAGCCACAAATTTAGCAAACACACTTACTGATATTGATGAAATGATTTTGAACTTGGCTGAGGAAGAAACTGCTGCAGCTGCTGAGGAAACCCCGGCTGCAGTGCCTAAAAAAGAGAAGGAGCTTGCCAAAGATGCTTCGGAAGAAAGAAATTTCAACTTCCAAAACATAATTGGGCAAGAGCTGTCTAAGGCTGAAAAAGAAGAGCTGAGGGACTATGCTATCTCTTGCGGGTGCCAACCAGGGGCGCTGCTCTTCGGTGGTGTTGCCGAAGACAGTTTAGGATGCCTTCGGGACCGGGTTGGGGCGAAGGTTGTTAGCACTCTATCAAAGAGTGTTGGCTTTCCGAAGCTCGAGGCTGAACTCAGCAGATGCCAGCGACAACATATGGCCGACAGTTTGTTTTATTCTAATTTCAAGGTGAAATTCTTACCTAAGCTTTATTATTGTTTTTGAGATGAAGGTTACTCCTGATGAAGGTTATTTTCTTAGAGTCTATTGCTAAACAAAACCTTGAGGATGCAGCAAGACCTCGAGGATAAGAAAAACGAAATTATAATTGAGGGCTTAGAGGGCAAGATTAAAGAGCACGAAGCTGCTTTAGAGAAGAAGGATTTTGTGATTCAAACAATGGAGGGTTCTCTGGCAGAAGCTCAAGCCGAGATCGCCAGATTGAACAGTGAACTTTCCATGAAGTCCAAAATATTTGAGCAAGAGAAGAAAAATTTCGAAACAAAACTCAAAGCTGAAATTGAAAAAAAGTTCAAATCTGCAGAAATCACTCAAAGATCTTCAAGAAAGATGTTTAGGCTTCGGCACCCGATGCATTCAACGGCTGAAGCAGGCCTTCAACTCAGTTGGAGCCAGTTCCGAAAAGTTTAATCCTTCAATTGAAGACCTGTCGGGCACATTTGATCATATTGAAGGTGAAGTTGATGCTCTCGACGAAGTTATAGCTGGTCATGGTGACTTTTGTGCTTTGCTAGCTTCTCGAGGCACAACTATTGCTTTCATGAAAGCTGGTTGTACACATGGAAACATTGTAAACAGATCGAACTTCAGCCTGTCACCAGCAGACTTGGATGACATCCCTGGCCTGGCCCGAAGCATCGGAAACAGATTCGTCACTCAAATATGGGCAAAGGGCGGGCGAAACTTGGTTGGTGACGAAGCTCGAAGCCACCTCAAACCGGTAATAAACTTGTGCCTGCTGTTGTACCTTCTCCTTGAAATTTGTACTTTCCTTATACCGCTTTGATATGTATAGGATGACGAGGCCGAAGAGCATTGAGCTGAAGCTTGGCAGATGATCCGAAGCTTAGTGAATGATGATGAAGCCGAAAACCATGCTGTAAAAAATATCTAGAAAAACTCTTGTATTAACCTTGTAAAGAATATTGTAACTTAAGAATCAAACAATGCTCTGTAAATTTGTCAATACCTTGTAATATATTTTACCTTTCCATCCCTGAATGAATTGCTTTGATGTAGACAAAACTTGTCCCTTTTGAGCCGAAGGCGAAAAACACCTTCCCTTCTTTTCGTACACAACGAAGCATAAATCTGCTTTTTCCATATTTGCCGAAGCCTTGTTATTGGATCTAAAGCAATTATCTGTACTCTATGATATGATGATGATCCTATGGATGTCGAAATGAATGTATATGTATGCAATGTATGATGTAATGTATCGTGCAAATGAATGCCCAAACACACACATTCGAAGCCACATCCATAACCTTCATTCCCTTAGGAATGACTAAAGTCTCTTTGCTGCTTATTTTTTGGATTCACCGCTTATTTTTCGGTGTAAGTTCTGCATCCCCTTAGGAACGTCTTTTGAACTTCTTCGCCTTGTATTTCGGCGGTATTTTTCGCGTTAACTTTTCATGCTTCGCCTTATATTTCGGCGGTATTTTTCGCGTTGACTTTTCGCGCTTCGCCTTATATTTCGGTGGTATTTGGCTCTGCATTCCCTTAGGAACGACTTTTGAGCAGAAAACTTATGCTGCGCTCTCTTAGGAGTGACTTTTTGTAGCTTCGTCGTGCTCTGCATCCCCTTAGGGACGACTTTCGAGCTTCTCCCTGCTCCTTTTTTTCTCTCTGTGCACTCGATGGTGCATGCTCAAATTTTACATTTTACATATTTTTGGGGGATTTTGCTCTCGTAGAGCTGAATAAGAAAAGGAAAATTACATGCTATGGTCCCATTAAAAACCTTTCTCCCCCTTTAGAAAGGAAAAGGGTGCCATAGGAAAAATTAAAAAAGTTTACATCAAGTTACACATAGTATCGTCGAAGCTCATCCTCATTCCAAGATCTAGGAATGTCGTTGCCGTCCATATCCTTTAACCTGTAAGAATCGGGTCTTGACGAAGATACTACCAAAAAGGGTCCTTCCCACTTCAGCTGAAGCTTGCCTACTATGTCAGAGTTGGCTACTCGCCGAAGCACCAGATGTCCTGGCTTAATGTTTTTCAACCGAACTTTTCTATCACGCCATTTTATTGTTTCGGCTTGGTATTTGTTGATATTTTCCACAGCCTGAAGTCTGGTCCCTTCTATAGTATCTTTTGCCACAGAATAGTTAGCTTCGTCTTCTGCTGAAGCTACTGTTCTTATTGACCCCGCTTTAGCCTATTCGGGGGTTATGGCTTCGTCACCGAACAATAACTTGAATGGTGTGAAACCTGTTGACCTTGATATATAGTTGTATTGTGGCTCCACACCACTTTAACCAACTCATCTGGCCACTTTTCTCTGGGCTGATTGAAGATTAACTTCATAATTCCCGTCATTATAATATCATTTGCCCTTTCAACTAGCCCGTTTGATTCCGGGTGCCTAACTGATGCAAAATGAATTTTCGTGCCAATCTGATCACAAAAATCTTTGAAAGTTTTAGCATCAAACTATGTTCCATTGTCCACAGTTATAGCCTTCGGCACACCGAAGCGACAAACTATATTCTGCCAGAAGAATTTTTGGACACTAGCCGAAGTTATTGTAGCCAAAGGCTTCGCTTCGATCCACTTAGAAAAATATTCTACCGCCACCACGACATATCTCAAGTTGCCCTGCGCTGGTGGAAGTGGACCTAGCAAATCCAGGCCCCATCTTTGCAACGGCTAGGTTGGTTGTATTAGCTGAGTCAATGACGAGGGTTGCTTCTGATCTCTTGCACATTTTTGGCAATTTTCGCACTTTTGAACCAAATCTGCTGCGTCCGAAGCTGCCTTCGGCCAATAGAATCCTTGTCGGAAAACCTTTCCTAGAAGAGGTCTGGACCCAATGTGAGATCCACACAATCCTGCATGTATCTCTTTCATCAGTTCTATACCTTCGGTTCTGGATAAGCATTTGAGAAGTGGAGAACAAACTCCATGTTTATATAATTCCCCTTCTATTATGACATATGGTCTTGTTCTTGCCTCCATTCTTTTGATAAATCTCATCATCCGAGAGACAGTTACCCTGGAGGAAAGATATAATCTCAGTCCTCCAATCTTCACTATGGACAGGAGATATTGTGAGCACTGCTCTTTCGAGGATTTCAACCAAAGGTGCTCTTATTGTCTCAAAGAATACTTCCGAAGGTAGAGGAAGCCCTTGTGCTGCTGACTTGGCTAGCAGATCAGCATGCTCATTTTCCCCTCTTGGAATATTCTTAACAGAAAATCCTTCGAAAGAAGCTTCAAGCCTTCGAACTATGTCCAGATATTTCTTAAGCTTCAGATCTCTTGCCTTGCAACTCTTGTCGACATGACCAAAAATAACTTGAGAGTCTATTTTAAAGACTGTCCTTCTTATTCCCATTACCTTTAACTTTCGAAGTCCCAAAAGTAAAGCTTCGTATTTAACAACATTATTTGCACAGCTAAAGTCAAGCCTTACTGCATAGCATGTTCTGACTTTGGAAGGTGCAACTAGGACAGCAGCTGCACCGAAGGTTCCCCAGGAACCGTCACAAAACATTGTCCAAGCTTCGGTATCTTTATTTGCTTCTTCTTCCTAAGCCCCTGGCGTCCAATCAACAATGAAGTCTGCTAACGCCTGAGACTGAATTGAGGATCTACGCACATAGTCAATACTAAATTCATTAAGCTCCGCAGCCCACTTTCTAATCCTTCTAGTAGCTTCTCTGTTCCTCATAATATCCTTTAGAGGCTGTGATGAAGGAACAATTATGTGGTATGCTTGAAAATAATGCCGAAGCTTCCTAGAGGCCATTAACACAGCATACAACACCTTCTCCAATTCTGTATAGTTTTTCTTTGATAAACTTAGAACTTCAGAAACAAAGTATACTAGGGCTTGCTTTTTAATTTGTCCTTCAAGCTTCTCCTGTACAAGCACTGCACTCACTACAGAGTGCGAAGCTGCCACATACAATAGTAATGGAGCCCCTGGCACAGGTGGAGTTAATTGTAACGCCCCGAATTTTGCAGTTGAATTTTTTCTTTTCTTTACTCGCCAAAATTCGGGCGTTACCTTTTCTTTTTCTTTTTCCCCTCGCTAAACCTTGATCTTTTCCAAAGCTAGCGGGATTCGGTTTGGATTTCCCGTGTAAAGAAAAACTCCAAAATACTTTATGTTGTTTGATGCACCATGCCGAACCTTGCATTTTTTTGATTTGTTTGAAAGTGCAAACGCATTCATCTAGAAAGATCGGATTTCGAAAACAGGGAAATAATCTTTTCTTTTTCTTTCTCTCTCTTTCTCTCTCCTCTTTTCTCTCTCTCCCGCGCCGTGGGCCGACCCCGGCCGGCCCAGCCGCCCCTGGCGCCCCCTCTTGGGCCTTGGCAAGGCCCAACCGCCCCCCCCCCTTTTTTCTTTTTTCCCCTAACCCTCTCCCTCTCCCTCATTCTCTCCCTCTCTCTCTCCCACCGCCGCCCTACTCCCTGCCCTAGGCCGCCGCCGCCGCCCCTTGCCCGACCGCCGCCCCTCGCCGTCGGCCGCCCCCGCCGGTGAGCCCCCTCCCCCTCCCCCTTCTCCCTCCTCTCTCCTTCCCCCTCCCCTTCTCTTTCCCCCGTCTGGCCATGGCTCGGCCGCCCCTGGCCGCGCCGGCCCTGGCCGCGCCGCCCGGCCAGCCCCAGCCCCGGCCAGCCCCCCCCGGCCAGCCCCCCGGCCGCGCCCCCTCGCCCGCCTGGCCCCTGGCCGCCAGCTCGGCCGGCCTCGGCCGCCAGCTCAGCCGGCCTCGGCCGCCAGCTCGGCCGCCCCGGCCCCAGCTCGGCCGCCCTCCCCCGCGCGCCCGCCCAGCTCGGCCGCCCAGCCCAGGGCCGGTTCAACCGCCTAGGGCCGGTTCAACCGCCCCCCCCCTCTGTTTTTTTTTATTTATTTTTTTATTTTATTTTATTTACTTTCTGTGATCATAATTACTTTATTTTAGGTAGACTGATCATTGTTCATGCTATGGAAAATAGGAAGTTTAGTTTAAAATTCCGTTATGCGGTTGATTCACGTAGTTAATTGTTTATCCCGTGCAATGTTGATCAACTAAAAATGATTAGGTTCCCATTAGTATATATATAACAGAATTCTTTTGTTAAGAACCAATTGTAACTGATCATTAGTGCATAAACTTTAACCCCCCCTGCGAGACCTTTCCCGTTTCTTTCTAACCATAACAAATGCGATGTCAAATGTCATACTTGATGCATATTCGTTTTACCTGTTCCCTTGCATGGTGTACTGTTCTTTTGTATTAAATATATGGATGTATGTATGTTTGCGCTCGCATAGAGAACGATCCGGTCGAAGAGCCCGAGGAATTCGCAGGAGAAGCCCCTGAGCAGCAGTCGGTTGGTGGAGGCAAGTGTCCTTTGACCTATTGCTGTCCTATTCATTCTTTAATTCACCTCCCGCATTACACATTTATACCTAAGGATTGACTAGCTTTTGTTATTCATGTCCTTGTTTACCTATTTGGGTCGGATTATTACTGCTTAGTCTGATGCTATTGCTCAACTCTAATCAATGAACATGATGTGATTATCTATGATACGCTGTTTTCCCCTTCTTATTTATGATCATACTTGTGGCATTTAAGGGGACTCGAGCGGTTTCTCGAGTGCCTCTCCGTAAGGACCTGTTCAATGGATGACCGCCCGGGAAAACAGTGCAACCATGAGGGTGGAATGGGACGCCCTTAGCTGAATAATTGGAGGAACCGGGGTGTAGTTCGCTTAGCCGTTGTGCCGTCAATGGGGCTCGGTGTATGCGGCTCGCTCTACCAAGGTTGATTTGTCCCTTGGGGAGGAGTGCGGTACATTTAGGAAACCTAACGGGCGGCTACAGCCTCGGGGAATCTTTGTAAAGGCTACGTAGTGATGCCCTGCTGGACCACCTAGGTAGTGGTCAATGGGGAGTCGCTCTCTCCGGGCAGAAAGGGAATCACGGCTTGTGGGTAAAGTGCACAACCTCTGCAGAGTGTTATGAAACTGATATATCAGCCGTGCTCACGGTTATGAGCGGCCAAGGGAGCTCCAGAGATTAGTGACACTTGATCAGTGATACTTTGGTACAGGTGGCAATGAGATTGATGGTTCTGATTATGGTTATGGTGTTGGTAAGTGGTATTCTTTCCGTTTGGAAAGGATACATTGGGCTAATAACTTGGGTTAATGTTAAAACCTGGCTCTCTACTAGTAAGTAATAACCTGACCAACTAAAAGCAAATGCTTGACTTATCCCCACATAAAGCTAGTCCACTACAGCCAAACGGGATGCTTGCTGAGTATGTTGATGTGTACTCACCCTTGCTCTACACACCAAACCCCCCCCAGGTTGTCAGCATTGCAACCACTGCTCAGGAGAAGATGAAGCTGTGGAAGGAGACTTCCAGGAGTTCCAAGACTACGACGAGTTCTAGGCGTGGGTTAGCGGCAACCCCCAGTCGGCTGCCTGTGAAGGCCGCGTTATCTACGTTTCTTTTCCGCACTTTGATTTATTGTAAGAACTATATGGACGTCTCAGACGTATGATGTAATCGACTATTATTTCCCCTTTTAATACTATTTGAGCACTGTGTGATGATGTCCATGTTATGTAACTGCTGTGTACGTGAATAACTGATCCTGGCACGTACATGGTTCGCATTCAGTTTGCCTTCTAAGAACCGGGTGTGACATAAGTGGTATCAAAGCCGTGCTGACTGTAGGACCGCTAACCTAGAGTAGAATGGTCGTTCTAAGGACTATAGACCTCTGTCCCTGCCTTGACTTTGGTATCCCTTCAAAAGTTGGTCCTACTGACCAAATCTATGTTCTACTATATATTATACCTTGCTGAAAACTTTGTTTTATTCTGATCCTTCATTTATTTATGATTCATTATTATTCTGATCCTTCATTTATTTATGGTTCATTACTTGCTGGTCATATTAATTCTATTCTCACCCTTTTTCTTGCGATGTCTTTTGTAGATGGCTCGACTTAGACACACTGCACGAAAGTCCGTCATCCCCTTCTTACCCTCCCGCCTTGCTGAGCGTCCGCTTCGCCGTCCCGTGGCCGGACAGTCCAGCCACTTGGAGAGACTGCACCACCGCCTGCATGAGGAGCAGGAACGTCGACGACAGGAGCAGCAGGGCTCTTCTTTCTCGCTCCAGCAGGAGATAGAGTCTGTGAGGAGCTGCTCTCCTGTGCTTCCTCTGGAGGCGCCCCCTGCACCACCGCTGGGCGCCTCAGCTTCTGGGGTAGCTGCTGGAGGAGATCCAGACGACGGAGGTGGCGACGACAGCTCGAGCCACGACCTCGACCTCTCTAACCATGAGCCGGAAGGATGGGTTGCTCGACCCATCACTCGCGACGCTGCTCGCGGGTGTCACTTCCACGACGCGCTCGACACCCTGCTACGTCGGGCACTTGACCGGCGTACTTGGTCCATCGAGTATCGCTGTGTGGTCTACCAGCATAGTCGCGGGGTCTACCCGGACCGCTGGGAGGCGACCTGCTTGGTGCGCCGTCCGGAGAACAGTCTCCAGGGCGCGGAGGCTTGCTCAGAGCACTATTCTATCTCTGAGCAGGACTCAGCTGAGGCAGCCATGCAGGATGCTGCACGGCGTGCGCTTTCGCACTATTGCTCGGTTCTCGGTGGGGTAGCTGACGGTCTCGACCTGAAGTATTACCCCCGCCGTCCATCTGGCAGCACAGGAGGCGTGATTGTTTCACCTGCTGGTGAGGACAATCCTAGGTTGAGCAGCACAGTCAACCTAGCCGCCGTGCTAAACACGGAGCTGGACCATGCATTAGACGAGCTGAGTAGGGCTCGTGCTGAGATCGCCCTGCTGCGGGCTGAGCGCGCGGAACGTCGTCACTTGGATGATGGTTCCCCCGCTCCCGTCGGGACTCAGCACCCGTACCGCTCACCTCGGCGTGGACTCCAGTCTTATGGCAATCCCGACTGCAAGACCAAGATAAATCTAGAACCATAGATCGTTAGAGTTGGATCTTGTAATTAATACGAAATATATATACATAGAAGCTTCAGTCTTAGCGTTAGCCTCGGTCTTAGTTAGTCTTAGTTAGACAGGGTAGTTTGCTATATCCTGTGCATTCATGTTTGTCATGATGAACTATGTTTGGTTTGGATCTTTGTAATGATTGTCACCAGAGTGTGGGTATCCCCTGCATTTTGGCTTACCTATTATGTTAATGGAGTTAGTTATATAGTTGGGAAAAACCTTTATTCCACTTTCCTCTTTATCTGAGAAGCTGTGTGGTCTGTGTTGGAGATCCGTGAAGATGCTCATCTGTTCAGTGCTGTTGGAGAATTCTATACTCTTTTCTTATGCTGCAAGATTTGCCAGATCAGTTCTGATGTGTGGTTGCGTTCTGCAGATGTCAGAGAACAGGCGCAGAGGAGGAAGGCGTGCTCAGCAGGAGCAAGCCGGTCAGCAAGATGAGGCGCCCCAGCAACAGCAGCTGCCGCCCCCGCCCCCGATGTCGATCGAGCAGATGTTTTTGATGCAGACTCAAGCAGTTCAGGCCATCGGTCAGACTCTGGCCGCCATTCAGCAGCAGCAGCAGCAAGCACCACCTCAGCCTCAGATGCCCCAGATGCCCAGAGACAAGCGTGCTAAATTTATGAGAGGTCATCCACCAACGTTCGCTCACTCTTCTGACCCCATGGATGCTGAAGATTGGCTGCGCACTGTGGAGCGGGAGTTGCATACCGCTCAGTGTGATGACAGGGAGAAAGTCTTGTATGGTCCCCGTCTGTTGAGAGGAGCAGCCCAATCATGGTGGGAGTCTTACCTCGCCACCCATGCCAACCCCGACACCATCACCTGGGAAGAGTTCAGAGGTAGCTTTCGTCAGTACCATGTGCCTGCAGGTCTGATGACAGTGAAGAAGGAGGAGTTCCTGGCCCTTAAGCAAGGGTCATCATCTGTCAGTGAGTATCGAGATAGGTTTCTGCAGTTGTCTCGCTATGCTCCCGAAGATGTCAACACTGACGCCAAGCGATAGTACCGTTTTCTGAGAGGCTTGGTTGACCCTCTGCAGTATCAGCTGATGAATCATACCTTCCCGACATTCCAGCACCTGATTGACAGAGCAATCATGACAGAAAGAAAGCGTAAGGAGATGGAAGATCGTAAGCGCAAGATCAGTGGACCCCAGCCTGGAAGCAGCAGCCGTCCTCGTTTCTCAGGCAATCAACCTCAGCAGTTCAGGCAGAATCAGCGTCCACCTCAGCAGCATCAGCAGCGTCAGCAGTATCAGCAGTTCCAAAGGCAGTATCCTCAGCATCAGTACCAGAATCGTCAGAGCAATCAGTCAGGAGGAGGTCAGTTTCAGAGGCAGAATCAGCAGACACCTCGTCTTCCTGCCCCAGCAAGCCAGCAGAACAATCAGGCAGCACCAGCTCAGGTTGGAAACAGAGCATGTTTCCACTGTGGAGAGCAAGGCCACTGGGTGATGCAATGTCCGAAGAAGGCAGCCCAGCAGCAGTCAGGCCCCAATGCCCCAGCGAAGCAGAATGCGCCTCAGTCTGGAGCAGGCAACCGCCCTCAACAGCGCTATAATCATGGAAGATTGAATCACTTGGAGGCTGAAGCAGTTCAGGAGACCCCCGGCATGACAGTAGGTATGTTCCCAGTCGACTCCCATATTGCAGAAGTGTTATTTGATACTGGAGCAACGCATTCTTTTATTACTGCATCGTGGGTGAAAGCACATAATCTTCCAATTACTACCATGTCAACCCCCATTCAAATTGACTCAGCTGGTGGTAGAATTCGAGCTGATAGCATATGTTTGGGTGTAAGTGTGGAAATAAGGGGGATAGTGTTTCCCGCTAACCTTATAGTAATGGGTACTCAGGGAATAGATGTCATCCTAGGGATGAATTGGCTAGATAAGTATCAGGCAGTTATCAGTTGTGATAAAAGGACAATCAAGTTGGTGTCCCCACTAGGAGAGGAAGTGGTAACCGAGTTAGTCCCGCCTGAGCCGAAGAGAGGAAGTTGTTATCAGATGGCTGTCGATAGCAGTGAAGCAGACCCAATTGAGAGTATCAAGGTTGTGTCTGAATTCCCAGATGTGTTTCCAAAGGACTTACCGGGTATGCCACCAGAGCGGAAAGTTGAATTCGCCATAGAGCTTCTTCCTGGAACCGCCCCTATCTTTAAGAGAGCTTACAGAATATCTGGACCAGAGTTGGTTGAGCTTAAGAAGCAGATTGATGAGCTGTCAGAGAAAGGTTACATTCGGCCAAGCACCTCGCCTTGGGCCGCCCCTGTCTTGTTTGTGGAAAAGAAAGATGGCACCAAGAGGATGTGTATCGATTATCGAGCTTTGAATGAAGTCACCATCAAGAACAAGTATCCTTTGCCCAGAATAGAAGATCTGTTCGACCAGTTGAGAGGAGCCAGTGTGTTCTCCAAGATTGATCTGAGGTCAGGTTATCATCAGCTCAGGATCCGACCTTCGGACATTCCGAAGACGGCATTCATTACCAAGTATGGTTTGTATGAGTTCACAGTGATGTCTTTTGGTTTGACCAATGCACCAGCGTTCTTCATGAACTTGATGAACAGTGTATTCATGGATTATCTCGATAAGTTTGTGGTGGTATTCATCGATGACATTCTGATTTATTCTCAAAGTGAAGAAGAGCATGCAGATCATTTGAGGATGGTATTGCAGAGATTGCGAGAGCACCAGTTGTATGCAAAGTTGAGCAAGTGTGAGTTCTGGATCAGTGAAGTCCTGTTCTTGGGTCACATAATCAACAAAGAAGGATTGGCTGTGGATCCGAAGAAAGTGGCAGACATTCTGAACTGGAAAGCGCCAACAGATGCTCGAGGAATCAAGAGCTTTATTGGAATGGCCGGATATTATCGGCGATTCATTGAAGGGTTTTCGAAGATTGCGAAACCAATGACAGCGTTGCTAGGCAACAAGGTTGAGTTCAAGTGGACCCAGAAATGTCAAGAAGCCTTTGAAGCGCTGAAAGAGAAGTTGACAACAGCGCCTGTCCTAGTCTTGCCCGATGTGCACAAGCCCTTCTCTGTGTACTGTGATGCTTGTTACACAGGTTTGGGATGCGTGTTGATGCAAGAGGGAAGAGTTGTGGCTTACTCGTCCCGACAGCTGAAGGTTCATGAGAAGAATTACCCAATCCATGATCTAGAGTTGGCAGCAGTGGTTCACGCACTGAAGACATGGAGGCACTATCTGTATGGACAGAAATGCGACGTTTACACAGACCACAAGAGTCTGAAGTACATATTCACTCAGTCAGAATTGAACATGAGGCAAAGAAGATGGTTAGAATTGATCAAAGACTATGAGTTGGAGATCCATTACCATCCAGGCAAAGCGAACGTAGTGGCAGATGCTTTGAGCAGAAAGAGTCAAGTCAATCTGATGGTCGCTCGTCCGATGCCTTATGAGTTGGCCAAGGAGTTCGACAGGTTGAGTCTCGGATTTCTGAACAATTCGCGAGGAGTCACAGTTGAATTGGAACCTACCTTGGAGCGCGAAATCAAAGAAGCGCAGAAGAATGATGAGAAGATCAGTGAGATTCGGCGACTGATTCTAGATGGCAGAGGCAAAGATTTTCGAGAAGATGCAGAAGGCGTGATATGGTTCAAAGACCGCTTGTGTGTTCCCAATGTCCAGTCTATTCGGGAGTTGATTCTCAAGGAAGCTCATGAGACAGCCTATTCGATTCACCCTGGCAGTGAGAAGATGTATCAGGATCTGAAGAAGAAATTCTGGTGGTATGGAATGAAGAGGGAAATCGCAGAGCATGTGGCTAAGTGCGATAGTTGCCGAAGAATTAAGGCAGAGCACCAGAAACCAGCTGGATTGTTGCAACCATTGCAGATCCCTCAGTGGAAATGGGATGAAATTGGTATGGATTTTATAGTCGGATTGCCTCGCACTCGAGCCGGCTATGATTCTATTTGGGTAGTAGTGGACCGTTTAACCAAGTCAGCCCACTTCATACCTGTCAAGACCACCTACAGCAGTGCAGTATTGGCAGAACTGTATATGTCTCGGATCGTTTGTCTTCATGGTGTGCCAAAGAAGATAGTGTCAGACAGAGGAACGCAGTTCACCTCTCATTTCTGGCAGCAGTTGCATGAAGCTTTGGGCACACATCTGAATTTCAGTTCAGCTTATCACCCGCAGACAGATGGTCAGACTGAAAGAACCAATCAAATTCTTGAAGACATGTTGAGAGCCTGTGCGTTGCAAGATCAGTCCGGATGGGATAAGCGATTGCCGTATGCAGAGTTTTCCTATAACAACAGTTATCAGGCCAGTTTGAAGATGTCACCATTTCAAGCGCTTTATGGAAGGAGTTGTAGAACTCCGTTGCAATGGGATCAGCCTGGAGAGAAGCAAGTGTTTGGGCCAGACATTTTGCTTGAAGCCGAAGAGAACATCAAGATGGTCCGAGAGAATCTGAAGATAGCGCAATCGAGGCAGCGAAGCTATGCAGACACAAGAAGAAGAGAGCTGAGTTTTGAAGTCGGAGACTTTGTCTATTTGAAAGTGTCACCGATCAGAGGAGTCAGAAGGTTCGGAATCAAAGGCAAGCTAGCACCCCGCTACATTGGTCCGTACCAGATCCTCTCAAAGCGTGGAGAAGTGGCCTATCAGCTCAGTCTGCCAGAGAATTTGTCAGCTGTGCATGATGTCTTTCATGTGTCTCAGTTGAAGAAGTGCTTGCGTGTGCCAGAAGAGAAGTTGCCAGTGGAAGGTCTGGAAGTCCAGGAGGACTTGACCTATGTTGAGAAGCCAGCTCAGATCCTTGAGATTGCAGATAGAGTCACCCGAAGGAAGACCATCAGAATGTGCAAAGTCAGATGGAGTCATCACTCTGAGGAAGAAGCAACCTGGGAGCGTGAAGATGATTTGATGGCCAAGTACCCAGAGCTCTTTGCTAGCCAGCCCTGAATCTCGAGGGCGAGATTCTTTTAAGGGGGATAGGTTTGTAACGCCCCGAATTTTGCAGTTGAATTTTTTCTTTTCTTTACTCGCCAAAATTCGGGCGTTACCTTTTCTTTTTCTTTTTCCCCTCGCTAAACCTTGATCTTTTCCAAAGCTAGCGGGATTCGGTTTGGATTTCCCGTGTAAAGAAAAACTCCAAAATACTTTATGTTGTTTGATGCACCATGCCGAACCTTGCATTTTTTTGATTTGTTTGAAAGTGCAAACGCATTCATCTAGAAAGATCGGATTTCGAAAACAGGGAAATAATCTTTTCTTTTTCTTTCTCTCTCTTTCTCTCTCCTCTTTTCTCTCTCTCCCGCGCCGTGGGCCGACCCCGGCCGGCCTAGCCGCCCCTGGCGCCCCCTCTTGGGCCTTGGCAAGGCCCAACCGCCCCCCCCCCTTTTTTCTTTTTTCCCCTAACCCTCTCCCTCTCCCTCATTCTCTCCCTCTCTCTCTCCCACCGCCGCCCTACTCCCTGCCCTAGGCCGCCGCCGCCGCCCCTTGCCCGACCGCCGCCCCTCGCCGTCGGCCGCCCCCGCCGGTGAGCCCCCTCCCCCTCCCCCTTCTCCCTCCTCTCTCCTTCCCCCTCCCCTTCTCTTTCCCCCGTCCGGCCATGGCTCGGCCGCCCCTGGCCGCGCCGGCCCTGGCCGCGCCGCCCAGCCAGCCCCAGCCCCAGCCCCGGCCGCCCCCGGCCGCCCCCGGCCGCCCCCGGCCAGCCCCCCGGTCGCGCCCCCTCGCCCGCCTGGCCCCTGGCCGCCAGCTCGGCCGGCCTCGGCCGCCAGCTCGGCCGCCCCGGCCCCAGCTCGGCCGCCCTCCCCCGCGCGCCCGCCCAGCTCGGCCGCCCAGCCCAGGGCCTGTTCAACCGCCTAGGGCCGGTTCAACCGCCCCCCCCCTCTGTTTTTTTATTTATTTTTTTATTTTATTTTATTTACTTTCTGTGATCATAATTACTTTATTTTAGGTAGACTGATCATTGTTCATGCTATGGAAAATAGGAAGTTTAGTTTAAAATTCCGTTATGCGGTTGATTCACGTAGTTAATTGTTTATCCCGTGCAATGTTGATCAACTAAAAATGATTAGGTTCCCATTAGTATATATATAACAGAATTCTTTTGTTAAGAACCAATTGTAACTGATCATTAGTGCATAAACTTTAACCCCCCCCCCTGCGAGACCTTTCCCGTTTCTTTCTAACCATAACAAATGCGATGTCAAATGTCATACTTGATGCATATTCGTTTTACCTGTTCCCTTGCATGGTGTACTGTTCTTTTGTATTAAATATATGGATGTATGTATGTTTGCGCTCGCATAGAGAACGATCCGGTCGAAGAGCCCGAGGAATTTGCAGGAGAAGCCCCTGAGCAGCAGTCGGTTGGTGGAGGCAAGTGTCCTTTGACCTATTGCTGTCCTATTCATTCTTTAATTCACCTCCCGCATTACACATTTATACCTAAGGATTGACTAGCTTTTGTTATTCATGTCCTTGTTTACCTATTTGGGTCGGATTATTACTGCTTAGTCTGATGCTATTGCTCAACTCTAATCAATGAACATGATGTGATTATCTATGATACGCTGTTTTCCCCTTCTTATTTATGATCATACTTGTGGCATTTAAGGGGACTCGAGCGGTTTCTCGAGTGCCTCTCCGTAAGGACCTGTTCAATGGATGACCGCCCGGGAAAACAGTGCAACCATGAGGGTGGAATGGGACGCCCTTAGCTGAATAATTGGAGGAACCGGGGTGTAGTTCGCTTAGCCGTTGTGCCGTCAATGGGGCTCGGTGTATGCGGCTCGCTCTGCCAAGGTTGATTTGTCCCTTGGGGAGGAGTGCGGTACATTTAGGAAACCTAACGGGCGGCTACAGCCTCGGGGAATCTTTGTAAAGGCTACGTAGTGATGCCCTGCTGGACCACCTAGGTAGTGGTCAATGGGGAGTCGCTCTCTCCGGGCAGAAAGGGAATCACGGCTTGTGGGTAAAGTGCACAACCTCTGCAGAGTGTTATGAAACTGATATATCAGCCGTGCTCACGGTTATGAGCGGCCAAGGGAGCTCCAGAGATTAGTGACACTTGATCAGTGATACTTTGGTACAGGTGGCAATGAGATTGATGGTTCTGATTATGGTTATGGTGTTGGTAAGTGGTATTCTTTCCGTTTGGAAAGGATACATTGGGCTAATAACTTGGGTTAATGTTAAAACCTGGCTCTCTACTAGTAAGTAATAACCTGACCAACTAAAAGCAAATGCTTGACTTATCCCCACATAAAGCTAGTCCACTACAGCCAAACGGGATGCTTGCTGAGTATGTTGATGTGTACTCACCCTTGCTCTACACACCAAACCCCCCCAGGTTGTCAGCATTGCAACCACTGCTCAGGAGAAGATGAAGCTGTGGAAGGAGACTTCCAGGAGTTCCAAGACTACGACGAGTTCTAGGCGTGGGTTAGCGGCAACCCCCAGTCGGCTGCCTGTGAAGGCCGCGTTATCTACGTTTCTTTTCCGCACTTTGATTTATTGTAAGAACTATATGGACGTCTCAGACGTATGATGTAATCGACTATTATTTCCCCTTTTAATACTATTTGAGCACTGTGTGATGATGTCCATGTTATGTAACTGCTGTGTACGTGAATAACTGATCCTGGCACGTACATGGTTCGCATTCGGTTTGCCTTCTAAGAACCGGGTGTGACATTAATGTTATTAGATCAATCAAATATTGCTTCAGCTCTTCGAAGGCTTTCTGTTGAGTTGGGCCCCATTGAAAAACTTCAGCTGACTTTAGTATTTCAAAGAATGGCAAGTTTCTTTCTGCTGATCTAGATATGAATCTATTCAATGATGTCAGTCTTCCTGTCAGCCGCTGGGCCCCCTTCTTTGTGCTTGGCGGCTCCATCCGAAGGATAGCTTTGATCTTGTTTGGGTTAGCTTCAATCCCCTTCGTTGAAACTAGACAGCCAAGGAACTTACCCTTCTTCACTCCAAAGACACATTTTTCTGGATTTAATTTCAGGCCAGCTTGTCTGAAATTAGCAAATGTTTCTTGCAGATCAGTAATGTGATCTTCTTGCTTTGTGTTTTTTACTATGATGTCATCAACATATGTTAGCACATTTCTGCCTATCTAGGAATGAAGGACCTTGGCTGTCATTCTGCTGAAGCTTCCTCCAGCATTCTTGAGCCCCTCAGGCATCCGAAGATAGCAATAGGTGCCACTGGGAGTTATGAAGCTAGTCTTTGGCTCATCCTCCTTCTTCATCCATATTTGATGATATCCTGAGTAGCAATCCAGCAGACTCATAAGCTCTGAAGAAGCTGCTACATCTACAAGAGAGTCTATTCTTGGTAATGGAAATTCGTCTTTTGGACAGGCCTTGTTAAGATATGTGAAGTCAATACACATTCTCCATTTGCCGTTGTTGTTCTTCACCATAACAGTATTGGCTAGCCACTCTGGATATTTTACTTCTCTGATGAAACCAGCACTGAGAAGCCTTTTTACTTCATTCCGAGCACCTTCGGCTTTATCATCAGACATTTTCCAAAGCCTTTGCTTTCTTGGCCTGAAAGATGGGTCGACATTGAGTGAATGTTCAATGACGTCTCTGTTGACACCATAGAGATCATTGACCGACCAAGCAAAAACATCTTTGTTGTTGAATAAAAACCTTATCAAAGTTTTCTCCTGTTCTTCAGATAGTTGAGACCCCAACAGTACCTTCTGCTCTGCTATGTCTTCACATAGAAGCATGGGCTTTGGCTGATCAGCCAAAGCAGCCTTCTCTCTTCTATACTTGTACTGTTCACAAGCTTCGGCTTCATCTATATTGTGAATTGCTTTTGAATCTGTCCAGTTTCCTTCGGCCTTCCTGGTAGCTTCTTGACTGCCATGAATAGCAATGGGCCCTTATTCCGAAGGTATCTTCATGCATAGATATGCTGGATGGAGTATTGCTTTGAAAGCATTAAGTGTCCCACGACCAATGATTGCATTGTAGGGGTACTCCATGTCAACAATGTCAAACACAATTTGTTCAGTCCTTGTATTGTGAACAAAGCCGAAGGTAACTGGCATTGTGATTTTATCAAGTGCTACAATCTGTCTTCCTCCGAAGCCACATAGAGGATGTGTAGCATCATGAATCTTGTCTTCTGGCTCTTGCATCTGTCTGAAGGCCTTAGCAAATATGATATCCACTGCACTGCCTGTATCAACCAGAACATTATAAACAAGAAATCCCTTGATGACACAAGATATGACCATAGCATCATTGTGAGGATAATCTTTAAGCTGAAGATCCTCCTGAGAGAAGGTGATTGGGATGTGAGACCATTTTGATTTGATGAAGGGCCCCTGCATCCCAACATGTTGTACCCTTCTCTGAGCCTCCTTCTTCTGCTTCTTGTTGGCCGATTCTGAGCATGAACCGCCTGTGATCGGGAGCACTAGCTTCGTAGCCGAAGCAACTTCAGCTTGATTGTTGAATGAAGCCATCAGCTCAACAGTGGAAGTGAGTTCACCGGAGGTGGGCGCCAATGTTAGAAACTTGTTCTCAAATGCTATGAATTAAGAACAAGGCAACACAAAATGTTAAATGTTAACGTCCTTCATCCTTCAAAGCATTATTTTCCTTAGGATATAATGATCTTTAGACGAAGGTTATGAAGGGTGTACCTTCATAAATATGACATGTATATACAAAGGATGAAGCTTATGAAACATAGGAAAACAACATAAACAATTATATGACATCATAATATAAACATCTACTATTAAATAATCATGAGTACATGAAAACAATATCAAATTACATTTGTACCTTGAGCTTGACAGAGGGCAAAGGTAAAAGTGAGATGCGAAAGCGTGAATAGTACGGGGGTACTGTTCACCTATTTATAGGCACAAGGCGTAGCCTATGTGAATTTACATTCATGTCCTCTACAAATGATTACAATCATTACACAGGTTATCATGGGTCGATTGGTCATTTCATCTTTAAGTCGGTGCATTTTGAAATACACTACGAAGCTCCCTGACTGGTAGCTTCGGCATTGTTCCTGTTCTGGCCTTCCGAAGGTGCTTCTTCTCACAGGACCTTCGGCGACGAAGCAGACCCCCAACAAACAGCTTCGTCTCTTCAGTCAACTTTGTCTTCACAACAACCTTCTCTTCCTTGGATATTTTTTCCTCAGACATGGTGAAAATGTGAATTTAAACCGTAGCTTAGGAAGCTTGGAAATCAGGCGAGAGCTAGTGAGCAAGAGCTAAAAAGTTTGAGAAAATAACGCAAATAGTGGAAATAGTGTACCAAATGTTGTCGCTATTGTTTATATTTATATGCCCAGTGCGTTGAAACTTGGTGGGCCTTGTCTGTCATTGGCTATTGCTATTCTAGCAAAGGGAAGGTGTTTTTTTCGGACCTTCGGCTTAAGGCCTTCGTTCATGTCGCAGTCTGAATTCGTTGTTATAACAAATTAATACTACGAGGGGCTACTGTTGGGGGCCTTCATCTTCCGAAGGTCCTCAAAAACATGACTAACAATGTTTCCCAAGTGTAATATATGTTCAGGAACCTTCGGACTTGGGATAAAGTTGTACACAATATGAAAAGTAGGGTCAGGACGAAGGATGAACCAGTTCTGAAGCTATGTGCAAGGAAGCTTCGGCTCAAAGACAGAAAAGGGAACTGACTTAAAGGGGGAAAAGGCTATCTAGTCCTCGTTGTATTGTCATTAAGTCAATAGTAAAAAGGGCATGGATGTAATTTTACACAGGCTACGCCCTGTGCCTATAAATAGATGAACAGTACCGTACTGTTCACGCTGACTTGTACTCGCTGGTGCGTCACGCTTGTGCCTTTGCCTTCAATCAAGCCGAAGGTAAAAATATAATTTGATATTGTTCTAATCCATTCCTGATTATATAAAAGGAAGATATATTATGATGTCATGTAATTATCCATGTTACTATGCTTTATATGTTTTATCTTTCATTAATTTATGTTGCAATGATGAAGGTACGTCCTTCATAACCTTCGTCCGAAGATTGTTATATCCCCAGGGAAATATTGCTTCGAAGGACGAAGGGCATTAGACATTAACCTATTTTTGTGTTGCCTTGTTCTTGATTCATAGCATTTGAGAACAAGTCCCCAACAAATACAAATTTGAAGGATACCAATTGAAATCTTTATTTCGAAAATTTTGAAATTGGTGGTGGTGCGGTCCTTTTGCTTTGGGCTAATATTTTCTCCCCCTTTGGCATTAATTGTCAAAAACAAAGACTTTGTGAGCCCTCTGAAATTCTCTCCCCCTTTGGCAAACAATATATGAGTGAAGAATTATACCAATGTGGCGAGATGGTGGAATACCGGTAAAGAGTAAATAATACCGATGGAGTTGAATGGAAGCGTCGTCTGTGCCGAAATTCCATTTCCCTTTCAATCTATGACTTAGTAGAAATTCACTTGAAAACATATTAGTCATAGCCTTGGTACATAAATAATGAGAATTATGCATTTGTACCAAAGTGAAAGAGATATGATCAAAGGTATATAAATGAGCTATATGTGCAATGTTTCAATCAAAGTTCCGAGAATCAAGTATATTTAGCTCATTCCTAAGTTTGGTAAAAGTTTTCTCATCTAAAGGCTTGGTGAAGATATCGGCTAATTGTTCTTTGGTGTTAATATAGGCTATCTCGATATCCCCCCCCTTTGTTGGTGATCCCTCAAAAAGTGAAACCGAATGTCTATGTGCTTAGTGCGGCTGTGTTCAACGGGATTCTCCGCCATGTGGATAGCACTCTCATTGTCACATAGGAGAGGGACTTTGCTCAATTTGTAGCCATAGTCCCTAAGGGTTTGCCTCATCTAAAGTAATTGCGCACAACAATGGCCGGCGACAATATACTCGGCTTCGACGGTTGATAGGGCTACGGAATTTTGTTTCTTTGAAGCCCAAGACACCAGGGATCTTCCCAGAAACTGACAAGTCCCTGATATGCTCTTCCTATCAATTTTACACCCTGCCCAATCGGCATCTGAATATCCTATTAAATCAAAGGTAGATCCCCTGGGGTACCAAAGACCAAACTTAGGTGTATAAACTAAATATCTCATGATTCGCTTCACGGCCCTAAGATGAACTTTTTTAGGGTCGGCTTGGAACCTTGCACACATGCATACGGAAAGCATAATATCTGGTCGAGATGCACATAAATAGAGTAAAGATCCTATCATCGACCGGTATACCTTTTGATCTACGGATTTACCTCCCGTGTCGAGGTCGAGATGCCCATTGGTTCCCATGGGTGTCTTGATGGTTTTGGCATCCTTCATTCCAAAATTTGTGAGTATGTCTTGAATATACTTGGTTTGGCTTATGAAGGTGCCCTCTTGGAGTTGCTTGATTTGAAATCCTAAGAAGTATCTCAACTCCCCCATCATAGACATCTTGAATTTTTGAACCATTATCCTATTAAACTCTTCACAAGTAGATTTGTTAGTAGACCCAAATATAATATCATCAACATAAATTTGGCATACAAACAGATCTTTTGCAACAGTTTTAGTAAAGAGTGTAGGATCGGCTTCGCCAACTTTGAAGCCATTAGTGATAAGAAAATCTCGCAGGCATTCATACCATGCTCTTGGAGCTTGCTTGAGCCCATAAAGCGCCTTTGAGAGTTTATAAACATGGTTAGGATACTCACTATCTTCAAAGCCGGGAGGTTGCTCAATGTAGACCTCTTCCTTGATGGGTCCATTGAGGAAGGCACTTTTCACGTCCATTTGATAAAGCTTGAAGCCATGGTAAGTAGCGTAGGCAAGTAATATGTGAATTGACTTAAGCCGAGCTACGGGTGCATAGTTTCTCCGAAATCCAAACCTTCGACTTGTGAATATCCTTTGGCCACAAGTCGGGCTTTGTTCCTGAGAGCACCTAGAGGGGGGTGAATAGGTGATCCTGTAAAAACTTGAAACTTAAAGCCACAAAACTTGATTAGGAGTTAGAGCAATGAAGCCAAGTGGCTAGAGATGAATTCTTGCAAAACACAATAACCACAAAGAGATCAACACAGAGAGGCACAGTGGTTTATCCCATGGTTCGGCCAAGTCCAACACTTGCCTACTCCACGTTGTGGCGTCCCAACAGATGAGGGTTGCACTCAACCCCTTTCAAGTGGTCCAAAGACCCACTTGAATACCACGATGTTTTGCTTTCGTTTCACTATATCCCGCTTGTGAGGAATCTCCACAACTTGGAGCCTCTTGCCCTTACAATTTGATTATCACAAAGAATCACAGAAGTAAGGATGGGATGAGCAACACACACAAGACACAAAATCAGAGCAACAATACGCACACAAGTCACAACTTGAGCTCTCAACACAACTCGAAGAGTTCTCTACTCAAATGGAGCTCTAGTTGCTATCACAAAGAATCGAATGCGCGGAAATGAAGTCTTGGTGCTTAGGAATGCTCAAGGGATGCTTGGTGTACTCCTTCATGCGCCTAGGGGTCCCTTTTATAGCCCCAAGGCAACTAGGAGCCGTTGAGAGCAATCCAGGAAGGCAATTCTTGCCTTCTGTCGACTGGCGCACCGGACAGTCCGGTGAATTATAGCCGTACGCTGTTGACTTGGTTCTCGAGAGCAGTGACTTCGCCGCAGATGACTCACCGGACAGTCCGGTGCACCACCGGACCGTCCGGTGATTTATAGCCGTACGCCGCCGTCGAGACCCGAGAGCAGCCAGTTGATCAGACGCCAGCCTGGCGCACCGGACACTGTCCGGTGCACCACCGGACAGTCCGGTGCACCCAGACTGAGCAGAGTCTTGGCTGCTCGAGCCAAGTCTTTTCCAATTGTATTTTCTCTCATTCTAGCACTTAGACAAATATGTTAGTACACAAAAACCAATGTACTAAGTCTAGAATCATACCTTTGTGTTGACTTTGCACTTCTCCCACCATTTGACATAGTTTCATACTTAAACCATTTGTGTTGGCACTTGATCACCAAAAATACTTAGAAATGGCCCAAGGGCACATTTCCCTTTCAGTTCCTTATGACCACACCATGCTCATCTTGCTTGTTGTGGAATACCCACTTGGTACCTACAACATTTTGGTTAGGACGTGGAACTAAATGTCGTACCTCATTCCTCATGAAGTTGTTGAGTTCCTCTTGCATTGCCAGCACCCAATCCGAATCTCTTAATGCATCTTCCACCCTGTATGGCTCAATAGAAGACACAAAAGAGTAATGTTCACAAAAATGAGCGACTCGAGATCGAGTGGTTACCCCCTTATGAATATCACCGAGGATGGAGTTCACGGGGTGATCTCTTTGAATCGCCTGGTGGACTCTTGGGTGTGGCGGTCTTTGACCCTGTATCTCCTGCTCATCTTCCTTGTCTTGATTAGCTTCATCTCCCCCTTGATTATGGACCTCTTCTTGAGGTGGCTCATCTTCTTGATCTTCTTCTTCATATCCTTGAGCCTGGTCCTCTTCTTGGGTTGGTGGAGATGCTTGAATGAAAGATGATGGTTGATCTTGAACTTGTGTGGGCTCTTCGGATTCCTTAGGACACACATCCCCAATGGACATGTTCCTTAGTGCGATGCATGGAGCCTCTTCATCATCTAATTCATCAAGATCAACTTGCTCCACTTGGGAGCCATTAGTCTCATCAAACATAATGTCACAAGAAACTTCAACTAGTCTAGTGGACTTGTTAAAGACTCTATATGCCCTTGTGTTTGAATCATATCCTAGTAAAAAGCCTTCAACAGCCTTAGGAGCAAATTTAGATTTTCTACCTCTTTTAACAAGAATAAAATATTTGCTACCAAAGACTCTAAAATATGAAACATTGGGCTTTTTACCGGTTAGGAGTTCATAGGATGTCTTCTTGAGGCTTCGGTGAAGGTAGAGCCGGTTGATGGAGTAGCAAGCAGTGTTGATTGCTTCCGCCCAAAACCGGTCCAAAGTCTTGTACTCATCAAGCATGGTTCTTGCCATGTCCAGTAGAGTTCTATTCTTTCTCTCCACTACACCATTTTGTTGAGGTGTGTAGGGAGAAGAGAACTCATGCTTGATGCCCTCCTCCTCAAGGAAGCCCTCAATTTGAGAGTTCTTGAACTCCGTCCCATTATCGCTTCTTATTTTCTTGATCCTTAATCCGAACTCATTTTGAGTCTGTCTCAAGAATCCTTTCAAGGTCTCTTGGGTTTGAGATTTTTCCTGCAAAAAGAACACCCAAGTGAAGCGAGAATAGTCATCCACAATTACTAGACATTACTTACTCCCTCCGATGCTTATGTAAGCGATCGGGCCAAATAAATCCATGTGGAGTAGCTCCAGTGGCCTGTCCGTTGTCATGATGTTTTTGTGTGGATGATGGGCACTGACTTGCTTTCCTGCTTGACATGCACTACAAACTCTATCTTTCTCAAAATGAACATTTGTTAGTCCCAAAATGTGCTCTCCCTTTAGAAGCTTGTGTAGATTCTTCATCCCAACATGGGCTAGTCGGTGATGCCAGAGCCAACCCATATTAGTCTTAGCAATTAAGCAAGTGTCAAGTTCAGCTCTATTGAAATCAACAAAGTATAGCTGACCCTCTAACACTCCCTTAAATGCTACTGAATCATCACTTATTCTAAAGACAGTAACACCTAAGGCCCTGTTTGGAATTGTAGTATTTTTGCAGTTTTGAAACAATACTATGGTATTTGATGATACTATAGTATTAGAGCTCAAAAGGTGTTTGGTTTGTACAGTCAAAACTTAGTTTTAAATACCATGGTTTACCCAAAACTGTGGTATTTTTGGAGTTTTTGAAACTCCACTCAGGACCTCAGTTTTCTTCTCTTCTCTCTACATATACTTTGTTTTTCCAATAGAACCAAACAGATCTCGGTTTTGAGCAATACTGTAGTTTTACTGTGGTAAGGCAATACCGTAGTATTTATGTCATGTACAATTGTAAACTATGGTATCTCAAAACTATAGTATTTTAAAACTGCATTCCCAAACAGGCCCTAAATCTGTAAAGAGACAGTTGTAGCCCATATTGCATAATTGTGAAACTGAAAGCAAATGTAATCTAAAGAGTCTACAAGAAAAACATTGGAAATGGATTGGTCAGGTGATATAGCAATTTTACCAAGTCCTTTGACCAAACCTTGATTTCCATCCCCGAATGTGATAGCTCTTTGGGGATCCTCGTTTTTCTCGTAGGAGGAGAACATTCTTTTCTCCCCTGTCATGTGGTTTGTGCACCCGCTATCAATAATCCAACTTGAGCCCCCAGATGCATAAACCTGCAAAACAGTTTTAGGCCTTGTTCTTAGGTACCCAAACAGTCTTGGGTCCTTTCGCGTTAGAAACAAGTACCTTGGGTACCCAAAAACAAGTCTTGGAGCCCTTGTGTTTGCCCCCAATATATTTGGTAACTAATTTGCCTAATTTGTTAGTAAGCACATAAGAAGCATCAAAGGTCTTAAATGACATGTTAGATTCATTTGATGTAGTAGGAGTTTTCTTTTTAGGCATTTTAACATGGGTAGAATGCCTAGAGCTAGATGCCTCATTCTTGTACATAAAAGCATGATGGGAAACAGAATGAGACTTCCTAGCATGAATTCTCTTAATCTTGTGCTCAGGATAACCAGTAGGATATAAAATGTAACCCTCGTTATCCTAAACCATGGGATCCTTTCCCTTAACAAAATTGGACAATCTCTTAGGGGCATTAATTTTGACATTTGTTCCCTATTGGAAACCAATGCCATCCTTGATGCTAGGGTGTCTCCAATTATAGAGCATGCTTCTAGCAAATTTAAATTTTTCATTTTCTATCTCATGCTCATTGATTTTACTAGTTAATTGAGCTATATGATCATTTTGTTGTTTAATTAAAGCTAGGTGATCATGAATAGCATCAACATTAATGTCTCTACATCTAGTACAAATTGTAACATGATCAACACTAGATGTAGAGAGTTTGCAAGAATTTAATTCATCTATCTTAGATTTTAGCATGGCATTTTCATCTCTAAGACAGGAAATGGAAACATTGCAAACATTCAAATCTTTAGCCTTAGAAATTAAATTTTCATTCTCAGTTTTAAGGCTAGCAATTGATTCATTCAATTTATCAATCTTAGCAATTAAACTAGCATTATCATTTTTAAGATTGATAATTGAATCATGACAAACATTTGATTTTTCAACCTTAGCAATCAAATTATCATTCTTGGTTCTAAGGTTGGAAATGGTGTCATGGCATATGCTAAGCTCCTTAGTCAAATTTTCATTTTTCTCTATTTCGTGAGCATAAACATTCTTCACCTTAACATGCTTTTTATTTTTCTTAATAAGGAATTCTTCTTGGCTATCCAAGAGTTCATCATTCTCATGAATAGCACCTATTAACTCATTTAATTTTTCTTTTTGTTGCATGTTAAGGTTGGCAAAAAGAGTAAGCAAATCATCTTCGTCATCACTAGAGCTATCCTCATCACTAGATGTTATATATTTAGTGGAGGCTCTAGATTTTACCTTCTTCTTTTTGCCATCTTTTGCCATGAAGCACTTGTGGCCGACGTTGGGGAAGAGAAGGCCCTTGTTCACGGCGATGTTGGCGGTGTCCTCGTCGGAGGAGTCGGTGGTGCTCATGTCGGTGTCCCATTCCTGACACACGTGGGCATTGTCGCCCTTCTTCTTGTAGTACTTCTTCTTTTCCTTCCTCTTTCCCTTCTTGTCGTCGCCCCTGTCACTATCACTAGACATAGGACATTTAGCGATAAAATGATCGGGCTTACCACATTTGTAGCACACCCTTTTGGAACGGGGCTTGTAGTCCTTCTCCTTCCTTTGTTTGAGGATTTGACGAAAGCTCTTGATGATGAGCGTCATCTCCTCATTGTCAAGCTTGGAGGCGTCGATGGGGAGCCTACTCGATGTAGACTCCTCTTTCTTCTCCTCCGTCGCTTTGAATGCGACGGGTTGCACCTCGGGTGTGGAAGTGCCGCCTTGCTCCAAGTTGATGATTTGTTTGGAGCCTTTGATCATCAATTCAAAGCTCACAAAATTTCCTATAACTTCCTCGGGAGACATTAACTTATATCGAGGATCACCACGAATTAATTGAACTTGAGTGGGATTACAAAAAACAAGTGATCTAAGAATAACCTTGACCATTTCATGGTCATCCCACTTGGTGCTCCCGAGGTTGCGCACTTGGTTGACCAAGGTCTTGAGCCAATTGTACATTGCTTGTGGCTCCTCCCCTTGGTTGAGGACGAATCGACCGAGTTCTCCCTCGATCATCTCCCGTTTGGTGATCTTGGTCACCTCATCTCCTTCGTGTGCGGTCTTTAGCACGTCCCAAATCTCCTTGGTGCTCTTCAACCCATGCACTTTATTATACTCCTCTCGACATAGAGAGGCGAGGAGTATAGTAGTCGCTTGGGAGTTGAAGTGCTGGATTTGGGCGACCTCGTCCGAATCGTAGCCTTCATCCCCTACGGATGATACCTGCGCTCCAAACTCAACAATGTCCCAAATGCTAGCATGGAGTGAGGTTAGGTGATTCCTTATTTTATCACTCCACATACAATAATCTTCACCATCAAAAACCGGTGGTTTGCCTAGTGGGACGGAAAGTAAAAGAGTGTGTTTGGAAATGCGAGGATAGCGTAGGGGGATCTTACTAAACTTCTTGTGCTCATGGCGCTTAGAAGTGACGGACGGCGCGTCGGAGCTGGAGGTGGATGGCGACGAAGAGTCGGTCTTGTAGTAGACCACCTTCTTCATCTTTTTTTCTTGTCGCCACTCCGATGCGACTTGTGAGGAGGTGATCCCTCCTTTAGCTTGTTGCCGGACTCCTTCAATGGAGCCTTCTCGTGGCTTGTGGTGGGCTTGTCGCCGGTCACGATCTCCCTCTTGGCGTGATCTCCCGACATCACTTTGAGTTGTTAAACTCTTAATGAAGCACCAGGCTCTAATGCCAATTGAAAGTTGCCTAGAGGGGGGTGAATAGGCAAAATTTGAAAATTATAAACTTAAGCACACACTACAAGCCGGAGTTAGCGTTAGAATAAAATCCGAGTCCGAAAGAGAGGGGGAAAACAAATCAAAAGCAAATGAAGCGGATGACATGATGATTTGTTTTACCGAGGTTCGGTTCTTGTGAACCTAGTCCCCGTTGAGGTGGTCACAAAGACCGGGTCTCTTTCAACCCTTTCCCTCTCTCAAACGGTCACCTAGACCGAGTGAGCTTTCTCCTTAATCAAATGGGTCACTTAGACCCCACAAGGACCACCACATAATTGGTGTCTCTTGCTTTGATTACAAGTCACTTAGAAACAAGAATGAGGAAGAAGAAAGCGATCCAAGAACAAGAGCTCAAAGAACACGAGCAAAACCCTCTCTCTAGTCACTATGAGTTTGGAGTGGATTTGGGACTTGGAGAGGCTTTGATTCTATTGAATTGTGTCTTGTATTGATTGCACTAGATCTTGTATTGAATGAGATGTCTAAAAAACTTGGATGCATGGAGTGGTGGTGGTTGGGGGGTATTTATAGCCATCAACCACCACATAGTCGTTGGGGAGGCTGTCTGACGATGGGCGCACCGGACAGTCCGGTGCGCCACCGAACACTGTCCGGTGCGCCAGCCATGTCACCCAACCATTAGGGTTTTGGCGGTTTTGACCGTTGGAGCTTTGTCTTCATGTCACACCGAACAGTCCGGTGCCGCACCGGACAGGTCCTGTTCACTGTCCGGTGCGCCTCTAACGCCTGCTCTCACTTCTGCGTGCACTGTTCACGCACTGTTCACGCTTTTGTAGACGACTGTTGCGCTGATAGTTGTTGCTCCTCTTGGTGCACCAGACAGTCCGGTGGCACACCGGACAACCCGGTGAATTATAGCGGAGCGGTCTCTGAGAAACCCGAAGCTGAAGAGTTTGAAGTCGATCGACCCTGGTGCACCGGACACTGTCCGGTGCACCAGACCAGAGTCCTCTTCGGTTCCTTTTGCTCCTTTCTTTTGAACCCTAATTTTGATCTTTTATTGGTTTGAGTTGAGCCTATATGCACCTGTAGAATACATAATCTAGAGCAAACTAGTTAGTCCAATATTTGTGTTGGGCATTCAACCACCAAAATCATTTATGGGAAAAGGTTTGACCCTATTTCCCTTTCAGAAAGGTTATTTGTTGGTTTTAAACGTTAGTAATTGGCTAATTGCTACGAAGTACCATAATTTATATGGAGCGCATCCAGTTTTTATTGATGCCTGACTTTAGCAACCACTCCATATTTTGATCTATCTTTTTTATAATTTCGAGTTCACGTGACTTATTTTAGAAACTTGAGCTCACAAACTTCCTCTTATTTGGTCTCTGTATGATGGAATTATGTCATTCTATAATCTATGTTCGTTCAGTTAGTCATTGTGAACTCTCTTTTAATCACTCCCTTCATTGGTCGTGTTGTACCAAGACATATTGGATGGAGTAAACAACAATATCAGTTAGCCAAATCAAAAAAATGTAACACCTCAGGTGTTACCATGGCTAGAGCACATCTATGCACTGGTGCCTGTGATCACATGTGGTAGAAACTTGAGAAGAACATAAGAACCTTGGTGGCCATGGGTTAATCAAGAATGTTAATGACCTAAGAGCATCACTCAAGCTTTTGTGCACTTACTACCTTGGGCAAGAGGAGAATAAACCCTAGACCTCTCTTGAACCCTATTCCCCCAAAGTCATGGTTGAGAGGGGGGGAATAAGCAAATGTGCAAATCAGGAGTTAATATTTAACCAAAATTTAAGTAACTTCATAACCAGCAATTATGGGGAGGAAATATTGCAAAAAGACCCCTGGAGAAACCCCAAATCAAATCTCCAAGTAGAGTGAGAGCTAGAGCTCTCTAATTCTCTCTAAGTCAAAAACTATGCCTAATCTAAAGATCCACCGTGTTCACCTTGAAGATGGCACCAAAACCACCTAAGTTCTATACCAAAAATGTGGCATACCACCTAGGGCACCCACTGGAAAAAGTTGAGCCCGAGACCTTGACGTTTGACATGCCTTGGCATTGTTTTTGTCGCGAGGTGGGCAGAGAGACATACCTGATTTGGCGTCCAAAGATCTCCCTACCTAGGGCATATCTGCCATGGCGACTCACGGATGAGAGACATCCTTAGGTGCCAGGAAAAGACTCGCGCCGGATTTTTGCCAAGATTCGCACGTTTGCGACTTGGGCGAGCTGTGGAACACGGGCAGAAGAAAACTTACACGTGTTCGACGCGCTCTGCGCACGCCAGAGCACGCCCGCGCCCGACCCCGTGCCGCGCCGAGCCGCGCCCGTGTCCCCTGTGTGCGCCACGCCTATAAAGCCCACTCAGGCGTCGTCCATACCCTCCCGCGCACGCTCAAACCTCCCCGGAGCTCAACTCACCGTCGTTTGCCCGTGCACGGCGTGTCCGCGGCCACCCGAGCCCCTGCCGTCGTAGACCGGCCAGCCCAGCCTTTCCCAACCCCGTTCGGCCCTTGAAGACGACTAAGCACACCTCGGTGAAGCTCCCCAAGCAAGGAATCAAAGTCTGCTTCGCCGGAGAGGTCAGTCCACGGTCGCCGGAGTTCACAACCCCGCCGAAGTATGTGGACAGGGTAATCCGCTGAACCATTTTTCGATTCTTTGTGCACACAGTCTCTACGTCACCCCGTTGAGCTCATCGTGCCATTTGATTGCACTAGGTCGCCGTGGTTTGGCCGGCACACCCGCCGCCGACGAGAACACCCGCCTGTGCACGTGGACCCAGCGATTCCGGCCATCCCCGCCGTCAAGCCGTACACCATTGTGACCGCCGGAGCCTCCCCGAGCCAACCCTACCCCTCGCCGGACCTCTCTCGCCGCCGGTAAACCGCACCACCCTTTTCATTCTTGCGGGCACTGTTTAAACCTAGGGAAGGACCGCGGGGAAGAAGAAGGGAAGGTCAGGGGGCTTTTTGAACTGTTAGTGACTCAAATGAATAGTAATGCGGGGGTATAACTGAGAGAGTTGAATTGGATTAAACCCAGGGTCCTCGGCGCAAACTGTTTTTCTAGAAAACCTTTATTAAATCTGAATTAAAATCTGAACAGAATTTGAATAATTCATAACTTCTATTTTATTCATCCAAATTTAGTCAAACCAATTTTGTCAGACTATAAATAATGTAAACTACTTAGGAAAAATATAAAACCCTTATGTACTACAGAAAACTTTAGGGTTCTGATTTAAGTATTGTTTTGGCCAAAAGCTAGATAATAGGAAGAAAAATAGTTGCACTAATTGACTAGGGTTAGAAAAATTTGGAGAAGCTTATGTCCACATACTGACCTGTTTAAAAATGTTAAACCTCTCTGTCCATCCCATTAAGTTAGCTTTTGCCATTTATTTTACAATATGCTTAAGGTTAAGAAAAATAGAAAAGGTGATCTAAAGAATGAACCAGAGGGCACTCCAATTATTGTTAGGACACTTATTCAGTGTAGTTCACTAGAAAAATCTAGGATACCCTGGTTTAGTATGAAATAAATAGGATACCTTTTATTTTAGGAAAACAAGGAAAACTTAGAAAAACCCTACAAAAATAACCCTTAGGGCAGAACCTACCCCTAGTTAAGAGTTGTAGTGTAAAGTGGCCCATTTACACAACTTTTGTTATTTTTGTCTAAAGCATAACCTTTTTATTTTGAACCTCAAACTCCTAGAACAGACTATATTGACCAATGACAAGCCACTATAATTTTTACCAGATTTTTGAAAATTTTGAAATCACTGTTATAGTTCAACCCCACACTAAAATTCATAAATAGAAAATAAAGAAGGGGAAAAGGAAATGATGGAAATTAGTGTGACCCTAAAAACCCTCTGTGAATTGTCCACTGAAGTAAATAAGGGGAATTACAATCCACTATGCTTATCCTTAACAAAACCTAAAACTTAGAATGATAAGCATAACTACTAAAAGCCACGTATGACCAAGAAACCCTAAGTTATGAACTAACTTAGTTTTCCTTCCTTTGGCATAAAGTTGTTTAATCCTGCATAATCATGACACACATATTCATTGCATTCGATAGATTGCAACCTCGCTGACGGAGAGTACGTCCTCGTGCCGGAGCAAGGAGCTGCTCAGGAGGTAGCCCCGGATCCAGCACCAGAGCCTGCACCAGAGGATCTGCCTGCCCCCGCTTTGGAAGGCAAGCCCCGGTTTTATGCATAACCTGTTATTTATGCTATTTTACTATACTTAATGATTGTAGGATTGTCTGTGCACTTAAGTGTAGGAGTTGTTTGAAACCCTAGTTGCATGATCTCAGGAATCCTTTTGAGATGGATACTAGTATGCTAGGTCGGGTAGCTGCTTTACTAATTAGGGATCTCGGTAGAAGTCGAGTGATTTTCCTAGCACTCGCGCGAGGTCAGGAATTGGTTGTACTCACTTTCATATCATAATGAGGTTGGTTTGTGGGCAACAAACCATGGGGATTGGTTGTCTACAGGATGAAAATTGGAATAAGGATTAAGGTGTGGTACCGTGTGTCAAGCGTTTGAACGTACTAAACATATACCGAGAAATATGTTAAATCGGTAAGCCTAGTACCTGAGTGAACCTGGCAGCAGTTTGCCCTCCTCACGCGACCTGAGACGAGGTCTCCCATTCCGTTTATGGTGGGTACAAGTGCGGTCACTGCACGACGGCAGTCGGGGTCAGTGAGGCATTGTACGCCAAGGCGGTGAGCCCCTCTCTGCTGACGGGGAATCGATGGGGACGGTTGATGTGTGTGGGGACGGAGTGTCTCGCCACATCGTGTGTTTAGGTTTACCTTGCAAGGTTTAAAAACTTGATTCGAATTGTCTCCTTCTCGCAGCCAATGAGACTGCTTGATTCATGCTGCTACATTGAGTAACAAGTGGAAATGTGGTGAGTTGATACAAGATGTTGATTGCTAAAAATGTTTGATACCATGTATGAGTAGATAGTACACTTTTAGCCTTAAGAGAGTCACACTTACATTTGACAAAGTTAAAACTTGATTTAGAAACTCAGCTAGTGCTTTTGGCAACCAAACCCCACAGCCAAACAGCTGCATGTCTAGAGGTAGAGGAGTAGACTCCTCACACCGAGTAAGTCTAGTTGAGTATTAGTATACTCAGCCTTGCTTGTGGCATAATTTTTACAGGTTCCCTGGAGGACATGGTTGCTGGAGTGACTTGGCTGTCCACCTTGCCACCGGGTTGGACTGTCGAGTGGGACCCCGCCTCGGCCGAGGAGGAGCATGAGGAGTGATGGGACAGGCTTCCCCATCCCTCCATTTATCTATCGTTAGTTTTATTCCGCTGCACTTCGAACATGATGACTACTTTTGCAAAACTCCGATGGTGATGTAATAATTTAATACTCCTTAATGTATGGTTTTATGCTTTATTGTATTTGCTCTGTGACTCACCTTCGAGTGAGATTGTGGTACTTGATCCTGTCAGTGGCCTCGTCGGACTAGATCCGAGGGATTGACGGGTTATTCCCATTTAAGTGTGGTCTAGCCTCTAAGGCGGGACTTAGGCACTTAAGTCGGAATAATTCGGGCAGTTCCGCCACAACTGGTATCGGAGTTTGTACCACCACAGAGGAATCGATAAAATATAAATACCATCCCTTTCCGAAATAAAACTTGATAGAAACAATGTTGGATAGATCGTAGGACGAGCAGGATAGACCTAGGACGTGAAGCCTTAGGATGATAGAAGGGAGCTAGGTGGCTAAGTAATTAGGCCCCACGGGCCACTTTAGGGGATGGGAGTTCTTCCCTAATCCCTTTTCATTGCTGTGAGGTCGTTCAGGATGAGCATGCATGCATTCTTAAATTAAACAAATGGAAAAATTTAGTAAGGACTTAAATTATGACCAACTAAGTTTCCCAGTACTATTCTGTTTTAATTAGAGAGGAGCTGAGTCTTATTTTCCTTATTCTTTTTATAATTCTTTTTCTTTTACTTACACTTAACCGTACACAGATGACTTCCCACGGATCCTTAAACGACGGGAATGCACTGTCCCACACTGACGGGCTTGCACGAGAGGGCTTTCCCCGCATTTTGTGGGAGGTACTTCAGGGGGCCGGATACATGACACCCCCTCAGTACGCGGTGCAGCAGTTCGAGAAGCACCGGGTGCCCCGCTGTAGGGTAAGGATGACCTTGGAGCCTCATCCCCTGCAGCCAGGCTGGCGTTCACTGGACTCTGAGTCCTTTGGCTACCGGGCTGAGGACATGATCGAGGCGATCGCTCTGCACGGGTTGACTACTTTCTGCGGATTTCACCCCTTGGAGCTTTCCACCCACCCCATTGGCTTGTTCCCCGCTGAGAAGGAGGACGACCCGATGTGGAAGGATCGGGTGGAGCATGCCAAGGATATCTGGGCTACCTACCTAGGTCAGACTGCTCACTTGACAGTATGGTGCATGAATGCCCTGTATCATCTGCAAGTGATGCAGGGTGAGGCGATGTCCCATCTGATGGCGTTGCTGGAAGCAACTAAGATCACCCTGGATAACAGGGAGGAGCTTGTGGTTTACTTGTCCCAGGAGATGGTGGAAAAAGACTTACAAGTGGAGCAGTTGTCAGATGAGATCCAAGAGCTGGAGGAATTAGTGGGGACAAGGGAGAACACCATTGAGGTTCTCGAGGATCAGCTCATCAACACCCAGCAGCAGCTCGCCGAGGCTAATGAGCACCTGGATATGCATCACCAGGAGATCCATGATGTGGAGGCTAACGAGGATGTCGACATTGAGGGAGGGGAGGAGCCTGCTTCCAGTGTGGACACTGCTGGCTCAGGGAGGCCACCTTCCCCCGAGTCGAGTGTTGCCTCGTTCGCTCACTAGGTATGAGGGGTAGGAATAGAAGTTGGTAATGTTAGGACTCCTCGCAGCTAGCTTAGCTTTTGCACCCTTAGGGTACTAGGCTAGATAGAGTTGAGTCTTTTTGGGCCATTAATGTAATCGTGATAAACTCTTTTGGGAGCATGGTTGATGGATGCTTTTAGTTTTAAATTTGGAAGGAAAGTTTATGCCTTTTTAAATATTTTATGTCTATGCCGGGATCTATCAATTCGCCTTTTGACTCTTTCGCCGCGATTAAACCTTAAACTTGAAGATGTGTTATTGAGATATATGTGATTTTTCAGATGGCCGGGAGAGCGTGTCGTGGACAGAATGAGCGCATTCCTCCACCACTGCCACCGCCTCCCACTCTGCAGGAGCTAATGGCTCAGCAGAATGAGATCTTGAGGCAGCTAGCTCAGCACCAGCCACCACCTCAGCACTATGGTGGTGGAGATCATCAGTGTCACCCCGCAGTAGCCACTTACCAGGAGTTCCTCAGTACTCAGCCGCCCTTGTTCACCAGGGCAGAGGACCCACTTGATGCTGATGTATGGCTGAGGGTAGTGGAATCTAAATTCCCACTACTCAATGGAGTTTGTTCCGAGGTGACAAAGGTTAGGTTTGCCACCCAGCAGCTTCGCGGACCCGCGCGGACATGGTGGGACCACTATCTTGCTATGCAACCAGCTGACCATGAAGTGGATTGGAGAGAGTTCAAGGCAGCTTTCAGAGGACACCATATCCCAGCTGGCATTATGGACCGTAAGCTCAATGAGTTTCTGGCACTCACTCAAGGCAACAGGACAGTGTTGCAGTATGCTCAGGATTTTAATGATCTGTGCCAGTATGCCGGGTATCATGCAGATACGGACGAGAAGAAGAGAGACAGGTTCAGAAGGGGGCTCAGCACTAAGCTCCGTGACCGTCTCAACACCGTCAGGGCCAACAGCTATAATGAGTTGGTCAACATGGCCATTTCCCAGGAGGACTGTATCACGGCTCGACAGGCAGAAAAGAAGAGGAAGACCCCTGTGGCAGGACCTTCAGCTCAGCCACAGCGCTTCAGGATTGTGTCCGATACTCAGAACAGGGGGCCTCAGTAGTAGCCAGGGCGATGGGTGATCCGACCACAGCAGCAGCAGGCACCCAACCGCACCCAGTTTCCAGCTCAAAGGAACAATCAGCAGCAGCAGTATCGCCAGGCAAATGACAACAGGTGTTTCACATGCGGCAACACCGGACATTATGCCAAGAATTGCCCCAGGAACCAACAGAGGCAGGGGCAGAATGTTAATCAGAACCAAGGCAAGAGGCAGAAGGTGCAAGTGAGGCAAGGCAGGCTGAACTTCACCACCATGGCTGATATTCCAGAGGGAGCACCCATCATGACTGTTATCTTTACAATTTTGAATTATCCTGCTATTATTCTTTTTGATTCTGGTGCATCGCATAGTTTTATCAGTGCCAAATTTAGTGCCAAGTGTCAGTTATCCTTTCACCATACCAATGGGGGTATTACAATTTCAACACCAGGAGGCAGGATTGCCACCAATCAAATCAGCAGGCAAGTGCCTATAAAATTTGGTAGTCTTGTGATTAGAACCACCCTTCTCATCTTAGGATTGGATAGTGTGGATATTATATTGGGAGCTGACTGGTTGACTAGGCATCAGGCAGTATTGGATATTGCAGCCAGGGCAATTGAAATTCATTCCCCTGCTTACGGCAAGACTGTTTTATATTTACCTGATCAGGGTTGCACTCGTTCTTGTGCCTTCGTTATGATAGAATCCCCAGTGGAAAAGATCCCAGTGGTTTGTGACTACCCATATGTTTTTCTGGATGAATTGCCAGGAATGCCACTTGACAGAGGCATTGAGTTTGCAATTGAATTGCAACCCGGGACTGCTCCTATCTCCAAGAGACCCTATAGGATGCCTCCCGTGGAACTGGCAGAACTGAAGAAGCAACTGCAAGAATTGTTGGACAAGGGGTTCATTCGCCCAAGTACTTCACCTTGGGAATGTCCTGCATTATTTGTGAAGAAAAAGGATGAGAGTTTGAGAATGTGTGTCGACTACCGCCCTCTCAATGCGGTGACCATCAAGAACAAATACCCACTACCCCGTATTGATGTCTTGTTTGATCAATTGGTGGGAGCCAAAGTATTCTCCAAGATAGACCTTCGCTCGGGCTACCATCAAATCAAGATCCGTGCCAGTGATATTCCAAAGACTGCTTTCTCTACCAGATATGGGCTTTATGAGTTTTTGGTGATGTCTTTTGGGCTGACCAATGCCCCGGCTTATTTTATGTACCTAATGAACTCAATATTCATGCCAGAGTTGGACAAGTTCGTGGTCGTTTTCATTGATGATATTCTGGTCTATTCCAAGAATGAAGACGAACATATTGAGCATCTGCACATCGTGCTTCAGCGACTGCGCGATCATCGTCTTTATGCTAAGTTGTCTAAATGTGAATTCTGGCTGAAGGAAATTAAATTCTTGGGTCACACAATTTCTCAGGATGGGATATCTGTTGATCCTGAGAAGGTATAAGAGGTGATGGATTGGAAACCCCCAACTACAGTGAGGCAGATTCGGAGTTTTCTGGGATTGGCAGGGTATTATCGACGATTTATTCCAAATTTTTCCAGGATTGCCAAACCAATGACTAAACTATTAAAGAAGGGAGTCAAGTACAATTGGAGCCAAAAGTGCGAAGATGCTTTTCATACACTGAGGCAGCATTTGACAACAGCCCCAGTGCTGGCTCAACCTGATAACACCAAGCCCTTTGAAGTCTATTGTGATGCTTCTGGTACGGGATTGGGATGTGTCTTGATGCAAGATAACAGAGTGATTGCTTATGCTTCCCGAGCACTCAGACCCCATGAGCAGAACTACCCTACACATGATCTGGAGTTGGCAGCTGTGGTTCATGCTCTTAAGATATGGAGACACTACTTGATGGGAGCTCACTGTAACATCTACACGGATCACAAGAGTCTCAAATACATCTTCACTCAGGCAGATCTAAACATGAGACAGAGGAGATGGTTAGAATTGATCAAGGACTACGATTTGGAAGTGCATTACCATCCTGGCAAAGCCAATGTTGTAGCAGATGCCTTGAGCAGAAAGGCCCAGTGCAATTGTATGAGCATGGATGCAAGAGTTACCACCCTGTGTGATGAGTTGTGTAAGCTGAACCTGGAAGTTGTTCCTTCCGGTGAATTAAGTTATATCTTGGTGGAGCCCACATTGCAAGAGCAAATAGTCCAGGCACAGATTAGGGATAAAGGTGTTCAGGTTATCAAAGACATGATCAAGCAGAAGGCAGAAAAATACAAGTGCTTCCGTCAAGACAGTAAGGGAATTTTATGGTTTTGAGATCGATTGGTTGTTCCCAAGGACCCTGAGCTCAGAAAGAAGATACTGGCTGAAGCTCACCTTTCAAAATTCTCCATGCACCCTGGTAGCAACAAGATGTATCATGATCTCAGATCTTTATACTGGTGGACCAGAATGAAGAGGGAAATTGCCAAGTACATATCCGAGTGTGACACCTGCCAAAGGATTAAAGCCAGTCATTTGAAGGCAGCAGGCCCTTTGCAACCCCATCCCATACCATCTTGGAAATGGGAGGACATTTGCATGGACTTTATCGTGGGACTGCCCAACACCTCCAGGCACCATGATTCAATTTGGGTTATTGTGGACAGATTGACCAAGACCGCTCATTTCTTGCCAGTACACACCACCCACAGGACGGAGAAGTATGCGGAAATCTACATTGACCAGATAGTTCGTTTGCATGGGATACCAAGGACTATAGTATCAGACAGAGGAGCACCATTTGTGGCGCGATTTTGGGAACAATTGCAGGAATCACTTGGGACCCATGTAGTACGAAGCTCAGCATACCATCCTCAAATAGATGGCCAGACAGAAAGGGTAAACCAGATTTTGGAAGACATGTTAAGGGCATGTGTGCTACACTATGGAAAGGATTGGGACAAGTGTCTTTCTTTAGCAGAGTTTTCTTATAATAACAGCTACCAGTCCAGTTTGAAGATGGCACCTTTTGAGGCCTTATATGGGAGAAGATGTAGAACCCCGCTAAATTGGTCTTAAGTAGGAGAGAGGGAAATATTTGGGCCAGATTTGGTACTGGAAGCAGAGGAAAAGGTCAGAGTCATCAAGAAGAACTTAGAAGCTGCTCAGGCCAGGCAAAAGAGCTATCATGATAAGAGGCGGAAACCTCTACAGTTTGTAGTGGGAGACCATGTTTATCTTAAGGTGTCACCCACCAAGGGTGTCCAGAGATTCGGGATCAAGGGCAAGTTAGCTCCTCGTTACATTGGACCCTACGAGATCAAGGAGACTTGTGGACCTGTAGCATATCAATTGAAGTTGCCACCCAGCATGTTAGCTGTTCATAATGTGTTCCATGTATCTCAGCTGCGGAAATGTGTTCGCCTACCCACTGAAGTGCTACCGAAACCGGACATTGAGATAGAACCAGACCTGTCCTATCAAGAGTACCCCGTCGAGGTATTGGATCAGAAGGAGAGATCAACACGGGCAAGGTCAATCCGAATGTATAAGGTTCAGTGGAGTCACCATTCAGCAGAAGAAGCTACATGGGAGACTGAGGATTTTCTACGCTCTCGCTTCCCCGACTTCCTGCCCTAAGGAGCCGGTACGTAATCCAAAACCCCACCCCCACCTGCCCTTTGAATCCGAATATAAGAAAGATCTAGATGATAAGGGTAGTCCAAGTTGTGGAGTTGACTTAAAAAGGGCTTCCTTCTGAAGTTGCAAAGAGAATGACATTCGAAGAAAAGTTAACAAGAGAAACTTGAGTATAAGAAGGAGTAGCCCATCATCGTGTGTCACACCCGGTTTTAGAAGGCAAACCGAATGCGAACCATGTACGTGCCAGGATCAGTTATTCACGTACACAGCAGTTACATAACATGGACATCATCACACAGTGCTCAAATAGTATTAAAAGGGAAATAATAGTCGATTACATCATACGTCTGAGACGTCCATATAGTTCTTACAATAAATCAAAGTGCGGAAAAGAAACGTAGATAACGCGGCCTTCACAGGCAGCCGACTGGGGGGTCGCCGCTAACCCACGCCTAGAACTCGTCGTAGTCTTGGAACTCCTGGAAGTCTCCTTCCACAGCTTCATCTTCTCCTGAGCAGGGGTTGCAATGCTGACAACCTGGGGGGGGATTGGTGTGTAGAGCAAGGGTGAGTACACATCAACATACTCAGCAAGTATCCTGTTTGGCTGTAGTGGACTAGCTTTATGTGGGGATAAGTCAAGCAGTTGCTTTTAGTTGGTCAGGTTATTACTTACTAGTAGAAAGCCAGGTTTTAACATTAACCCAAGTTATTAGCCCAATGTATCCTTTCCAAACGGAAAGAATACCACTTACCAATACCATAATCATAATCGGAACCATCAATCTCATTGCCACCTGTACCAAAGTATCTCTGATCAAGTATCACTAATCTCTGGAGCTCCCTTGGCCGCTCATAACCGCGAGCACGGCTGATATATCAGTTTCATAACACTCTGCAGAGGTTGCGCACTTTACCCACAAGCCGTGATTCCCTCTTGCCTCGGGCTGATCAAACCCTTAAACACTACCAAGGTGAATAGGCAGGGTCTCACTACGTAGCCTTTACAAAGATTCCCCGGGGCTGTAGCCACCCGTTAGGTTTCCTAAATGTACCGCACTCCTCCCCAAGGGACAAATCAACCTTGGCAGAGCGAGCCGCATACACCGAGCCCCATTGACGGCACAACGGCTAAGCGAACTACACCCCGGTTCCTCTAATTATTCAGCTAAGGGCGTCCCATTCCACCCTCATGGTTGCACTGTTTTCCCGGGCGGTCATCCATTGAACAGGTCCTTACGGAGAGGCACTCGAGAAACCGCTCGAGTCCCCTTAAATGCCACAAGTATGATCATAAATAAGAAGGGGAAAACAGCGTATCATAGATAATCACATCATGTTCATTGATTAGAGTTGAGCAATAGCATCAGACTAAGCAGTAATAATCCGACCCAAGTAGGTAAACAAGGACATGGATAACAAAAGCTAGTCAATCCTTAGGTATAAATATGTAATGCGGGAGGTGAATTAAAGAATGAATAGGACAGAGATAGGTCAAAGGACACTTGCCTCCACCAACCGACTGCTGCTCAGGGGCTTCTCCTGCGAATTCCTCGGGCTCTTCGACCGGATCGTTCTCTATGCGAGCGCAAACATACATACATCCACATATTTAATTCAAAAGAACAGTACACCATACAAGGGAACAAGTAAAGCGAATATGCATCAAGTATGACATTCGATATCGCATTTGTTATGGTTAGAAAGAAACGGGAAAGATCTCGCAGGGGGTTAAAGTTTATGCACTAATGATCAGTTACAATTGGTTCTTAACAAAAGAATTATGTTATATATATACTAATGGGAACCTAATCATTTTTAGTTGATCAACATTGCACGAGATAAACAATTAACTACGTGAATCAACAGCATAACGGAATTTTAAATTAAACTTCCTATTTTCCATAGCATGAACAATGATTAGCCTACCTAAAATAAAGTAATTATGATCACAGAAAGTAAATAAAATAAAATAAAAAAATAAAAAAAAACAGAGGGGGGCGGTTGAACCGGCCCTAGGGCGGTTGAACCGGCCCTAGGCAGGGCGGCTGGGCTGGGGCGGCCGAGCGCGGGGGAGGGCGGCTGAGCTGGGGGCCGGGGCGGCCGAGCTGGCCCGGTTGAACCGGTCGGCCAGGCGGGCGCGGGGGGGGGTCGGGCCGGGCGGCCGAGCGGGCGGCCGAAGGCGCGGCTGGGGCGGCCAGCGGCCGGCTGGGGCCGAGCAGGGGGCGGCCGGGGCGCGGCCAGGGCGCGGCCGGGGCCGGCCAGGGCGCGGCCAGGCGGCCGGCGGCGCGGCCAGGCGGCCGGGCGCGGCCAGGGCAGCCGAGCGGCCGGGCGGTTGGGCCGGGGAGGGAGAGAAGGGGAAAGGGGAGAGGGAGGGAGGAGAGAGGAGGGGGGGCGGCTCACCGGCGTCGGGGAACGACGGCGAGGGGCGACCGGCGGCAGGGGGCGGCGGCGGCTTAGGGCAGGGGCGTAGGGGCGGCGCTAGGGAGAGAGAGAGAGAAAATGAGAGGGAGAGGGAGAGGGTTTGGGGAAAAAAAGGGGAAGTGGGGGGGCGGCTGGGCCTCTTTGGGCCCAAGAGGGGGCGCCAGGGGCGGCTGGGCCGACCAGAAGCGGCCCACGGCGCGGGAGAGAGAGGAAAAGAGGAGAGAGAAAGAGAGAGAAAGAAAAAGAAAAGATTATTTCCCTGTTTTCGAAATCCGATCTTCCTACATGAATGCATTTGCACCTTCAAAGCAATCAAAAGAAATGCAAGGTTCGGCATGGTGCATCAAACAACATAAAGTATTTTTAGAGTTTTTCTTACACGGGAAATCCAAACCGAATCCCGCTAAAACTTTGGAAAAGGTCAAGGTTTAGCGAGGGGAACAGAAAAAGAAAAGGTAACGCCCGAATTTTGGCGAGTAAAGAAAAGAAAAAATTCAACTGCAAAATTCGGGGCGTTACAAACCTATCCCCCTTAAAAGAATCTCGCCCTCGAGATTCAGGGCTGGCTAGCAAAGAGCTCTGGGTACTTGGCCATCAAATCATCTTCACGCTCCCAGGTTGCTTCTTCCTCAGAGTGATGACTCCATCTGACTTTGCACATTCTGATGGTCTTCCTTCGGGTGACTCTATCTGCAACCTCAAGGATCTGAGCTGGCTTCTCAACATAGGTCAAGTCCTCCTGGACTTCCAGACCTTCCACTGGCAACTGCTCTTCTGGCACACGCAAACACTTCTTCAACTGAGACACATGAAAGACATCATGCACAGCGGACAAATTCTCTGGCAGACTGAGCTGATAAGCCACTTCTCCACGCTTTGAGAGAATTTGATACGGACCAATGTAGCGGGGTGCTAGCTTGCCTTTGATTCCGAACCTTCTGACTCCTCTGATCGGTGACACTTTCAGATAGACAAAGTCTCCGACTTCAAAACTCAGCTCTCTTCTCCTTGTGTCTGCATAGCTTCGCTGCCTCGATTGCGCTATCTTCAGATTCTCTCGGACCATCTTGATGTTCTCTTCGGCTTCAAGCAAAATATCTGGCCCAAACACTTGCTTCTCTCCAGGCTGATCCCATTGCAACGGAGTTCTACAACTCCTTCCATAGAGCGCTTGAAATGGTGACATCTTCAAACTGGCCTGGTAACTGTTGTTATAGGAAAACTCTGCATAAGGCAATCGCTTATCCCATCCGGACTGATCTTGCAATGCACAGGCTCTCAACATGTCTTCAAGAATTTGGTTGGTCCTTTCGGTCTGGCCATCTGTCTGCGGATGATAAGCTGAACTGAAATTCAGATGTGTGCCCAAGGCTTCATGCAACTGCTGCCAGAAATGAGAGGTGAACTGCGTTCCTCTGTCTGACACTATCTTCTTTGGCACACCATGAAGACAAACGATCCGAGACATATACAGTTCTACCAATACTGCACTGTTGTAGGTGGTCTTGACAGGTATGAAGTGGGCCGACTTGGTCAAACGGTCCACTACTACCCAAATGGAATCGTAGCCGGCTCGAGTGCGAGGCAATCCGACTATGAAATCCATACCGATTTCATCCCATTTCCACTGAGGGATCTGCAACGGTTGCAACAATCCAGCAGGTCTCTGGTGTTCTGCCTTAATTCTTCGACAACTATCGCACTTAGCCACGTGCTCTGCGATTTCCCTCTTCATTCCATACCACCAGAATTTCTTCTTCAGATCCTGATACATCTTCTCACTGCCAGGGTGAATCGAATAGGCTGTCTCATGAGCTTCCTTAAGGATCAACTCCCGAATGGACTGGACATTGGGAACACACAAGCGGTCTTTGAACCATATCACGCCTTCTGCGTCTTCTCGAAAATCTTTGCCTCTGCCATCTAGAATCAGTCGCCGAATCTCACTGATCTTTTCATCATTCTTCTGCGCTTGTTTGATTTCGCGCTCCAAGGTAGGTTCCAATTCAACTGTGACTCCTCGCGAATTGTTCAGAAATCCGAGACTCAACCTGTCGAATTCCTTGGCCAACTCATAAGGCATCGGACGAGCGACCATCAGATTGACTTGACTCTTTCTGCTCAAAGCATCTGCCACTACGTTTGCTTTGCCTGGATGGTAATGAATCTCCAACTCATAGTCTTTGATCAACTCTAACCATCTTCGTTGCCTCATGTTCAATTCTGACTGAGTGAATATGTACTTCAGACTCTTGTGGTCTGTGTAAACATCACATTTCTGTCCATACAGATAGTGCCTCCATGTCTTCAGTGCGTGAACCACTGCTGCCAACTCTAGGTCATGGATTGGGTAATTCTTCTCATGAACCTTCAACTGTCGGGACGAGTAAGCCACAACTCTTCCCTCTTGCATCAACACGCATCCCAAACCTGTGTAACAAGCATCACAGTACACAGAGAATGGCTTATGCACATCAGGCAAGACTAAGACAGGCGCTGTTGTCAACTTCTCTTTCAGCGCTTCAAAGGCCTCTTGACATTTCTGGGTCCACTTGAACTCAACCTTGTTGCCTAGCAACGCTGTCATCGGTTTCGCAATCTTCGAAAACCCTTCAATGAATCGCCGATAATATCCGGCCATTCCAATGAAACTCTTGATTCCTCGAGCATCCGTTGGCGCTTTCCAGTTCAGAATGTCTGCCACTTTCTTCGGATCCACAGCCAATCCTTCCTTGTTGATTATGTGACCCAAGAACAGGACTTCACTGATCCAGAACTCACACTTGCTCAACTTTGCATACAACTGGTGCTCTCGCAATCTCTGCAATACCATCCTCAAATGATCTGCATGCTCTTCTTCGCTTTGTGAATAAACCAGAATGTCATCTATGAATACCACCACAAACTTATCGAGATAATCCATGAATACGCTGTTCATCAGATTCATGAAGAACGCTGGTGCATTGGTCAACCCAAAAGAAATCACTGTGAACTCATATAACCCATACTTGGTAATGAATGCCGTCTTCGGTATGTCCGAAGGTCGGATCCTGAGCTGATGATAACCTGACCTCAGATCAATCTTGGAGAACACACTGGCTCCTCTCAACTGGTCAAACAGATCTTCTATTCTGGGCAAGGGATACTTGTTCTTGATCGTGACTTCATTCAAAGCTCGATAATCGATACACATCCTCTTTGTGCCATCTTTCTTCTCCACAAACAGGACAGGGGCGGCCCAAGGCGAGGTGCTTGGCCGGATGTAACCTTTCTCTGACAGCTCATCAATCTGCTTCTTAAGCTCAACCAACTCTGGTCCAGATATTCTGTAAGCTCTCTTAAAGATAGGGGCGGTTCCAGGAAGAAGCTCTATGGCAAACTCAACTTTCCGCTCTGGTGGCATACCCGGTAAGTCCTTTGGAAACACATCTGAGAATTCAGACACAACCTTGATACTCTCAATTGGGTCTGCTTCACTGCTATCGACAGCCATCTGATAACAACTTCCTTTCTTTGGCTCAGGCGGGACTAACTCGGTCACCACTTCCTCTCCTAGTGGGGACACCAACTTGATTGTCCTTTCATCACAACTGATAACTGCCTGATACTTATCTAGCCAATTCATCCCTAGGATGACATCTATTCCCTGATTACCCATTACTATAAGGTTAGCGGGAAACGCTATCCCCCTTATTTCCACACTTACATTCAAACAAATGCTATCGGCTCGAATTCTACCACCAGCTGAGTCAATTTGAATGGGGGTTGACATGGTAGTAATTGGAAGATTATGTGCTTCTACCCATGATGCAGTAATAAAAGAATGCGTTGCTCCAGTATCAAATAACACTTCTGCAATATGGGAATCGACTGGGAACATACCTACTATCATGCCGGGGGTCTCCTGAACTGCTTCAGCCTCCAAGTGGTTCAATCTTCCATGATTATAGCGCTGCTGAGGGCGGTTGCCTGCTCCAGGCTGGGACACATTCTGCTTTGCTGGGGCATTGGGGCCTGACTGCTGCTGGGCTGCCTTCTTCGGACATTGCATCACCCAATGGCCTTGCTCTCCACAGTGGAAACACGCTCTGTTTCCAACCTGAGCTGGTGCTGCCTGATTGCTCTGCTGGCTTGCTGGGGCAGGAAGACGAGGTGTCTGCTGATTCTGCCTCTGAAGCTGACCTCCTCCTAACTGATTGCTCTGACGGTTCTGGTACTGATGCTGAGGGTACTGCCTTTGGAATTGCTGATACTGCTGACGCTGCTGATGCTGCTGAGGTGGACGCTGATTCTGCCTGAACTGCTGAGGTTGATTGCCTGAGAAACGAGGACGGCTGCTGCTTCCAGGCTGGGGTCCACTGATCTTGCGCTTACGATCCTCCATCTCCTTACGCTTCCTTTCTGTCATGATTGCTCTGTCAATCAAGTGCTGGAATGTTGGGAAGGTGTGATTCATCAGTTGGTACTGAAGAGGGTCAACCAAGCCTCTCAAGAAACGGTACTGTCGCTTGGCGTCGGTGTTGACATCTTCGGGAGCATAGCGGGACAACTGCAGAAACCTGTCTCGATACTCACTGACAGACGATGACCCTTGCTTAAGGGCCAGGAACTCCTCCTTCTTCACAGTCATCAGACCTGCAGGCACATGGTACTGACGAAAGCTACCTCTGAATTCTTCCCAAGTGATGGTGTCGGGGTTGGCATGGGTGGCGAGGTAAGACTCCCACCATGATTGGGCTGCTCCTCTCAACAGACGGGGACCATACAAGACTCTCTCCCTGTCATCACACTGAGCGGTATGCAACTCCCGCTCCACAGTGCGCAGCCAATCTTCAGCATCCATGGGGTCAGAAGAGTGAGCGAACGTTGGGGGATGACCTCTCATGAATTCAGCACGCTTGTCTCTGGGCATCTGAGGCATCTGAGGCTGGGGTGGAGCCTGCTGCTGCTGCTGCTGCTGCTGCTGAATAGCGGCCAGAGTCTGACCGATGGCCTGAACTGCCTGAGTTTGCATCAGAAACATCTGCTCGATCGACATCGGGGGCGGGGGCGGCAGGTGCTGCTGCTGAGGCACCTCATCCTGCGGAGTGGCTTGCTCCTGCTGAGCACGCCTTCCTCCTCTGCGCCTGTTCTCTGACATCTGCAGAACGCAACCACACATCAGAACTGATCTGGCAAATCTTGCAGCATAAGAAAAGAGTATAGAATTCTCCAACAGCACTGAACAGATGAGCATCTTCACTGATCTCCAACACAGACCACACAGCTTCTCAGATAAAGAGGAAAGTAGAATAAAGGGTTTCCCAACTATATAACTAACTCCATTAACATAGTATGTAAACCAAAATGCAGGGGATACCCACACTCTGGTGACAATCATTACAAAGATCCAAACCAAACATAGTTCATCATGACAAACATAAATGCACAGGATATAGCAAACTACCCTGTCTAACTAAGACTAACTAAGACCGAGACTAATGCTAAAACTGAAGCTTCTATGTATATATATCTTTCGTATTAATTACAAGATCCAACTCTAACGATCTATGGTTCTAGATTTATCTTGGTCTTGCAGTCGGGATTGCCATAAGACTGGAGTCCACGCCGAGGTGAGCGGTACGGGTGCTGAGTCCCGACGGGAGCGGGGGAACCATCATCCAAGTGACGACGCTCCGCGCGCTCAGCCCGCAGCAGGGCGATCTCAGCACGAGCCCTACTCAGCTCGTCTAGTGCATGGTCCAGCTCCGTGTTTAGCACGGCGGCTAGGTTGACTGTGCTGCTCAACCTAGGATTGTCCTCACCAGCAGGTGAAACAATCACGCCTCCTGTGCTGCCAGATGGACGGCGGGGGTAGTACTTCAGGTCGAGACCGTCAGCTACCCCACCGAGAACCGAGCAGTAGTGCGAAAGCGCACGCCGTGCAGCATCCTGCATGGCTGCCTCAGCTGAGTCCCGCTCAGAGATAGAATAGTGCTCTGAGCAAGCCTCCGCGCCCTGGAGACTGTTCTACGGACGGCGCACCAAGCAGGTCGCCTCCCAGCGGTCCGGGTAGACCCCGCGACTATGCTGGTAGACCACACAGCGATACTCGATGGACCAAGTACGCCGGTCAAGTGCCCGACGTAGCAGGGTGTCGAGCGCGTCGTGGAAGTGACACCCGCGAGCAGCGTCGCGAGTGATGGGTCGAGCAACCCATCCTTCCGGCTCATGGTTAGAGAGGTCGAGGTCGTGGCTCGAGCTGTCGTCGCCACCTCCGTCGTCTGGGTCTCCTCCAGCAGCTACTCCAGAAGCTGGGACGCCCAGTGGTGGTGCAGGGGGCGCCTCCAGGGGAAGCACAGGGGAGCAGCTCCTCACAGACTCTATCTCCTGATGGAGCGAGAAGGAAGAGCCCTGCTGCTCCTGTCGTCGACGTTCCTGCTCCTCATGCAGGCGGTGGTGCAGTCTCTCCAAGTGGCTGGACTGTCCGGCCACGGGACGGCGAAGCGGACGCTCAGCAAGGCGGGAGGGTAAGAAGGGGATGACGGACTTTCGTGCAGTGTGTCTAAGTCGAGCCATCTACAAAAGACATCGCAAGCAAAAGGGTGAGAACAGAATTAATGTGACCAGCAAATAATGAATCATAAATAAATGAAGGATCAGAATAAAACAAAATTTTCAGCAAGGTATAATATATAGTAGAACATAGGTTTGGTCAGTAGGACCAACTTTTGAAGGGATACCAAAGTCAAGGCAGGGACAGAGGTCTATAATCCTTAGAACGACCATTCTACTCTAGGTTAGCGGTCCTACAGTCAGCACGGCTTTGATACCACTTATGTCACACCCGGTTTTAGAAGGCAAACCGAATGCGAACCATGTACGTGCCAGGATCAGTTATTCACGTACACAGCAGTTACATAACATGGACATCATCACACAGTGCTCAAATAGTATTAAAAGGGAAATAATAGTCGATTACATCATACGTCTGAGACGTCCATATAGTTCTTACAATAAATCAAAGTGCGGAAAAGAAACGTAGATAACGCGGCCTTCACAGGCAGCCGACTGGGGGGTCGCCGCTAACCCACACCTAGAACTCGTCGTAGTCTTGGAACTCCTGGAAGTCTCCTTCCACAGCTTCATCTTCTCCTGAGCAGGGGTTGCAATGCTGACAACCTGGGGGGGATTGGTGTGTAGAGCAAGGGTGAGTACACATCAACATACTCAGCAAGTATCCTGTTTGGCTGTAGTGGACTAGCTTTATGTGGGGATAAGTCAAGCAGTTGCTTTTAGTTGGTCAGGTTATTACTTACTAGTAGAAAGCCAGGTTTTAACATTAACCCAAGTTATTAGCCCAATGTATCCTTTCCAAACGGAAAGAATACCACTTACCAATACCATAATCATAATCGGAACCATCAATCTCATTGCCACCTGTACCAAAGTATCTCTGATCAAGTATCACTAATCTCTGGAGCTCCCTTGGCCGCTCATAACCGCGAGCACGGCTGATATATCAGTTTCATAACACTCTGCAGAGGTTGCGCACTTTACCCACAAGCCGTGATTCCCTCTTGCCTCGGGCTGATCAAACCCTTAAACACTACCAAGGTGAATAGGCAGGGTCTCACTACGTAGCCTTTACAAAGATTCCCCGGGGCTGTAGCCACCCGTTAGGTTTCCTAAATGTACCGCACTCCTCCCCAAGGGACAAATCAACCTTGGCAGAGCGAGCCGCATACACCGAGCCCCATTGACGGCACAACGGCTAAGCGAACTACACCCCGGTTCCTCTAATTATTCAGCTAAGGGCGTCCCATTCCACCCTCATGGTTGCACTGTTTTCCCGGGCGGTCATCCATTGAACAGGTCCTTACGGAGAGGCACTCGAGAAACCGCTCGAGTCCCCTTAAATGCCACAAGTATGATCATAAATAAGAAGGGGAAAACAGCGTATCATAGATAATCACATCATGTTCATTGATTAGAGTTGAGCAATAGCATCAGACTAAGCAGTAATAATCCGACCCAAGTAGGTAAACAAGGACATGGATAACAAAAGCTAGTCAATCCTTAGGTATAAATATGTAATGCGGGAGGTGAATTAAAGAATGAATAGGACAGAGATAGGTCAAAGGACACTTGCCTCCACCAACCGACTGCTGCTCAGGGGCTTCTCCTGCGAATTCCTCGGGCTCTTCGACCGGATCGTTCTCTATGCGAGCGCAAACATACATACATCCACATATTTAATTCAAAAGAACAGTACACCATACAAGGGAACAAGTAAAGCGAATATGCATCAAGTATGACATTCGATATCGCATTTGTTATGGTTAGAAAGAAACGGGAAAGATCTCGCAGGGGGTTAAAGTTTATGCACTAATGATCAGTTACAATTGGTTCTTAACAAAAGAATTCTGTTATATATATATACTAATGGGAACCTAATCATTTTTAGTTGATCAACATTGCACGAGATAAACAATTAACTACGTGAATCAACAGCATAACGGAATTTTAAATTAAACTTCCTATTTTCCATAGCATGAACAATGATTAGCCTACCTAAAATAAAGTAATTATGATCACAGAAAGTAAATAAAATAAAATAAAAAAAATAAAAAAAACAGAGGGGGGGCGGTTGAACCGGCCCTAGAGCGGTTGAACCGGCCCTAGGCAGGGCGGCTGGGCTGGGGCGGCCGAGCGCGGGGGAGGGCGGCTGAGCTGGGGGACGGGGCGGCCGAGCTGGCCCGGTTGAACCGGTCGGCCAGGCGGGCGCGGGGGGGGTCGGGCCGGGCGGCCGAGCGGGCGGCCGAAGGCGCGGCTGGGGCGGCCAGCGGCCGGCTGGGGCCGAGCAGGGGGCGGGCCGGGGCGCGGCTGGGCGCGGCCGGGGCCGGCCAGGGCGCGGCCAGGCGGCCTGCGGCGCGGCCAGGCGGTCGGGCGCGGCCAGGGCAGCCGAGCGGCCGGGCGGTTGGGCCGGGGAGGGAGAGAAGGGGAAAGGGGAGAGGGAGGGAGGAGAGAGGAGGGGGGGCGGCTCACCGGCGTCGGGGAACGACGGCGAGGGGCGGCCGGCGGCAGGGGGCGGCGGCGGCTTAGGGCAGGGGCGTAGGGGCGGCGCTAGGGAGAGAGAGAGAGAAAATGAGAGGGAGAGGGAGAGGGTTTGGGGAAAAAAAGGGGAAGTGGGGGGGGGCGGCTGGGCCTCTTTGGGCCCAAGAGGGGGCGCCAGGGGCGGCTGGGCCGACCAGAAGCGGCCCACGGCGCGGGAGAGAGAGGAAAAGAGGAGAGAGAAAGAGAGAGAAAGAAAAAGAAAAGATTATTTCCCTGTTTTCGAAATCCGATCTTCCTACATGAATGCATTTGCACCTTCAAAGCAATCAAAAGAAATGCAAGGTTCGGCATGGTGCATCAAACAACATAAAGTATTTTTAGAGTTTTTCTTACACGGGAAATCCAAACCGAATCCCGCTAAAACTTTGGAAAAGGTCAAGGTTTAGCGAGGGGAACAGAAAAAGAAAAGGTAACGCCCGAATTTTGGCGAGTAAAGAAAAGAAAAAATTCAACTGCAAAATTCGGGGCGTTACATCGTGCCTTCGTAGCACCCTCTAGAGGACTCCGCCTGAAATCTTGGGACGAGATTCCTTTAAGGGGGGAGGGCTGTAACACCTCAGGTGTTACCATGGCTAGAGCACATCTATGCACTGGTGACTGTGATCACATGTGGTAGAAACTTGAGAAGAACATAAGAACCTTGGAGGCCATGGGTTAATCAAGAATGTTAATGACCTAAGAGCATCACTCAAGCTTTTGTGCACTTACTACCTTGGGCAAGAGGAGAATAAACCCTAGACCTCTCTTGAACCCTATTCCCCCAAAGTCATGGTTGAGAGGGGGGGAATGTGCAAATCAGGAGTTAATCTTTAACCAAAATTTAAGTAACTTCATAACCAGCAATTATGGGGAGGAAATATTGCAAAAAGACCCCTGGAGAAACCCCAAATCAAATCTCCAAGTAGAGTGAGAGCTAGAGCTCTCTAATATTCTCTAAGTCAAAAACTATGCCTAATCTAAAGATCCACCGTGTTCACCTTGAAGATGGCACCAAAACCACCTAAGTTCTATACCAAAAATGTGGCATACCACCTAGGGCACCCACTGGAAAAAGTTGAGCCCGAGACCTTGACGTTTGACATGCCTTGGCATTGTTTTTGTCGCGAGGTGGGCAGAGAGACATACCTGATTTGGCGTCCAAAGATCTCCCTACCTAGGGCATATCTGCCATGGCGACTCACGGATGAGAGACAGCCCTAGGTGCCAGGAAAAGACTCGCGCCGGATTTTTGCCAAGATTCGCACGTTTGCGACTTGGGCGAGCTGTGGAACACGGGCAGAAGAAAACTTACACGTGTTCGACGCGCTCTGCGCACGCCAGAGCACGCCCGCGCCCGACCCCGCGCCATGCTGAGCCGCTCCCGTGTCCCCTGTATGCGCCACGCCTATAAAGCCCACTCAGGCGTCGTCCATACCCTCCCGCGCACGCTCAAACCTCCCCGGAGCTCAACTCACCGTCGTTTGCCCGTGCACGGCGTGTCCGCGGCCACCCGAGCCCCTGCCGTCGTAGACCGGCCAGCCCAGCCTTTCCCAACCCCGTCCGGCCCTTGAAGACGACTAAGCACACCTCGGTGAAGCTCCCCAAGCAAGGAATCGAAGTCTGCTTCGCCGGAGAGGTCAGTCCACGGTCGCCGGAGTTCACAACCCCGCCGGAGTACGTGGACAGGGTAATCTGCTGAACCATTTTCCGATTCTTTGTGCACACAGTCTCTACGTCACCCTGTGGAGCTCATCGTGCCATTTGATTGCACTAGGTTGCCGTGGTTTGGCCGGCACACACTACTACAAAACATGTTATATGAGATGGTTAATTTTCAATTCTTAAGACGCTTATGAAGTGTCCAAATTTGATGGAGTCGTAAAAGATGTCCCACATTTAAGATGGTTATAAACCGTCTTAAAAGATATTATATAAGACAATTTTTAATTTATAACCGTCTGAAAAAGGTATTTGTTTAAGTCATTTTGTCCGATAAACCGTCTTAAATTAGGTTTTTGTTTAAGACACTGCTTCTAAAGAACCGTAGAGAATACAAACATTATAAGTCATAAAGTATTTATCAAACTGTCTCGAATATCCTACAATAATAGACGGTTACAATAGGAAAACCATCTTATTTAGGTGACTAATAATGGACGTTTTAGAAACCGTCTTATTTAGGAGACTGATATTAGACATTTTGGTGATCGTCTTATTAAGATTTAAACAAAATGACTTACACGGCAGTACATTCTTCAATTTATAATTATTTTTTTCAGATGTCACATTATAATAATTTGAAAGAGAAATATACATACACATATATTGAACAACATTATAATTAATATAATATAAATAAATACCATTCAATATATCATAAATAAGCATTGTCAAACAACACATACATAAGTGTACTCTAAGTCTAAACTAAAATACAACTGTTTGCACTAATGTTAAGCCTAACTTTATATGAATTTAAGTCTCCACATTTTGCGGCCACCAAATTTGAATTCCATTCTATATTTTCCTGTACAACAAATAGGAGAAAACTAGACATAGCAAAAAGCTCCAAGCAGCACGTGGATGGTCTCGAAGCTGCCCTTGCCCTTGTGCTTCTCCCTGTTCTTGATCACTCCTACACGCCCGGTGTTCCTCCCACCGGTCATCATGACCACGTTGTCGACGTCAAACTTGATGAAGTCCATGATCTTGTTGGTCTCCAGATCGATCTTGATGGTGCCATTTCTGCAAACTTTTAGCTGTACAGAAGGGAGATTGTGTTTGGAGTAAATAACGACCAACCTCACCACATATGGACTCAAGAATAACTGTAGATCTACTTGAGTGACCTGCGTGAATTAAAACAGAACCATGACAGAATGAATACCTAGTGGTAGTAGCATGAGTGTAGGTACCAAACCTTCTTGTCAATGTTTGTGCAGTAGATAGTCCTTGCACACATTTCACATTCATCGTCAGACTGCAGAGCACAGAAAATCAACCAACTTTCTTAAAGACCATATCAGATAGAGCATGAACATTGAGCCATGAACTTAAGACAAGCATGTTGGTTTCGGAAGGTTTGCATACCCTGGGTAGGAATCGTTGACCGGTGCAATGGCAGTTTTTTTACGGCAGAACATTGACAGGATAATATCCAAGCACGGTTCCTGACAGATTCAGAGCAGCCCTTGCACCCTCTAGGACATCGATGTTTTTCACCCGATAAACAGTAGATCCATTACACAAAGTAAGCAAACTGAAACATGGTTGGATATGGATATATTACCCTCATCAGTGAACTCTATGAAAGCAAACCTAAGGACTGAATTTGGGTCCCCACACATGCGACAGTCCACAACCTTCAGAGAGCATATCCAAGATTATGCACAGTTGGATCAAAATTAAATGGGGAACTAAATACATGTAAGAGGGTTTACAACTATCCCATAAATTTGTACCTGTTCGCAATTTATAAATAGTGCTGCGAGGTTTTCTTCAGTAACCTGAACAATAGAAGAGAAATTAGCACCAGAACTACATATGATTGTTAGTTAGCAACTCAAACATTATGTGACACTACAATATTGAATAAATAGCACACTACAGAAGCTACCATATAGAATAACAGTTAGATAAAAATTGTCCTAATACATTACCCCAACGTTTTCAACTCCGATTGGCAAAAAGTAACACTATCATGTATGACAGAAAAGAAAGGGGCACAGCCATACAAAGCTATGGCAACAACTACATGTTTTAAGAAAGGTTGGCTATTGACAATTAATTTGTATTTTACAAAAACAACAGTATAACTAACTACATCAACAAACACTATCTTAGTAGCCATAGAAGTGTGCCAAACTTAAATACGTGCATTGCAAAATGTTTGTGTTTTGCATCTCCAACGATGACAAAGGCCTTCTGTCCCAAACTCCCAATCCAAGGTAGGGTCAGCAACGTCACTCTACCCAGCTTGAACTCTAGTACCAACGACAAACCTATGGGAATGTGAAAATATTGTAATGACTATGCTCGTGTTTTGTTTCTTAATGGTCATAAATTGGATCAACAACAATTTGAGCGAATACTAACCAAGCTGATGTAGGTGACATTCTTTTTTTAAAAAATAAAGTAATAAAGAAACCGTATAACCTCACCTGTTTTATTTGAATCTTTGGATATCTGAAGCGTCACTGCAGTCGTAAAGATGTCCTTCAAATGTAGCACGAATAGTTATTTAGAAAGGTAATGATAATTAGCTACTATATAAAATTCAATTTCTTTGAGAAAAACAGACTTTTTTAAAAAAAAGTAATAAGGAAATTGTAGAACCTCACCTGTTTCATCTGAATCTGAGTATTTGAACCGTCACTGTGGTCCTAAAGATGTCCTTCAAATGTAGCACAAATAGTTATTTAAAAGACAATATCAAATATGCGAGTTCATATGCATATAATGCATTAAGGATATCAAAATAGAATCAATAACGTAAGCATTCCAACTATTTTAGGTCTCGCCAAGGCAAGGTACACCACTAAGGGATGAACAAATAGACATTTTCAGAACTGAAAGTTGATGTATATAATGCACTAAAGATACTGAAACAGGATTGACAATCTGAACCTAAATAAACTCTAAAACAGGCATTCCACCTCTGTAGCTAGTGACAAGGCACCAATTAGGAAGAAAATATTTCCCCCTTTTTTAGTGTGTGAAGGACAGCAGGACGACATAATGGAGTGGTTAGCCGACATCAATAAGATATTATGTCAGGAACACTTAGCATGGTCAGAGAATATGGGCTTGTTCATTTCAACATAACCAAAGGCATTTAATTTTACTCGATTGAACAGACCAAAAGGAGATGACATGGAGGAAGCTGTGAGAGTGGGAAATAAATATACTGTTAGCACACACAAATCGCATAGTTCAGCTGGGAAACACAAAAGGAAATCGAATGCACATCTGGTTGCTACTTTACCTGACAGAATACAATCAACCCCGGATGGTAGTTCTACTGGCACAAAGAAAAATGGAACCCCAGATCATTAATGCAATTTCGATTAAGAAAAGACTATGTAAAGAAAGAGTTGTAATTCTAGAAATAAGGTTGAAATATTTACCTATCTTCCACTGAGATTCTTTTTTCTTTGGGAGTGAATATGATGATCATTAGAGCAAGGAAATAGTCAGTTGATAGAGAGGAAAGGGACAGTAGTTGTGTAATCCCTCGCAGTGAAGAAAAACCCCAGATCGTGCGACTGAAAGTAAAAGTACTGACATGTACGTAGCGAGGGACTATCTTCGTTCCCACACTTAATATATAGAAATATTAATGTATGTTTCTCTTCTAAAAAATAAAGAAAAAAACCATGTGCTTCCAAATAGGCCCTTAATCAAACATGCAACATTCAGTTGTGTAAATTATAACAAAACAACTATGGTAACAAAGGAGGAATGTCTGACAATGTGTGTCGTCGTTCTCAAATTCATCTAAACCTCAGGATGGATGATATGATTTCAAGTAAATTCAGCCACATGCCTCAAAAGTGAATGGTACGGTTTCTAAGTAAATTCAACTGAATGCCCCACCAACACTAGTTCATTAATTGCCAGCCATGAGAATTACTCACGAAGCTAATGCAATGGTCCATGGTAGCGAGGTTACCAGCCAGGGAAAAAGCAGACATAAGTGTAAAGCACACGACAGGGGTTGATGGCTAGCTAATCTACGCTCCAAATTGCGATTAATAAGATAAGGAAGATGGTGGTACTCACTGATGAGGGCCCCACCGTTGATCCGGGACTTTGTGTTGCCGAAGGCGGCAACGGAGAGGGCCCCGCCGCTGACACCCAGTCATTGTAGAGTTATTTCTACTCCATACTTCACCGTGTGAGATCTTGCAAACCTGAGGTATGAATCTCTAATAGCATGAATCTAAGTAGCAAGTGATAGCACATATCACAAAACAGTTGTTGTGAAAACCAAATAAATTAAAAACGATGAGATAGAGTACACAAGTTACTCTAGCCACAACGAAACGAGCACCTCACCCTGTAGAAAGTCCTGCTTTGAGTACAAGCTGTTATAGTCAACATCAACATCCGTCTCAGATTTGGAATCCAGGAATTCTAATACCTGAAACAAGTAACAGGAGAGATAACGATAGTATCATACGTAAGTGACATAAATCATAAATGGGAACTCCATGCGTTAGATAAGCGGCTTAAAAATACGTTTCTAAAGTGGCCTACAACTAAGTGTAAGATAATGTGGTGAATGTTGTACCCATGAATAAAGTGAGCACTTATGCAATGTTGTACATGAGAACCCAATAACCTTCATTTGGACATTTATATCCGGAGTACTATCCAAATTCACATGTGAATGTACATCGAGAAATCATCTTTCCATATTAAATTAGCACTATAGAATATATTTTTTGTTGAATCACTATAGCAGTAAAGCTGATATTTCGAGTATTCAGACTTCTTAGCAGAGCAAACAATCTTCCTTCATACCCTCTATCCTTATGCATTTACCATTAATCTCATTTGTACTCTTGTATGATATCTGACTGAAGAAACATATAACTTGAGTATCCTAGACATCAACCAAAGTACTTCATTCAAAATATGTTAATAGGATATTTATTCATCAATACAAGCAGTCGTCGCTTTTTGAAGCAAATGATCATGTCTACCATTGTCACATTAATCTCAGAGACTGCTACTGCCAAGTTTTCACTTTTCAGTGGTGAACAAATCAAACAATACCTTCATCAATAATGAGAAATTCACTAATCATTTGACCTCGCACAAAGCATATCCTAAATGTAATCATGTTTTTTGTCTTATTCCTCAAAATACCAGAAGTAATCATGTTTTCTTGTCTTATTCCTAAATGTACAAAGCATCTCCCATGTGGCTTAATGAAGCCAAGGGAATAAGCATCATTTGGGAAAAAACTGGCACATTGCACGGTTTATCATTGTAATTAATATATGCACAAAAATCAAATGCCCTATTTCTGTTCCTGCATTATGAGTGAAAAAAGAACAAACGACGTCGATGCATCATTTTTTAATACCTTAGAGCTGTGTACTATGAATCTGCGATGCGTGCCTGCTCCAGGGTGAGTGTCCATGATGACCATGCCACGGTGCATCTGCGCTAGGCTCACCTTGACGGAGAAAGTCACTGAGGGCTGCTTGGACGGCTCTAGCAGCGCCGTGTCCCGTACATCATCACCACGTCGCTGTCGTTGGACGCCATTGTTTGCTGTGGATTGGATTGGATTCGATCGATGTGGAGATGAGAGAAGATAGATGGGTTCCATAGGGAGACTTCGCTTGATACAGGTACCTGACCGGTTGGGCGGGACGGACGGGGCACACTGTGACGCCATGGCCATCGGTGGCGGTCGAGCGGCCCTTTCTCCTCTTCTTGTCCATCGGCGCCGAACAGGGAGAGGGGCAGCGGAGGCGTTGAGGGGGAAGAGGTCGTTGGAGCGGAGGCGCTGGCGTTGGATCCGTGCCCGCTCGCCATGAAGTTGCCCTAATCGGAGAAACGGAGGCCTGAAGGATTGTGAGGGATGAGGATGAGGGCGAGCGGGCGACGGCAACAGGGCTATGGCGCAGCAGTCAGATTTGGAGACCGGAGAGGTGAGAAGGGAGAGGAATGGGAACGCTGAAAAAATCGGATCTGGGTCGCTCAGGTCTCATTCGGTTCCTCCGAAACGGACGCCTAAAATGATTCTAGTCAAAAAATTAGTACTTCATCCATCTTAAAATATAATTTATTTTAGACTAATTACACATTTATTAAGTAATATATAAATGTAGTTTCTATGTATGTTTATATTTATTATCATTTGAATGAATGTAGATAGAAAAAGTAGGCTAGAAAGAACTATATTTTGGAACGAATGGAATAATTTATATAATTTTCGTAAGCTGGAACAATTCATACCTGCAATCCAAACTAACTGAACAGTCCCTCGGTTGGATCCGTACTCATGCCACATGTCGTGATAAGGTGGAGGCGAGCGGGTTGCAGAGTGTGGAGAGGGTCTCAAATCCTCCCCGGTTTTAATAAAAAAGATTAGAAGGAATTATTTATATGTTGGGTTTTCCTTTTTTTAGACCGAATCTTTGAAATGGTCGGGTTTTGGGAGTTTGATAATGTAAATATAAAAATATTGATATGTTCAACATAGGATGGGTGTATCTTACTAAACTCATTGGTACATAAATGATAGGAATTAAAGCAAAATGATGATTTAGTTATGTTGTGACACATTAATGATCGGGTCGCATGTGGGTCCATTTTACCATCTATATCAAGTTACATAGATAAGTTTTACATTTATATCATATATATCATCAAACTAAGTCGAATTCACTATTCACTATGTTTTTTCACAATACGACTTATCAGAAATATCATACTAAGATGGTTTCGTATTTAGAAGTGTCTAGTGTACCCACTAACATCTAAGTCAGTTCTTATACTCTAGACGACTCTAATAATTTCTTTATTTGAGATGGTTTCATATGTAGATGTGTCTAATATACTAACCAAAATCTAAGACAATTCTTAAAATCATAATGAATCAAAAGGTATATTTATTTAAGATGGTTTTTAATAACAATCCGTCTTAAATCAACATAAGACATTTCTTACGATGTAACCGTCTCAAAACACTTCTTTATTAAAGACGGATCTCCAACAAACTGTCTTACCTTATTCATCACCATATGATAAAAGACGTTTCTATAAAATGCACTTGTATCTGTCTTAAAATGTGCGTCTTAAATAAACATATTTCTAGTAGTGACACCCGCCGCCGACGAGAACACCCGCCTGCGCACGTGGACCCAGCGATTCCGGCCATCCCCGCCGTCAAGCCGTACACCGTTGTGACCGCCGGAGCCTCCCCGAGCCAACCCTACCCCTTGCCGGACCTCTCTCGCCGCCGGTAAACCGCACCACCCTTTTCATTCTTGCGGGCACTGTTTAAACCTAGGGAAGGACCGCGGGGAAGAAGAAGGGAAGGTCAGGGGGGCTTTTTGAACTGTCAGTGACTCAAATGAATAGTAATGCGGGGGTATAACTGAGAGAGTTGAATTGGATTAAACCCAGGGTCCTCGGCGCAAACTGTTTTTCCAGAAAACCTTTATTAAATCTGAATTAAAATCTGAACAAAATTTGAATAATTCATAACTTCTATTTTATTCATCCAAATTTAGTCAAACCAATTTTGTTAGACTATAAATAATGTAAACTACTTAGGAAAAATATAAAACTCTTATGTACTACAGAAAACTTTAGGGTTCTGATTTAAGTATTGTTTTGGCCAAAAGCTAGATAATAGGAAGAAAAATAGTTGCACTAATTGACTAGGGTTAGAAAAATTTGGAGAAGCTTATGTCCACATACTGACCTGTTTAAAAATGTTAAACCTCTCTGTCCATCCCATTAAGTTAGCTTTTGCCATTTATTTTACAATATGCTTAAGGTTAAGAAAAATAGAAAAGGTGATCTAAAGAATGAACCAGACGGCACTCCAATTATTGTTAGGACACTTATTCAGTGAAGTTCACTAGAAAAATCTAGGATACCCTGGTTTAGTATGAAATAAATAGGATACCTTTTATTTTAGGAAAACAAGGAAAACTTAGAAAACCCTACAAAAATAACCCTTAGGGCAGAACCTACCCCTAGTTAAGAGTTGTAGTGTAAAGTGGCCCATTTACACAACTTTAGTTATTTTTGTCTAAAGCATAACCTTTTTATTTTGAACCTCAAACTCCTAGAACAGACTATATTGACCAATGACAAGCCACTGTAATTTTTACCAGATTTTTGAAAAATTTGAAATCACTGTTATAGTTCAACCCCACACTAAAATTCATAAATAGAAAATAAAGAAGGGGAAAAGGAAATGATGGAAATTAGTGTGACCCTAAAAACCCTTTGTGAATTGTCCACTGAAGTAAATAAGGGGAATTACAATCCACTATGCTTATCCTTAACAAAACCTAAAACTTAGAATGATAAGCATAACTACTAAAAGCCACGTATGACCAAGAAACCCTAAGTTACGAACTAACTTAGTTTTCCTTCCTTTGGCATAAAGTTGTTTAATCCTGCATAATCATGACACACATATTCATTGCATTCGATAGATTGCAACCTCGCTGACGGAGAGTACGTCCTCGTGCCGGAGCAAGGAGCTGCTCAGGAGGTAGCCCCGGATCCAGCACCAGAGCCTGTACCAGAGGATCTGCCTGCCCCCGCTTTGGAAGGCAAGCCCCGGTTTTATGCATAACCTATTATTTATGCTATTTTACTATACTTAATGATTGTAGGATTGTGTGTGCACTTAAGTGTAGGAGTTGTTTGAAACCCTAGTTGCATGATCTCAGGAATCCTTTTGAGATGGATACTAGTATGCTAGGTCGGGTAGCTGCTTTACTAATTAGGGATATCGGTAGAAGTCGAGTGATTTTCCCAGCACTCGCGCGAGGTCAGGAATTGGTTGTACTCACTTTCATATCATAATGAAGTTGGTTTGTGGGCAACAATCCATGGGGATTGGTTGTCTACAGGATGAAAATTGGAATAAGGATTAAGGTGTGGTACCGTGTGTCAAGCGTTTGAACGTACTAAACATATACCGAGAAATATGGTAAATCGGTAAGCCTAGTACCTGAGTGAACCTGGCAGCAGTTTGCCCTCCTCACGTGACCTGAGACGAGGTCTCCCATTCTGGTTATGGTGGGTACAAGTGCGGTCACTGCACGACGGCAGTCGGGGTCAGTGAGGCATTGTACGCCAAGGCGGTGAGCCCCTCTTTGCTGACGGGGAATCGATGGGGACGGTTGCTGTGTGTGGGGACGGAGTGGCTCACCACGTCGTGTGTTTAGGTTTACCTTGCAAGGTTTAAAAACTCGATTCGAATCGTCTGCTTCTCGCAGCCAATGAGACTGCTTGATTCATGCTGCTACATTGAGTAACAAGTGGAAATGTGGTGAGTTGATACAAGATGTTGATTGCTAAAAATGTTTGATACCATGTATGAGTAGATAGTACACTTTTAGCCTTAAGAGAGTCACACTTACATTTGACAAAGTTAAAACTTGATTTAGAAACTCAGCTAGTGCTTTTGGCAACCAAACCCCATAGCTAAACAGCTGCATGTCTAGAGGTAGAGGAGTAGACTCCTCACACCGGGTAAGTCTAGCTGAGTATTAGTATACTCAGCCTTGCTTGTGGCATAATTTTTACAGGTTCCCTGGAGGACATGGTTGCTGGAGTGACTTGGCCGTCCACCTTGCCACCGGGTTGGACTGTCGAGTGGGACCCCGCCTCGGCCGAGGAGGAGCATGAGGAGTGATGGGACAGGCTTCCCCATCCCTCCATTTATCTATCGTTAGTTTTATTCCACTGCACTTCGAACATGATGACTACTTTTGCAAAACTCCGATGGTGATGTAATAATTTAATACTCCTTAATTTATGGTTTTATGCTTTATTGTATTTGCTCTGTGACTCACCTTCGAGTGAGATTGTGGTACTTGATCCTGTCAGTGGCCTCGTTGGACTAGATCCGAGGGATTGACGGGTTATTCCCATTTAAGTGTGGTCTAGCCTCTAAGGCGGGACTTAGGCACTTAAGTCGGAATAATTCGGGCAGTTCTGCCACAAAAAATATTATGCGGAGAGCGGCGACAATCAATAAAAAATCTTGAAATCTTTTTGGTGGATAGTTTACGTGGGTATTGTTGTGAGCCGTTGCAACGCACGGGCAACCGACTAATGTGGTATAACGGTTCATTAATAGACGAGAAGCGAGGAATAGAAACAGACCTACACGGTTCCTACATTATGCATGATGCGCGAAACTGTTACTTTCAAGGGGCAGAGAAATCTATTGATACAATTATGCTACTAATAGGATTGTGAAAGGGAAATAGGGTTAACCTTTTCCTACAATTAATTTTGGTGGTCGAATGTCCAACACAAACAAATGGACTAACTAGTTTGCTCTAGAATACATGTATTACGGGTGCATAAGGTTCAACACAAACCAGGAAAATATACAAGTTAGGGACTCAATTTAAAAGGAGCAAAAGGACTTGAGTTTGCTGTGGACTGGCGCACCGGACTGTCTGGTGTGCCACCGGACAGTGTCCGGTGCACCAGGCCCGTACAGGGTTGAACCAGCCACTCTTGGGAAAACGCAGGCGCGCTCCGCTATAATTCACTGAACTGTCCGGTGCGCCACCAGACTGTCCGATGAGTCAGCTGGCAACGGCTACCCAACGCCAACGGTCGACTCTGCAAAGTGCTACATTGCATGAACAGTGCACGACAGAAGTCAGAGCAGAAAGTCAGAGGGGCACCGGACTGTCCGGTGTGGCACCGGACTGTCCGGTGCCGCAAGAAGACAAAGCTCCAACGGTCGAGCGAGCTCCGAACCCTAACGGTTGGGTGATGTGGTGGCTCACCAGACAGTGAACATGACCTGTCCGGCGGCGCACCGGACTGTCCGTGCGCCCATTGACAGTAGCCTCCCCAACGACTACCTTGGTGGTTGAGGGCTATAAATACCCCCAACCACCACAACTCCAAGCATCCAAGGTTTCTGAACATCACATTCTATACAAGAGCTCTAGCGTTCACTCCTACAAGAGCTCTAGCGTTCACTCCTAGACACAATTCAAAAGATCAAAGCCTCTCCAAGTCCCAAATTCATCTCAAACATTTAGTGACTTGTGAGAGAGAGATTTTGTGTTCTTTTGAGCTCTTGCTTCTTGGATTGCCTTTCTTCTTTTCCCATTCTTACTCTCAAGTGCTTTGTAAGCAAGGCAAGAGACACCAAGTGTGTGGTGGTCCTTGCGGGGTCTTAGTGACTCGTGAGGTTAAGGAAGAAGGCTCACTTGGTCTAAGTGACCGTTTGAGAGAGGGAAAGGGTTGAAATAGACTCGGTCTTTGTGACCTTCTCAACGGGGACTAGGTTCTTTGGAACCGAACCTCGGTAAAACAAATCAACGTGTTCATCCGCTTGATTCTCATTTGATTTGTTTTCACCCTCCCTCCTGGACTTGATTTTAGTTCTAACGCTAACTCCGGCTTGTAGTGTGTTTAAAGTTGTAAATTTCAGATTACGCCTATTCACCCCCCTCTAGGCGACTTTCAATTGGTATCAGAGCCCGGCGCTTCATTAGAGTCTAACAACTCGAAGTGATGTCGGGAGATCACGCCAAGAGGGAGATCGTGACCGGCGACAAGCCCGCAAGCTCGGGGAGAACCCTATCAAGGGAGTCCAGCAACAAGAACAAGGAGGAATCCTCTTCCTCCATCAAGTCACATCGAAGAGGTGACAAGAAGAAGAAGATGAAGAAGAACGTCTACTACGAGACCGACTCTTCGTCACCCTCCACATCAAGCTCTGAGTCATCCATCGCTTCTAAGCACCATGAGCGCAAGAAGTATAGAAAGATGCTCCTACGCTATCCCCGTATTTCTAAGCGCGCTCCTTTACTTTCCGTTCCCTTAGGCAAACCACCATATTTTGATGGTGAGGATTATTCTATATGGAGTGATAAAATGAGGCATCATCTAACCTCACTCCATGAAAGCATATGGGACATTGTTGAATTTAGAGCGCAGGTACCAAAGGTGGGGGACAAGGACTATGACTCGGACGAAGCGGCCCAAATTAGGCACTTCAACTCTCAAGCCACGTCTATACTCCTCGCCTCCTTGTGTCGAGAGGAGCATAACAAGGTGCAAGGGTTGAAGAACGCCAAAGAAATTTGGGACGTTCTTAAGACCACGCACGAAGGAGATGAGGTGACCAAGATCACCAAGCGCGAAAACAATCGAGGGCGAACTTGGTCAATTCGTCCTCAACAAAGGAGAGGAGCTGCAAGCCATGTACAACTGGCTCAAGACCATGTGAACCAAGTGCGCAACCTTGGGAGCACTAAATGGGATGACCATGAAATGGTCAAGGTTATTCTAAGATCCCATGTTTTTCGCAATCCTACTCAAGTACAATTAATTCGTGGGGATCCTAGATATAAACTAATGTCTCCCAAGGAAGTCATTGGCAAGTTTGTGAGCTTTGAACTTATGATCAAAGACTCCAAACATACTGTCAACTTGGAGCAAGGCGCCACCTCAACACTCGAGGTGCAACCCATCGCATTCAAGGCGATAGAAGAAGAGAAGAGGGAGTCTACATCAAGTAGGCTTCCAATCGACGCCTCCAAGCTCAACAACAAGGAGATGGCGCTCATCATCAAGAGCTTCCACCAAATTCTCAAGCAAAGGAGGGGGAAGGACTACAAACCCTGCTCCAAGAGGGTGTGCTACAAATGTGGTAAGCTCGGTCATTTTATTGCTAAATGTCCAATGTCAAGTGAAAGTGACAGGAACGACGACAAGAAGGGGAAGAAGGAGAAGAAGAGGTACTACAAGAAGGGCAGCGATGCCCACGTGTGTCGGGAATGGGACTCCGATGAGAGCTCCAACTCCTCCTCCAATGAGGACGCCACCAACATCGCCGTCAACAAAGGCCTCCTCTTCCACAACGTCGGCCACAAATGTTTCATGGCCAAGGACGGCAAGAAAAAGAAGGTACACTCTAGAGCCACCCCCAAATATAAAACATCTAATGATGATGGTAGCTCTAGTGAAAATGAAGATGATCTACTTACTCTTTTTGTCAACCTCAGCATGGAACAAAAGAAAAAATTAAATGAATTAATAGAAGCTATTCATGAGAAGGATGAACTCTTGGATAGCCAAGAGGACTTCCTTATTAAAGAAAACAAAAAACATGTTAAGTTGAAGAATGCTTATGCTCATGAAGTAGAAAAATGTGAAAACTTGACTAAGGAGCTTAGCATTTGCCATGATTCAATTATCTGTCTTAGAAATGAAAATGCTAGTCTAAATGCTAAGATTGATGAATTGAATATTTGTCACGATTCAATTTCTAGTCTTAGAAATGAAAATGCTAGTTTAGTTTCTAAGATTAAAGAATTGAATGTTTGCAATGATTCTATTTCCTGTCTTAGAGATAAGAATGCTATTTTAAATGCTAAGATAGAAGAACTAAACAATTGCAAACCATCTACATCTACTGTTGAGCATGTTTCTATTTGCACTAGATGTAGAGATGTTAATATTGATGCTATAAATGATCACCTTGCCATGATTAAGAAACAAAATGATCATATAGCTAAATTAGATGCTAAAATTGCCGAGCATGAACTTGAAAATGAGAAGTTCAAATTTGCTAGAAGCATGCTCTATAATGGGAGACGCCCTGGCATTAAGGATGGCATTGGTTTCCATCAGGGAAGCAATGTCAAGCTTAATGCCCCTAAAAGATTGTCTAATTTTGTTAAGGGCAAGGCTCCCATGGTTCAGGATAATGAAGGCTACATTTTATATCCTGCTAATTATCCTGAGCACAAAATTAGGAAGATTCATCCTAGAAAATCTCATTCTATTTCTCACCATGCTTTTATGTATAAGAATGAGGCATCTAGCTCTAGGCAAACCACTCATGTTAAATTGCCTGGAAAGAAAATTCTCATGTTAAATTGCCTGGAAAGAAAATTCCTACTGCATCAAATGAGCATAACATTTCTTTTAAGACTTTTGATGCTTCTTATGTTTTAACTAACAAATTAGGCAAAGTAGTTGCCAAATATGTTGGGGGTAAACACAAGAGCTCCAAGACTTCTGTTTGGGTACCCAAGGTGCTTGTTTCTAACATGAAAGGACCCAAGACTGTTTGGGTACCTAAGAACAAGGCCTAAAATTGTTTTGTAGGTTTATGCATCCAGTGGTTCAAGTTGGATAATTGATAGCAGGTGCACAAACCACATGACATGGGAGAAGAGAATGTTCTCCTCCTATGAGAAAAATGAAGATCCCCAACGAGCTATCACATTCGGGGATGGAAATCAAGGTTTAGTCAAAGGTTTGGGTAAAATTGCTATATCACCTGACCATTCTATTTCCAATGTGTTTCTTGTAGATTCCTTAGATTACAATTTGCTTTCAGTTTCTCAATTATATAAAATGGGCTACAACTGTCTTTTTACTGATATAGGTGTTATTGTCTTTAAAAGAAGTGATGATTCAATAACATTTAAGGGAGTGTTAGAGGGTCAGCTATATTTAGTTGATTTTAATGAGAACCAAGCTGAACTTAACACTTGCTTAATTGCTAAGACTAATATGGGTTAGCTCTAGCATCGCCGACTAGCCCTTGTAGTAATGAAGAATCTTTACAAGCTTCTAAAGGGAGAACACATTTTAGGACTAACAAATGTTCATTTTGAGAAAGACAGGGTTTGTAGCACATGCCAAGCAGGAAAGCAAGTGGGCATTCATCATCCACACAAGAACATAATGACGACGGACAGGTCGCTCGAGCTACTCCACATGGATCTATTCGGCCCGATCGCTTACAAAAGCATCGGCGGGAGTAAGTACTGTCTAGTTATTGTGGATGATTATTTTCGCTTCACTTGGGTATTCTTTTTGCAGGAAAAATCACAAACCTAAGAGACCTTAAAGGGATTCTTAAGACGGGCTCAAAATGAGTTCGGATTGAGAATAAAAAAGATTAGAAGCGATAATGGGACGGAGTTCAAGAACTCTTAAATTGAAGGATTTCTTGAGGAGGAGGGCATCAAGCATGAGTTCTCTTCTCCCTACACACATCAACAAAATGATGTAGTGGAGAGGAAGAATAAAACTCTACTGGACATGGCAAGAACCATGCTTGATGAGTACAAGACTCCGGACCGGTTTTGGGCCAAGGCGATTAACACCGCCTGCTACTCCATCAACCGGTTATATCTTCACCGAATCCTCAAGAAGACATCATATGAACTCCTCACTGGTAAAAAGCCAATGTTTTATATTTTAGAGTCTTTGGGAGTAAATGTTTTATTCTTATTAAAAGAGGTAGAAAATCTAAATTTGCTCCTAAGGCTGTAGAAGGCTTTTTACTTGGATATGACTCAAACACAAGGGCATATAGAGTCTTCAACAAATCCACTGGAATAGTTGAGGTTTCTTGTGACATTGTGTTTGATGAGACTAATGGCTCCTAAGTGGAGCAAGTTGATCTTGATGAACTAGATGATGAAGAGGCTCAGTGTGTCGCGCTAAGGAACATGTCCATTGGGGATGTGTGTCCTAAGGAATCCGAAGAGCCCATACAAGCACAAGATCAACCGTCATCTTCCAACCAAGCATCTCCACCTACCCAAAACAAGGATCAGGCTCAAGATGATGAAAATGAAGATCAAGAGGATGAGCCACCTCAAGAGGAGGACAATGATCAAGGGGGAGATAAAGATAATGAAGATAAGGAAGATGATCAAGAAATACAGGGTCAAAGACCGCCACACCCAAGAGTCCACCAAGCAATTCAACGAGATCACCCCATCAACTCCATCCTTGGTGACATTCATAAGGGGGTAACCACTAGATCTCAAGCTGCTCATTTCTATGAACATTACTCTTTTGTGTCCTCTATTGAGCCATATAGGGTGGAGGATGCACTAAGAGTTCTGGATTGGGTGTTGGCAATGCAAGAGGAACTCAACAACTTCACAAGGAATGAGGTATGGCATTTAGTTCCACGTCATAATCAAAATGTTGTAGGTACCAAGTGGGTATTCCGCAACAAGCAAGACGAGCATGGTGTGGTGACAAGAAACAAAGTCGGACTTGTGGCCAAAGGTTATTCACAAGTCGAAGGATTGGACTTTGATGAAACTTATGCACCCGTAGCTAGGCTTGAGTCAATTCGAATATTACTTGCCTATGCTACTTACCATGGCTTTAAGCTTTATCAAATGGACGTGAAAAGTGTCTTCCTCAATGGATGTCACACCCGGCTTTAAGGGACAAAGCCGGGTGCATCTCATACATGCGCCAAAGAAGACAACATATATAATAACAGAGTGTATAGAGATAAATGTCACAATAATCAGAGTATTTATTACATAGCGGAAGTCTTATTACAAAATAAAAGATAAATATAAAACAAACTAAGGATCATCGTTGGCGCCAATGTCAATTGAGAAATGCCACCTAGATCAGATCATACTCCTCGCCTTGTGGCTCCTCATGAACCACCTGTTCTTCTCCTGTGGGGGGGTGTGAGACAGCAAGGGTGAGCTCACACATGATCATAGCTCAACAAGTTGTGGGGAACCAGTGGACATGAACTCATAAAGGTGGGAGTTCATGTGAGGTGTAAGGCTAATCAATGACAGGGGTTAAAGCTGAGCATTGCTTTTAAGTAGTTGGTCAAAATTTTATTAGCAGTTACTAAGTGTAAGTAAATACCAAACCTTAAATAAAAGTAATAGAACAAAATTAATAAATAATCCCATGCATATGTTAATGACAAAATTGAATTTAAGTTCCATAAATTAATCATCAGAGAGTCTTGAGCTGCTCATGACCGTGAGCTCGGCTAGTATACCAGTTATACACTCTGCAGAGGTTGTACCCTTTACCCGCAAGTCATGTTACCCATCTGCCAAGGGGTCGCGACTCCCATACACCTCTACCTAGGAGGCGAGGCAGGGCAACACTACGAGGCCTTTACAAAGTTCCACTAGCTTCGGAAAACCCGCTACAGTTTATGGGAAGAGCACTTGCAAGAATCCCCCATCTGACCGCCATCGCAGCAAAATCAACCCGAGAACCTCCTTGCATACAACACCCCTACTGCCCTTGCCCCTTTCGGGTAAGGTAGTCTTCCACTAGCTTTCCTAATTAGTCAGCCAAGGGCGTCCCATTAAACCCTTGTGGTGGCACGTGTTTCTCAAGTTAAGCTCTATGTTCCAATTAACATTAATGATCTTGACATGATCATAAGTAGAATAACAAAAGAATTGGAACATAGATATAATAAATGATTATCCCAAAATCATGTAAAGCAATAGCAAACTACCCAAGTGATTTAGGGGTAAACAAGGTAATAAGATAAACAATCTAGGGTGACCTATTGGGTCCCATCAAAATTAACCTATGCATGAATAAATGATATTAAAGAACATTATTGGGTAAAAAGTGGTTAAGAGCACAACTTGCCTTCAATGAGCTCCTGCTTAGCTACTTCAATCTACTGCTCACCAGGATCCTCAGTCACGGGTTCTTCTACTCGCCACAATACAAACAAGCATAGTATATAGAGAGAATTAACATCACACCAAACATGTAACAAAATACACAGTGATAATCTACTAATTAAAATAAAATACTAGGAACAGGAATCATAATTTTTGGACTTATAGATTTTTAGATATGAATTTCTAAAGATTTTATGTGGTTGAAATAGGATTAAGTGAGAAATTATTTTTATTACTGTTTCCATGACAAAACAGAGACTCTAAGTGGTAGAGAATAAAATTACAAAATTTTATAAAGTGGAATAAATTAATTTGGACTAAAAATGGATTTTCTATGAATTTATCAAGTTCTAGTAATTATTTTCATATTAAAAAATCCATTTTCTATTTCATTTATTCAATTTAAACGATCTCTGGACTGGGCGCACTATTTGCAGAAAATACAGGGGTCTCAGGGGAACCTTCCCAAGACACAACGCACAACACACACTGGGCGGCGGGTTTATTTATTACCTCCCAGGGGGCTCTTTTGCAAAAGCGCGGTCGAAGAGGTATGGATAAATCCTGGTCGTTGGATCCAAGGCGTACGCACCAGATAAGATCCCACTGCACACGCGTCGGCGGATAACCAGAACCGCCAGATTGAAATCCAACGACGGAGGTTCACTTTTGCCCTAAACCCGATCCTGATCATTCGACCTAGACCAATGGACCAGATTGCCCACAGCGAAGGGGTATGCAGCCGACTAATCCCGACCGTACGATGGGATCAGACGGTAAGGAGTCGTTCTCCCCACTACCCGACATGACCACGGCGGCGCCACCCCCTTCCTCGACAGACCATTGCCGTGGCGAAGGTGATCAAGGCCTAGGTGCCCCCATACCTTGGTACAATAAGGTCTACTCGTAAATGGGAACACGACGAACAACATGAAGGGCATCATACCGGTGATAACGTCGTGGACAAGTCCGCCGGCGGTGCAGGCAGGGTTCACGGCGGAGCGCTAACTCCGGCGCGAAATCGCCACATGGGCCGATCCTAATCCCGTTCGAGGATGCGACGAATAGATTTCGCCAGCGATGATGACCCCGCAGACCCGACGAATGGCGCGATCACAGCCCTACCCCGGTGGTTCACCCCAACACGGCGGCGGCGGAACATGGTTTTCCCCTACCCACTCGACGACGATGGAGAGCAACTCAGGATTTGGTCGTGGCCAGGCAACGAAGCGCATGACCCCGAGCTTTATATCCATGATTAGCGGCAACTACCCCATCGAAGCCATCAGGATTCCAGCTGGTCCGCTGCGCAAGGTTGTTGGCGCAGTCCACCAATTTCGCGAGCATGACGCTTCCGACCAGTGGGTCCCACGAGCCAGAGATAGCAAGCTAACGCGCTCTGTATCGGCAATGGACTGGGTGGTCCCACCAGCCAGCAGAGCGTGGGACGAGCACCGTGTTTCGATAACGTGAGCGCTGACACCAGGGACCACCAATCAGCGTTCCCAGTCGGAGTGAGCCCCGCATGGACCCAAACGGCTGACAAGCGGCCCCATGTGACAAAGCAGTGCGTGCGCGGTGGAGAAAAAAAGAATTTGGGCCGCGCGGAGGAAAGCAGTTGTGGGCTGGATTGGGGACAGTCGGCCCAGTTAGGGGTTCATTCCTTTTTCTTTTTACTTTCTTTTCTTTTGTCTTTTCCCTTCTTTCCAAATTCAAACTTCAACTCAAATTCAAACTTTGTGGCACTTTGTACACTGGCTAATTATTTGTTTTGATCATACCAACTGTGATTAAGTTATTAAATTATAATTTTATTTGTATTGAACAATATTCCTTTCTCTCCTCTATTTTCATGGTTTTATTTTCAAGTTAGAGTTTAAATTCTATGGACCCATTGGTATGCTATTAATGGCACACTTATTTTATTAAACACAAATGCACAATCAAGTAAAAACTCAGCATGAGGCAAGTTTTGTTGGGTATCTCTTGTCATTTATTTATTTGTTTAATTGTGGTGTTCACATGAAATGAGAAACATAGGTAACACATATAGTTATAAAGTAAGATAATTTCTCTTTCTAGACCTTTCTTACAAAGTGGGTGTTACAAATCCTACCCCCCTTAAAAATAATCTCATCCCCGAGATTTAAGAAGATCTAGGGAAAAGATGGGGAAAATCTATACGAAGCTCTTCTTCTCTTTCCCATGTTGCTTCATCTTCGCCATGGTGACTCCATTGCACTTTGCACATCTTTATCACCTTATTTCTTGTAACTCGAGTCAACGTATCCAAAATCTTGATCGGGTATTCCGTGTAAGTCAAGTCACCCTGAACACTGAGCTCTTCCATTGGTAATTGTTCCTCAGGGACACGGAGACACTTCTTCAGTTGAGATACGTGAAACACATTATGCACATCTGATAGACTAGCAGGTAGCTCGAGTTGGTATGCCATCTCCCCAACTCGCCTAAAGATCAGGAATAGTCCAATATAGCGAGGGGACAATTTGCCCTTAACTTTGAATCTCCTCATTCCACGAAGTGGTGACACCTTGAGGTACACATAATCTCTTTCCTCAAATTCCAGTGGTCTCCTTCTATTATCAGCATAGCTCTTTTGTCTGGTTTGAGCTACCCTCAAATTCTCTCGAATTATACGAACTTGTTCTTCTGCTTCTTGAATCAGTTCAGGCCCAAAGAACTGTCTTTCTCCAGTCTGATCCCAATATAGAGGAGTCCTGCACTTTCTCCCATATAAAGCTTCAAAAGGTGACATCTTCAGACTGGCCTGATAACTATTATTATATGAGAACTCAGCATAAGGCAAACTTTTATCCCAACTTCCTCCATGCTGAAGGGCACACGCTCTCAACATATCTTCCAGTACTTGATTAGTTCTTTCAGTCTGTCCATCAGTCTGAGGGTGATAAGCCGTACTAAAATTCAACTTCGTATTCATATTCTCATGAAAGCTTCTCCAAAACCTTGAGGTAAACTATGAACCTCTATCAGACACGATCTTCTTTGGTACTCCATGTAAACACACAATCCGAGCCATATATAACTCTGCTAGCTGAGACCCTTTATAAGTAGTCTTGACAGGAATTAAGTGAGCCACTTTAGTCAATCTATCCACAATCATCCATATAGCATCATATCCTTTTTGGGTGCGAGGCAATCTAGTAATGAAATCCATACCAATCTCTTCCCACTTCCACTCGAGTATCTTCAGTGGGTGCAGTAGTCCAGCTGGCCTCTGGTGTTCAACCTTAACTCTTTGACATACATCACACATAGCCACATGTGCAGCTACATCTCTTTTCAATCCATACCACCAATACTTTCGCTTCAAATTCTGATACATCTTAGTACTACCAGGATGAATAGAATAATCCGAGTCATGGGCCTCCTTCAATATAGTCTCACGAAGGCTTTCAATATCAGGAACACACATCATGTCCTTGAACCATACAGTGCCCTGCTCATCTTCCGTGAATTCCGGACCTCGACCTTCAGTAATTAGATCCTTAATCTCTTGTATTTTGGCATCACCAATTTGTCCCTTGCAGATTTCTTGCTCCAAAGTAGGTTCCACATCAATAGTAACTCCTTCAGTGTGAGCAACTATCCCCAGGTTAAGTCTCCTGAAATCCTCAACAAGCTCATCGGGTAGCTGGACAACAATAGCTGAATGAACGTGCTCCTTTCGACTTAGGGCATCTGCAACCAAATTTGCCTTGGTCGGGTGATAGTGAATCTCCAAATCATAATCCTTAATAAGCTCCAACCAACAGCGTTGCCTAAGGTTGAGATCCTTCTGAGTGAATATATACTTCAAACTCTTATGATCCGTATATATTTGGCACTTGGTCCCCATGATATAATGTCTCCAAATTTTAAGCGCATGCACAACGACTGCCAATTCTAAGTCATGAGTGGGGTAGTTCAATTCATGTTTCCGTAACTGACGAGAAGCGTAGGCAACCACATGTCCTTCTTGCATGAGCACACATCCCAAACCTTGGCCACATGCATCACAATAAATATCAAATCCCTTCTGCAGGTCTGGCATAACCAACACTGGTGGCGACATCAATCTCTTCTTCAATTGATCAAAGCTGTCTTGGCACTTCTTGTCCCACTTAAATTCTCTGTCCTTCTCCAGAAGTGAGGTCATAGGCTTAGCGATTTTAGAAAATCCTTCAATAAATCTCCGATAATATCCTGCTAGTCCCAAGAAACTCCGAATCTCAGTAACTGTAGTGGGTACTCTCCACTCCATTATCTCCTTGACCTTAGCAGGATCCACTGATATTCCACCATTAGAAATGATATGTTCAAGAAATGGCACCTCACCAATCCAAAACTCGCACTTGCTAAACTTGGCATATAGTTGGTTATCTCGTAACTTCTATAGCACCAATCTTAGATGTTCCTCATGATCTCTATCACTCTTGGAATAGATAAGAATATCGTCGATGAATACCACGACGAATCTATCCAAATACTCCATAAACACCTTATTCATCAAGTTCATAAAATAAGCTGGTGCATTAGTTAATCCAAACGACATAATGGTGAACACATATAATCCATATTGAGTCGAGAAAGTCGTCTTGGGAATATTTGATGGCCTAATCCTCATCTGGTGGTACCTGGATCGGAGATCAATCTTTGAGAATACCCTTGCACCTCTCATCTGATCAAATAAATCCTCAATACGGGGTAACGGATACTTGTTCTTCACAATAACATCATTAAGCGATCTATAATCCACACACATCCGCTATGATCCATCCTTCTTCTGTACAAATAGAACCGGTGCTCCCCAAGGTGAGGAACTCGGATGAATGTACCTAGCCTCTTGTAACTCAGTTAACTGCTTCTTCAGCTCCTTTAACTCTTCTACAGACATCCTGTATGGCCGTTTAGAAATAGGGGCAGTTCCAGGTAGGAGATCAATAACAAACTCAACTTCTCTATCAGGTGGCATCCCTGGTAACTCCTCTGGAAAGACATCCGGAAAATCTCTAACCACACGGATGTTGTCACCAACAAACTCCTCAGGTATAAAGAACATTGCACATTTGGATGAGGTGGTTACTGCAATATTAACTTGAAATCTTTCTCCTTTAGGGGTAGTGAGTTCTACAGTACCTCTACCACATGCTATAATGGCCTTTGCCTTTCTTAACCATGACATACCAAGGATTAGATCCATACTGCTTGCCTCTAATATTATAGCAGTAGCTCCAAATTCTCTCCCCATAATTGTTAATGTCAATCTACGTGTCATTTGATTTGCCTCAACAGGCCCTTTAGGTGTAATTACTATCATTGGTTTTCTCATATTTAGCAGTGGTATTTCATTTGTGTTGGCATATCTAGCAGACATAAATGAATGTGTAGCACCAGAATCAAATAAGATGGTTGCAGGAATTGCATTAACATAAAACATACCAAGTACGATGTCAGCACCATCCGGAGTAGCATCAATGCTGACTTGATTAACCCTGGCAATAGAATATCCCTTGTCAGATCCTGGAGTTTGTTGCTTACTCTGAACTGGAGTAGTAGCAATCCTCTGTGGGTAGACATTTGCATAGTGGCCAGTCTTCCCACACTTGAAACAAGTGGTGCCTGCACTCTGTCCTGAAAACTTCGTCGGGGTGCCAGTAGGGGTAGCATGTCGAGGAGGTGGAGTCCTCTGCGGTGATTGCTGAACTGGGCGCTGGCCTCCGCCAGTGCGAACTGGTGTACCCTAGGGTGAACTGTAGTGAGGACGAACGATGCTGCTTCCTTGTCCTTGAGATATAGCTTTCCTCTTCAAATCTCCCAAGTGAACACGCTTGTGTTCAATAGCCAGGGCCTTATCAAGCAGCCTCTGAAATGATGGAAATGTGTGTGCCACTAGAGCATACTGTAGGGGTCCATTAAGTCCTTCAATAAAATGCTCCTGCTTCCTCTCATCTTCAGCAACTTCATCAGGGGCATATCTGGATAACTGAATAAACTTGTCGCGGTACTCGCTGACTGACATGCTTCCTTGCTTCAGCGATAGAAATTCTTTCTTCTTAATCTTCATTAATCCAGTAGGTATATGATAATTCCTGAACTGTGTACTGAACTCTGCCCAAGTAATAGTATCAGCAGCATCGTGGGTAGCAGTATATGAATCCCACCAATCAGCAGCAGGACCTGTCAGACGTCCAGAAGCATATAAAACCTTCTCCCGGTCAGTGCATTGAGCAATATTCAGCATCTTCTCAACGGACTTCAGCCAATCATCCGCGTCCAGTGGATTAGGAGAGCTTGCAAATGTAGTTGGCTTATGACTCATGAATTCACTATGCTTATCACGGGGTGGAACTGGTGGTGGTGGAGGAGGCAGTGGTACTTGTTGCTGTTGCTGCTGTTCTTGCATTTGCTATTGCAGCTGCTGTTGTGCCCTCCTTTCCTGGCGTATCTCCTCTCGCTCCTGGCGCAACTCCTGGCGTATCTCTTCTCTTTTCTGGCGCATCTCTTGGCGTTCTTGCTGCATCTGAGCACGCATATCTGCCATGGTGTCCGCCATCTGTTGCATCATCCTCATCTGAGCTGCAATTAGTGGGTCAACTCCGCCTGGTGGAGGATTAGGAGGATTCATCTCTGTTGGCTGTGGCTGGGGTCGTCTATATATCCACCGAGTGTGTCGATTAGGAGGCAAATCAATTCCACCACCTCGCCTGGTATTGACCATCTAAGTTAGATACATATGGTAAGAGAATAGTAGACAAGGCGGGTAATTACGAATCATTTTACTTTGGGGATTTATTAGCTAAGCAGATTAATATTTTACCTACCATAGCTAATTCATTATCTTATGGTGGTACATGGTAAGATGTCCATATATAATACTTCAATCAATCAAAGAAGCAAATTAGACATTTGTCATCAGAACAATCAAACAACAATTTTAAATAAAGAAAATAGTTTTAAATTTTGTCTTAGGTTCCCTATCTCTTAAAAAGATCATAGTGGCAGGATTCCAAGGTGTGAAATCCATCTTGTCTTAGAGTAGAGAAGATAAGAGTAACCAGAGTAGAATGGCAAAAGGTGAGACAAGATCAAGATGAGATGAGTATAGAATAAATCAGAGTAAGGTAAGTAGGAAAGGGTTTATCCATTTCTATCTAGGTTTCGTCCTACAGTCAACATTTCCTCTGATACCACTTCTGTCACACCCAGCTTTAAGGGATAAAGCCGGGTGCATCTCATACATGCGCCAAAGAAGACAATAACAGAGTGTATAGAGATAAATGTCACAACAATCAGAGTATTTATTACATAGCGGAAGTCTTATTACAAAATAAAAGATAAATACAAATCAAACTAAGGATCGTCGTTGGCGCCAATGTCAACTGAGAAACGCCACCTAGATCTGATCATACTCCTCGCCTTGTGGCTTCTCATGAACCACCTGTTCTTCTCCTGTGGGGGGTGTGAGACAACAAGGGTGAGCTCACACAAGATCATAGCTCAACAAGTTGTGGAGAACCAGTGGACATGAACTCACAAAGGTGGGAGTTCATGTGAGGTGTAAGGCTAATCAATGACAGGGGTTAAAGCTGAGCATTGCTTTTAAGTAGTTGGTCAAAATTTTATTAGCAGTTACTAAGTGTAAGTAAATACCAAACCTTAAATAAAAATAATAGAACAAAATTAATAAATAATCCCATGCATATGCAAATGACAAAATTGAATTTAATTTCCTTAAATTAATCATCAGAGAGTCCTGAGCTGCTCATGACCGTGAGCTCGGCTAGTATACCAGTTTTACACTCTGCAGAGGTTGTACCCTTTACCCACAAGTCATGTTACCCATCTGCCAAGGGGTCGCGACTCCCATACACCTCTACCTAGGAGGCGAGGCAGGGCAACACTATGAGGCCTTTACAAAGTTCCACTAGCTTCCGAAAACCCGCTATAGTTTATGGGAAGAGCACTTGCAAGAATCCCCGTCTGACCGCCATCACAGCAAAATCAACCCGAGAACCTCCTTGCATGCAACTCCCCTACTGCCCTTGCCCCTTTCGGGTAAGGTAGTCTTCCACTAGCTTTCCTAATTAGTTAGCCAAGGGCGTCCCATTAAACCCTTGTGGTGGCACGTGTTTCTCAAGTTAAGCTCTATGTTCCAATTAACATTAATGATCTTGACATGAACATAAGTAGAATAACAAAAGAATTGGAACATAGATATAATAAATGATTATCCCAAAACCATGTAAAGCAATAGCAAACTACCCAAGTGATTTAGGGGTAAACAAGGTAATAAGATAAACAATCTAGGGTGACCTATCGGGTCCCATCAAAATTAACCTATGCATGAATAAATGATATTAAAGAACATTATTGGGTAAAAAGTGGTCAAGGGCACAACTTGCCTTCAATGAGCTCCTACTTAGCTACTTCAATCTACTTCTCACCAGGATCCTCAGTCACGGGTTCTTCTACTCGCCACAATACAAACAAGCATAGTATATAGAGAGAATTAACATCACACCAAACATGTAACAAAATACACAGTGATAATCTACTAATTAAAATAAAATCCTAGGAACAGGAATCATAATTTTTGGACTTATAGATTTTAAGATATGAATTTCTAAAGGTTTTATGTGGTTGAAATAGGATTAGGTGAGAAATTATTTTTATTACTGTTTCCATGACAAAACAGAGACTCTAAGTGGTAGAGAATAAAATTACAAAATTTTATAAAGTGGAATGGATTAATTTGGACTAAAAATGGATTTTCTATGAATTTATCAAGTTCTAGTAATTATTTTCATATTAAAAAATCCATTTTATATTTCATTTATTCAATTTAAACGATCTCTGGACTGGGCGCACTATTTGCAGAAAATACAGGGGTCTTAGGGGAACCTTCCCAAGACACAGCGCACAACACACACTGGACGGCGGGTTTATTTATTACCTCCCAGGGGCTGTTGGGGACTTGTTCTCAAAATGCTAAGAGTTAAGAACAAGGCAACATAAAAAGTGTTAAATGTTAAAGTCCTTCGTCCTTTGAAACATTATCTTCCTTCGGATATAATGAATTCCAGACGAAGGTTATGAAGAACAAACCTTCTTAAACACAATAAATGATGAAGAAGGATTCATACACAAAATATGGGAAAATAATATAAACACTTTAAATGTTATTATGAATTTATTTTTATTTGCGTGACTGTATTAACAATAACAAATTATAAATGTACCTTCGGCTCGAAGGAAAGCAGGGGTACAAACGTGACGCGAAAGTAAATGTGAAGTCAGCGTGAACAGTACGGGAGTACTGTTCATCTATTTATAGGCACGGGACGCAGCCCATGTAAAATTACACACATGCCCTTTACATTTGCTAATAACTCTATAGCAATCTATCGGGGTCCGAATAGTCTTTTCCCTTTTAAGTCGGTTTCTTTTTCTGCTATCACGCCGAAGCTCCCCTGCGCATAGCTTCGGCTCTGCGCCATCCTTCATACTCTTTGTGCATCTGCATGTTGTGGTTTTGATTCATGTCCGAAGGTACCTGTTTACACATTATACTCCAGAGACATAGTTAAATCATGTTTTTAAGGACCTTCAGAAGCCGAAGGCCCCCAACAGTAGCCCCTCGCAATATTAATTTGTTAAAGTAATAAATTCAGATTGCGACATGGACGAAGGCTTTAAGCCGAAGGTCCGAAAAAACACCTTCCCTTTGCTAGAATGGCAACAGTCATTGACAAGCGGGACCCTCCAGCTTTTAACGTACTAGGCGTATAAATAAGAGCTGACCACGAGTTCATTTGGCACGCTTTCTTGCCTATCTACTTCTTGCTCATCCAACTTTTAGCTCTTGCACACCAACACTTGCTTGGCTTTTTAAATTTTTAGGCTTCGGTTTCGAGAGCACTTTCTCGGCATTTTCAAAGATGTCTGAAGATAAGAAAGCTGTCGCTGAATCGAAGCTGAGTCTTTCCGAGGAGATGAATCTCGGCTTTCTTGAATCAATAGCAAAGACAAATACGGAGAAGATTACTAGGGAGATCTTAGAGGGTTTATTTAAAGACACTGGTGATAGTGACAGCTTTGATGTGGAAAGTGGTGGTGAAGATTCCGAAGATCGACCCTGGCGACCAAGCCATGCAATTTTTGGGAAATCAAGCATAAAGCAAAGCCATCCTATCAATATGAGGGGTAGATATTTTCGGGATTTGTCTATTGTGAGGGCTGACGAAGGAGAGAAAACTTGTCTAACTCCCGAGGAGAATGAAGTCGTGATATTTCGAAGTTTCTTCAAGGCTGGACTTCGGTTTCCTTTGAGCAACTTTGTGGTAGAAGTTTTGAAGATATTTGAAATCTTTCTTCATCAAATTACTCCTGAAGCAATCATAAGGATGGGAATCTTCATATGGGCCATGAAGAGTCAAGGTTTGGAGCCAAATGCAAAAAGTTTCTGCAGTATGCATGAGTTATTATATGAGACGAAACCATGGGGTAAAGAGCAATACCATAACAATTTTGGCTGTTACAGCTTCGTTGCCCGCTCTGGGTCAAGCTGTCCCGTGCCAACTTTTTGAAAGAGATGGCCCGGAGACTGGATGAAGGAATGGTTCTATGTGAAAAACGACTTGAAAACGCGAGAAGATATTAAAGGTATCATCATGCGCCCCATCTGGCAGCGTTTTGGCCTTCGGAAACCAAAGGTGGATATTGACGAAGCCGCCGAAGAATGTCGGAGAGCCTTTGGGGTAGTTTGCTCTTTCATTGGGACGAGGGATTTGATCCAGGAACACATTGCCTTCAGAGTATGGCCACTTGTAGAAGATTGGGAAATGCCAAAGGAAACCATTAGTAAACCTGACGAAGGTGGACTAGTTAGGTTAAGATACACCTTCAGATATGGAGATAAGTTTGTCGAGCCAGATGATGACTGGTTAAAATGTATTGAGGCCATAAGCGATGAACTGCTTGGACCATATTCGAAGGCAGAAGATACTGCACTGTCCGTGGCCTTCGAAGGCCGGAAGAAGAAAAGACTCAATCGAGTATTTGATGCCATTGGGTTCGTCTATCCTGACTATCATTACCCAACACGGGGTCAAAAAAGGAAAGACACGGCTTCTGTGAAGGAAGTAGCTTCAGCCGCTCCTAGTGAGCCAGCGCCAAAGAGGAAAAGGATGAAGGTTCTTACACACCGGCCACGCTATATTGAACCGACCACAGTGCCTGAGTTTGTCGGTGAGACCTCTTCGGCCACCGAAGCCAAGGAGCCGACTCCCCTGTCAAATATTGAAGAGCCGGCCAAAATGCTGGAGATGGAAAAAATAAAAGAAGTGAGAGCTGAAGAAACAAAGACATCGGAAATTATAAGTCCTTCAGCAGGAGTTGAGGTGCCAATGCCAATGCCGATGACACAAAAAGACCTTACTACAACCCCCAAGAGGAAAAGAATGGTTAATGTGCTAGATGTACTGGAAACGATAAAATCTTCAAGCTCTACCTCGAAGATAGCTACTGAAGTTTCGAAGACACAAACTAAGGCCGAAGCTATCAAAAGTCAAGAGGAAACTGAAACTGGGCTTTCAGAGCCTACCAAGAGGGAATTCTTGGAATTTGAAAAAAGAAACGGAAAAAGAATCTGCAGAAGAAGCTTTATCTGAGAAAATCGCCATACCTATTCTCGAAGCATCTCCTGAAGCTTCTAACTATGTATTGCATCATGCTTCGGGTAAAAATTTGAGCGAAAAAGAAAAAAGAGAAGCTCAATTCTATGCGCAAAAATTGAAATATCCAAAAGGGGCGCTGATATTCAACGGCAGCGGAGAAGAAGACTTCTTGTATTGTATCCCTGACAGCAAAGAGATTTCTGTCTGTCAGGAGATGAGCAAGAGCTTCGGATTCCCAACATTAGAAGACGGGCTCTCGGTGTTGTCAAAGGACGAGCTAGCCGACAGCTTAGCGTACAATAGTTTAAAGGTGAAAAAATAAGATCTTTGTATTATTCCTTGAAACCAAAATTTTTCATTTGCTTAAACTTATTAACGCATTTTTTGCAGGGCCTTATACTTAGCAATGCCCTGAGGGCACAAAAAGATGCCGAAGACGAAGGGTGTACCATAGCCTTGAGCAACCTTCATTCCGAGGTAATTGAACTAAGGAATGAAGGTCTCGAAAAAGATAAAATATTACATTTGTTGGTGAATAAAATAAAAGAAGACGAAGCTGCTTTCAAAGCTCAAGCTGAGGCTCAGAAGCGCGAACTTGAGGATCTTCGGAAACAGCTAGCCAGAGCTAAAGAAGAATGCACGGTTGAAGAAACAAAACGAGAAATTAGTGAACAATGGGCAAATCATTTAGAAAAAAGCGTTGAAGAGCTTCGTGCATCCAAGAAAAGGTGTTATGAAAAATCTATAGAATGTGTTAAGAAAATAAGAACCAGCTTCGCCAGCGTTGGTGCGTTCTCAAGCGAAGAAAATTTCATGAGGGGTGACCCCGAAGGCCCAATTGGGTGGATCAGCCACGAAGCTGAACCTTTTGAAGAAGTCTTGAATAGCCACGGAGACATATGCGCCTTCTCGGGTGCTAGGGGGATTGCTACTGTCTTGGAGAAAAAAGGCTATGATCACGTGAAATCCTTGGCACAGACCGAAACCGATTTATCTTCTGAAGACATAAAAGACCCTTCGGTCGAGGCAAGTTTGGTTGGTGGAAAATTTTTCACCGACATCTGGGAAAATGGTGGCCGGGAGATGGCTCAAGAAATTATACGAAGAAGCGAAAAAGGTATTCATGACGCTAGAAAAGTAGCAGAGGCCGCTGAGAAAAGTGCGGATCTCGAAGGGCAAATAGGTATTAACTACTAGTTTTTGGGTTTTTGTTGTAACTTTTTTATTTCGAATTTGCCTACACTTTGTAACATAGCCGCACCTTCTCCTCCCTCAGAGCCTGCCGAGCCATTAGCGGACCCCAACATAAAGGGGGACGACGAGATTAGAAAAATGGCCGAAGCTATCATGGACAAAGTATTTGATCAACTACTAAATGAAGCTGCAGAAGTAGTTCTAAGGGAAGATTAGATGTTATTGCGAAAACATATGGAATGTAATATTTGTTGAACAATATATGTAATATTTTGTAACATTGAATGTAATATATAAGCTATTTATGGTTCAATTCTTTACGATGCATGAAACTTTACATACATACCGTTTTTGAGCCTTCGGCGAAAAAACACCTTCCCTTCTTTTCATGCTTCGTAAATGATATCCGTATTTTCATAGAAAACATCCAATCTTCGTAAAATCAGTAACCAATAGATCTTTTCATTTCAGAGTTTGACGAAGGTATGCTTCTTCGATAATTATTTTTGTGCCTTGGGACTATTTCTTCGAAGCAATCTCCGAATATTAACATTGAACCCCCTTCTTGCGTCATTGACGCAATATGATGTATGATGTTATGCTGTGCACATGATGTGATGATGTGATGTTATGCAAAATGATATTTACCGAAGGTCGACATTTATTTTTCGCTGTAAGCCTCCCTTAGGAGCTTCTTCGCCTTTTACTTCAGCGGAATCAGCGTTTATTTTTCGCTGTAAGCCTCCCTTAGGAGCTTCTTCGCCTTTTACTTCAGCGGAATCAGCGTTTATTTTTCACTGTAAGCCTCCCTTAGAGCTTCTTCGCCTTTTACTTCAGCGGAATCAGCGCTTATTTTTCGCTGTAAGCCTCCCTTAGGAGCTTCTTCGCCTTTTACTTCAGCGGAATCAGCGTTTATTTTTCGCTGTAAGCTTTGCATTCCCTTCGGAACGACTTTTGAGCAGAAAACTTACGTTGCGCTCCCTTAGGAACGACTTTTTTTTATTTCGGAGGTTCTCCCTGTAACCATAAGTTCTTATGCTTCGTAAACTTTTTGGACTCCGTTATTCTGTGGAGAAAGTATATTTGTACTATGGCAAAGGCGAAGCTATTACAAAAAATTGAGAACGACAAAAAACACTTAGGCTTTCAATAATTGTTCCTTAAAGAAAATGATACTGAATGCAAAAACTGCTGTCGAGGTAGGATATTTGTTAGTAAATGTGCTTTGATTCTAGCACAGTACTATTGACTGTGCGAGCTTCGGACTCTTCTCTGAAGTCTCGTTGGTGTTGAGTATGCTGACTCCCTTCTGGCTGCTGGCCTCGTTGCATTGGTGGTGGAGGCGGAGGCTGTTGCCAAGATGCCTGAGATTGACTTGCCGAAGCAACAGAAGCTGCAGGGTGGTTGCCCACATACTCTGGGATATAAGGCGAGTGGTACGAAGCAGTATGCATGACGTGCTTCGGCTGGGTCTGTTGGGCTGTAGCTTCTGCTATTTCCTTTTGTTTCTGGATAGTGACATGGCACATCCTAGTGGTGTGGCCCTTGTCCTCACCACAGAATAGGCAATAAATTTTCCTAGGCTGATCCCCAAATCTTCCTCCGAAGCCCCTGGCACCTCTGCCCCTTGGAGCTGGAGGCCGAGGATAGGTCTGCTGCTGCTCCGAAGCCTGGGAGGAATATTGCGGCCTCTGCTGCTGGCTTCCCCTGTCATCATTCTGAGCGGAATGAATCGATCTGACATGTCTAGGATGAATTCTTCCTCCGAAGCCCCTGGCTATTTCGGAGAACCTGTAAGCTTCCTCCCTTCTTTGCCGAAAGTCATTATCAGCGCGGATGTATTCATCCATCTTCTGAAGCAGTTTCTCCAAAGTCTAAGGGGGCTTCCTGGCAAAGTATTGAGCTGAAGGTCCCGGTCGAAGCCCCTTAATCATGGCCTCAATGACAATTTCATTGGGCACTGTTGGCGCTTGTGCCCTCAGGCGTAAGAACCTTCGCACATACACCTGGAGATATTCTTCGTGGTCTTGGGTGCACTGGAATAAGGCTTGAGCGGTGACTGGCTTCGTTTGAAACCCTTCGAAACTGGTGATCAGCATATCCTTCAGCTTCTGCCATGATGTGATTGTTCCTGGCCGAAGGGAGGAGTACCAGGTTTGTGCAACATTCTTGACGGCCATGACGAAAGACTTCGCCATGACTGTAGTATTGCCATCATAGGAAGATATCGTTGCTTTGTAGCTCATCAGGAACTGCTTCGGATCTGAGTGTCCATCATACATGGGGAGTTGAGGTGGCTTGTAAGATGGAGGCCAAGGTGTAGCCTGCAGTTCTGCTGACAGAGGAGAAGCATCATCAAAAGCAAAATTCCCATGATGGAAATTCTCATACCAGTCATCCTCATTGAAGAAGCCCTCTTGATGAAGCTCTCTGTGTTGAGGCCTTCGGTTCTGCTCATCTTGAGTAAGATGGCGAACTTCTTCAGAGGCTTCGTCTATCTGCCTTTGCAGATCAGCCAGCCTAGCCATCTTTTCCTTCTTTCTTTGCACCTGCTGATGGAGCATCTCCATATTTCTGATCTCTTGGTCCAAGTCGTCCTCCTGAGGCGTTGGACTGGTGGCCTTTCTCTTCTGGCTTCGGGCCTCCCGAAGAGAGAGGGTCTCTTGGTTGGGGTCCAGCGGCTGCAGAGCGGTAGCCCCTGTTGCTGAAGCTTTCTTTGGCGGCATAACGAAGGTCTATGCTTGCCGAAGGTGTTCGAAACTCAAAAAGTGGAAGTGAGTTCACCGGAGGTGGGCACCAATGTTGGGGACTTGTTCTCAAAATGCTAAGAGTTAAGAACAAGGCAACATAAAAAGTGTTAAATGTTAAAGTCCTTCGCCCTTTGAAACATTATCTCCCTTCGGATATAATGAATTCCAGACGAAGGTTATGAAGAACAAACCTTCTTAAACACAATAGATGATGAAGAAGGATTCATACACAAAATATGGGAAAATAATATAAACACTTTAAATGTTATTATCAATTTATTTTTATTTGCATGATTGTATTAACAATAACAAATTATAAATGTACCTTCGGCTCGAAGGAAAGCAGGGGTACAAACGTGACGCGAAAGTAAATGTGAAGTCAGCGTGAACAGTACGGGAGTACTGTTCATCTATTTATAGGCACGGGACGCAGCCCATGTAAAATTACACCCATGCCCTTTACATTTGCTAATAACTCTATAGCAATCCATCGGGGTCCGAATAGCCTTTTCCCTTTTAAGTCGGTTTCTTTTTCTGCTATCACGCCGAAGCTCCCCTGCGCATAGCTTCGGCTCCGCGTCATCCTTCATACTCTTTATGCATCTGCATGTTGTGGTTTTGATTTGTGTCCGAAGGTACCTGTTTACACATTATACTCCAGAGACATAGTTAAATCATGTTTTTGAGGACCTTCGGAAGCCGAAGGCCCCCAATAGGGGCTCTTTTGCAAAAGCGCGGCCGAAGAGGTATGGATGAATCCTAGCCGTTGGATCCAAGGCGTACGCACCAGATAAGATCCCACTGCACACGCGTCGGCGGATAACCAGAACCGCCAGATCGAAATCCAACGACGGAGGTTCACTTTTGCCCTAAACCCGATCCTAATCGTTCGACCTAGACCAACGGACCGGATTGCCCGCAGCAAAGGGGTACGCGGCCGACTAATCCTGACCGTACGATGGGATCAGACGGTAAGGAGTCGTTCTCCCCACTACCCGACATGACCACGGCGGCGCCGCCCCCTTCCTCGACGGACCATCGCCGTGGCGAAGGTGATCAAGGCCTAGGTGCCCCCATACCTTGGTACAATAAGGTCTACTCGTAAATGGGAACACGACGAACAACATGAAGGGCATCATACCGGTGATAACGTCGTGGAGCAGTCCGCCCGCGGTGCAGGCAGGGTTCACGGCGGAGCGCTAACTCCGGCGCGAAATCGCCACACGGGCCGATCCTAATCCCGTTCGAGGATGCGACGAATAGATTTCGCCAGCGATGATGACCCCACAGACCCGATGAATGGCGCGATCACAGCCCTACCCTGGTGGTTCACCCCAACACGGCGGCGGCGGAACACGGTTTTCCCCTACCCACTCGACGACAATGGAGAGCGACTCAGGATTTGGTCGTGGCCAGGCAACGAAGCGCATGACCCCGAGCTTTATATCCATGATTAGCGGCAACTACCCCATCGAAGCCATCGGGATTCCAGCTGGTCCGCTGCGCAAGGTTGTTGGCGCAGTCCGCCAATTTCGCGAGCATGACGCTTCCGACCAGTGGGTCCCACGAACCAGAGATAGCAAGCTAACGCGCTCTGTATCGGCAACGGACTGGGTGGTCCCACCAGCCAGCAGAGCGCGGGACGAGCACCGTGTTTTGATAACGCGAGCGCTGACACCAGGGACCACCAACCAGCGTTCCCAGTCGGAGTGAGCCCCGCATGGACCCGAACGGCTGACAAGCGGCCCCATGTGACAGAGCAGTGCGTGCGCGGTGGAGAAAAAAAGAATTTGGGCCGCACGGAGGAAAGCAGTTGTGGGCTGGATTGGGGACAGTCGGCCCAGTTAGGGGTTCATTCCTTTTTCTTTTTTACTTTCTTTTCTTTTGTCTTTTCCCTTCTTTCCAAATTCAAACTTCAACTCAAATTCAAACTTTGTGGCACTTTGTACACTGGCTAATTATTTGTTTTGATCATACCAACTGTGATTAAGTTATTAAATTATAATTTTATTTGTATTGAACAATATTCCTTTCTCTCCTCTATTTTCATGGTTTTATTTTCAAGTTAGAGTTTAAATTCTATGGATCCATTGGTATGCTATTAATGGCACACTTATTTTATTAAACACAAATGCACAATCAAGTAGAAACTCAGCATGAGGCAAGTTTTGTTGGGTATCTCTTGTCATTTATTTATTTGTTTAATTGTGGTGTTCACATGAAATGAGAAACATAGGTAACACATATAGTTATAAAGTAAGATAATTTCTCTTTCTAGACCTTTCTTACAAAGTGGGTGTTACAATGGACCAATCAAGGAAGAGGTCTATGTTGAGCAACCTCCCGGCTTTGAAGATAGTGAGTACCCTAACCATGTATATAAACTCTCAAATGCGCTTTATGGGCTCAAACAAGCTCCAAAAGCATGGTATGAATGTCTGCGAGATTTTCTTATCACTAATGGTTTCAAAGTCGGTAAAGCCGATCCTACTCTCTTTACTAAAACTGTTGCAAAAGATTTGTTTGTATGCCAAATTTATGTTCATGACATCATATTTGGGTCTACTAACAAATCAACTTGTGAAGAGTTTAGTAGGATCATGATTCAAAAATTTGAGATGTCTATGATGGGGGAGTTGAAATACTTCCTAGGATTTCAAATCAAGCAACTCCAAGATGGCACCTTCATCAGCCAAATAAAGTACATTCAAGACATACTTACAAAGTTTGGAATGAAGGATGGCAAGCCCATCAAGACACCCATGGGAACAAATGGGCATCTCAACCTCGACACGGGAGGTAAATCCGTAGATCAAAAGGTATACTGGTCGATGATAGGATCTTTACTCTACTTATGTGCATCTCAATCGGATATTATGCTTTCTGCATGCATGTGTGCAAGGTTCTAAGCCGATCCTAAGGAAGTTCACCTTAGGGCCGTGAAAAGAATCATGCGATATTTAGTTTACACTCCTAAGTTTGGGCTTTAGTACCCCAAGGGATCCACTTTTGATTTAATAGGATATTCCGATGCCGATTGGGCAGGGTGTAAAATTGATAGGAAGAGCATATCAGGGACTTGTCAGTTTTTGGGGAGATCCCTGGTGTCATGGGCTTCAAAGAAACAAAACTCAGTAGCTCTTTCCACCGCTAAAGCCGAGTATATTGCCGCAGGTCATTGTTGTGCGCAATTACTTTGGATGAGGCAAACGCTCAGGGACTATGGCTACAAATTGAGCAAAGTCCCTCTCCTATGTGACAATAAGAGTGCAATCCGCATGGCGGATAATCCCATTGAACACAGCCGCACTAAGCACATAGACATTCGGTATCACTTTCTGAGAGATCACCAACAAAGGGGGATATCAAAATAGCTTATGTAAACACCAAGAATCAATTAGCCGATATCTTTACCAAGCCACTAGATGAGAAAACCTTTAGCAAACTTAGGAATGAGCTAAATATACTTGATTCTCGGAATTTTGATTGAAACATTGCACACATAGCTCATTTATATACCTTTGATCATATCTCTTTCATTTTGGTGCAAATGTATATTTCTTATTTTACTTGTGCCAAAGCTACGACTAATGTGTTTTCAAGTGTATTTCTATACTAAGTCGTAGATTAAAAGGGAAATGAAGTCTTAGGCAAAGACAAGGCTTCCACTCCAACTCTGACGGTATCAACTACCCTTTGTCGTTGTTCCTCCACTCTCAAATTAGTATAATCCTTCACTCTTATTTACTTGTACCAATGGGGGAGAAAGTATAAAAGGGCTCTCAATGTCTCTGTTTTTGGCGATTAATGCCAAAGGGGGAGAGAATATTAAGCCCAAAGCAAAAGGACCGCACCAGGACCGCACCACCATAATTTCAAAAATTTTCAAAAAACTTTAATTGATATTTGGCAATTTCTCAACTAGTATCCATGCTTCACTTATCTTGAGAAAGCAAAATTTCAATTGGTATCTAAATAATGGAAATCTCTTCAATTGGCATCTATTTCAAAACCCTCTTGAATGCTAAGAGGAGAATTTCATTCAGGGTGAGTTTTTTTAGTCAAAGGAAAAGCATTTGAAATAGGGGGAGAAATTTCAAATCTTGAAAATGCTTCGTGCAATCCTATTCATATACCTTTGACTATTTGTAAAAGATTTTGAAAAGATTTTCCAAAAGGATTTGCAAAAACAAAACAAGTGGTCCAAAATGTTAAAGAAGAAAAGCAATCCATTCATATCTAGAGAGATATTCAACTGGTTTAATTCCAAGTAACCTATGCACTTACCATACGCAAACTAGTTCATTTCTGCACTTTATATATTTGCTTTGGTTTGTGTTGGCATCAATCACCAAAAAGGGGGAGATTGAAAGGGAAATAGGATTAACCTTTTCCTACAATTAATTTTGGTGGTTGAATATCCAACACAAACAAATGGACTAACTAGTTTGCTCTAGAATACATGTACTACAGGTGCATAAGGTTCAACACAAACCAAGAAAATATACAAGTTAGGGACCCAATTTAAAAGGAGCAAAAGGACTTGAGTGTGTTGTGGACTGGCGCACCGGACTGTCCGGTGCACCAGACCCGTACAGGGTTGAACCAGCCACTCTCGGGAAAATGCAGGCGCGCTCCGCTATAATTCATCGGCCTGTCCGGTGCGCCACCGAACTGTCCGATGAGTCAGCGGGCAACGGCTACCCAGCGCCAACGGTCGACTCTGCAAAGTGCTACATTGCGTGAACAGTGCGTGGCAGAAGTCAGAGCAGAAAGTCAGAGGGGCACCAGACTGTCCGGTGCCGCAAGAAGACAAAGCTCCAACGCTCGACCGAGCACCGAACCCTAACGGTTGGGTGACGTGGTGGCTCACCGGACAATAAACAGTACCTGTCCGGTGGTGCACCGGACTGTTCGGTGCGCCCATCGATAGCAGCCTCCCCAACGACTACCTTGGTGGTTGAGGGCTATAAATACCCCCAACCACCACAACTCCAATCATCCAAGATTTGTGAACATCACATTCAATACAAGAGCTCTAGCATTCACTCCTAGACACAATTCAAAAGATCAAAGCCTCTCCAAGTCCCAAATTCATCTTAAACATTTAGTGACTTGTGAGAGAGAGATTTTGTGTTCTTTTGAGCTCTTGCTTCTTGGATTGCCTTTCTTCTTTTCCCATTCTTACTCTCAAGTGCTTTGTAAGCAAGGAAAGAGACACCAAGTGTGTGGTGGTCCTTGCGAGGTTTTAGTGACTCGTGAGATTAAGGAAGAAGACTCACTCGGTCTAAGTGACCGTTTGAGAGAGGGAAAGGGTTGAATAGACCCGGTCTTTGTGACCTCCTCAACGGGGACTAGGTTCTTTGGAACCGAACCTCGGTAAAACAAATCACCGTGTTCATCCGCTTGATTCTCATTTGATTTGTTTTCACCCTCCCTCCCGGACTTGATTTTAGTTCTAACGCTAACTCCGTCTTGTAGTGTGTTTAAAGTTATAAATTTTAGATTACGCCTATTCACCCCCTCTAGGCGACTTTCAGATTGCCAGACATACACATCACTAGCTTAGAGAGGTTCCACATAAATGTCCCATCCAAGTAAAACCGCCACCAAAATTTGGCAGCTCTAACTAGTTGTATATGTATTTATGGACATCAAGGGCTCATATAACTTTTATGGTCCCTGTAAAATATGTATGCTAAAATAATTTTTAGGCATTTGCACTATTAATTCTAATGGTAAAGCACCTTGTAAATACCAACTTGAATATTCCATTCCTATCTAGGAGATAACTCAAAAGATGAAGTAAAAAAAGCCATTGCAGGTTTCTTGCTTAGTTTTGATAATTCGGTGCTAATCTAAATGAGCAAATATGTGTTTGATGTGAGATACATTGCTGAATAGTCTCTAAGTATGGTTCTAAATTTAGGCAATTTCAGCAAAAATTTAATCAAAATAGGTAATCACCAGATTTGCAACCAAGCGCGATTGAAGCGTGATGAGCATATCGAAAATACTAGATAACATAAATTTGATCGAAAATTTTATTAGGTAGTGAGCAAGAGAAACATACATAGTGGCAGAGTCGTATGCGCTAGCGACATAGTGTTTATTGATGTAGTCGTCCCACTTAATGCAGTGCAGAGAGGTAGACGCGTCAATCACCATCGATTCTTCGAGAAGGAGAGGACTATTCATTGATCACCATATAGGAAGAGATGATGAAGCAAGTAACTGTGCAGTTTGCGGATACTCACCAAAAATATGATTGGCGACATTCGCCAGAGCAAATGAACTTTTAAATAACACATGTTTCAAAGGCATGCTCTCTCGAGACTCATGCGCGCGAGAACTAAAACATGGAGAACTTGATCAATTACAGATAGGGGAAACATAAAAGTGGAAGCACACTAAAGACGAATGATGACAAAACGAAGCTTTTATCTCGGAGTTAGGAGAACCGAACTAGAGAACCAAGTGGGCACAAGAGATCAAGAGACAAAAATTAATTCTATCACTATGTGCAAAACTCGTGTAATTTTAGAAATTACGAACCGAAACTTCTGATAACTCCCCTTATGTAATAACTCACAGAACACTATTCTTGGATCACATACATTATCTGATCTGTTAGTCGATACATTCTTAGGCTGATAGGTCCAGACCAGATTTTGATACCAATCATTATCTTAACATTAGGTATAACTACTACTATGTATTTAAGCAAGTATTAGAGCATCTCCAAGGGACTCTTTATTTTTTACTCTCTATTTGTCCTTCCATAAATATTAAACTCTATATATAATATCTCATTCTAACAGACTTTCCAACATGCAAGTTAGCTTGGCTAGCGAGAGTTGCTAGCCAAATTTGGCTAGTGAAGGAGTTAATTTAGAGAGCCGGATAGTTTAGCAAGTTAAATGACTAGTGAGTTGAAGGCTTATTAGAGCAACTCCAGGAGTCTAGTTATAAATCCTAGCCAATTATAGAGTTCTATGGACGTCTCTTTAAAATAGACAACTTCTTGAAGGTGGGGTTAACCAACATATTCTCTAAATTTAACTTTTCTCATCCACGTATTGCACCTGCCGCCACCAGGACATGACATAGAGCTACAAAATGCTGCTGGCAGGAACAAGAATGTCTGCAACCACCTATCGCCGTGACATACAACTGTAGAACACTGCCAGCAGGCACAAGAACGCCTAGCCCCTACAACTTGTATGCTGCACAACGTGGCAGCAGGTACGAGAACGTGGCGAGAAATGGGACTGCGAGTGGGCGGGACAGTGCATTGGCGAGTCACAGCAGCTCGATAAAGATGGCTAGCGACGGGAAGGTGATGGCGAGTCAGATGAAGAAGCGAGTATGAAAGCGAGTTTGTTAGAATCTGTTTCCACGACGCTTTTCATTTTTTTATCGAGCAAAGGCACTTTAACGAGTCTCTTGGACTTGCACTCATGCTATTAAGTAGCTAAAATTTAGCTTGACAAGCTATTTAGCTAGTTTCTTTAAGATGTTCTTACATTACATACTAACTTCATCGTTATTCCATCGCAATTATAAAACGCAATTTAATAACTTAGAAAACACTTCATCTAAACGCAAGGGTAACGGTAAGTCGGTAACCCACCTGCGAGGCCGCGACTGTGACACACGGCGTTAAGTAACCGCCACGTCAGCAGCAACGCAGTGGCAAAGTGGCAATGGTTATTGCTAAACCACCAACCCAACCCGTCACTTTCCCTTCTGTCTGGCTCCGCATCCCAGTCCCAGACCCGGCAAGCGCCGGCCATCGCCATTTCGGATCCGGGCCCGCTCAGCGCGCGGGTGCCCGAACCCGGCCGGCCGGCCGCGCTCCTCGCCACCGCCGCCGGCCATGAAGCGCGCGCGCAGCTCCGAGGTATTCCTCGGCGTAGGCCGGCTGCGCGCGCGCAGGGGCCTGGCGCCGCTCCTCGCAGCGGCGGCTTTCGCCTACCTACTGTTCGTGTCCGTCAAGCTCACTTACCTCGGCAGCGCTGGGCCCGCGCCTGCCGTCGGCCGCCTGGCCACCACCGGCGCGGTCGAGCCAGCTGCGCGCGCGCGCTCGAGCGGCGGCGGGGCCGTGTCCGGGTACGGCCGCATCACCGGCGAGATCCTCCGGCGGCACGAAGCCTTCGAGGAGCGGCGGAAGCGGTGGGGGCAGCTGGGGAACTTCACGGAGCTCGAGCGCGTGGCGGCCGAAGCGTGGGTGCTCGGGGCCGCCGCGTGGGAGGAGGCCTCTGCGTTCGACGGCGACGTCGACTACATCGCCTCCCGCGACGTCGCAGGGGAGGGCACGGCCAAGTGCCCAGGCTCGCTCGCGCTCGGCGCCGGGGAGACCACGGCGTTCCTGCCGTGCGGGCTGGCCGCCGGGTCGGCAGTTACCGTGGTTGGGACAGCGCGGCCGGCGCGGCCGGAGTACGTCGAGGCGCTGGAGCGGAGCGGCACGGGCAACGGGACGGTGCTGGTAGCGCAGTTCGCGGTGGAGCTGCGCGGCCTGCGCGCTACCGACGGCGAGGAGCCGCCTAGGATACTGCACCTCAACCCGCGCCTGCGCGGCGACTGGAGCAGCCGCCCCGTGCTAGAGATGAACACCTGCTTCCGAATGCAGTGGGGCAGGGCACAGCGCTGCGACAGTACCCCTTCCGGAGACGATGACCTGGGTAAGAGGCGCGCTCCAACAATCTTTTGTTTCGAAATTTGAACTAAAATGCATGTAGCAAGCTTATTAATTGGACAATGCAAGCTTCCTTTTCTTGGGAAATGGTAAAACACACAGTAGTCACTAGTCAGTATGGAACATTATGCTCTCATGACACATCCCTTGATGTTTCAAATAATTTTGTGCAGAACCTTGTTAAATTTCACCAGTTTAGATATTTGTTCTTGTGCATCCAGTATTGTTTGTGGCGGTTGGTTGAAGTATAAGGTATTGGGTGGATGAACACTGAAAGGCTAAAACAAAATGGATTGCCTACGACCATCAGTCCTGTGAAGGGGTTTTTATGGATTGGTGGCAAGACTTGAGCACCAAGATTCCTGGGATTGCAAGAAATGGTCTTAATTCTCTTGTCATTCTTGGTGTTTGGACCCTTTGGAAACATCGCAATGGCTGCGTTTTTGACAATAAGAGTCCTAGTGTTGCTGTTGCTATTAGAAGTGTTCGTTTGGAGATTGATCTTTGGGTTATGGCTGGTGCAAAGAAGCTGTCCTTGCTTACCGCCCCCATCCCAGGTCTACCTGTTAGCTAGGTAGCTGTAGTGCTGTTTTGGTAGCAGTGTTTTTGTCATGGATGGTTTCATTTATGTTTGTTATTGGCCGCCGTAGGGCGGCCTCATATGTATCTTGGGGTCCTTTTGGACCTTTTTCCCCTTCTTAATATATTTTCGCGCAGCTCTCTTGCGCTTTCGAGAAAAAAATGGATTGCCTACAAAGGTGCTAAATCTATATGCAGAGTGGCCATGCATCCTAATTTGTTCATTTTTATAAGTTGTATTGTAATGTATTGCCTGCATTGCTGCTCATGTCTGTTGCTACAGTTATGATGGTCTCCTTTAGCCCTTTGTACTTATTCTTGCAGCTTGTTGACCTTGCAGTCGATGGACTAAGAAAATGTGAGAAATGGGACTGGCAGGACATAGTTGAATCAAAAGAAACAAAGACAAGCTCATGGTTCAACAGATTCATCGGGCGAGCAAAGAAACCAGAAATGAGATGGCTATTCCCATTTTCAGAGGGGAAGATGTTTGTTCTCACTATCCAAGCTGGAGTCGAAGGATACCATATCAATGTGGGAGGCCGCCACGTTGCCTCATTTCCTCATAGGATGGTAAAATTTCAGTTCTATTGCCAAAGAATATATTCCATTGTAGAGAAATTTTGAAGCCCTGGCAGAAGAAATCACTGGGCTCTTCTTCTCAATTGCCAATATTTGCAGGGATTCGCCCTCGAAGACGCAACAGGTTTAGCCGTTAAGGGGGGCATAGATGTTCACTCTGTGTATGCAACAGCGCTTCCAAAGGCACATCCTAGCTTTTCTCTCCAGCAAGTCTTGGAAATGTCTGAAAGGTGGAAGGCTCGCCCTGTGCCAGAGGAACCAATCCATCTTTTCATCGGCATCCTCTCCGCCACAAACCATTTCGCCGAGCGCATGGCTATTAGGAAAACTTGGATGCAGTTTCCGGCTATCCAATCGGGGAATGCGGTTGCTCGGTTCTTTGTTGCGCTGGTACGTTGAGTTCCCATGATTTCACAATGGTTCGATCCTTGACTGTATCCTTACGAGTTTGTGGCGTGCTTCACTCTGTAGAGCCACAGAAAGGAGATAAATGCAGCACTGAAGAAGGAAGCAGAGTATTTTGGAGACATAGTCATTCTTCCGTTCATCGACCGGTATGAGCTAGTGGTTCTGAAAACGGTTGCGATATGTCAATACGGGGTTAGTCATTGTACATTCGCATTAAATACTTAAATGTCTATTTCCAATGTATCATCGGACAAATGCTGACTGGTGGGAGAGCCATTTGTTTGTGTCTAGGTGCACAATGTCACTGCAGATTACATCATGAAGTGCGACGATGACACCTTTGTGCGGCTGGATATAGTGCTGCACCAAATCAGTACCTACAACAAAACCTCACCTCTGTATCTGGGCAACCTGAATCTCTTGCACAGGCCTCTAAGAAGGGGCAAATGGGCCGTCACCTACGAGGTACCTCAGCGCCACACTGCAATCGCCATAGATTTGCAACTTCAACACTCATATGTGATACGTTTGCTCACCCATAGCGTGCCTGCAGGAATGGCCAGAAGCGGTGTATCCCCCGTACGCAGATGGACCTGGGTACGTTATCTCGGCCGGCATTGCGAGTGACGTAGCATCCCGGCATACAAACCACTCCCTACGGGTGAGGCTGCTCGTTCTTCTAACCGCGGTGCATGCATTCGTCGTTTACCTTCTGCCCCACCGTCGGCGGAAAGCCAAAGCCAACTCCTCCTCTCCTGATGGCCGTCTCCTGCGCTGCTTGCAGCTGTTCAAGATGGAGGACGTGAGCATGGGCATGTGGGTGGAGGACTACAACGCCAGCGCCCCCGTGCAGTATGTCCACAGCTGGAGGTTCTGCCAGTTCGGCTGCGTGGACAACTACTTCACGGCGCACTACCAGTCCCCCAGGCAGATGCTGTGCCTCTGGGAGAAGCTGTCAGCGGGGAGAGCGCACTGCTGTAACTACAGATAACATGAGGCCCCCAGGGGGGAAATGGTGGCCTAGCCGCCTAGGTGCACAGACCTTCGTTCCATTCGCCTGGCTTCGGTAGTTCGGTTCCATACGACCATCTGCTCAGATGACTAATGCCAGAAACCATCATCTCGACACCACATGTTCTTTGGTTCTTAGATTGAAGGTATGAGGATAGAAGGGTGTTACCAACTGCTGCTTCATCTTCAATTCTTCACTGAGGTGAATGCAGGCATGAGGATAGAAGGGGAGGGGGCGTGAATTTACATTGGCTGCTTGTACAGGCCGCCGGCCTATTTGTAGAACTGCAAATCCGTACCCACTGGAACGGGAAATTGTCTCCCCTGTGTAGCTGTGTATGCATATCTGTGTGTACTATTCGTGCGAATCGGTGGTGTATGTGTATTTGACATCCAACAAAGTTAACTTGGACGGCACGGATTCCTTGTTGGAGTCGGCGCACCGCGCACAGCTGCTGGACCAGTGGACCGGTGGGTCAAGGAAACCCGCGCGGTATCCGGTGGTTTTGCCAAGAGCCCAAGACCCTGCCCCGTTTACAAGGCAGAAGGCAAGCTATAGGCGAAACTTCGGGGGTCGTCGAGGGTTCTCGACCCTCCCTTCCCCTCTCTCGCCCACGCTCGCTCCCTCACCGCCGGCGTTGTCGCCGCCAGCAGAGACGGACGGGGCACACCGCGCAGGGTCCCAGCCCCGCACGTCTTCGCTCCCCTCACCGGGTAGGCGTCGCGGTCTACTGGCACCACCCCGGCCGTCGCGCTCTACTGGCACCGGACCGACGCGGGGTGGCGCGGAGACCTGTCCCGGCCAGGAGACCGTTCCGTGCTATACCGGTGAGTTCCCGGAGCTTGCCCCGGTGTCGGTGCCTCCTCGCTCCAGCGGTAGCGAGGAATTGCATTGAACCCTAATCTTCGCTCACTCAGGCGCTGATCCGCACCCACTTCGTGGCGCTGCTGCCCGACTAGCGCGCTCCACCCGCGTCTGGTTCGATTATACTCGTAGTGTCCAACGCGGACGCTCAATTTAGCTGCCTTCGGTTCATCCTGGCTGGCTGCACGGGTGTAATTGTAGAATCAGTGCCCCGGCTCAATCCCCATGTCCTAACTGCATCCTGGATACTCGGGGTGTTTCAGCCTTTCAGGGGGCTGTTTCTGGACTAATTGACTTCATGTGCTGCAACTGAGAGCTTGTTGCAATGCTTCCTGCCTGTCACCATTGGTTACAATGCTAGGTTCTGCTGATAACAGTTACGATTGCTGTGTTTAGAGTGTTGGCATCCTGAATAGGCCGCTTGTTGCTGCCTGACCAGTGCTCTTTATGTACGCGCGATGGCCTGGTATCCTACTTAAATATATTGTCAGAAGCATCTTGTATGGAATTAGTGCGGTGACATGTTGTCCAGATCTCTCTGGTGCTCCGTTTTGTCAGTTCTAGATTTTGTGGTACTCTGGCGGTTTTACGCATGACAATTGGCATGTAATTCCATAGTATTTCTGAATAAGAGAGGGAAAACCTGTTCATTATTTCTGATGGTGACACCATATGTGGTTATGCACTGTCTATCGCTGTTTGCATGGTCATGGGATTTAACATGTCTGCGTGGTATGCAGATATGTGGTAGTGTATATCATGTTTGTTCATTGCACAACCAGTTCACTTTACCTTTACAAATTTGTTGTTACATTCTTTCCTAATTGGATTTCAGGTGAAGATGCTCTTTGCATAGCTCAAGCTCCAAACTGATGGATTCTGATGACAAGAAGTTTGGAAATGGTAGGGTTTGGGTTAAGACTCACATAAAAGAATTAAATGCACCACAGGTCCTTAAATTATTTCTCCATTCTCATCTAAGCCCATGGACTCTCAAATTGATCATCTGGATCCTTCAACTTTTCAAGCGGTTCATCGCATGTTCACTCTAGGTCCAATCATGGACTTAAATTTACACTTTGAATGAATCACTTGAAAAATTGAAGGACCTAGATGATTACTTTGAAAGTTCATGGACCCAGATGGATGAGCAATTTTCAGAAATGAAAATATTAATATGGATGGTTATCTTCTGTTAGGGTCCTGATTCCTGATTCCAGGTGCATAAATAACAGGATAAGTGATAAGTCCTCAGCTAGTATAGGTTGCCTCCAAGTTATCATTACCAGTATTATGCCAACCATGTAGCACTATCTAAAATTTTGATTGTGTGGCTGGTATTATCAACCAGAATGTTTGGTAACGTACTAATGGTTAGTGCTGGAAAGGAACAAAAAAATGAATTTGTTTGATGGAAGCATGTAGTTATTATTTGTGATCCCTATGTTCCCCACTTCCCTTATGACACTTATTCAATATGCAAATCTGAAATGCTAAAGCCTAGTCCATGTGGGCACAAATCAACAGACTGGTATTAATATCACAGGTTGCATGATTTTGAGTTATCCTCATTAGCTTGCAAGAAATTAGTAATAATTATATGCATTAGAATTTTAAATAGAAAATTAGAAACTTTTTTGTGCTGGTTCGTTTGCCAGCTTAGGCCAATATGTCCTGTTTAGCCAGCTGTTTACTGCAGTTCTTATAACAATAGGCAATATTTCACCTGCTTTGACTTGCTCATAGTTCATAATGCGTTAGTTGGACGGTTATTGTTTTGTGACATGCAAAAGGGCCTCTAGCTGAGTTGGTTAGGTGGTCTGATTAACACTTCTCATGTCCTGAGTTCGACTTCCCGTGAGAGCGAATTTTAGGCTATGGTTAAAGAAATCCTCTTGTTTATCCCACGCCAAAACACAAGTCTAAGGCTCGGTCCCGGTTGCGGTCATTTCTCACATGGGCTATGGTGCCGTTGTGTATGGGTGATGCAGGGGTTCGGAGGGTTTTCTCGACCTGCGTGAGAAGCTCTTCTTAATATAATGCACGAGGCTGTCTTACCCCCGCAGGTCGAGTTTTTTTTTTCGTGACATGGTGCACAAAACTGCTTTATGAGCCACAATACTGCATTTAATGTCTATTGTAAGCTAGATTAAATTTTGCTTCACATTTATATCAGTGCATATTCTACGCAGCCTCTCTGCAAAAAATACAGGGGTAAGGCTTGCCTTGGTTATTCCTTCCTCAGACCCCACTCAATATTGGGTCTGTCCTTTTTTTAAATATATTAGTGCATCTATATTTTCAGAAGCCTTATTTGTCGGCTTTGTGGTTGTTTGATAATATGATCTCTATTTCAGGGCCAAGGGAGCTCACTGGTGCTGTTGATTTGATCAACCACTACAAACTGCTGCCACACCATGATTTCTTTTGCAAGAAACCTTTGCCACTGGCAATATCAGATACACATTATCTTCACAATATTGTGGGAGACACTGAAATTCGAAAAGGAGAAGGAATGGAGTTAGATCAACTTGTTCAGAATGCATATATGAGGGATAAACCTGCTTATATTCAGCCCTTCGATATGGAAACACTGGGGCAAGCGTTCCAACTTCGAGAAACAGCTCCTGTGGTTTTGCCCTCTGTAAGATCCTTTCTAGCATCTCACTTCTCTTATGACATCATTAGATTTGCTCATTGTACTGTTTACAACATATACCATACCAACAGACTGAAAAGGGTATACCGACTATTTCGGGTAAACCAAAGAGCGAGTCCAAGGACAAAGAGAAGAAGCATAAAAAGCACAAAGACAGAGAGAGGGACAAAGACAAGGAACATAAGAAGCACAAACATCGGCATAAGGATCGGAGTAAGGACAAAGATAAAGACAAAGACAAGGATAAGAAAAAAGATAAGAGTGGTCATCATGATTCTGATTCAAAGAAACATCATGAAAAGGTTGGTCAATTTTCTTTATGTTCAAAAACTCTGAATAGCTTCATTCCAAACCATATACCTTTTGATGGGCAATGCTCACCATTTGTATCAGAAGAGGAAGCACGAGGGAACTGAAGATTCAGCAGATGTGCATAAGCACAAGAAGAGTAAGGTAGGACACTGTGTTATTTCCTTGCTGATACAATAGCTTTCATAGAGAGAATTTGTCCCTTAGTTGTTAATGTGTCCGATCAACTTATGGCAGCACAAGAGTTCCAAAACCGATGAGATGGGGAATGGACTTAGTTAACACTTCCTAGTTCCAGCTTCAATCCTTGTAATTTGCTGTTAAAAGGAGACTGATGGTATCTGCCATAAAAACCCTGTGCAGAATAGTGGTACGTGCTTCTTTACTTCCCTATTAGATTCAGTTTATTTTTATGTAATGCTTGTTTTTCATGTAACATCCTTTAGATTTTGTTGTTCAGTGATATCTGTCTCGCATAATTTGTCTTACTTTGGGTTGTTTTTGCCTCTTGATGTAGCTAGAGGTGCATCGTTAACTTGCGTCTTTAAGCCATGGTACCTAACATTAGTCTCATATGATTTTTAGCTCCGTCTCTACAATATCCGCATATGCAATGGCATTGACAGCTATTCAGATTTTCTGTGGACACTTAATTTAACTGTTCATATATGTATATATTTTACCTTGTACTTGTTCTAAAATGGTAGTTTTATGTTCCTTTGATGTTTGTCAGTTGTGATACAATCTTGATGAACTCATTAGCGCGTGTTATATCATGGTGCGATTTTCTCTAGACCATAACACATAACAACTGATACGAGCGTAATGGTATGTTCCTGAAAATACCTGTGTGCTCTACGCTTGTTTATGTACCAGAGAGATAGAAAAACATGTCAAACTCAAGTCTTAACAATCGGGCACTTTTACAAAATACAGTCAATAAATCCGTGCGTTCAGAATGATATGCTAATTTTTATATGTTTTGTATGGCGCAGATGACAACATAAGTTGGAGATCTTGATAAGAACGCGATAACGAAGTATTTTTGCAGAGTCCATTCCGAGGAAAATTAAATTTCTTAATACAGGACTAATCCTTCGAACTGTGCAACCTTCTGTTCCTCCCTGACGAATTGGTTGTAGGAGCGGTTGAAAGGATATCCCATGAGATTGTTTCGATTGCAGGGCCAGCGCACTTATTGATACTAGGCTTCTTATTTAACTCCTAATTTCGGATGTAGCGTGCATGAGTATCCTGTTGAGTAGCTGTGGATGTTTTTACAGTTAGTGGTCTAGAGATGTAGTTGAGGGCAGGGAATTGGAAAGAATTTCGTGTTCCCGTCGTACTGACCTTGGTTGATAGAGTAGGATGATTTGCTGTTTAACCAGTAGCTAAATTAAATGTTGCTAGTCAGTTCCAAGTTTATTCTGCGTGGAATGAATTGGAGTCAAATTAGCACACTGCTTATTTAACCATGATAAAGATCTTGTTATTACAAAGTATAGTTATTGGTTCGTGGTCCGACCTTTTGCGTGATTTGTGCCACATGTTTAATCATTTTAGCTGCTTGTTGCTGCTAAGTTCTTGTTTGAATGCACTGAAGCTAATAGTTAGCTGCTAAGTATAGTTAGCTGTTTGGAGCTAATAGTTAGCTGCTTGTTGAACATTAAATTTGGCATCCGAACGATCAGGGCCCTGAACGATTTGCAAGAGTAGCCTAAATGGTCTGTGATTAGATTAATTTAGATTGGAGTCTTATTCTTTATGTGGTTATCCTAATGACCCATAGGAGGCTGTTGGGATCTGCCTAGGAGCGAGCCTCTTTTCGATGGGGTTCCTCCCAGGAGGTGAGATCTAGGTTCTACATGAAGCCATCTGTGCTAGCACAGACGGTCTGTCGTCTACGCGTGGACAGTCCGTATACTTGCAGAGAAGTGTGTAGTTATTTGCTCTATGGTGAATGATCCGATGCCCTACCGTGGATGGTTTGGTAACTTATCATGGATCGTTCTACACCTCGCAGAGAGGTCCCTAAAGTCTTGTTTCTCGCAAGCGATATCTACGTATCATTAGTGTTTGGGCCAAAAAGGTGACAACATACATTTTAGCGACTTCGCTGGGCACGCCTATGTTTTAGATCTATCAAAATCAAGTTGTAATGGCCAATTCTAAAGATCTCAACGACGTTTCCCCTAGCAACGACATAAGGTTGACTATGGATGATTTGTCGGTCTATGAGCATAAAAAAATTGAAGACTACATGAAGAAGCTGGATGAGGAGGACCAGCGACGATGAGCTCAACTTCACGAGGAGGTAAAGAGGTGGTACCTCTTGCATGCTTATCAAGGCGTCCATTAAGCTTCGCCTTAGTGTCACTTTAGTGCTATGGCACACTCAGCCTTAGGGCAAGATGTGTAGCTCGTCTTGCGCTGGGGAGTAAGGTGCCGACGGGGTGTCCTTGGGGCGACGCCTTAGGGGATAGGTAGGGTTTTGAGGGACGTTTAAGTGAAGTGGACCACACGTGGCATACCTATCAAGTCAGAGCTTGAGCGGTGGCGGCTAGAAACAGAGAAGAGGGCTTGACTTATGTGGCAGCGGCGGTGTGCAGCTCCTACCTCCTTCCTCGATAGCGTGCAATGCTCTGGCCATCGGAGGAGGGAGAGTTGTGGTGGAAGAACATAGGGAGATAGAGAGAGAGAAGAGTTGTGGGGGGGGGGGAGGGAGAGAGGACTGGGGGAGGGAGGGAGAGGCTGGCAGATGCTAGGTTGCTCGTGGTTGTGAGTTTTAACATAAAACTATGTTTTGGGCTGGACTCATTGTGAGCTTCTTTCTTTTTTCTGCTTCTACAAGGTTGAAATTGGACCTAAGACCTTATAAAAGTGCAAACTTGCTTATTAATATTAAATTAATGATATATAAATAATGTTTGATCTAATTTTTTTATATTTATCTATATAACTAAGGTGTCGCCTCACTTTACGCTTTATTGCATAAAAGATAAAAAGGGGTCAGTCGCCTTACCGTCTTAATAACTATGACCTTTTGCACTTCACGGTATATTGCCACCAGAGGGTCATCTAAGAGAGGGAAGTGGAGCCTGCTTCCCTGATGGCCTCGCTGCATACCCCACTGTAAGTGAAATCATGCCTTCCACGATATCCAATCTCTTAAGAATTCTTTTGCTGATTGGATTGAACGTATAGTGGAGTCTATGGATAAGATGACGTGTGCACTAGAAATAATTCCTAGGCCTAGTTTTCCTTGATCCAGGCATCGAAACAATTGCACTCAATACATTGACAACAATTGGATGTCTGGATCCTCATGTATCCCACCATTATATGGTATGCCTATGAACTTATATCCATGGCAATTGTCGCCGCCACCTTCTATGAGCGATAGACCGTCGACACTAAGCATGGTCGGACGGTTGGGGTACGATTTCGGACATTCTGGCCCCAATGTGGATCGTCCAGCGCTTCGTGTCAGACTGTATGGTGCTACACCGAGCACATACTATGGCAGGCTGATGACATAGAGCATGACTAGACATTCCAGACATACAGACCGTTTGGACCTATCGTGGACCATCCTACACCTTAAACTAGACCGTTCGACGTCGTACCGGACTTTCGGCCACCTATGTCAGACCGTTTGGATACGCATATCCAGAACAGGATGCTATGCATAACACCCAGTTTTCTAGTCACCGCATCAGCCCCACCTCTTTCCACTTGTGGCAAATCAAAGCCACAACATGCCACCATCCACACTAGAGACCGAATAATTTCATCTCCTAGGGAGTTAGGGAGGTTCACCCCATACTATACGACAGTGGGATGCAGTAGCAGTAAGCCTTGGGGGCCTACACCGGAGGCCACCTTTGATCATCCTGGGGCATAAGGCCAACATAATGATAACCGATCACTTGAGTCCACGTCCCGAGGATCGGTGGGTTACCATTAGCCATTATGGATGAAGTTCAGCACGAAATAACCAAACTATTTTGCGATAAATTAAGTGTCAATGTGTCCGGTCGATGGGACACCATTCCATACCATTTGGGGACCAGTGTTATGAATTTCTCCAAATTCTCGGACAAGAGCAGTAGAAGCACCCACGAACACGTGGGCCAATTACTAGTACAATTGAGGGAATTGGTAGACATAGAAGCTTTTCATGTTTGCTTATTCTCAAGAAGCTACAGAAAACCCATAAAACCAGGCTTCTCAAGTTCCTATATAAACTCTGTTCTTCTGAGCTTTTGGTTTTTCGGAAGCTAAACCAAAAAACTAGTTTGTTTTTGCTCCTGGCTTTTCATACTAAGCTGGCGAGAAGCTCAAACAAACATGGTCTTAAGTTAATCATCGCTTACATAGTGCCTAATAATAGGCAGGTAAGCGTATGATTAACTTAAATTAACAATTCTACTACGATAGCACATCATCAGGTCAGGCAGTTGGTGGCTGGGATCTATGTCATCAAGATGTATGCATAGGGCCATGTCTAGGCAGTGTAAGCACATAAATTGCTCCTCCCTTTCAACCTGATATGAGGCCATGAAATCGAAAACCCAAGTTGGAATCCGGTCAAGGTGGTAGAGTCCCTCACCCCATATATTTTCTTCCGATTTGGTAAATTTTGGGCTAGTTTGGGAACCTCATTTTTCTGAGTGATTTTCATTTTCCCACAGAAAATTAGTTCATTTTACTTTGAAAAAAATAAAAATCTCTTAAGAAAATAGAGTTCCCAAACTAGCCCTTCGTGTACATTTTTTTGGTTAACGCCACTATGCTATTTTCCTCTAAAGTTTGTGGCTAGTTGGTTGATAATAACCGAAATAGAGGACATATTTTTTTGGTGTATGTGGGAGCATGTGTGCATGAATGGAGTACCACATGTCTATGTTTTGATTGGATAAAATTTCAAACCGCACCACCAGAGGCTTTTGACAACCCATTTTTAAAGGTTTTCTATTTTTCTATGGAAAATTAGTTTATTTTCTCTTGGAAAAAATAAAAATCTCAGAAAAATGGAGTTACCAAACTAGCACTAAGAGCTGGTTGGCAATAAGAGAAATGGAGGGAATATATGAGAAGAAATCCCTTTCATTTTTCTGGTCACCAAATCAGCTCTAACAGGTAAAGGGATGAGTTTTCTTAATCTTACTCCTTGTTTGTAATACCCACTTTGTAAGAAAAATCTAAAAAAGAGAAATTTCATTCGTTTATATATATGTTAGTCATCTATGTGTATCATTTCATGTGGACACCCTACTTAACAAGAATAAATGTGTAACAAAAGACACTCAAATAATTTGTGCATCCTTTGGAAGTTTTATTTGCTTGTGCATTAAAATAATAACAATAATAATGCTAGTAGAAATAAAACAATTACTTCAGATGAAGTTTGAATCCTAAATTGAGAATTAGGGTTGAAATAGAGAAGGAAAGAGAAAATACTATACAATACAAAAATAATTTTTTAAATGGATAAATTTATTCCACAATAATTTATTCAAATCATATATTCAGAAATTTGAGTATAAATCCATCAAAAATTTGAAATCCAAATTGAGATTCAAAAATAAGGAAGAAAAGAAAATACAAGAAAAGAAAAAAGGAAAAGAAATTGGAAGTCTGCGCGGGTAAGGATTGTGGCCTACTCGGTCCATCTAGTGAATTCCTCTACGCAGCCGAACTCGCCCGCGATCGCGCCTCACTGCGCTCGGGGCCCACTTGTCTGCCGCTCCTCCGCGCGGCGCGACCAGCCCTCGCTGCACGCTGGGACCCGCCTGTCATCTTGCCCTCGCTGCGCGCTGGGACCCGCCTGTCATCTTGCCCTCCCGTCAATGGCGTGCCGAGCATGGCGGAGCTCGGGGATCTCGCGCAATCCGTTGAAGCACCGCCATGTCCGCGCTTACCCCGCCGCGCGCTTGGATGTCCCAGTCCCAGTATTAAAAGTCGGGCACCGTTCTTTCCTCCCCTCATCCTTGCCCTCGCGACCACCATTGTCCGCACCGCATTCCGCCGCCGTGAGGACAGGCTTCCATTTCCGTTCGTCTAGCCCTGGGGTTTGGTTCTTGGTGCTCGACTCGACCTCTGGAATCCTGAGGTGTTGGTGTTTTCCCTCGGGCGCCTCTGTGGCGGCAATAATTCCTCACCGGAGTACCATCCTTGCTACAAATTTGCCCTGCGTCGTGGCTGGCTCTGCCCTGGTCTCCGCCTCTGGTAAGAAGCTATCCCAGTGATTCGATTTTGTTTCCTCTGCGCATAGCATCGATTCCATCTGAGTAATTCGCACCGGGGCGCCAAATCGTGGGTCACCGGCAATGGTCCCGCCGTAGAGTAAGGGCGGCGCTACCGTGTTTGGTGGGGGGGGGGGGAGAAGACGGATCGTGCGCCGTTGGTTTCGTAGTGGACGACCGAGATTAGGCTAGAGGATACCCCTTCGCGCTTTAGATCTGGGCCGTAGGATTGATCGGACGACTCGGAGTATAGGAAACCCTCATTAAATCTGAATCGTCGATCCTGGATCCATCGGCCAGGGTAGCATACATGTTCACTGGAGTAATGTTTTAATCTAGCACGCCCGTATCTAATCCAATGGCTATGATCGTAGCGTACCCCTTCGTGGGTGCACTCTTTCATATGAACCCCTCGGTTTACTTAAAAACAACCCGCCATCCATATTCAACTGTTCTCTTGGTCTTAGGAATTTTACCCCGAGGCCCCTGCCTTCCGCAGTATTGTTGCGTCTAGTCCAGAACAGTATAGAATTAGAGAAATTAAATTTTAAATGGATTTTTAATATATAAATAAGTGCTAGAACTTATAAAATTCATAGAAAATTCATCTCTAGTCCAAATTACTTCATTCCAGTTTCTAAAATTTTGTAATATTATTCTCTATCACTTAGAGTCCCTGTTTTGACATGAAAACAATAATAAAAATAAATTTTCACTTAATCCTATTTCAAGCACATAAAACCTTTGGAAATTCATAATTTAATATCCATAACTCCAAAAATTATGATTCCTGTTCCTAGGATTTTATTTTAATGTGTGGATTATTATTATGTATTCTGTTTACATGTTTGATGTGATATTAATTTTCTCTATATACTGTGCTTGTTTGTATTGTGGCGAGTAGAAGAGCCTGTGATCAAGGATCCTGGTGACCAGCAGATAGAAGTAGCTGAGCAGGAGCTCATTGAAGGCAAGTTGTGCCCTTGACCACTTTTATTACCCAACAATGTTCTTTAATATCACTCATTAATGCATAGGTTGAATTTTGATGGGACCCAATAGGTCACCCTAGTCTGTTTATCCATATTACCTTGTTATCCCTGAATCACTTGGGTAGTTTTGCTATTGCTTTACTTGGTTTTAGGATAATCTTTCATTATATCCATGTTTCAATTATTTTGTTATTCTATTTATGTTTATGTCAAGATCATTAATGTTAATTGGAACATGAAGCTTAACTTGAGAAACATGTGCCACCACAAAGGAGGAATGGGACCCCTTGGCTAACTAATTAGGAAAGCTAGTGGAAGACTACCTTACCCGAAAGGGGCAAGGGCAGTAGGGGAGTTGCATGCAAGGAGGTTCTCGGGTTGATTTTGCTGCAATGGCGGTCAGACGAGGGATTCTTGATAGTGCTCTTCCCATAAACTGTAGCGGGTTTTCGGAAGCTAGTGGAACTTTGTAAAGGCCTCGTAGTGTTGCCCTGCCTCGCTTCCTTGGTAGAGGTGTATGGGGCCCGTACAACCCCGTGGCAGATGGGTAACATGACTTGTGGGTAAAGGGTACAACCTCTGTAGAGTGTAAATTTGGTATACTAGCCGAGCTCACGGTCATGAGCAGCTCAGGATTCTCGCATGATTAATTTATGTAACTTAAATTCAATTTTGTCATTTGCATATGCATGGGATTATTTATTAATTTTGTTCTATTACATTTATTAAGGTTTGGTATTTACTTACATCTAGTAACTGCTAATAAAACTTTGATCAACTAAGTAAAAGCAATGCTCAGCTTTAACCCCTGTTGTTGATTAGCCTTACACTTCACATGAACTCCCACCTTTGGTGAGTTCATGCCCACTCGTTTCCTCACAACATGTTGAGCTATGATCATGTGTGAGCTCACCCTTGCTGTCTCACACTCCCCCACAGGAGAAGAACAGGTGGTTCAGGAGGAGCCACAAAGCGAGGAGTTTGATCTGATCTAGGTGGCGTTTCTTAGTTGACTTTGGCACCAAGGATGATCCTTAGTTCGTTTTACATTTATCTTTTATTTTGTAATAAGAATTCCGCTATGTAATAAATACTCTGATGTTATTGTGACATTATCTCTATACACTCTGTTATTATATATGTTGTCTTATGGGTGCATGTATGAGATGCACCCGGCTTTGTTCCTTAAAGCCCGGGTGTGACAGAAGTGGTATCAGAGGAAATGTTGATTGTAGGACGAAACCTTGTTAGAAATGGACAAACCCTTACCTACTTACCTTACTCTGATTCATTCCATACTTACCTTATCTTGATCCTGTCTCACCTTTTTCTGTTCTACTCTGATTACTCTTATCTTTTCTACTCTAAGACAAGATGGATTTCACACCTTGGAATCCTATAACTATGATTTTTTAAGAGATAGGGAACCTAAGATGAAATTAAAACTATTTTCTCTATTTAAAAATGTTGGCTGATTTTTCTGATGATAAATGCCTGATTTGTTTCTTTGATTGATTGAGATATTATAAATGGACATCTTAGCATGTACCACCATAAGGTATTGAGTTAGCTTTAGTAGGTAAAACATTAATATGCTTAGCTAATAAATTCCCCAAAGTAACATGATTCGTAACTACCTGCCTTGTCTACTATCCTCTCTTACCATATATTTCTAACTCAGATGGTCAATACCAGGAAGGGTGGTGGAATTGATCTACCTCCAATCGACACACTCGGAGGATATATAGACAACCACAACAACAACAACCTGAGATGGATCCTCCGAATCCTCCACCAGCAGGAGTTGACCCAATGGTTGCAGCTCAGATGAGGATGATGCAACAAATGGCAGACACTATGGCAGATATGCATGCTCAGATACAGCTGGAATGCTAGGAGATGCGCCAAGAGCGGGAGGAGATACGTCAAGAGCTGCGCCAAGAATGAGAAGAGATACACCAGGAAAGGAGGGCGCAACAGCAACAACAGCAACAACAACAATAACAGCAACATCAGCAAGCACCACTGCCTCCTCCTCCACCACCAGTTCCACCTCAAGATAAGCACCAGGAGTTCATGAGCCATAAGCCACCGACATTTGCTAGTTCTTCTGATCCACTGGACGCAGATGATTGGCTGAAGTCTGTAGAGAAGATGTTGAACATTGCTCAGTACTCTGACCGAGAGAAGGTTCTATATGCTTCTAGTTGTTTGACGGGTCCCGCTGCTGATTGGTGGGATTCATATACTGCTGCCCACGATGCTGCTGATACTATCACATGGGCGAAATTCTCTACGCAGTTTAGGAACTATCATATACCAGCTGGACTGATGAATATTAAGAAGAAAGAATTTTTGTCACTGAAGCAAGGAAGCATGTCAGTCAGCGAGTATCACGACAAGTTATTCAGCTCTCCAGATATGCTCCGGATGAGGTTGCTGAAGATGAGAGGAAGCAAGAGCACTTTATTGAAGGACTCAATGGACCTCTGTAGTATGCTCTTGTGGCACATACATTTCCATCATTCCAGAGGCTGCTTGACAAGGCCCTAGCTATTGAACACAAGCGTGTTCAGTTGGGAGATTTGAAGAGGAAGGCTATATCCCAAGGACAAGGAAGCGGCAGTGTTCGTCCACGCTACAGTTCACCCCAGGGTACACCAGTTCGCACTGGCGGAGGCCAGCGCCCAGTTCAGCAATCACCTCAGAGGACTCCACCAACTCGTCAGGCTACCCCCACTGGCACCCCGACGAAAATTTTAGGACAGAGTGCATGCACTACTTGCTTCAAGTGTGGGAAGACTGGACATTATGCAAATGTTTGCCCACAAAGGATTGCTACTACCCTAGTTCAGAATAAGCAGTAAACTCCAGGATCTGGCAAGGGATACACTATTGCTAGGGTTAATCAGGTCAGCGCTGATGCTACTACGGAAGGAGCTGACATTGCACTTGGTATGTTTTACATCAATGCAATTCCTGCAACAATATTATTTGATTCTGGTGCTACACATTCATTTATGTCTGCTCAATATGCCAATACAAATGAGATACCACTGCTAAATATGAGAAAACCAATGATAGTAATCACACCTAAAGGGCCTGTTGAGGCAAATCATATGACACGTAGATTGACATTAACAATTATGGAAAGAGAATTCTAGGCTACCGCTACAATATTAGAGGCAAGCAGCATAGATCTAATCCTTGGTATGTCGTGGTTAAGAAAGGCAAAGGCCAGTATACTATGTGGTAGGGGTACTGTAGAACTCACCAGCCCTAAAGGAGAAAGATTTCAAGTTCAAATTGCAGTAACCACCTCTTCCAGACGTGCAATGTTCTTTATAGCTGAGGAGTTTGTTGGTGACAACATCCATGTGGTTAGGGATTTTCCGGATGTCTTTCCAGAGGAGCTACCAGGGATGCCACCAGATAGGGAAGTTGAGTTTGTAATTGATCTTCTACCTGGAACTGCTCCTATTTCTAAACGACCATATAGGATGTCCATAGAAGAGTTAAAGGAACTTAAGAAGCAGTTAACGAAGTTACAAGAGGCTGGGTACATTTGTCTGAGTTCCTCACCTTGGGGAGCGCCTGTTCTATTTGTACAGAAGAAGGATGGATCACAAAGAATGTATGTGGATTATAGATTTCTTAATGATGTTACTGTGAAGAACAAGTATCCATTGCCCTGCATTGAGGATTTATTTGATCAGATGAGAGGTGCTAGGGTATTCTCGAAGATTGATCTCCGATCGGGTTACCATCAGATGAGGATTAGGCCATCGGATATTCCCAAGACAGCTTTCTCGACCCGATATGGTTTATATGAGTTCACGGTTATGTCGTTTGGACTAACTAATGCACCAGCCTATTTTATGAATTTGATGAATAAGGTGTTTATGGAGTATTTGGACAGATTCATCGTAGTATTCATCGACGATATTCTTATTTATTCCAAGAGTGATAGTGATCATGAGGAACATCTAAGATTGGTGTTACAGAAGCTAAGAGATAATCAACTCTACGCCAAGTACAGCAAATGTGAGTTCTGGATTGATGAGGTGCCATTCCTTGGACATATCATCTCTAATGGAGGGATATCAGTGGATCCTACTAAAGTCAAGGAGATTATGGCGTGGAGCATTCCCACTATAGTTATTGAGGTCCGAAGTTTCTTGGGACTTGCAGGATACTATCGGAGATTTATTGAAGGATTTTCTAAGATTGCTAAGCCTATGACCTCGCTTCTAGAGAAGAGAAGAGAGTTCAAGTGGGACGAGAAGTGTCAAGATAGCTTTGATCAATTAAAGAAGAGGTTGATGTTGCCACCAGTGTTGGTTATGCCAGATCTACAGAAGGGATTTGACATTTATTGTGATGCATGTGGCCAAGGCTTGGGATGTGTGCTCATGCAAGAAGGACATGTGATCGCCTACGCGTCTCGTCAGTTGCGAAAATATGAATTGAACTACCCCACCCATGACCTAGAACTGATAGCCGTTGTGCATGCGCTTAAGATATGGAGACATTATATTATGGGAACCAAGTGTCAAGTATACACGGATCATAAGAGTTTGAAGTATATATTCACTCAGAAGGATCTCAACCTTAGGCAACGCCGTTGGTTGGAGCTTATTAAGGATTATGATTTGGAGATTCACTATCACCCAGGCAACGCGAATTTGGTTACAGATGCCTTGAGTCGAAAGGAGCACATTCATTCAGCTATTGTGGCCTAGCTACCTGATGAGATTGTTGAGGATTTTAGGAGACTTAACCTGGGGATAGTTGCTCACACTGAAGGAGTTACTATTGATGCATGTGGAACCTACCTTGGAGCAAGAAATCCACAAAGGACAAATTGGTGATGCTAAGATCCAAGAGATCAAGGATCTGATTACTGAAGGTTGAGGTCCAGAATTCATGGAAGATGAGCAAGGCACTGTGTGGTTCAAGGACAGGATATGTGTTCCTGATATTGAAAGCCTTCGTGAGACTATTTTAAAGGAGGCCCATGACTCGGATTATTCTATTCATCCTGGTAGTACCAATATTTGAAGCAGAAATATTGGTGGTATGGATTGAAGAGAGATGTGGCTGCACATGTGGCTATGTGCGATGTGTGTCAAAGAGTTAAGGCTGAACACCAGAGACCAGCTGGACTACTGCATCCACTGAAGATACCTGAGTGGAAGTGGGAAGAGATTGGTATGGATTTCATTAATGGATTGCCTCGCACCCAGAAAGGATATGATTCTATATGGGTGATTATGGATAGATTGACTAAAGTGGCTCACTTCATTTTTGTCAAGACTACTTATAAAGGTTCTCAGCTGGCAGAGTTATATATGGCTCGGATTGTGTGTCTACATGGAGTACCAAAGAAGATCGTGTCTAATCGAGGTTCACAGTTTACCTCAAGATTTTGGAGAAGCTTCCATGATAATATGAATACTAAGTTGAATTTTAGTACGACTTATCACCCTAAGACTGATGGACAGACTAAAAGGACTAATCAAGTATTGGAAGATATGTTGAGAGCTTGTGCCCTTCAACATGGAGGAAGTTGGGACAAGAGTCTACCTTATGCTGAGTTCTCTTATAATAATAGCTACCAGACCAGTCTGAAGATGTCGCCATTCGAGGCTCTATATGGCAGGAAGTGCAGGACTCCTGTATACTGGGATTAGACTGGAGAAAGACATTTCTTTGGGCCTGAGCTTATTCAAGAGGCAGAAGAACAAGTCTGTATAATTCAGGAGAATTTGAGGGTAGCTCAAACCAGGCAAAAGAGCTATGCTGATAATAGAAGGAGACCACTGGAATTTGAGGAAGGAGATCATGTATACCTCAAGGTGTCACCACTTCGTGGAATGAGGAGATTGAAGGTTAAGGGCAAATTGTCCCCTCGCTTTATTTAACCATTCAGAATCTTTAGGCGAATTGGGGAGATGGCATACCAACTCAAGTTACCTGATAATCTATCTGATGTGCATAATGTATTCCATGTGTCTCAACTTAAGAAGTGTCTCCGTGTCCCTAAGGAACATTTACCAATGGAAGGGCTCAGTGTTCAGGGTGATTTGACTTACATGGAGTATCCCGTCAAGATTCTTGATACATTGACTCGAGTCACAAGAAATAAGGTGATAAAGATGTGCAAAGTGCAATGGAGTCACCATGGAGAAGACAAAGCTACTTGGGAGAGGGAAGAAGAGCTTCGAATAGACTTTCCCCATCCTTTACCTCGTTCCTCCTAAATCTCGAGGACGAGATTCTTGTTAAGGGGGGTAGGATTTGTAATACCCACTTTGTAAGAAAAATCTAAAAAAGAGAAATTTCATTCGTTTATATATATGTTAGTCATCTATGTGTATCATTTCATGTGGACACCCTACTTAACAAGAATAAATGTGTAACAAAAGACACTCAAATAACTTGTGCATCCTTTGCTTGTGCATTAAAATAATAACAATAATAATGCTAGTAGAAATAAAACAATTACTTGAGATGAAGTTTGAATCCTAAATTGAGAATTAGGGTTGAAATAGAGAAGGAAAGAGAAAATACTATACAATACAAAAATAAATTTATAAATGGATAAATTTATTCCACAATAATTTATTCAAACCATATATTTAGAAATTTGAGTACAAATCCATCACAAATTTGAAATCCAAATTGAGATTCAAAAATAAGGAAGAAAAGCGAATAAAAGAAAAGGAAAAAGGAAAACAAATTGGAAGTCTGCGTGGGTAAGGATTGTGGCATGCTCGGCCCATCTAGTGAATTCCTCTGCGCAGCCCAACTCGCCCGCGACCACGCCTCACTGCGCTCGGGGCCCACTTGTCTGCCGCTCTTCCGCACGGCGTGACCAGCCCTCGCTGCGCGCTGGGACCTGCCTGTCATCTCGCCCTCCCATAAACGGCGTGCCGAGCATGGCGGAGCACGGGGATCTCGCGCAATCCTTTGAAGCACCGTCGCGTCCACGCTTTCCTCACCGCACGCTCGGATGCCCAGTCCCAGTATTATAAGTTGGGCGTCGTTCTTTCCTCCCCTCATCCTTGCCCTCGCGACCACCATTGTTCGCACCGCATTCTGCCGCCGCGAGGACAAGCTTCAATTTCCATTCGTCTAGCCTTGGGGTTTGGTTCTTGGTGCTCAACTCGACCTCTGGAATCCTCTGCGAGGTGTTGGTGTTTTCCCTCGGTCTTGGTGCTCGCCGCGAGGTGTTGGTGTTTTCCCTCAGGCACCTCCGTGGCGGCAATAATTCCTCGCCGGAGTACCATCCTTGCCGCAAATTTTCCCTGCATCGTGGATGGCTCTGCCCTAGTCTCCGCCTCTCGTAAGAAGCTATCCCAGTGATTCAGTTTTGTTTCCTCTATGCATGGCACTGATTCCATCTGAGTAATTCGCACCGGGGCGCCAAATCGTGGGTCACCGGTAATGGTGCCGCCGTAGAGTAAGGGCGGCGCTGCCGTGTTTGGTGGTGGTGGGGGGAGAAGACGGATCGTGCGCCGTTGGTTTCGTAGTGGACAACCAAGATTAGGCCAGAGGATACCCCTTCGCGCTTTAGATCTGGGCCATAGGATTGATCGGACGGCTGGGAGTATAGGAAACCCTCATTAAATCTAAATCGTCAATCCTGGATCCATCAGCCAGGGTAGCGTACCGGTTCGCTGGAGTAATGTTTTAATCTGGAGCGCCCGTATCTAATCCAATGGCTGTGATCGCGACGTACCCCTTCACGGGTGCACTCTTTCATATGAACCCCTCGGTTTACTTAAAAACAACCCGCCATCCATATTCAACTGTTCTCTAGGTCTTAGGAATTTTACCCCGAGGCCCCTGTTTTCCTCAGTATTGTTGTGCCTAGTCCAGAACAATATAGAATCAGAGAAATTAAAATTTAAATGGATTTTTAATATATAAATAAGTGCTAGAACTTATAAAATTCATAGAAAATTCATCTCTAGTCCAAATTACTTTATTCCAGTTTCTAAAATTTTGTAATATTATTCTCTATCACTTAGAGTCCCTGTTTTGACATGAAAACAGTAATAAAAATAATTTATCACTTAATCCTATTTCAAGCACATAAAACCTTTGGAAATTCATAATTTAATATCCATAACTCCAAAAATTATGATTCCTGTTCCTAGGATTTTATTTTAATGTGTGGATTATTATTATGTATTTTGTTTACATGTTTGATGTGATGTTAATTTTCTTTATATACTGTGCTTGTTTGTATTTTGGCGAGTAGAAGAGCCTGTGACCGAGGATCCTGGTGACCAGCAGATAGAAGTAGCTGAGCAGGAGCTCATTGAAGGCAAGTTGTGCCCTTGACTACTTTTATTACCCAATAATGTTCTTTAATATCACTCATTAATGCATTGGTTGAATTTTGATGGGACCCAATAGATCACCTAGTCTGTTTATCCATATTACCTTGTTATCCCTAAATCACTTGGGTAGTTTTGCTATTGCTTTACTTGGTTTTGGGATAACCTTTCATTATATCCATGTTCCAATTATTTTGTTATTCTATTTATGTTCATGTCAAGATCATTAATGTTAATTGGAACATGAGCTTAACTTGAGAAACACGTGCTACCACAAGGGAGGAATGGGACCCCTTGGCTAACAAATTAGGAAAGCTAGTGGAAGACTACCTTACCCGAAAGGGGCAAGGGCAGTAGGGGAGTTGCATGCAAGGAGGTTCTCGGGTTGATTTTGCTGCGATGGCGGTTAGACGGGGGTTCTTGCAAGTGCTCTTCCCATAAACTGTAGCGGGTTTTCGGAAGCTAGTAGAACTTTGTAAAGGCCTCGTAGTGTTGTCCTGCCTCGCTTCATTGGTAGAGGTGTATGGGGCCCGTACAACCCCGTGGCAGATGGGTAACATGACTTGTGGGTAAAGGGTACAACCTCTGCAGAGTGTAAAACTGGTATACTAGCCGAGCTCACGGTCATGAGCAGCTCAGGACTCTCGCATGATTATTTATGTAACTTAAATTCAATTTTGTCATTTGCATATGCATGAGATTATTTATTAATTTTGTTCTATTACTTTTATTAAGGTTTGGTATTTACTTACATCTAGTAACTGCTAATAAAACTTTGACCAACTAATTAAAAGCAATGCTCAGCTTTAACCCCTGTTGTTGATTAGCCTTACACTTCACATGAACTCCCACCTTTGGTGAGTTCATGCCCACTGGTTTCCCCACAACTTGTTGAGCTATGATCATGTGTGAGCTCACCCTTGCTGTCTCACACCCTCCCACAGGAGAAGAACATGTGGTTCAGGAGGAGCCACAAAGCGAGGAGTTTGATCTGATCTAGGTGGTGTTTCTCAGTTGACTTTGGCGCTAAGGATGATCCTTAGTTCATTTTACATTTATCTTTTATTTTGTAATAAGACTTCCGCTATGTAATAAATACTCTGATGTTATTGTGACATTATCTCTATACACTCTGTTATTATATATGTTGTCTTCTGGGCGCATGTATGAGATGCACCCGGCTTTGTTCCTTAAAGTCCGGGTGTGACATTGTTCCATTATATAGTTTGTCTTGACTTCTTTTTTGTCCATATTCAAATGGATAACACTGAATCTAGACACACATATTAAATATTGTATGAATCCATTAACACTCTAAAACAAATAATATTTTGGGACGGAGGGAGTATATAGCAACACTTCTCTAAAACCACAACTCATGTGGGCCGCCATCTACAATCAACTCGTATGTACTAGTGGATGCCGACCCACATATAGCGAAATGGAAACAACAACCACGTAAAAAATATAGTTATTTGTCCTTGTGTTACTACGATTTCTATATATTATACAGATAGCCATTGTTTAAATTGGACAGTTATTCAAACATGACTCAAACTCATAGATTCTTAGATCATGCTAAAGGAAGATAATCGGGAACCAGTACAGGGTCAGCACCACACCGATAGTCGATGGGCCTCCGGTGCCTCACGTGGATCTAAACGTGCGGTGACACGCTCTAGTTAGATTGTGCAGATCCATACCTCGTGGTGCACCTAGAATTTCACCCTAAAGACTTCGAACGATGATGTGGCAAGGAGAAAAGCGAAGGCGATGGACGGCGAGGAAGGAGGTATCGGACTATAGATGATCAAATGAGTCGTGCCTGGCATTCAATAGTACAACGACCTGGCCTGGCATAATTTAAAGTGGGTCCATGCCGGTCCAACCAAAGAATCGTGCTTTGGCGGGCCATCTTCTATGCCCGGTCCAACACACCACAATTATTTTTTATTTTAAAATTATTAGGTTATTATTATATACTCCCTTCTCCCAAAATAGCAATTGTTTTAGCTTTTTATTTTTATATGTCTATAGTCAAATGGATAATGATGAATCTAGGCACATATATAAAACACATACATCAAATATCATATAAGTCCATTGAAAATTAATTTGGGTAAGATGAAGCATATATTTATAATACCAGTTCTTTCTATAACAGAAATGAATGTGGGTTGGACTAGTTAGAAACTTGAGTTGGAAATTGTTGGTCACTTGTTTTCAATTGTTGCATGGCATTAAAAAACAAGGCAATACAAAATTAAGAAATGAGAACCTTCGCCCCGAGATAATACACCTTTGGTGTAATCATCTGAGGATGAAGGTTTAAACGTACAATAAAAGATGAAACTGTCGGATGCTTGATTTTAGTTCTCTGAAGGTACTAAAAATCTAGTTGAAATGTTATAAAAAACCTTCGTCTTGGGGTTGATACTCGTTCAGAGTATGAATACGGAAGGCGAATGTTTTATACCATCACATACATTATAACACATGAGAACTTATCTTTGTTGCCTTGGCATTTTGAATATGTCCATCGTTACATTGGATACATTTACAAACATACCTTCGGCTCCTGAGTGATAGGATGCACGATGGTTCTTCAAAGGCTAAGCACTACGAAGCTGTAGGTCTCACCAAAGGTACTTTATGCAGGGAACTGTTCATGTATTTATAGGGAAGATGAACTGCCTTTGTACAGAATTACAATCGTTCCCTTCAGGGTTTTACACACATTGTTTACATCATTAGGGCAATAACGTATTTTCTTCATCCTCACTGCGCAGGTCCGAGCATTCGTCGCTTTCTCCTTTGGCTTACGTCCGAAGTTCCTCTGTTGTCGCCAAAGCTATCGACTTTGGCTAACACTTTTTTCACTTGCATGCATGGGCGAAGATTCTTTGCACGCTTTCCCGGCTGAAGGTTTGCTTCGTCCATAAGTAGAAATGCTCCTAAAATACACTTGCTTGTGCCGAAGCAAAAGGTTAAACGAGTGATCTTCGGCATAGAAGGTCCCCAATAGTAGCCCTTGCGTGTGAGTTTGTTTTCTTCGTAAACGAGCTTAGATCGCAAAAATTGTAACTTGGAGGCCCTATGTCCAAGATCCAAAAACACCTTCCCGAAGCTCGTTTAAGAAGAAGATGATGCATTTGAAGTAAAAACGGGCGACCCAGAAGTTAGGTCGTCGGGGGGGGGGGGGGGGAGGAGCCGGGGATGCTGCGCGGGAATAATTTCTATGACTCGTGCCGCTTCACGTGTTTTTTAGTATAAAAGCGGCCGAGGGGGTAAGGGCAGATCACATTTACTGCCTTTACCCACTTGCTGCCAAAATTTGCTATGCCTCCGAAGCTTTTCATTCAGGAGCACTTCGAGAGCTAGCTTTGTCTGAATCATTTTAGTGAGAGATTGCTTTTTGCTCAGATGGCTTATATTGGTGTCACCAGGCAATTGATTAGTCCTACCTCCTCATAGGCATGACAAGACTTTGCATTCCACTGAGGCAACGACGGCCTCATCACCGAAAGTTGCTACGGAAATTCCGAAGGACATGCCTTCGAAGCTGAGCTACATTGAGGTTGGGCGGTCTACTCTGAAGGAAAAAGATCTACAGTCCATGAGGAGGCTTGGGTACTTCAGTAGCAGAGTGAATGTGCGTCTTCCCGGGGAAGAAACAACACCGAAGCCAGGGAAAGACGAAGCCATTGTGTACAAGAGCTTCTTCAAGGCGGGACTTTGGCTCCCTATGTATAAGACGATTGCAAAGGTGCTGCAGCGTTATGAAGTATTTATGCACCAGTTGACTCCGAACACCATGGTTTGACTAAGGGCCTGTTTGTTTCAGCTTATAGATTATATAATCTAGATTATAATCTAAATTATATAATCTAGATTGATTATAATCTACATGTATCTGTTTGGTAGTCTAGATTATACAAATGTAGATTATTCACAAAGACACCATTACCCTTGTTTGTTTATTTGAGGTGAGGAAAGAAGGATGGCATATATTGTAATTTCTATTTACATAACCATGGGTAGTGGGTCTTGTACCAAAACTAGTAAGGTGACCGTACTAATGATACGATAAATTTAAAATACAATGAAGTAAATAGATGTTAAGAAGCATGGAAAAAGTAATCGGAATAACGAGGGAGAGTAAAAGAGAACCATTTTTCGTTCTATAACTTCTGAAGCAGCTCAAGAGGACCAAATAAAGATTGATTTGTTTCTGAAAAATGAAAGGAAAACTCGTATTAATATGTTAACAAGGTTGAACATAGAAAACATGTTGATAACTGCAGAAGCTTGGTATGGATTGTAAACATTATCCTATAGTTCATTTTCAAGAAAGAAAAAAATATACATGAAGTATCATCCTAATTCCTGTTTGTGGCATTAGCACCCCACAAATTGAGTTATATCATACCAGCTAGTTCACGACAGATCATGAATAGCTCTTGCAGTATTCACTGGATATTGTTCATGCCAGTTGATCCATCTCGACAGGCAAAGGAACAAAAATATGCTAGAGTGGTGGGTTTAAGGGGTAGAGATATCAAAACCTAGTGGGATTCTCGCTCAATCAAAGTGTCCATGTCGTTAAAAAATCCACAGTCGTCTGTCTTATCTAAAAACCATAGCCGTCCATCTGATCTTTGGATCCATCTCGTGAAACCGCCCGGTCTGCCGTGTCCTGCATCCATCGCCCAAACCTGCTTCATCGTCCGGAGAACCTAGCATCGAGAGCCGCTGCCTGACCTTCTTTTGTCCCCGCCGCCGCAGCTTTGGTGCCCACCTTGCCGCCACCTCCATTCCGTCGGGCCGCCACCGTTCTTGTAGGTGGAAGGAAGCTGGCAGCCACCATGGTGAAGGGATGCACGGGACAACGTGTTAGGCTCTACATTTGGGGCACCATCTTACGGTGGTTGCGGTGGCGGCTGTGCTGCAAGTCCAAGTCGAGGGAAACTAGTATGAGACCATGTCACTCGTTCAGATCGACAAGCAGGCAGAAGAGAGAATTGGGGATCAAGGAGAGCAGCGGAGGTAGTTTGGGGAAGGGGGTTTTGTGGGGAGGGAGGCACGTAGATGTTTGATGAGTAGCGTTGATGCATGATCCATTAAAGAATGTTTGTCGGATGTGTTTGAGTAAGAGAGAATAGATAAATAAAATGATCTGGACCGTTGGTTTTTTATAGTGGGATTTACCTAGGGTTAGATTGTTTGGTGGCTTTAGTAGAGACATGAGTGTGTGGGATGATTTATGGGGTGTACGTAGTTTAGTTTAAACTGGTGGGTTTAAGGGGTAGAGAATAATATCAAATAAGCTACTCTTGAGGAGATTATGGGATTATCATAATCTGAGCTTTAGATTATATAATATGAACCTATAATCTAGGTGTTTGTTTATCTGTTGGATTATTTGAGCTGGATTATATAATCTGGAGAGATTATAATCCGAAATAAACAGGTCCTAAGTGTTTTCATATGGGCCGTTCGAAGCCAGGGGAGCGTACGAATGCTGATGCATTCTGCAAGGCCCATGATTTGCATTATCAGATGAAGGCCAAGGAGGAGTCCGACCTGCATAACAACTTCAGGTGCTACAATTTTGCGTATCACAAGAATGTGAGTGGTCTAGTCTTGGCTTATTGAACAAAGTGGCACAGCGACTGGATGAAGGAGTGGTTTTATGCCGATGTGGACTTAGAACAACGCGAAGACTTCAAGGGAATGCTGATGAGCCCTTTAGAAGTAAGCTTTGCTCTGAAGAGGCCGAAGTGCAAATGAGTGAAGCCGCTGACAAGTGCTTCAAGGCTTTCAGTGTGGTTAACAAGAAGATTGGGTCCCGAGATCTTATTCAAGAAGCTCTTGCGTACAACATATATCCAACTCGAACTAGGTGGAAGTTGCCGAGGGAAGTGAAGTGCAATGACAAAAAACTTTTTACTTTATCTTTTGATTTCAATTTCAAAGACCAGTCCACATATAAAACTCCTTCGGCTGGATGGTTGAAATTTGTTGAAGAGAAATGCAATGAGATGTCTGGTAACTATCTTGCTAGGGAGCACGAAGACATGCGATCTGCTTTCTGTGGCTAAGGGAAACTTTTACTCTAGGGTTATGGATGCCTTAGGGTTTGAATACCCAGACTATGAAGATCCTTCGGCCAATACTGGGGCTGGGAAAAAAGGAGGGTTGTAAAGAAAGAGGCCGAAGAGCCATCTTCGGGCCAGGTAAAAAAGGAGGCTAGGATTGTTTAGAAGGATGTAGCCATGGTAAAAGCTTCGGCTCCAATAATAACTGCAGTCGCTCAAGAACCGGGGAAGGGAAGCACAACCACAACTTCATCGTTGAACTGCACCCGTATTCTTGAGTTAATGACTCAACCACTGTCGTTTTCCCCTTAAGTCCCTTAGGACCCTCATTGACTCGATTTATGCCAACTTTGAAGGATTGATTGAAGAGGAAGTTTTGAAACTGGGGGAGAAAGGCGAAGCTCTAGGGTATGGCCCTGGTGTTTTACTATTTGGTGGGGAAGACTGGATGCTGATGTGCGTACCAGATCCCAATGGATTGAAGATTGTTCGGGATATAACCCGAAGCATCAGCTTTCCGGACATCGAAGAGAAATTGTGCCAAGTAAAGAAGAAGAAACTCTCCCACAGCCTGGCCTATACCAGTATCAAGGTACAAAGATTTTTTTATTTTGATGCAGCTTCAGGAAACTTTTACATTTTTTATGTAGGGACTAATGCTAAGAAAAGCCTTGAGAATGAAATAATAAAAAGAAGAAAAAGAATTCTCTGCTCTCAAGCTGAAGCTGCCAAACTTCGCAAGAGTTTGGAGGAAAAAGATGCAAAGATGGCGCTCTTGATGGAGAAGGTAGGAAAAGTCGAAAATGGAAATGATGAAGCAAGGAGGATACATGATGCTGATGTTTCAAAGTTAAAGAAATAAGATGAGTTTATAAGAGAGCTTCAGGCCAACCTCGATGCTGAGAAAAAGGGTAATGTTGATAAGTATATGGAAAACCAAAAGTTGTTAGGAATTTTAAATCAGCTTCGAGAGAACTCCTTTTTTGTTGCTTCGCAGTGCCACGATACTCTTAGGAAGATTTTTCCTCAACTGGTGCCATCTCAAGAGCAACCACATACACCAGTGGGAACACCAATGGAGTGCTCAACTAGATGGAGAAAGAACTGGGAGAACTAGATTCGATAATTACAGCTCGCAGTGACTATTGCACAATGATTGGGTCCTAGGGGATGGCTTTAGTATTTGAAAAGGCCAGCTGCGATCACACCAAAGTTGTTGGAGAAGCTGGCTTTGATATGAATGTTGATGGTATAAAGTGTCCTTCGAAGAATGTGTCGAATGTCGCACAAAGATTCTTCTTTGAGTTGTGGAACAAGGGAGGACGAGAGCTAGTTGCTTCGGAGGCCGAAGAATATACTAGGAAGGTTAATCTTTTAAACATGTACTTCTGAAGTTTTATTAATGGGTTTTTCTATTTAATCACCATGTCTCCTTTTGCTTATTTTCCTGCAGAGCAAGAAGCTGAAGAAAACGAAGTAAAGCAAGGAGGTCGAAGCCTAGTTAGGTTATTAGTGTGGATAGATTCTGATTGTAAAAACAAACTCTGTGTGTAGTTGAAATGCTACTCTTTTGTAATTTAATGTTTGGCTCTTCATCATTTATCCTACTTACATTTGTATGCTTTGTTGCGCGTCAAGCCGATCTTTTATCAGTATTTTGAGCCAAAGGCGGAAAACACCTTCCCTTCTTTTCACCCGAAACAAAGCATAGCTTTGCATTCCCTTAGAAGCGGTTTTAGATCTTTTTCTTTAGACCGTAACTCTGCATTCCCTTAGAAACGTCTTCAGAGCTTTTTGACCTTTACTTGGTGATAAATCTTTAGCTCTGCATCCCCTTAGGAACAACTTCAGAGCATTTTCACCTTTACTTGGTGATAAAACTTTAGCTCTGCATCCCCATAGGAATGACTTTGGAGCTTTTTCACCTTTACTTGGTGATAAAACTTTAGCTCTGCATCCCCTTAGGAATGACTTCAGAGCCTTTTCACCTTTACTTGGTGATAAAACTTTAGTTTTGGGGTATATACCTTGGAGATAAAGCCCTTGTTCCAATGTAGTCATCTCTGGGGGATAGAGCACCTTTATTAGCTTCTTAGAAACTCTTGTGAGATGTTACATCTTCGGCCCCGTTGAAAAACCTTACCCCCTTCATAAGGAAAAAGGGTGCCAAAGCTTGACGACTAGATATAATACCTTCGGAGGTCGTCGTCATTCCATGATCTTGGAATGTAGTTTCCTTCCATGTCTTTGAGCCTGTAGGAACCTGGTCTACTCAAAGCTATGACAAGAAAAGGACCTTCCCATTTTACTTGCAACTTTCCTGCTGTGTCTGGGTTGGCTAACCTTCTAAGGACAAGATGGCCTAGTGCTTTGTTCTTGAGTTTTACTTTTCTGTCTTGCCACCTCAGGGTTTCTGCTTGATATTTCCTTATATGCCCGACCGCTTCTAGCCTCAATTGTTGTACGACATCCTTCAAAACTTTCTCATTGTCCGAATTTTGTGTAGAAGCTATAATTCTTGTTGAGCCCAACTTGTCCTCTTCACGGGAAATTGCTTCGTCCCCCAAGAGGAGCTTGAATGGTGTGAAATTCGTTGATCTTGATAAAGAGGTATTATGGTTCCACACAACTTTAGTAAGCTCTTTTGTCCATCCCCTTCGGCAATCCAACCAATGATTTTGTGATTCCCAGCAGGATTATTTCATTTGCTCTTTCCACCAATCCATTGGACTCTGGATGCCCGACATAAGCGAAGTGTATGTTTGTCCCCACCTGATCGCAAAATGCTCAGAGTGCTTAGTCAAACGAGTGTCATTGTGAACAGTGATGGACTTCGGCACTCCGAAGTGACAAATAATGCTTTGCCAAAAGAACTTTTGAATAGTGGTCGAAGTTATGGTTGCCAAAGCCTTTGCTTCGATCCACTTTGAGAAATACTCAACTATGACCACTACGTATTTTAGGTTTCCCTGGGCAGCTGGCATTGAGCCAATTATATCCATCCCCCATCTTTGTAAGGGCCAAGTGGGTTGTATCAACTGAATTAAAGACGAAGGTTGTTTTTTATCTCTTGCACATCTTTGGCAATTATCGCATTTCTGTACAAACTCGGTTGTATCCGAAGCTATCTTTGGCCAATAAAATCCTTGGCGAATTTTTTCTCAGCAGAGCTCTGAGGTCAATTTGCGAGCCACATAAACCAGAATGAATTTTTCTTATCAATTTTTGGCCTTCGTCTCCAAAAATACACTTTAGTAGAGGCGAACAAACACCTTCTTTGTATAGCTCCCCTTCTATGATCTTGTATGGTCTTGTTCTTGCTTGCATCCTTTTGATGTATGCTTCGTATCAGTTGGATGAGTTCCTCGAAGGAAGGTTATAATCTCCGTTCTCCAATCTTCGCTATATGTAGGAGACACTGCTAGGATGACCCTTTCCATTAGATCGACTGAAGGTGCCTATAATACTTTGAAGAACACTTTAGGAGGTAAGGGGAACCCCTGAGCGGTAGACTTGGCCAACATGTCAGCATCCTCATTATCCAACCTTGATATGTTTTTACTGAAAAACCTTCAAAAGAAGATTCCATCATTCGGACCATATCAAGGTATTTCTCTAGATTAGGATTTTTCACCTTGCTCGACTTATCCACCTAGCTTGTGATAACTTGAGAATCTGATTTTAATAATGCTCTTCGTACATCCATTGCTTTCAACTTCCTTAGTCCGAACAACAAAGCTTTGTACTCTGCTATATTGTTTGTACTCTGGAATTGCAGCCTGACAGCATATGATGTCTTCACTTTGGATGGTGACACAATGACAACTGCAGCTCGGGCTTCAAAGGATCCCCATGAGCCATTGCAAAAAACTATCCAAACAACTTCGTCTAATTGGGCTGCTTCGACTTGTGGGCCTGTGGGCCAATAAGCAATAAAATCTGCTAATGATTGAGACTATATGGAGGACCTGTGCACAAAATCGATGATGAACTCATTCTATTCTGCTGCCCATTTACCAATTTGGCCCGAAGCTTCTTTGTTTCTTATAATGTCATTGAGTGGCAGTGATGAAGGTACAACGATATTATGAGACTAAAAATAATGTCAAAGTTTTCTTGAGGCCATCAGGACCGCATAAAGGACTTTCTCAATTTATGTGTAATTTCTTTTGTGTAGACTTAGTACTTCGGAGACAAAAAAACATGCATCTGCCTTTTGGTACCCTTAGTCACTGTCTGCTGGACCAATGCAGCGCTTATAGTTGTTTGAGAAGCTGATACATAGAGTAACAATGGACCCCCTAGCAAACATGGGTATAATGTTGTAAGCTTTAACAGATAATCTTTCAATTCTTCGAAGGCTTGATGCTGAGGAGGACCCCATTGGAAGACCTCTACTAATTTCAGGACTTCGAAGAATGGCAAGCTTCGTTCAGCAGACCTCGAAATGAATCTGTTCAAGGAAGCCAACCTTGCTACCAATCTTTGAGCCCCTTTTCTTGATTTTGGTGGCTCCTTTCGAAGTTTGGATTTGCTTGGAAGCTTGGATTTGCTTCTATACCTTTTGTTGACACAAGGCAACCCAAAAACTTGCCCTTCTTTTCTCCGAAGACACATTTCTCTAGATTAAGCCTTAAATCTACTTCTCTGAAATTGGCATATGTTTCTTGGAGATCTAAAATATGATCCTATTGCTTTGTACTCCTTACAATTGAGAGCACCTAGAGGGGGGTGAATAGGTGATCTTATAAAAAATAGCTCAACAAAACAAACTCGGTCTAATATTGGATTAGATATAACAAGAGCCAAGTTCGAATGAAGGGAGAGCGAGGAGAAGACTTCTTCACTTAATTTCTTTCACAAAGTGAGTATTGAACTTATAGCAATTACATAACTGAAGTGAGAGAGAGAGGAATCACAATAAAATAGAGGCAAGCGACACGACGATTTTTATCCCATGGTTCGGTCAAGTATAATATACTTGCCTGCTCCACGTTGTGGTATCCCAATGGACGATGGTTGCACTCAACCCCTTTCAAGTGATCCAAAGATCAACTTGAATACCACAGTTTTCTCTTTATCTCAACAATATTCTGTTGTGAGGAATCTCCACAATTTGGAGTCCCTCACGTCTTACACAAATGATATCAAATGAACACAATAGTAAGGGGGAGTAGAAAGACACACAAGAACTAGAGTTGCAGCAACAACACACACACAAATCAAGAAAAGAGCACACGAAACAACACAGCGGAGTCACAACTCAAAGAAGTGCTCAAATCTCTATCACAATGAAACAATTATGTGCTTGCGAAGTTCGCGGCGTTGTAGAATGTTAAATGGGTGCTTGGTGTGGAGCTCCATGCGCCTAGGGGTCCCTTTTAGAGCCCCAAGGGACCTAGGAGCCGTTAGAGCTCCAATTAGAAGGCCATGGTTGCATTCTGTCCGCGGGTGTGCCGAACTGTCCGGTGCACACTGGACAATGAACGTGCAATGGCTACGAAATCCCTGATTGGTTGATTTCCTGTTCTAGGGGGCACCAGATCATTCGGTGGGGGGGCACCGGACTGTCCGGTGCTCCTGTTGATCGTTGGCCCTTGGCCGACGTGACAGCTAGCCATTGGCAGCTGGCACACCGGACTGTCCGGCGCCTCACATGGATGGTCCGGTGAATTATAGCAGACGCAGGCTAGAATTCCAGAGAGCAGGCAGTTGGCCGGACCGTGCACCGGACTGTCCGGTGCTACGCAGTCTTGCACACCTTTTTCCATTTTCTTTCTTGTTTTCATTTGCACCTTTTGACTTGACTTCATGAAGTCCCTGGCACTTAGACAAATATGATTAGCACACAAAACAATTGATTAAGTGTGACGGAACCTCCCAAGTCATTAGGCCCACCTACAGTTGTCCTTGTCCAACAGACATCAGACAACCTTGTAGATGTTCCTGAATCACTTGACAAGTTCGGTATCTTCTTTCTAACCTTTCCAGGAACGTTTCACCCGTCTTGCAGACATTACAGAACATCGGAGATATAGAAATGCGGAAGCGATTACATAAACTTACATTTATTTAGAAAGTAAGATCAAGTTACTTATTACAGACCAGAGTAATAAAACGAGTGCTGAGTAGTATTATTACAATACCAAGGGAGGCAAAAACTCCTCCCGATAAGTTCTTACATAAAAGTTTTTATGGAGGACTATGTCCTCCCACAGCTTCACTCTTGTTTTTCTTCATGTGGAACCACCTTGGTACAAAAGCAACAAAAATTTGCTGCTTCCTCACCTAAAAACAACGGGGGAATAAACCCTGAGTATGGAATTACTCAGCAAGTCTTACCCGACTAAAGAAAAGACTCTCAAGGGTATGCTGGTTATAAGGGAATTAAGGTAAGGTATCTCAAGATCAAAGACTCTGTTTTGCATAAATGCTTACTAAAAGTGGATCCTTAAAAATCCAGTTTTATTGTCAAGTTAGGTAAACTTACCTATATCTAGAGTTCTTGCTAACCTAGTTCAAGCACTTGTCCTGCACTAGCTAGTTTCTCACTAATCCCTTCATCTTTAGTGGAATTCTACATATAAGTCAGTGACCAAGTCTCCATAACCGCGGAGGTACGGCGATCCGAATCGATTATACTCAGCTGAGGATCTCCAATCACACGACATATGTAGCACTTAACCCTTGCATAGTCAACCCGCCACCAGGGTTCTTAAGACCAGATCAGGTTCACGCAAACCGAGAGCACAGATACACCACCGTCCAGCCTCTTGCTACGGAGGGTACACACTACTCTCGCCACCGCTCCACGCCCATTTCGTGTTATCTTATTCTGGCCTTAGTCTGCCCGAGGCAAGGCTTACCCATGACGAGGCATGTGACCAGTTAAAGGGTCCTCGGTCAGCAGGCCTACATCGACACAGTCCTTAATTGTAATACCCAATTTTGGAAAATAAGAGAAAGAAATAAATCTTCATGTGTGGTACCTTTTCATTCATGATAATTATTAGTAGGCATAGATAAAGTGGATAAATCCTTAATAAAATGTGCATCATGCTGGACTTTTTCTTGTTTGTGCATCAAAATTTAAGGCAAGTCTATCATTGAATTCACAATTAGAGCACTAAATAAAATGGGAAATTAAATCTTAAAAGAAATTCTAGAACTAAAATCAAAAAGAGAAAAGTTACAAAAAAAATAATATATATTCAAAATAGTACTGCTTATAACTCAATATCATCTGAGAATCTTTGGTCACAAAAGTTTGAATTTAATTTGAATCCCATTTGAATTTGAATCAAGAAAAGAAAATAGGAAATAAAAAGAAAAAGGAACACTATGCCTTATGGGCCGGCCAGATCCATTTCGGCCCACCTACGGAGTCTTCCCCGCACAGCCCACTCCACCCACGGCGCCGGCATGTGGGCCACGCCCGTCAGCCACCCGCACGCGCGACTGGTAACTTCCATGTGGGTCCCGGTCGCCAGCCACCCGGGTCTTTCCACTCCGCGCCCGCATACTGACTGCCGTGTGGGACCGGGTGGTCAGACTCGTCGTTACCGCGATCTCGGGCGCTTCAGCCGATTCCGTCCGCAACGGCCGCCCCGCATCCGTCGCTCGCGCACCGCGGACCCAGCCCCCCTTTCCCCGCATATAAGCGCTTGCGCCGCACCTGAGGTATCTGTCTCGCGATAGAGTTAGGGCCCGAACCGAGAAGTAGAGAGAAAGGGAGAGAGAGCGGCTCGCCGCGCGAGTAAAGTCTCCGCTACCGTCGATACGCGATTCCGACACCGTGGTGGTCGGACCTGCTAACTCGGACGCTTCTACTCGGCCTCCGGTGTGTGCGCACGGCCTCGGTGGGCGCAATCGAAGCTCGGTACACCGGCAATTGCTCACCGGACTTCAACCGGGGCCGCATCACGTGGCCGTGGGTCGTCTGCGCAGCAAAGCCCTGGTGAGCTACCCTATGTTGTTCGCTCTTCTTTAAGCATCGCATAGGTCGTATCCGATTGAAAATTGGTGCTCTGCTGCGTGAATTAGAGAACTCCGGCCGTGGGCCGCCGCGCTCCGAGCAGCGCCGTCGTGGTCCAGGGCTGGAGGAAGGGGACGGGTTTCTGGCCGTTGATTTTTGGTTGAACGGCTGCGATTAGAATAGGAAGATACCCCTTCGCGTGTGATGATCCGAACCGTTGGATGGGGATCGGACGCATTCAAAGCCACCTCGGGTATTTTAAATCCGATCCGTGGATCTCGGATCGGGCGGCCGCCAGAGCTTACCGGTTCGCTTAAACGTAGGTCTAATCTGGCGCATCGGTCGTTGATCCAACGGCTGAGATTTGAGGATACCCCTTCGGGTCTGCGGTTTGCAAATAAGCCCCTGGATTTTTAATAAACCAACCCGCCGTCCACAATGGGATTCGCCTGAGTCTTAGGAACTTTTGCGGATTAGCCCCTGCACTTCTCGGTATTTGAGGCCCAGTCCAGTGAATAGGAAAATCATAGGAAATGATTTAGAAAAATGATTTTTAGTGTTAAAATAAATCCAGAAACTTAATTAATTCATAACTAATTCATTTTAGCTCCAAATTGAGTCATTCCAATTCCTAAAATTTTGTAATAATATTCTCTACCATTTAGAATCACTGTTTTGACATGAACTCTGTCAGAAAATTTATTTATCATTTAATCATATTATAATCACCTTAAATCTTAGGAAATTCATAACTTAAAATCTATAACTCCAAAATTAATAATTCTTTTTCCTGTGATCTTATTGTAGTATGTAGATTATTAATATGTATTTTGCATATATGATTGGTGTAATGTTAATTTTGCCTATACCATGTATGTTTGTATTGCTACGACTAGCAGTGAGGTCACGAGGATCTGAAGAATCATCCTGGTACCTGGATTCTCAAGGCCCAGGCAAGTTGTGCCCTTGATCACTTCTCTTTACCCAGCCATGTTCTGATTAATCATAATGATCTGCATAGGTTAATTTTGATGGGACCCAATAGGTTACCCTAGTTTGTCTATCTTTATACCTTGTTTACCACTGAACTTTTTGGGTAGTACTTGCTAGTGCTAAATGTGGTTTTGGGTATGAAGATTACACTATTCATGATTATACTTTTGTTATCAGTTGTTATTTATGGTTCATGTTAAGATCATTATGTTAATTGGAACATGGAGAACCACCCGGGAAAACAGTGCTACCACGAGGGTGGAATGGGACGCCCTTGGCTGATTAATTAGGAAAGCTAGTGGAAGACTACCTTACCCGAAAGGGGCAAGGGCAGTAGGGGAGAGGTCAGTGTAGGGAGGCCCTCGGGAGGATTTTGCTGCGATGGCGGTCCTGCAAGGGATTCCTGCACTGGATCTTCCTATAAACTGTAGCGGGTTTTCGGAAGCTAGTGGAACTTTGTAAAGGCCTCGTAGTGGATCCCTAGCCATTCACCTCGGAAGTGTCTAAGGGCTTTGCAAACCCTGGCGACATGGGATACACGACTTGTGGGTAAAGATGCGCAACCTCTGCAGAGTGTAAAACTGGTATACTAGCCGTGCTCACGGTCAAGAGCAGCTCGGACACTCACATGATTAATTTATGGAACTAAATTCAATTTGTCATATGCATTGCATTGCAGGTGATGTTGTTATTACTTCTGTTCTACTATTTAATTGGGTTGGTATTTACTTATACTTAGTAATTGCTAATAAAATTTTGACCAACTTTAAAAGCAATGCTCAGCTCTAATCATCTTCTTTGGTAAGCCTTACACTTCAAGTGAGCTCCCACCTTTGGCGAGTTCATGCACATTATTCCCCACAACTTGTTGAGCGATGAACGTATGTGAGCTCACTCTTGCTGTCTCACATACACCACAGGTCAAGACCAGGTACTGCAGGATGATGCTCATGGAGGATGCTGCGATGTGTTCGTGAGAGGTCTAGGTCGTCGTCTCCCAGTCAACTTTGGGTTGCTGGACCGTTGTCTCCTTATAATGTAATTATTTATTTTGTATAGAACTCCTGTTATATATAAAGATGTGACATTCGATCCTGTGCCACTATACATCATATGTATGAGACTTGGTCCCAGCATACCTGGTGTTTATGTTAACCCCGGGTTTTGGACCCCTAAAATCCGGGTGTTACAGAAGTGGTATCAGAGGAATGTTGACTGTAGGACGAAACCTAGATAGAACTGGACAACCAATACTTACCTTTGCTACTCTGATTCTTTCTAAACTTTTCTTAATCTTTTCTCATCTATTTCCGCTTTACTCTGATTATTCTTACCTTTTCTTTTCTAAGACAAAAGTGGATTTCACACTTTGAAATCCTATGCCTAAAGTGACCTTTAGGAATAGGAGACCTAATCTTAGGAACAAAAACAAAACTATCTTTAAAGTTATCTATATGCTTGAATGCTTGTTCTTATGATATTTGTCTGATTTGGGATCTTTGATTGAGTGTGATGAGTTGTGGAGTAATGTCCACAATTGCATCTGCATAGACACATAGGTATAAAAATATATTTATAAAATAACCAGACAAACTAAATTATCCTTCAATAAAGTATCTAGCCTAACAATACCCATCTTATCTCAAAGACTCTCCCTTATCTTAATAGATCCATCTTATCTTAAAAGATATTCTATTACTATTAATAGACTCATCTTATCTTGAAAAGATTTTATCTTATCTTTATGGATTCATCTTATCCTAACCACTTTACTTATCCCATCTTAATAGATCTAACTGACCTCGAAAGATTCTATCTTATCTTATGGATTCATCTTGCCCTAAATTGAATATTTATCCCACTCTAGAATAACAACCATGACCTAATTAAAATTAATGAGATTCTATCTAGTCTAATCTAGTTATACCAAACTAACCTAAAATTGGTGCCCTAGACCGACTTTACCATATACAACCACCTAACCATATGCAACTACCTGACCCATCAGATAGTTGCATAACCCCTCTGTTTTAACCTAACAGAGATTTTTAACATATCCTGATAAAATATATCCTACCCAGGAAAATCTATCTAACTTTAACTAGTCTCATCTAGTCATATCCCGTCTAATCTAGATCCCATCTAATCTCATATGATCTAATCTAATGTGGCTACTTAAACATGATAATTAATACTTGTGAAATAGATTAGACCCTCTCCACATGTTTTAACTTAGTTCACCCTACACTAAATAAAAGAATGAGAAACCAACCCAACCAATAAAGTCTTGATGGATTGCATGACCTGCCTATCCCCACCTAACATCAAACAAACTTTTGACCTACATCATGTAGTCTATCTCATCCATACCTATATTAACCATATTCCCCAGCCCAATAATATACACTAACTCCTCATCAATGAGATAAGACCAAAGAAGATGATCAACTTCATCAAGGGAGGATGAGCACCAACTCAAGTCTTCAAGGATCAAGTATAGTCACCAAGATGAGTCAAGATCCACAATCTTGGATGTGGTCTTTTCTTACCCTACTCTTTCTGACCCAAACCTATAAATACTTCAAAGATATCTTCTATCCTACATAATAAAGTGGACATACCTATATTACCCATGCTCTCCTATCACTTACTAATAATAAAAAGAGAGACTCTTGATTTTGAACTAATTAGAAACTAAAAAGCTAAATTTCAAAATCACTCTTCCTATATCCTCCTTCTTACAAATCTCGAGGACGAGATTATTTTAAGGGGGGTAGGATTTGTAATACCCAATTTTGGAAAATAAGAGAAAGAAATAAATCTTCATGTGTGGTACCTTTTCATTCATGATAATTATTAGTAGGCATAGATAAAGTGGATAAATCCTTAATAAAATGTGCATCATGCTGGACTTTTTCTTGTTTGTGCATCAAAATTTAAGGCAAGTCTATCATTGAATTCACAATTAGAGCACTAAATAAAATGGGAAATTAAATCTTAAAAGAAATTCTAGAACTAAAATCAAAAAGAGAAAAGTTACAAAAAAAATAATATATATTCAAAATAGTACTGCTTATAACTCAATATCATCTGAGAATCTTTGGTCACAAAAGTTTGAATTTAATTTGAATCCCATTTGAATTTGAATCAAGAAAAGAAAATAGGAAATAAAAAGAAAAAGGAACACTATGCCTTATGGGCCGGCCAGATCCATTTCGGCCCACCTACGGAGTCTTCCCCGCACAGCCCACTCCACCCACGGCGCCGACATGTGGGCCACGCCCGTCAGCCACCCGCACGCGCGACTGGTAACTTCCATGTGGGTCCCGGTCGCCAGCCACCCGGGTCTTTCCACTCCGCGCCCGCATACTGACTGCCGTGTGGGACCGGGTGGTCAGACTCGTCGTTACCGCGATCTCGGGCGCTTCAGCCGATTCCGTCCGCAACGGCCGCCCCGCATCCGTCGCTCGCGCACCGCGGACCCAGCCCCCCTTTCCCCGCATATAAGCGCTTGCGCCGCACCTGAGGTATCTGTCTCGCGATAGAGTTAGGGCCCGAACCGAGAAGTAGAGAGAAAGGGAGAGAGAGCGGCTCGCCGCGCGAGTAAAGTCTCCGCTACCGTCGATACGCGATTCCGACACCGTGGTGGTCGGACCTGCTAACTCGGACGCTTCTACTCGGCCTCCGGTGTGTGCGCACGGCCTCGGTGGGCGCAATCGAAGCTCGGTACACCGGCAATTGCTCACCGGACTTCAACCGGGGCCGCATCACGTGGCCGTGGGTCGTCTGCGCAGCAAAGCCCTGGTGAGCTACCCTATGTTGTTCGCTCTTCTTTAAGCATCGCATAGGTCGTATCCGATTGAAAATTGGTGCTCTGCTGCGCGAATTAGAGAACTCCGGCCGTGGGCCGCCGCGCTCCGAGCAGCGCCGTCGTGGTCCAGGGCTGGAGGAAGGGGACGGGTTTCTGGCCGTTGATTTTTGGTTGAACGGCTGCGATTAGAATAGGAAGATACCCCTTCGCGTGTGATGATCCGAACCGTTGGATGGGGATCGGACGCATTCAAAGCCACCTCGGGTATTTTAAATCCGATCCGTGGATCTTGGATCGGGCGGCCGCCAGAGCTTACCGGTTCGCTTAAACGTAGGTCTAATCTGGCGCATCGGTCGTTGATCCAACGGCTGAGATTTGAGGATACCCCTTCGGGTCTGCGGTTTGCAAATAAGCCCCTGGATTTTTAATAAACCAACCCGCCGTCCACAATGGGATTCGCCTGAGTCTTAGGAACTTTTGCGGATTAGCCCCTGCACTTCTCGGTATTTGAGGCCCAGTCCAGTGAATAGGAAAATCATAGGAAATGATTTAGAAAAATGATTTTTAGTGTTAAAATAAATCCAGAAACTTAATTAATTCATAACTAATTCATTTTAGCTCCAAATTGAGTCATTCCAATTCCTAAAATTTTGTAATAATATTCTCTACCATTTAGAATCACTGTTTTGACATGAACTCTGTCAGAAAATTTATTTATCATTTAATCATATTATAATCACCTTAAATCTTAGGAAATTCATAACTTAAAATCTATAACTCCAAAATTAATAATTCTTTTTCCTGTGATCTTATTGTAGTATGTAGATTATTAATATGTATTTTGCATATATGATTGGTGTAATGTTAATTTTGCCTATACCATGTATGTTTGTATTGCTACGACTAGCAGTGAGGTCACGAGGATCTGAAGAATCATCCTGGTACCTGGATTCTCAAGGCCCAGGCAAGTTGTGCCCTTGATCACTTCTCTTTACCCAGCCATGTTCTGATTAATCATAATGATCTGCATAGGTTAATTTTGATGGGACCCAATAGGTTACCCTAGTTTGTCTATCTTTATACCTTGTTTACCACTGAACTTTTTGGGTAGTACTTGCTAGTGCTAAATGTGGTTTTGGGTATGAAGATTACACTATTCATGATTATACTTTTGTTATCAGTTGTTATTTATGGTTCATGTTAAGATCATTATGTTAATTGGAACATGGAGAACCACCCGGGAAAACAGTGCTACCACGAGGGTGGAATGGGACGCCCTTGGCTGATTAATTAGGAAAGCTAGTGGAAGACTACCTTACCCGAAAGGGGCAAGGGCAGTAGGGGAGAGGTCAGTGTAGGGAGGCCCTCGGGAGGATTTTGCTGCGATGGCGGTCCTGCAAGGGATTCCTGCACTGGATCTTCCTATAAACTGTAGCGGGTTTTCGGAAGCTAGTGGAACTTTGTAAAGGCCTCGTAGTGGATCCCTAGCCATTCACCTCGGAAGTGTCTAAGGGCTTTGCAAACCCTGGCGACATGGGATACACGACTTGTGGGTAAAGATGCGCAACCTCTGCAGAGTGTAAAACTGGTATACTAGCCGTGCTCACGGTCAAGAGCAGCTCGGACACTCACATGATTAATTTATGGAACTAAATTCAATTTGTCATATGCATTGCATTGCAGGTGATGTTGTTATTACTTCTGTTCTACTATTTAATTGGGTTGGTATTTACTTATACTTAGTAATTGCTAATAAAATTTTGACCAACTTTAAAAGCAATGCTCAGCTCTAATCATCTTCTTTGGTAAGCCTTACACTTCAAGTGAGCTCCCACCTTTGGCGAGTTCATGCACATTATTCCCCACAACTTGTTGAGCGATGAACGTATGTGAGCTCACTCTTGCTGTCTCACATACACCACAGGTCAAGACCAGGTACTGCAGGATGATGCTCATGGAGGATGCTGCGATGTGTTCGTGAGAGGTCTAGGTCGTCGTCTCCCAGTCAACTTTGGGTTGCTGGACCGTTGTCTCCTTATAATGTAATTATTTATTTTGTATAGAACTCCTGTTATATATAAAGATGTGACATTCGATCCTGTGCCACTATACATCATATGTATGAGACTTGGTCCCAGCATACCTGGTGTTTATGTTAACCCCGGGTTTTGGACCCCTAAAATCCGGGTGTTACATTAATCGACTCAGACGGAGACACAACACCGAGACTCTCTTCTCGTGCAAGTCACCCGCCTGGTCTCAGCTTAATCATTTAAACCCAAAAACTTGGTACCTGGCAGAGGTACATCTTTTCCGATGTTGAATCCATCACGGCCGTGATGGATTCACCATCAATTTTTATTTTCAAAAACATCCCATCCACTTTGCCAAACATCTTTTGTAAAACAAAACCTTTTGTTTTGCTAGAGCAATACTAAGCATAAAAACCTTTTGTAAAACAGGGTATCAAGGAAGGTAATCAAGATCAAGGAAGATAATGCAGGAATTGTTTAGCAACCAACTCCTATTACTTAATGCAACAAGCAAGTGAGAAAGATTTTAAAAACATCAAGGAAGGTGGCAAATGCACTGGGCCTTGCCTTCGTTAGTAGGTGAGTCAGGCTCAGGCCCGGAGATGTCAAAGTAGAGACAAGTCTCTGCCTGAGATTCCAAAGGTGGTGGTGCCTTTTCTTCAGTCACTTCGATCTCTTCTTCGTTTTCTAAACATAACCATACATATGTGTATATAAGAATGAATGCCATGTAAAGCTCATGAGAGTGCAAAGATAATAAGAATTTATTATCTAAGATCTTGAATACAATTTTCCTTCATGGAACTCCGAGAACTTAGGGTTTTTGGAGTTAGTAAAGGAGTTCACAGGGCAAGGGTGGGGGTTTTGGGTTCTAGTTATCAAACAAGGTCCAAATCAACCCAAACTCTACCCAAGGCTTCTAAATAATGTATAGAACTCATATAAAAAGTTTGGACATTTTTGGAATTACCATATGTTTTCTAAAAATCCAGAACTACTACTTTAAACTACTTTAAATGCCTTAAAATTCCTTATTTAACCTAAAAACCATGAAACTATTTTTATTAAATATTATGGAAAATAAGAAGTCTAGGAAAATTGGTTTGACAATTTTATGAATTTTCTATAATTTTCTACATATTTCTAAAGCTGGACAGAAAAAGAAAAGGAGAAAGTCTGAACAGTGCTGGGCTGAAATCAAACCAGGCGGCCCAGGCCCACGCAGAATCGCGCGCGTGCCCGCGCCCGCGCTGGCATCTTTACAGAAAGGGCCTCGACTTACTGATCATTCCGAAGCAGGTTCAATCACTATTGCATGAGTCGCTGACAATTCCCAGAAAGGTCCCCCGGGTTCTACTCTTTTACACCGACCAACCCGCGACGAAGAACAGACCTCGCTGCACTCTGGCGAGCTTATTCCGGGCGGACGACACCACGGCTAGAGCTCTCGTGCGACAGGGGCACAATTAGACCCTTACCGAACACTTCCCCTCCATCAATTTCACCAAGGGAGCACTGAATTGATTAGTTCACGGTGACCGAGCGAATGGGCAAGGGGATGAACGTGTTCTGATCAAACAGCGACGAGGATGGCCAAATTGAGGCTGGGTAAAGGTTCACGGGTTCACCAGGGTCCATGGACACACTTTGGTTTGGGCAGAACAAGATCCGAAGAGCGGGTCGACGGTGAGGGGGTTATGGCGACGTTCTACAGAGCAGGCGCGCGTTCTGGTGAAAGGCTTCGACCGAATTTCGATTGGTGGGTACTGGGAGCAATAGGGGCTAACAACAAGCAAGAACATGAAACAATTGGGTAAGTACTCACCCGAGGAATGCTGGCCACAGAGGGATTCTTCACGGCGAAGTTAAGAACGGGGAGAACAGAAATTTGCGGACTGTGTAAGCTCTTCGGTTAAAGTGAGTCAATTGCACAGGCACTCGTGCTTGCGATGTGGCGAAGAAGCAGTGTCAGGGCTCAATTTATAGGCTGCTGCCCGGAGACGGATGAGGATCGCGGATCCCTTGATCGCGCTGGCAAGCATATCGCGCGACGGATCCTGGTGATGGCACGGTGGCCGCCATTTAACCGGAGCCTGCCACCTCAGTGATTTGCTGCCACGTTACCGAGGATATTTAGCGTGGTCGCCAGCCCATCCCGACCGCCGTGGCGTTCTTATCGCCGGTGAGGGCTGACCCTTATCTTCGGCGCGATTTTTCTGAAGACCGATGAACAGTGCGCCTGATTCAGTGGAGAGCTCACCTGACAGATCAACTTGGAGCTTCATTTTCTCCAATTTTTATGTGGCACCTAAGCCAACTTTCTGCATAAAAGTTATACACCTATAATCCATCTTCAACTTTGCCACAATGCTTACCATCAAATAGTCACCGAATCACATTCAAAATCAAGCTCAAAGTTCACCCCATCACACTGTTACTTAAAATTCAGTCCAAGGTTTGCCTGACAGCCTGACTTTGAGCTTAATTATCTCTGGATTTTTCTTAACAACTGAACTCACACTCTTAAGCAAAGTTGTTCTCCTACGATTGAGCTACAAACTTGATGTGGTGACTTAGGGCAAAAACTCTATAATCTGAAAGTTACAAGGCTCCAAAGTTGAGCCCTCAACTCTGAAATTCAGACTTAGAGTGAATTCTCAATTGGGGTCCTTTTTGCAAATTAACCCAAAACTTAGGGTTTGGCTTGCAAATCTTCCCAAATGTGAACCATGTGACCTTATATGCTTTAACATGGTAGTTTTTACACTTTAGTCCAAATGTGCACAATTTTTGCACATAGGCCCCTAGGGTTTGGACTTAGGGTTTTTCCAGGGTTCAAATGGGGTTTTTGGATATCCCAGGGGTATAAATGTGATTCAAGTTCATTTTTGGGAACATTTTATGACTATTCCCCTAAAACTTTTAGGTTTTCTCAACTTGGTTAGGTTTTACCCCCTTTAATCCCTATTTAGGGTTAAGCTCCCTATCCAGGGTTCTATTTGCAAAATGCTATAACAATACAACTTGTTTGAAATTTTTACCTAGTGAATGCACTCTAGGTGTGTCAAACATATGCAATGCCAATGTTTATGATGCCATGCTCAAGTTTTAGTTGCATTAACACCAGGGGTGTTACATTAAGTGTCCATATCTTACCTTTTTACTCGGTCCATATAGATTTGCACTATGTCCTTTTCGAGGCGCAATTTGCTTCATATACCTTTGCTAATACATCATGTTAGTCTAAACGTAATGTGTTGTACATTTAATCGCAAAAACAATATAGAAATGGCCCAAGAGCACATTTTCCTTTTAATCTCCCCCTTTTTGGTGATACATGCCAACACATCAAAAAGCAACTCATAATGCACTTACATATCCAAATGCGAGCTAAAAAGTGCAAATTGATGTCAAATTGAAGACCAATGACATTATCATAGGATTTGGCATATTTGGATCATTTTTGCCACCACTTGGTTTGTTTTCGCAAAACAAATTCATTTTCCTATCTCTATGTCAAAAACACTTTATTTTGGCAAATCAAAGTAACTTTCAAGACTAGTTTCGATCAAGAGTCAGAAAACTCCCCTGTTTTCCCATAATTAAATTTCTCCCCCGCAAGAGGGCAATTTTTGCAATAAAAGGGTTTTGATCAAAAATCAAGTACTTACACTCAAATTTTGAAAAATTCACAGGTGGTAGCTGATCCAGTTGCTTTGGCCTTAATTTCTCCCCCTTTGGCATTAAGCACCAAAACATAAGAACTATTTGGCCTTTTAATCTCATTGCCTTACAAAAACTTCAACTAAAAACCAAGGACAATGAGAGAACACAATAGGGACTTGGAGCAAAGATCATTGATACTGGAATGCAGTGGAAGCCTCGTCTTTGTCCAAGTTCACCTTTTTCCCTTTCAATCCATATTTGAGACTACATCATAAGTACTCAAGCAAAACGTCAGTCTCAAAGGGTCAAGTTGTAGCATATCCTCCCCAAACCATATGCATCTTTTGCACAAGGACTTGTGAGGTCTAGAGATGATTTGTACAACTTGAGCACCAAAATAAGCAAGTAAAGACTGTGATGTAAAAAGAACATGATCAAAGGCATAAAACACATGTATGTGTAGATCAATCCAAGTTCCGCGAATCCAAGACATTTAGCTCACTACGCAACCTGCAAAACCTTTTCTCATCTAAAGGCTTGGTGAAGATATCGACTAGCTGGTTCTCGATGCTAATATGGCAAACATCGATATCTCCCCTTTGCTGGTGGTCTCTCAGAAAGTGATGCCGGATGTCTATGTTCTTAGTGCGGCTGTGTTCAACAGGATTATCCGCCAAGCGGATTGCACTCTCATTATCACATAGGAGTGGGACTTTGCTCAGATTGTAGCCAAACTCCTGGAGGGTTTGCCTCATCCAAAGTAGTTGCGCGCAACACTGGCCTACGAAAACATACTCGGCCTCAGCGGTGAATAAGGCAATGAATGTTTGTTTCTTAGAGCTCCAATACACCAGAGACCTTCCCAAAAACTGGCAAGTCCTCGAAGTGCTCTTCCTATCAACCTTGCACCCAGCATAGTCGGAATCTGAATATCCGATTAAGTCAAAGGTAGACTCTTTTGGATACCAGATCCCGAAGCAAGGCGTATGAACTAAATATCTAAGAATTCGCTTCATGGCCACAAGATGACATTCCTTGGAGTCGGTTTGAAATCTAGCATACATGCATACACTAAGCATTATATCCGGTCTACTAGCATAAAGATAAAGTAATGAACCTATCATAGACTGGTATGCCTTTTGATCAACGGACTTACCTCCTTTTTCGAGGTCTGAGTGTCCGTCGGTTCCCATTGGCGTCTTAGCAGGCTTTGTGTCCTTCATCCCAAACCTTTTGAGCAAGCCTTGAGTGTACTTTGTTTGGGAGATGAAAGTTCCTTCCCTGAGTTGCTTCACTTGAAGTCCAAGGAAGTAGTTTAATTTGCCCATCATTAACATTTCAAATTTCTGCATCATTACCCTGCTAAACTCTTCACAAGACTTTTGATTAGTAGAACTAAATATTACATCATTGACATTTATTTGGCACACAAACAAATCACATTACAAGTCTTAGTAAAAAGAGTAGGATCCGCTTTCCCAACCTTGAAAGCATTAGAAATGGGAAAATCTATATGGCATTCATACCATGCTCTTGGAGCTTGCCTACGTCCATAGAGCACCTTAGAGAGCTTATAAACATGGTCGAGATACTGTCATCCTCAAAGCTAGGGGGTTGGTCCATGTACACCTCCTCCTTGATTGGTCTGTTGAGGAAGGCGCTCTTTGTGTCCATTTGAAACAACTTAAAAGAGTGGTGAGCAGCATAGGCCAACAATATACGAATTGACTCGAGCCTATCTACAGGAGAAAAAGTCTCCTCAAAATCCAAACATGCGACTTGGGCATAACCTTTTGCCACAAGTTGAGCCTTGTTTCTTGTCACCACCCCATGCTCATCTTGCTTGTTGTGGAACACCCACTTGGTTCCCACAACATTTTTCTTTGGACATGGCACCAGGCTCCACACTTGATTTCTCATGAAGTGTTGAGTTCTTCCTGCATGGCCAACACCCAGTCCTGATCTTACAAGGCTTCTTAAAGGCTCAATAGAAGAAACAAACGAGTAATGCTCACATAAATTAGCTAATCGTGAGCCCAGAATATGATCCACTGGATGATTTCTTTAGATGGTGGCCCGGACTTGAGTTGGAGGTGCCTGTGGTACTTCTTCCTCTTTATCCTTTTTCTTCATGTGCTCCCCCTTGATTCATGCCTTCATCTTGAGGTACCTATTCCTAAGCTTGAGTTGGTGGTTGTTGAGGAAGATGGTTGATCCTATTCTTGTTGTTCCTGAGGTCACACATCACCTATTGCCATAGTTCTCATTGCGGTCGTTGGAACTTCATATTCATCTATATCATCAAGATCAACTTGCTCTCTTGGAGAGCCATTAGTCTCATCAAATACAACTTCACTAGTGACTTCAACCAAACCCGAAGATCTGTTGAAGACCCTATATGCCTTTGTATTTGAATCATAACCTAGTAAAAACCCTTCTACAGCTTTGGGAGCAAACTTTGAATGCCTACCTCTCTTAACTAAGATGTAGCATTTGCTCCCAAATACACGAAAGCATGAGACATTGGGTTTGTTACCGGTTAGGAGTTTATATGATGTCTTCTTGAGGAGGAGATGAAGAAAGAGACGATTTATGGCATTGCAAGCCGTATTCATAGCTTCTAACCAAAATCGCTCTGGCATCTTGTATTCTCCCAGCATCGTCCTTGCCATGTCGATTAACATCCTATTCTTCCTCTCTACTACACCATTTTGTTGTGGTGTGTAGGGAGCAGAGAACTCATGCTTGATGCCTTCCTCCTCGAGATATTCTTCTACTTGGAGATTCTTGAACTCAGATCCATTGTCGCTCCTGATTTTCTTCACCGTGAGCTCAAACTCATTTTGGGCTCTCCTTGGGAAGCCCTTTAATGTACTTTGGATTTCTGATTTATCCTGCAAAAAGAATACCCGAGTGAAGCGGGAAAAATCATCAATAATTACAAGACCATACTTACTTCCCCTGATGCTAAGATAAGCAACGGGCCCAAAGAAATCCATATGGAGAAGTTCCAGTGGTCTTGATGTTGTCATCACATTTTTGCTTGGATGAGTAGTTCCCACCTACTTCCCTGCCTGGCACGCTGCACAAGGTTTGTCTTTCTCAAAACAGACATCGGTTAGTCCTAACACATGTTCTCCCTTTAGAAGCTTATGAAGATTCTTCATTCCAATATGTGCTAGACGGCGGTGCAAGAGCTAGCCCATATTAGACTTAGCAATTAAACATGTATCTAGATCGGCATTCTCTTTAGTGAAATCAAATAAATAAAGATTGCCATCTAATACACCTTTAAAAGCTAATGAACCATCACTTCTTCTAAAGACAGATACATCAATATTTGTAAACAAGCAATTATAGCCCATATGACATAATTGACTCACAGAAAGCAAATTGTAACCAAGTGATTCTACTAAGAATACATTGGAAATTGAATGCTCCGTAGTAATGGCTATTTTACCCAAACCTTTGACCTTGCCATGATTCCCATCTCCAAAGATAATCGTATCTTGAGAATCGTTGTTCTTGATGTAGGAGGTGAACATCTTCTTCTCCCCCGTCATGTGGTTTGTGCATCCGCTGTCAATAATCCAACTTGTGCCCCCGGATGCATAAACCTGCAAGGTAGTTTAAGCTTGGAATTTAGGTACCCAACTCTTATTGGGTCCTACAAGGTTAGTCACATAAGACTTTGGAACCCAAATGCAAGTCTTGTCTCTCTTGCACTTAGGCCCCAAATTTCTAGCAACTACTTTATCATTTTTACAAATTAGCACATATGAAGCATCATAAGTCCGATAAAGCATAGTTGGGCCATTAGATGCATTTCTAGGTGCATTAGAAACAACATGATGAATATGGCGCCTAGGTCTACTCCTACCATGAGCATGCGAAGAACTGGAAGATGCAAACATGGCATGAGAATTAAAGACAGCATCATGACGTATAGGAAAAATAACATGATCATAGCTGTCATCATGATGAGAAACATTAGTGGTATTCTTAACATGAGCGTACAAATAAGCATGGTTCTTTTTGTCATGAAAAGAATGAGAGCTACTAGCCATAGGTGCCTTCCCTTTCTTCTTGATGAGATTGGAAGTCCTTTGGCTTGTTAAGTTCTTGGTTCCCTTTTGGAAACCAAGTCCATCCTTAATGGAGGGATGTCTACCAATGGTGTAGGCATCCCTTGCAAATTTTATTTTATCACACTCATTCTTGCAAGTTTTTAAGTTGAGCATTAAGATTTGCAATTTCATCATTCAACTTAGAGATAGTGGAAGCATGATTATTGCAAACAACAACATCAAAATCTTTGCATCTATTGCAAATAGAAACTTGCTCCACAGATGAACTAGCAATATCTAATTTTTCTATTCTAGCATTTAAATTAGCATTTGATCTCTTAAGGCTAGAAATATACTCATGGCAAGAAGACAATTCAGAAGACAATATTTCATTTTCTTAGTCTCTAAAGCAAGAGACTTTACAACATTTACAAGTTTATCTTGTTCTTCATAAAGAACATCTTCTTGTTTTTCTAACAACCTATCCTTCTCATTAAGGGCATCATTAATTCATTGATTTTATCTACTTTAGATCTTTCTAAACCCTTAAAGAGATCACTAGTCTACATCATCATCAGATTCCTCATCACTAGAAGAAGTGTACTTAGGGGTATCTCGTGTACGTACGTTCTTCTCCTTAGCCATGAGGCATGTGTGATGCTCGTTGGGGAAGAGGGAGGACTTGTCAAAGGCTGAGGCAGCAAGTCCCTCATCGTCAGAGTCAGATGAAGAGCAGTCCGAGTACCACTCCTTGCCGATGTAAACCTCGCCCTTTGCCTTCCGGTAGTTCTTTTTCTTCTCTTTCTTCCATTTCTTTTCTTGTCCCTAGTCATTTTCATTATCGATACATTGTGCAATAAAATTACCAGACTTACCACACTTGAAGCATGAATGCTTTCCCCTTGATTTATTCTTGTTGGGGAACTCCTTGCGTCCTTTTAACGCGGTCTTGAAACGCTTAATCACAAGTGACATTTCTTCCTCGTTGAGCCCGACAGCCTCCACTTGTGCCACCTTGTTAGGTAGCGCCTCCTTGCTGTTTGTTTCTTTGAGAGAAACGGGCTATGGATCATAGAGAGGAAGTGGTCCATTGGCAATATCATCAACGTACCTTGCCTCTTTGACCATCATGCGCCCGCTTACAAATTTTCCGAGAATTTCCTCTGGTGTCATCTTGGTGTACCTAGGATTCTCACGAATAAGATTTACAGGATGAGGATCAATAACGGTAAATGACCTTAGCATGCGTTGAACGACATCTTGATCCGTCCATCTTGTACTCCCATAGCTCTGGATCTTGTTCACTAGGGTCTTGAGTCTGTTGTAAGTTTCAGTTGGCTCCTCTTCCCATTTCATGGCGAACTTTCCTAGTTCTCCTTCCACTAGTTCCATCTTTGTGATCATGGTGGTGTCGTTACCCTCATGAGATTTTGAGGGTATCCCATATTTGCTTGGCATTGTCTAAGCCGCTGACTTTATTGTACTCATCCCTACATAGAGATGCTAACAACACAGTAGTAGCCTGGACATTCTTATGAATTTGCTCGTTAATAAATACAGGATTATTGCTACTATCAAAATGCATTCCATTTTCCACTATTTCCCAAGTGCTAGGATGGAGAGAAAATAAATGACTACACATTTTATGACTCCAAAAGAGTAGTCGTCTCCATCAAAGTGGGGGGGGGGGTGGGGGTTTACTAAGTGGAATATACATCAAATGTGCATTTGAATTGTAGGGAATATGAGAGTAATCAAAATAATAGTTTTTATTAACTGTTTTCTTTTTTGATGAGGAGTCTTCATCGTCGTCGTCCCTTGGTAAAGAAGAGCAGGCGTCGCTGTCATAGTAGATAATCTTCTTGATGCGCCTTTTCTTCTTCCCATCCTTCCTCTCGTTATTTGAGCTTGAGTCAGTGAGCTTGTCACCTTTTGGCTCATTGATGTTGAGGGTTTCCTTCTCCTTGTCATTAAGCACCATCCCCTTGCCCTTAGGATCCATCTCTTCGGGTGGTTAGTCCCTTGATGAAGAGAACAACATCGATACCAATTGAGAGCACCTAGAGGGGGGTGAATAGGTGATCTTGTAAAAAATAGCTCAACAAAACAAACTTGGTCTAATATTGGATTAGATATAACAAGAGCCAAGTGTGAATGAAGGGAGAGCGAGGAGAAGACTTCACTTAATTTCTTTCACAAAGTGAGTATTGAACTTATAGCAATTATATAAGTGAAGTAAGAGAGAAATCCCTGATTGGCTGATTTCCTGTTCTGGGGGGTACCGGACCGTCCGGTGGGGGCACCCGACTGTTGGGTGCTCCTTTGATAGTTGGCCCTTGGCCAACATGGCAGCTAGCTGTTGGCGGCTGGCACACCGGAATGTCCAGTGCCTCGCACGGACGGTCCGGTGAATTATAGCCGACACAGGCTAGAATTCTCGATAATAGGCAGTTGGCTGGACCGTGCACCGGACTGTCCGGTGCTACGTAGTCTAGCACACCTTTTTCCTTTTTATTTCTTGTTTTCATTTGCACCTTTTGACTTGACTTCATGAAGTCCTTGGCACTTAGACAAATATTATTAGCACACAAAACAATTGAGTAAGTGTCTAGAGCTTACTTTTTATTCGGTCCATATAGATTTGCACTATGTCCTTTTCCGAGCTCAATTTGCTTCATATACCTTTGCTCATACATCATGTTAGTCTGAACATAATGTGTTGTGCATTTAATCACTAAAACAATATAGAAATGGCCGAAGAGCACATTTCCCTTTCAAATATAATGTCATCAACATAAGTTAAGACATTCATACCTAGCTGCGAACTCAACACCTTGGCTGTCATTCTGCTAAAGCTCCCACCAGCATTCTCAAGACCCTCAGGCATTCTAAGATAGCAATAAGTTCCACTAGGGTTATGAAACTATTCTGCACTCATCTTCTTTTCTCATCCATATTTGGTGATACCCTGAATAGCAATTGAGTAGACTCATGAGCTCCGAAGTTGCAGCTGCATCCACTAGTGAGTCAATTCTTGGTAGTGGGAACTGGGAACTCATCCTTCGAGCATGTCTTGTTGAGATCTATGAAATCAATACATATTCTCCACTTGTCATTGGATTTTGACCATGACTGTATTGTCCAACCATTCTGGGTATGCCACTTCTCTTATGACTCCAGCACTGAGCAATCTTTTGACTTTGGCTTTTGCACCTTCGGCCTTATCTTTGGACATCTTCTAAAGTTCTTACTTGTGTGGCCTAACACTTGGGTCCACATTCAGAGCATGCTCTATTATACTTTTATCCACTACCCATAGATCATTTGCTGACCAGGCAAAGACATCTTTGTTATGAATAGGAACCTTCGTAGATTGGACTCTTGCTCCGAAGTTAGCTGGTTGCTGAAGAATACCCTTTACTATGTGACATCATCACAGAGAAGTACGAGTTTCAACTGATCCACCAAAGATGCCCTTTTCTTTTAATAGCTTTTCAGAATCTCGGATTTGCCCTTCGGCTTCATCAATGTTGTCTACAATTTTTGGCTCTTGTAGGGCCCCTTCTGCCCTTCTTGCTGCCTCTTGGCTACCATAAACTGATATCACCCTTTGATTGTTGGGTATCTTCATGCAGAGATAAGGTGAATGCAAAACTACTTCGAAGACATTGAGAGTTCCCCTTCTGATGATGGCGTTATATGGGAATTCCATATCAATGACATCAAACATTACATCTTCTGTTCTTGTGTTATTGACATAGACGAAGGTGATGGGCAAGATTAGCTGCCCCAAAGCCATTACTTACTATCCTCCGAAGCCATAGAGAGGAAAAGCTGGTCTTGGAGTTTATCTTCGGGCTCCTGCATTTGCCTTAAAACCTTGACAAATATGATGTCTGCAACACAGCCTGTGTCAACCAAAACATTGTGTACTACAAAACCTTTTATTACACAAGAGATAACCATGGTATCTCTGTACAGGTAATCTTTGAGACGAAGATCATCCTGAGAGAAGGTAATAGGGATATGGGACCATTGGTCCTGATGTAGGGTCCTTGGACACCTACATGCTGCACCCTTCTCTAGGCCTCTTTTTTTGCTTTTTATTGCTGGGTTCAAAGCTTGAGCCCCAGTGATGGGGAGAATAAGCTTCTTCATGGAAGCTGACGAAGCTTGATGGCTTGCCATATTCTTCATCGCGATGAAACTCGTCATGGTCGTAAGATCACTGGAGGTGGATGCCAATGTTGATCACTTGTTTTGAATTGCTGCATTGAATAAAAAACAAGGCAACATAAAATTGAGAAATGAGAACCTTCGTCCTCGAGATAATACACCTTTGGTGTAATCATCTTAGGACAAAGGTTTAAACGTATAATAAAATATGAAACTGTCGGATGTTTGATTTCAGTCCTCTGAAGGTACTTAAAATCTAGTTGAAAAGTTATAAAAACCTTCGTCTTGGGGTTGATACTCCTTCAGAGTATGAATACAGAAGACAAAGGTTTTATACCATCGCAAACATTATAAGTGAAATGTGACACGAAGAGACATATGGAATAACACACGAGAACTTATTTTTGTTGCCTTGGCATTTTCAATATATCTATCGTTACATTGGACACATTTAAAAAGTACCTTCGGCTCCTGAGTGATAGGATGCATGATGGTTCTTCGAAGGCTAAGCACTACGAAGCTGTAGATCTCACCAAATGTACTTTATGTAGGGTAATGTTCATCTATTTATAGGGGAGATGAATCGCCTTTGTATAGAATTACAATTGTGCCCTTTAGGGTTTTACACACATTGTTTACAAATGTCATTAGGGCAATAACATAGTTTCTTCATCCTCGGTTGCACAGGTTCGAGCCTTCGTCACTTTCTCCTTTGGCTTACGTCCGAAGTTCCTCTGTTGTCGCTGAAGGTATCGACTTTGGCTAGCACTTTTTCCACTTGCACGCATGGGCGAAGCTTCTGTGCATGCTTTTCTGGCCGAAGGTTTGCTTCGTCCATCAGTAGAAATGCTCCTGAAATACACTTTCTCATGCCGAAGCAAAAGGTTAAGCGAGTGATCTTCGGCATAGAAGGCCCCCAACAGGATTGAACGACCTAGGTTCAAATCCTAGAAACAACAAAGCTTGTGCTTTATAGTTGTTCTAGTACAATGCTCATACGTTGCAACGACACACAATTATATTTGATACCCATAAAAATAAATTTAATATTAAAGTGAACATATGGTCCTTCTGATATTAAATTGATAATAACAAATATTACACTTTATTTTATTGGGCTTATGCAGTTTCTCACGGCCCATCTATAGTGTTATGGCCTATTGATAGGCGGGCAGAGAGTGAAGCAGATCTACACGCTTTACACTTGAGGCACGACACACGACACACGAAACTACTGTAAAAGAACAGAGATGTGATGAAGAGTTGTGTCATATGTCATGCTACCACAATGAAATGTTGAACACAAATAGAAAGGAATGTTACTCTGCATGTATTGGTAATTGCAGAAATGTATACTATACAAGCCACTGCAAAATTTGTTGAGGCTTCCCAAGCGGTGAATTCGAGTGTCCAAAATACTTTGTTGGCAAAAGCAACCAACATCAATTATCGAAAACTTTAGCTGTCGTAACTATTTTTTGTTCTTGTCCCATTATAAAAGATGTGATCTCTCAAGATATGTATATACATCGATGCAATAATACTAGTGATGATAAACAGAATTAAATACATTTCTTCATCTTCGAACTATAGGTAGTTAGTGTTGATAGAGAGAATTAGGTCCAATTTATTTTTCCCTACTGAAGTTAGCACTACACTATCGGTGTTTCGTACCTCGCTCCAACAAGTAAATTTATTGCACACGTTCCAGGCTCTAGAGGGTGTGCAAGGAGGGCGCAAGGTTTATACTGGTTTGGGCAGAACATCCCTACTTCCAGTCGTTGATGGCTTGCGCTACTGGCACCATTGATGATCAAACTTGTAGTAGGGTTTACAAGCGGTCAAGAGAGATAGGAGAGACTCCCAAGTCTCTTTATCGGGGTGGAAGTGGAGCTTAGAAGTTGCTGGGTAGAGTCCTAGCTAACTCTTGGCCTGTTCGAGGCTCCGGCCTCCTGGTCCTCATCGGCGCTCCTCCGTCTTCTATTTGTCCTTGTGGGTTAGTCTCTGTCCGAAGGCGTCTGATTGCCTAAGAGTTCTCTCATTTCGACCCCTTGCCTTGGGACCAGTCTCTCCCTTTTATAGGCTGAGAGAGGGGTAGGCCAGTGGTGGCTTCCCTAGGAAGGAGCCACAAGGAAATGGTAAACCAGAGTTTTACCCCGGATAGAGCCATGCGTACTCATGGGGCCTGAGGCTGCTTGGCTACTTCGTATTTCGCGTGGCAAATGACATGGTGGCAGCGATGGTCCAGGCGACATCATTATGGCTATGCTGACCCCTAGCCTCCTAGCATGGGGCTCGACATAGCCCATCGTGTAGTACCTATGGGAGGTCTATGTACTTAGGTCTAGTCAGATAGGCCGAGGGGGGCGCGGGCCATTAATGTGCCGCACCCTGAGGGTATCACACCCGATTTTGGAAGGCAAACCGAAAGCAAACCATGTACGTGCCAGGATCAGAAATTCACGTACACAACGATTACATAGCTGGACATCATCACACAGTGCTCAAATAATAGCGTAAAGAAGTATTACTTTACTACATCATGATGTCCGAAACATCCACATAGTCATTAACTTAAACAGAAATCAAAGTGCTAAACGAAACATAGTAAAGATAAGGCCTTCATAGGCAGCTGACTAGGGGTTTGCCGCTAATCTAGTTTACAACTCCTCGAAGTCTTGAAACTCCTGAAAGTCCTCCGCGTTGCCTTCATCTTGTCTTGAGTAATGGTTGCATTGTGAACAACCTGGTGTTTGGTGTTTAAGCAAGGGTGAGTACACAACGTACTTAGCAAATATCTTGTTTGGCTAAAGTGTACTAGCTATATGTGGGGTGAAGCTCAAAGCAGTTGCCTTTAGTTTGTCAGGTATTTATCATTAGTAGAAGCCAAGTTTTATCATAGAACCCAAGTTGATATCCCAAAAGAAAGCACCTACTTAGATAGTAAAGTACCAGATATCATAAGTATAACCATCATCATTAAACCATCAACATAATTGTATCCAGAATATCTATAATCAAAGAGGATCCCAAGACTGCTCTTAACCATGAGCATGGCTGATATACCAGTTTCTAAACCTCTGTAGAGGTTCACACTTCACCTACGAGTCATGATTCCCTTTCTGCCCGAGGAGCGCTACTCCCCATTGATCACTTCCTAGGTGGTCTGATAGGGTATCACTATGTAGCCTTTACAAAGATTCTCCTGGTGTGTTGCCACCTGTTAGGTTTCACTAGTCGTACAAACATAGTAATCCTCCCTAAGGGGGTGACTAACAAAACCAAATCGAATGAACCTCGACACTCCACCCTTAGCAAAGCAAGTACTATGCCCCAGCCCCCGTTGACGGCACAATGGCGAAGCAAACTACACCTCCAGATTCCTCCAATTAATCAGCTAAGAGCGTCCCATACCACCCTTATGGTTGTACTGTTTTCCTAGGTGGTCTCTCAACAAATAGGTCCTTACGGAGAGGTACTCGGGAAACAGCCCGAGCCCCCTAAAATGCCACAACCTCATAATCATAATCAGAATGAATCATCATATCATAAAGTAATGGTCATCATGTTCGTTGATTAGGGTAAAGCACTAGCATGTAGGTGATCATAATAGCCCAACCCAAAAAGGTAATCAAGGACATGATAAATAGAAAGCTAGTCAATCCTTAGGTTACTCATAGTATGCGGGACAGTGAATTATAAAGTAAATATGACATAATAGGTCAGATGACACTCGCCTTCACCAAACAGCTGCTGTTCATGGGCTTCTTCTACAACTTCCTCGGACTCCACGGACGGAATGTTATCTAGACGAATGCGAACATACATTCAACATTCTTGAAACAATACACCATACAAGGGAAAACATTATAAAAACGTGCAATAAAAAATAGAGCTCGATTCTACGGTTGTTGTTTACTTGTTTTTGATTGCTTTGGGTTGCTCGAAGGTAAAAGCGTGTATGCAACTCCAATTTAGGTTGAACAGTATGAGGGTACTGTTCATCCATTTATAGGCTCAGTACGTAGCCCAAGTAAAAGTACATTTATGACCATGATTCGTACATATTATCCTAATACAAGCATTAGGGACTAATTAGTCTTTTTCTCTTCAACTCAACACCATGTTTGACCTTTGTAACCACCTTGAATCGAAGCTGCCATCCTTCGGCGTTTCACACATACTTGTGGTAGCTTCGGCATTTACTCTCGTTGCTTATAGGTAATTTCTCCGTCTTGAGGACCTTCAGTAGAGAAGGAGACCCCCAACAGTAGCCCCTTCATGGTGGTAGGTCGTTTTTTCATAACGAGCTCGATCCATAAAAAACATGAAGGCTTCTGAACGCCGAAGGTCCGAAAAACACCTTCCCTGAGCTTGTTATTAAAAAATGAATAAAAAGTTACAGCCTTTGCTGGTCCACCGATCAGTCAGTATGCGCGTTACGGCGGTTCACCTTCATTGCCTGCAAGGCTATATAAACATATGAGTTGGTAAGAAGTTACCCCAACATTCATTGCTATTGCAACGTTGTGCTGTTGAAAAATATCACTGAAGCTGAAGCTTTTTGCCATCTTTGCACTTGTTGTGTGACCTTCGAACAAACATGAAATTAATTGAATTTTAGCTTTGTCTCAAAGAACTGAAATGGCTAGAGTCAGGTCTACTACCAGGCTAACAAACGAAGGAGAAGAAACTGAAGCTACTGAGATAGCCCCCATTTCAGAAGTGATGAAATGTTCTGGGTTGGTTGTCCAAGGAGGAGAAGAGTATGTTCCGACGAAAGATGTCACTATTGTCAAAGCTCAACAAACTATTGTCGAAGCTTCCAGTGATGACGAAGAGGATATTTTGAGTCTGAGCAAGCCTAGCCACATTGAGTTTGCAAAATCTACTATAAAGGTAGAAGATTTGGTTTGGATGAAGAAGCTTGGATATTTTGGGAGAAATAATGACGAATTGATAAGGTTCACTGGGGATGATGTAATTCCAGAGCCAAGAGATGATGAAGTTGTTGTTTTTAAGTGCTTCTTCAAAGCCGAACTTCGGTTCCCTCTGTATGAAATGATTGGTGAAGTTTTGAAGAAGTTTGAAATCTACCTTCATCAGCTAACTCCAAATGTTATAGTCAGACTTAGTGTATACATATGGGCTCTCCGAAGCCAAGAAAGGAGTGCCAATGCTGAAGGATTTTGCCGGGTACATGAATTCCATTACTAGACTAAAGCAAGAGCAGATGGACTGCATAAGAACTTCGGATGTTACAATTTTGCGTACCAAAATGATACTAAGGCTCCTGTGATTGGATATCACACCAAGTAGCCGACTGGTTGGATAAATAAATGGTTTTATGTGAAAACTGATGAGAAGAGAAGGGAGAAGCTTATGACTTAGGTAATGAGTCCCCTGAAATTGAGCTTCGGCATGCAAGGCCATTATGCAACATGCAACTCGGCTCCCCCTGCCAGCTAGCCGAAGTGGAATTTAGAGTCGTGGCAGAGCACATTAGTACTCGAGATTTGGTGTAAGAATATCTGGCTAACAAAACCTTTCCAACATCTAGTGGTTGGGGGATGTCGAAGAAGAAGGAAGAAGGGAAAATTTTGAACTTGTAATACTTTCATACCGTTTTAAATTTCAGAAAAAGTTCAGCAAACCCTTGCCGAATGGTTGGAGGTCATCGAAACAATATGTAACGAAATCCTCGAAAATTATACTAAGAAAGAGGACCAGCTAATGACCGTTGCCTTCAGCACACAAGAGAACGAAGGCTGAATCGAGTGATGGATGCCCTTGGCTTCGAGTATCCTGACTATGAGAGACTTGATGAAGGAGCCGTGGGAGTAAAAAAGAAAAGGGTTGTGAGCATCTTGAAAAGGCAAGAGCAAAGACCTGTCGAGAATTACAGAAAGAAAAGGTTAACAAAGAATCTGAAGTTGACACCAGAACCTTCAGCATCAAAGAAAAGGAAGATTATGTCATCTAGCCATGGAGAAGAAGAAAGACCATCTCCACCGAAGCATTCGGTAGAGACCCCTTCGGTAACTTCTATTGACGTGACAGAAATACTAGAGGTAATGACTAAACCCTTTCCTTTCATAATGCTAAGTCCACTAGGATCAGAGGTAACGAGCTTATTACAGCCCTAGAAGAAAAATATTAAGGGAACAACTAAAGTAGAGGTAGGCAAGGAGCCTTCGGCACCCGACGGAGGGAACACACATAAAAAATGTCGAATGATGAATATGATGAGAGCTGTTCTTGATACCCTGCCTCCGGCGATTCAAAAGAAGGTTGTACCCTCTGTGGCTGACGAAGGGCCTCAACAGGTTGAAAACAGTGGTGATCCCCTTGGGACAACCTTATCAGAATTTGATAGACTTATTGCTAATGTTGCACCTGAGAGAAATACCGAGGGGACGATTGCTGCTAAGACTTCAGCGTCAAAGGGAAAAAGAACTGAAGAAGCCTCTTTGGAAGACAAAAGCTTCGATCTACGACACTTGGGCGACCAACAGCTTTCTAAAGAGGATATATCTGAATTGAAGGAATTTGCTATGTCTGGTGGCTACCAGCCTGGATCTGTTCTCTTTGGCAATGTGGATGAAGAGATTTTAGGATGTATCCGCGATCGTGCTGGGGCAAAAATTGTAAGCACGCTATCGAAGAGTATCTGATTTCTGAAGCTAGAAAAAGACATTAGTGGTTATAGGAGACAACATATCACAGGCACCTTATTCTACTCAAATTTTAAGGTATGATTTTTCTACTATTTTTCCTTCGTCGGGTTAGTTTTAACATTTCATTAATGAAGGTTTAACTCGACTTCGTCTTTTGACTCAGAGTTTACTACTAAGCAAGGCTCTAAAAATGCAGCAAGATGACGAAGATAGGAAAAACAAGTTTGTTATCAGTGGCTTGGAGAAGATTGAAGAGCTTGAAAATTTGTTGAAGGAAAAAGACGCCTTGCTCAGCTCAGCCGAGGGCTCGCTCGCAGAAGCTCGGCTTCAAAATGAGAAACAAGGAATTATAGTTTCAAACCAAGATATAAAAATTAAGAAATTGAGTAAAAAGCTGAAGGAAACAAAGACACTTTTGGAAGAAAATTCAAGTCGATTCAGTCGTGAGTTCGAAACTTTAAATATGACAAGGTTGAAGATGAAAAAATCTTAAGCTAAGCAAAACACTTAAAGCTCTTCGGGATAAATGCTTCGGCTTTGCAACACAATAACTGCTCGATTATAAAAAGCATGTTCATTTCTGTCAAATCTATGTCTGAGGAAGCCAACCTTTCTGCCGAAGATATCCCAGGAGCACTCCGATGGATTGAGAAGGAGATCGATGATCTTGGTAAAGTCATAGTTGGTCATGGTGATTTTTCGCGCTAGTGGCTGCCTGTGGGACAGTTGCTGCTTTCGCCAAGGCTAGATGCAATCATCTCAAGACTGTTAATAGACCAACCTTCAGCCTTTCACCATCAGACTTGCTTAATATCCTGGCCGAAGCCAGAAGTGTGGGTAACAGATTTATTACTCAGATCTGGACTAAGGGTGGCCGAGAGATTGCTAGAGACAAAGCACGAGCCTTAATTAACAAGGTATGAATGTTTTCTTACTTTCATGTTTTTTCAAGTTTTCTCTCATTATATTTCTCAATACCTTTGCCTTATTGTTTTTAGGGCGATGTTGATGAAGACTGATAAGCCGAAGCTTATCTGGAAACTCTGAAGAATACTTCTGAAGTTGTCCCTTCTTCTGTTAGTGACTAAGAGATGCTCTTAAAGCTCTTTGTAAAAACCATATTAGCGCTAGTTTGGTACCGCCATTTTCCCATGGGATTTCTAATTTCCCAAGGAAAAATGAACTAATTTCCCTTGGGAAAATGAAAAACCCTTGGAAAAATGGGGTTCCCAAACTAGCCCTTATTTGGCAAAAAATTGTCGAAGAATGTAAAAACCTTTGTAAATATTTGTGGATACCTTGTAATATTACCTTACTTCTCTTCCACTATTGCTTGCTTTGCTGTGGACGAAACCAATGCTCCCAGTTTTTTGAGCCAAATGAGAAAACACCTTCCCTACTTTTCGTTCACATAAAAGCATCTTCGGGCCAGAGTAAAAAAGCGCCCTTTCGTTCATAACGAAGCATTTTCGTGCCGAAGGCAAAAACCTTCCCTTCTTTTCCATTAGTATCTTATGCGATGTGCCATGATGCGATGAAGTTACAGATGTCTAATGTATGTTTGTATGAATGCAAAATATGATGTAATGAAATGTGCAAATGTATGTCGAAGATAAAAAACCAACACAAATACACTCAGACTCTGCACCCCCTTAGGAACGACTTTGGAGTCTCTTCACCTCTTACTTACGTGTTATTTTGGCTCTGTATCCCACGACTTTGGAGCTAAGCTCCGCATCCCCTTAGGAACGACTTTGGAGCTTCTTCACCTTTTACTTAGGTGGCATTTTAGCTCTGCATCCTCATAGGAACGACTTTGGAGCTTTTTCATATTTTTACACTCGATGGTGTAATCTTAGATTTTTACATTTTACATATGGGGAAATTGACCCTTGTATTGGACAGGGCCGTGAAAAGAAAATGAAAATTACAACCTATGGCACCATTAAAAACCTTTCTCCCCTTTTGAAAGGAAAAGGGTGTCGTAGGAAAAAAAGAAAATTACATGGTTGTTATACATAGTATCTTCGAAGCTCGTTTGCATTCCAAGAACTTGAGATATCATTCCCATCCATGTCTCTTAACCAGTATGATCCAGGTCTTGATGAAGATACTACCAAGAAGGGGCCCTCCCATTTGAGTTGTAGCTTCCCTACTGTTTCTGGGTTGGTTATTCTTTGAAGCACCAAATGTCCTGGCTTAACATTCTTTAATCTTACTTTCCTGTCCCGCCACTTTACTATTTTGGCTTGGTATTTATTGATATGATCTATTGCTTGAAGTCTGACCCCTTCTATGGTGCCTTTTGATAGTTTGCAAATATCTTCGTCCTCTGCTGGAGCTAGGGTCCTTATCGATCCTGTTTTTGCTTCTTCTGTTGTTATTGCTTCGTCTCCGAACAAAAGCTTAAAAGGAGTGAACCCTGTTGACATCGAGACAACAGTGTTATGATTCTACACTACTTTCACCAATTCGTCTGGCCACTTTCATTTTGGTAGATTAAAGATTTATTTCATTATTCCTATGATGATGATTCTATTTGCCCGTTCTACCAAACCATTGGATTCTGGATGTCTCACTGATGCAAAGTGTATCTTTGTTCCAACCTGATCCTAAAAGGTTTTAAATGCTTCGAAGTCGAATTGTGCTCCATTGTCAACTATGATAGCCTTCGACACACCAAAGCGGCAAATGATATTCTGTCAGAAATTTTTTTGAACTATGGCTAAAGTTATCGTAGCCAGTGGTTTAGCTTCGATCCATTTTGAAAAATATTCCACTACTACCACAACATATCTCAAATTCCCTTGGGCTAGTGGAAGTGGGCCCAATAAGTCTAGTCCCGATCTTTGCAATGGCCAAGTGGGTTGAATCAGTTGTGTTAGAGATGAAGCTTGTTTCTGATCCCTGGCACACTTATGATAGTTTTTACATTTTTGTATCAAATCCGCTGCGTCCGAAGCAGCCTTCGGCTAATAGAATCCTTGTCTAAAAACTTTTCCAAGGAGTGGTCTAGATCCAATGTGGGCTCCGCATATTCCTAAGTGTATTTCCTTCATCAGCTCTTTGAGAGCACCTAGAGGGGGGTGAATAGGTGATCCTATAAAAACTTGAAACTTAATCCACAAAAACTTGATTAATGGTTAGCACAATAAAGCCAAGTGGCTAGAGAAGAGTTCTTGCACAACATGATAACCACAAGAAGATCAACACAGAGATGGCACAATGGTTTATCCCGTGGTTCGGCCAAGTCCAACACTTGCCTACTCCACGTTGTGGCGTCCCAACGGACGAGGGTTGCAATCAACCCCTCTCAAGCGGTCCAAAGACCCACTTGAATACCACGGTGTTTTGCTTTGTTTACTATATCCCGTTCGCGAGGAATCTCCACAACTTGGAGCCTCTCGCCCTTACAAAGATGTTCACAAAGAAGCACGAAGTAAGGGAGGGATGAGCAACGCACACAAGACACAAAATCAGAGCAACAACACGCACACAAGTCACAACACGAGCTCACAACACAACCCGAAGAGTACACTACTCAAATGGAGCTCTAGTTGCTATCTCAAAGAATCGAATGCGCGGAATTGAAGTCTTGGTGCTTAGGAATGCTTAGAGAATGCTTGGTGTCTTCCTCCATGCGCCTAGGGGTCTCTTTTATAGCCCCAAGGCAGCAAGGAGCCATTGAGGGCATTCTAGGAAGGCAATTCTTGCCTTCTGTCGCCTGGCGCACCGGACAGTCCGGTGCGGATTTCTTTCCTTCTGTGGCGCAGCCGACCGTTGGAGATCCAGAGCCGTTGGTGCACCGGACACTGTCCGGTGCACACCAGACAGTCCGGTGCCCCCTTGTGACTGTTAGCTCGGCCACGCGTCACGCACGGAATCCTCGACCGACCGTTGGCCCGGCTGACCGTTGGCTCACCGGACAGTCCGGTGCACCACCAGACAGTCCGGTGATTTATAGCCATACGTCGTTAATCGCTTCCCGAGAGCGACGACTTCGCCTGTTAATGGCTCACCGGACAGTCCGGTGCACCACCGGACAGTCCGGTGATTTATAGTCGTACGTCGTTGATCGCTTCCCGAGAGCGGTCAGTTGACAGTCGCCAGCCTGGCGCACCGGACACTGTCCGGTGCACCCAGACCGAGCTATCTTTGGCTGAACAAAGCCATCTCTTTTCCAACTTGATTTCTTCCTGTTTCCAGCACTTAGACACAATACATTAGTTCTTAAAACAATGTACTAAGTCTAGAAACATACCTTTAGACTTGATTTGCACTTTGTCCATCACTTTGCATGGATTACCATAAGTCCACTTGTGTTGGCACCCAGTCACCAAAATACTTAGAAATGGCCCAAGGGCACATTTCCCTTTCAATCTCCCCCTTTTTGGTGATTTATGCCAACACAACAAAAAGCAACTAAAAGAAGTGCAACATCAATACAAATGAGAACTCAAATTTGGTTTGATTCAAATTTGGCATATTTGGATCATTATTTGCCACCACTTGGTTTTATTTTTGCAAATCAACCTCAATTTCCTATCTCTAAGTCAAACACACTTGTTGAGACATAAAGATAGTTGTTCCAAGAGAAATTGATCAAAGATTTCAAAAACTCCCCCTTTTTCCCATAATCAACTATTCTCCCCACAAGAGGCCAACTTTTGACAAAAGAGACAACAAGAGAGTTTTGACAAACCAAAAGCTCTATTCTACTATTTTCAAAATTCTCAAGTGGTAGCTGATCCATTTATTGCTTTGGCCTTATTTTCTCCCCCTTTGGCATCAATCACCAAAACGGGATCAATCTTGGCCCTCGAACCCCATTGCCTCACCAAAATCTTTAATGAAGAGTAAAAAGGCAATAAGAGCATGAAGATGAACTTGGAATAAGTTACCCTCTCATTGGAGTGCAGTGGAAGTCTTGCATGGTCCAAGTCCACCTTTTCCCTTTCAATCCACTTTTGAGACTAAATCAAGCAAACTCAAGCACACGGTTAGTCTCAAAGGGTCAAGTTGTAGCACATCTCCCCCTCAATGTGTGCATCACTTGCAAATGGACTTGTGAGGTCCGGGGAGTGCTTGTACAACTTGAGCACCATAAATAAACAACAAAATGCATAAGGAACATGATCAAGGCATAAACACATGTATGCTATAAATCAATCCAAGTTCTGCGAATCTAAGACATTTAGCTCACTACGCAGCCTGTAAAAGGTCTTTTCATCTAAAGGCTTGGTAAAGATATCGGCTAGCTGGTTCTCGGTGCTAATATAGAACACTTCGATATCTCCCTTTTGCTGGTGGTCTCTCAAAAAGTGATGCCGGATGTCAATGTGCTTTGTGCGGCTGTGCTCAACAGGGTTGTCCCCTATGCGGATAGCACTCTCATTGTCACATAGGAGTGGGACTTTGCTCAGATTGCAGCCAAAGTCCCGGAGGGTTTGCCTCATCCAAAGTAGTTGCGCGCAACACTGTCCTGCGACAACATACTCGGCCTCAGCGGTGGATAGGGCAACAGAGGTTTGTTTCATAGAGCTCCATGACACCAGGGACCTTCCTAAGAATTGGCACGTCCCTGATGTACTCTTCCTATCAACCTTACATCCAGCATAGTCAGAGTCTGAATATCCAATCAAGTCAAAGGTAGACCCTTTTGGATACCAGATCCCGAAGCAAGGCGTAGCGACTAAATATCTAAGAATTCGCTTCACGGCCACTAAGTGACATTCCCTTGGATCGGATTGAAATCTAGCACACATGCATACGCTAAGCATAATATCCGGTCTACTAGCGCATAAATAAAGCAAAGAACCTATCATGGACCGGTATGCTTTTTGATCAACGGACTTACCTCCTTTGTTGAGGTCGACGTGTCTGTCAGTTCCCATCGGAGTCTTTGCGGGCTTGGCGTCCTTCATCCCAAACCGCTTTAGCAAGTCTTGCGTGTACTTCGTTTGGGAGATGAAGGTGCCGTCCTTGAGTTGCTTCACTTGGAACCCAAGGAAGTAGTTCAACTCGCCCATCATCGACATCTCAAACTTTTGAGTCATCACCCTGCTAAACTCTTCACAAGACTTTTGGTTAGTAGAACCAAATATTATGTCATCGACATAAATTTCGTACACAAATAAGTCACCATCACAAGTCTTAGTGAATAAAGTTGGATCGGCTTTCTCGACCTTGAAAGCATTAGCAATTAAAAAGTCTCTAAGGCATTCATACCATGCTCTTGGGGCTTGCTTAAGTCCATAGAGCGCCTTAGAGAGCTTACATACATGGTCGGGGTACCGTTCATCCTCGAAGCCAGGGGGTTGCTCCACGTACACTTCTTCCTTGATTGGCCCGTTGAGGAAAGCGCTCTTCACATCCATTTGGAACAACCTGAAAGAATGGTGAGCGGCATATGCTAGCAAAATACGAACAGACTCTAGCCTAGCCACAGGAGCGAAAGTCTCCTCAAAGTCCAAACCTGCGACTTAGGCATAACCTTTTGCCACAAGTCGAGCCTTGTTCCGTGTCACCACTCCATGCTCGTCTTGTTTGTTGCGAAACACCCACTTGGTTCCCACAACGTTTTGCTTGGGACGAGGCACCAGTGTCCAAACTTCATTTCTTTTGAAGTTGTTGAGCTCTTCCTGCATGGCCAACACCCAGTTCGGATCTAGCAAGGCCTCTTCTACCCTGAAAGGCTCAATAGAGGAAACAAAGGAGTAATGCTCACAAAAATTAACTAATCTAAAATTAGTAGTTACTCCCTTGCTAATGTCACCCAAAATTTGGTCGACGGGATGATTCCTTTGAATCGTTGCTCGAACTTGGGTTGGAGGTGCCGGTTGTGCTTCTTCCTCCATCACATGATCATCTTGTGCTCCCCCTTGATCACACGCCTCCTCTTGATGAACCTGTTCATCATCTTGAGTTGGGGGATGCACCATTGTTGAGGAAGAGGGTTGATCTTGCTCCTTTTGTTCCTGTGGTCGCACGTCTCCAATTGCCATGGTACGAATCACGTCCGTTGGAACGTCTTCTTCATCTACATCATCAAGATCAACAACTTGCTCTCTTGGAGAGCCATTAGTCTCATCAAATACAACGTCGCTAGAGACTTCAACCAAACCCGATGATTTGTTGAAGACCCTATACGCCTTTGTATTTGAGTCATAACCTAACAAAAACCCTTCTACAGCTTTGGGAGCAAATTTAGAATTTCTACCTTTCTTCACTAGAATATAGCATTTGCTCCCAAATACACGAAAGTAAGACACATTGGGTTTGTTACCGGTCAGAAGCTCATATGAAGTCTTCTTGAGGAGGCGGTGAAGGTAGACCCGGTTGATGGCGTGGCAAGCCGTGTTCACGGCTTCCGACCAAAACCGCTCGGGGGTCTTGAACTCTCCAAGCATCGTCCTCGCCATGTCTATGAGCGTCCTGTTCTTCCTCTCTACTACACCATTCTGCTATGGTGTGTAGGGAGCAGAGAACTCGTGCTTGATCCCTTCCTCCTCAAGGTACTCCTCCACTTGAAGGTTCTTGAACTCGGACCCGTTGTCGCTCCTTATCTTCTTCACCTTGAGCTCAAACTCATTTTGAGCTCTTCTTAGGAAGCGCTTGAGGGTCCCTTGGGTTTCAGATTTATCCTGCAAAAAGAATACCCAAGTGAAGCGGGAAAAATCATCAACTATAACAAGACCATACTTAATTCCTCCTATGCTTAGATAGGCGACGGGTCCGAAGAGGTCCATATGAAGCAACTCCAAAGGTCTTGATGTGGTCATCACATTTTTGGTATGATGAGAGCTTCCCACCTGTTTACCTGCTTGACAAGCTGCAAAAGGTCTATCTTTTTCGAAAGTAACATTTGTTAGACCTATCACGTGTTCTCCCTTTAGAAGTTTGTGAAGGTTCTTCATCCCCACATGTGCTAAGCGGCGATGCCACAGCCAGCCCATGCTAGTCTTAGCAATTAAGCATGCATCTAGACCGGCCTCCTCTTTTGCAAAATCAACTAAATAGAGTTTGCCGTCTAATACACCCTTAAAAGCTAATGAACCATCACTCCTTCTAAAGACAGACACATCTATATTTGTGAATAAGCAGTTATATCCCATATTACAAAGCTGACTCGCAGACAACAAGTTATATCCAAGCGACTCAACTAAAAACACATTGGAAATGGAGTGCTCGGATGAAATAGCTATTTTTCCTAACCCTTTCACCTTGCCTTGGTTCCCGTCACCGAATATGATTGAGTCTTGGGAATCTTTATTCTTGACGTAGGAGGTGAACATCTTCTTCTCCCCCATCATGTGGTTTGTGCATCCGCTGTCGATAATCCAGCTTGAACCCCCGGATGCATAAACCTGCAAGGCAAATTTAGGCTTGGGTTTTAGGTACCCAACTGTTGGGGGCCTTCGGCTTCCGAAGGTCCTCAAAAACATGATTTGACAATGTTTTCCAAGTGAAATATGTGAACAGGTATCTTCGGAATCGGGTCGTGAGTATACAAGAGTATGGTCAAGACGAAGCTTGAGTAGGACGGAAGGCGATCATGACGAAGGATAAGATGATCACGAAGCTATGCGCAGAAAAAGCTTCGGTATGACAGCAGAAAAGGGGAACCAACTTATATGATGAAAAGCCAAATTAGACCTCGAAGAATCACGATAAAGTTATTGATAAATGTAAAGGGCATTAATGTAATTCTCCACGTGCTGCGTCCTGTGCCTATAAATAGATGAACAGTGCTCCCGTACTGTTCACGCTGATTTGGCATTTGCTTTTCGCATCACGCCTGTACCTTTACTTTTCGTCAACCCGAAGGTACATTTATAATTTGTTATTATGATTCTGATAATGCAAAGTAAAAATAAGTTGATGATAACATCTGTATTATTATTCGTATTTCATATATGTATTCTTCTTCATCATCCATCGAATTTACAAAGGTCTCTTCCTTCATAACCTTCGTACGGAGTTCATTATATCCGAAGGGACATAATTTCTTGAAGGACGAAGGACTTTAACATTTAACACTTTTTATGTTGCCTTGTTCTTAACTCTTAGCATTTGAGAACAAGTCTCCAACATTGGCGCCCACCTCCGGTGAACTCACGTCCATTTTTTGAGTTTTGAACATCTTCGGCAAGCATCACCTTCGTCATGCCGCCGAAGAAAGCTTCAGCCATAGGGGCTGCCACTCTGCAGCCGCTGGATCCCAATCAGGATGTCCTTTCTCTCAGGGAGGCCCGAAGCCAGAAGAGGAAGGTCATCAGTCCAACACCTCCGGAGGACGACTTGGATCAAGAAATCCAAAACATGGAGATGCTCCATCAACAGGTCCAACGGAAGAAGGAAAAGTTGGCTCGTCTAGCTGACCTACAAAGGCAGATAGACGAAGCCTCTGAAGAAGTTCGTCATCTTGCTCAAGATGACCAGAACCGAAGGCCTCCGCGCAGAGAGCTTCATCAGGAGGGCTTCTACAACGAGGACGACTGGTATGAAGATTTCCATCATGGAAATTTTGCTTTTGATGATACTTCTCCTCTGTCAACAGAACTGCAGGCTACACCTTGGCCACAGTCTTACAAGCCACCCCAGCTCCCCATGTACGACGGTCATTTAGACCCAAAGCAATTCTTGATGAGCTATGAAGCAACCATATCTTCGTATGGTGGCAACACGGCGGTCATGGCAAAGTCTTTCATCATGGCTGTCAGGAGTGTTGCACAAACCTGGTACTCCTCTCTTCGGCCAGGGACAATCATCTCATGGCAAAAGCTGAAGGACATGTTGATAACCAGCTTCCAAGGGTTTCAAACGAAGCCAGTCACTGCTCAAGCTTTATTCCAGTGCACCCAGGACCACGAAGAATACCTTCAGGCGTATGTCCGAAGGTTCCTGCATCTGAGGGCACAGGCACCAACAGTGCCCAATGAAATTGTCATTGAGGCCATGATCAAGGGGCTTCGGCCGGGACCTTCAGCTCAGTACTTTGCCAGAAAGCCTCCTCAAACTTTGGAGAAGCTGCTCCAGAAGATGGACGAGTATATTCGAGCTGACAATGATTTTCGCCAAAGAAGGGAGGAAGCATTCAGGTTCTCTGAAATGACCAGGGGCTTCAGAGGAAGATTCCATCCGAGGCACGTTAGGTCAATTCACAACTCTACTCAAAGTGATGACAGAGGGAGTCAATAGCAAAGGCCACAGTGCTCCTCGCAAGCTTTGGGGCAGCAGCAAAGCTCTTTCCGGCTGCCAGCGCCAAGGGGCAGAGGCGCTAGGGGCTTCGAGGGAAGATTTGGGGATCAGCCAAGAAAAATTTACTGTCTATTCTGTGGTGAAGACAAGGGCCATACCACCAGGATGTGCCATGTTACCATCCAGAAGCAAAAGGAGATAGCAGAAGCTGCAGCGCAACAGAGTCAGCCGAAGCAAGTCATGCATACTGCTTCGTACCATTCGCCTTACATTCCAGAATATGTAGGCAATCACCCTGCAGCTTCTGTTGCTTCGGCAAGTCAACCCCAAGCATCTTGGCAACAGCCTCCACCGCCACCACCAATGCAACGAGGTCAGCAGCCAGAAGGGAGTCAGCATACTCACCTTCAGCGGGACTTCAGAGAGGAGTCCGAAGCTCGCACAGCAAATAGCACTGTGCCAGAGTCGAAGCATATTTACTGACAAATATCCTACCTCGACAGCTGCTTTTCGCATTTTTGCATTTCAGTCTTACTTTATTTTTAATAAGGAACAATTATGGGAAGTGTAAGTGTTTTTTATTGTTTTTTAATCTCTTGTAACAGTTTTGCTTTTTACCATAATAAAAATATGTCTTCTTCGAAGGCTTAAGTTGCCGAAGCATAAGAATGTATGGTGGCAAGGAGGATCTTCGAATTATCGAAAATTTGTTCTAAGGAATACAGTGCAATTTCTTCGAAGCAGCAAAAAGTCGTTCCTAAGGGAGCGCAGTGTAAGTTTTCCGCTCAAAAGTCGTTCCTAAGGGAGCGCAGTGTAAGTTTTCTGCTCAAAAGTCGTTCCTAAGGGAATGCAGAGCTTACAGCGAAAAATAAACGCTGATTCCGCTGAAAGTAAAAGGCGAAGAAGCTCCTAAGGGAGGCTTACAGTGAAAAAAAAAACGCTGATTCCGCTGAAAGTAAAAAGGCGAAGAAGCTCCTAAGGGAGGCTTACAGCAAAAAATAAACGCTGATTCCGCTGAAGTAAAAGGCGAAGAAGCTCCTAAGGGAGGCTTACAGTGAAAAATAAATGTCGACCTTCGGCAAATATCATTTTGCATAACATCACATCATTACATCATTTGCATAGCATAACATCATACATCATAGTGCATCAGCAACACAAGAAGGGGGTCTCAATATTGATATTCGAAGATCGTTTTGAAGAAATAGTGACACGGCACAAACAATAGCCATTGAAGAGTTATATCTTCGTTGAACTCTGAAATGGAAAGATCTATTGATTATTGATTTTACGAGGATTGGCTACTGATTTTATGAGAACACGGATATTATTTACGAAGCATGAAAAGAAGGGAAGGTGTTTTTTCGCCGAAGGCTCAAAAACGGTATGTATATAATGTTTCATGCATTGCAAAGAATAGAACTATAAACAGCTAATATATTACACCCTAAGTTACACAATATTACACATGTTTCTCAACAAACATTACATTCTAAAATGTTTTTGCAACAGCATCTAATCTTCCCTTAAGACTACTTCTGCAGCTTCGTTTAGAAGCTAATCAACAACTCTATCCATGATGGCTTCGGCCATTTGTCTAATTTCGTCATCCCCCTTCGTGTGGGGGCCCGCAAATGACTCAGCAGGTTCTGAGGGAAGAGTAGATACGGATTTATTACTATTACAAACCGTGAACAAGTTCGAAATCAAAAAATTACAACAAAGAGTCAAAAACCACTAGTTAATACCTATTTGCCCTTCGGGCTCTGCGCTTTTCTCAGCGGCCTCTGCTACTTTTCTAGCATCATGAATGCCTTTTTCGTTTTTTTGAATAATTTCTTGGGCCATTTCCCGGCCACCATTGTCCCAGATGTTGGTGAAAAATTTTCCACCAACCATGCTTGCTTCGGCCGAGGGGTCTTTTATATCTTCGGAGGATAAGGCAGTTTCGGATTGTGCCAAAGATTTCACATGCTCACAGCCTTTCCTCTCCAAAATAGTAGCAATCCCCCTGGCACCCGAAAAGGCACATATGTCTCCACGGCTATTCAAAATTTTCTCAAAGGCCTCAGCTTCGTGATTGATCCATTCAATCAGGCCTTCGGGGTTACCCCTTGTGAAGTTTTACTCGCTCGAGAACGCGCCAACGCTAGCGAAGCTAGTTTTTATTTTCTTAACGCATTCTATAGATTTGTCATAGCACCTTTTCTTGGATGCACGAAGCTCTTCAACGTTTACTTCTAAATGATTTGCCCATTGATCGCTAAGTTCTCGTTTTGTCTCTTCAAGTATGCGCTCTTCTTTAGCTCTGGCTAACTGTTTCCGAAGATCCTCGATTTCGTGCTTCTGAGCCTCAGCTTGAGCTTTAGAAGTAGCCTCATCTTCCTTTATCTTATCCACCAATGTAAGCAGAATTTTATCTTTTTCCAAAGCTTCGTTCCTCAGCTTAATAACCTCTATTCGTAGGTTGTTGAAAGCAATATTATAGCTCTCGTCTTCAGCATTCCTTTGCGCCCTCAAAGCGTTGCTAAGTATTAAACCCTATATGAAAAGAATTAGTATAAGAATAAAAGAATAATTCAAAAATTATAAATTTCCAAATATACAATTTTCATACCTTCAGACTATTATATATGAGGCTATCTGCAAGATCGTCCTTTGTCATAGCGCAGAGGCCAGCCTCAAGCTTCGGGAACCCCATACTTCTAGCCATCTCCCGGCAGACGGATAATTCTTTGTTGTCTGGGAGACAGTATAAGAAGTCATCTTCATCTGTGCTATTGAATACTAAGGCCCCCTTTGGATACTTCAGTTCTCGGGCATAGTGATTAGCTTCAAAAATCTCTTCTTCAGATAATCTCTTTCTCGAAGCGTGTCATACAATATAATCGAGGGCTTTGGAGGATGCTTCGGGGGCAGCAGCGCCAGTTTCTTCAACCAAAATTGGCTATGCCATTTTTGTTTCTTCGGCTGCCATTTTTGTTTCTTCGGCTTCCAAGGATTTTACCTTGGTGGGCTCTGAAGGCCCAGCTTCAGTTTCAGATTGTTGCTTTGAAGCTTCGGCAACAAAGGCTTCAGTATGCACTTCGGAAGCTTCAACAATTTTCTTCGGAGTTGTGCTTGAAGACTTAATTGTCTCCAAAACATCCAGCACATTAACCATCCTTTTTCTTTTCGGGGTCACTGCTGGACCCTTTTGGCTTTTTGCTGCCTCAATTTTTGCTGAAGGACTTAAAACTTCTGATGTCTTTGTTTCTTCAGTCCTCAGTTCTTCTGTTTTTTCTGTTGCTGGCACTTCGGCCAGCTCTACGATTTTTGGCAGTGGAGTTGGTTCTTTAGCTTCGGTGGCCGAAGAGGTCTCACCGATAAACTCAGGCACTGTGGTCGGTTCAATATAACGTGGCCGGTGCGTGAGAACCTTTACCCTTTTCCTCTTCGGCGCCGGTTCGCTAGGAGCGGCTGAAGCAGTTTCCTTCGCAGAAGATGTATTCTTTCTTTTTTGACCCCGCGTTGGATAGCGGTAGTCGGGGTAAACAAACCCAATTGCATCAAATACTCGGTTGAGTCTCTTCTTCTTTCGGCCTCCGAAGGCCGCTAATAATGCAGTATCTTCGGCCTTTGAGTATACCCCAAGCAATTCGTCACTTATGGCCTCAATACTTTTCAACCAGTCATCATCTGGTTCAACGAACTTATCTCCGTATTTGAATGTGTATTTTAGCCTGACTAGTCCACCTTCGTCAGTTTCTTTAATGGTCTCCTCCGGCATTTCCCACTTTTCCACAAGTGGCCATACTCTGAAAGCAATGTGTTCTTGGACCAAATCCCTTGTCCCAATAAAAGAGCAAACAACGCCGAAGGCCCTCTAGCATTCTTCGGCTGCTTCATTCATTTTCACCTTCGGCTTCCGGAGGCCGAAGCGTTGCCAGATAGGGCGCATAATGATACCTTTAATATCTTCCCGTGATTTCAAGTCATTTTTCACATAAAACCATTCCGTCATCCAGTCGCCCGGCCACCTCTTTCGAAAGGTTGGCACGGGGCAGCTTGACCCAGACCGGGCACCAAAGCTGTAGCAGCCAAAATTGTTGTGATACTGCTCTTTACCCCAGGGTTTTGTCTCATACAATAGCTCATGTATGTTGCAGAAGCTTTTTGCATTAGGTTCCAAACCTTGGCTCCTCACGGCCCACACAAAGATGTTCATCCTTATGATTGCTTCGGGGGTAAGTTGGTGAAGGTAGATTTCAAATATCTTCAGTATTTCCACGACAAAACTGCTCAAGGGAAATCGTAGTCCAGCCTTTAAGAAGCTTCGGAATATCACGACTTCATTTTCCTCGGGAGTCGGACAAGTCTTCTCTCCTTCGTCAGCCCTCACAACAGACAAGTCCCGAAAATATCTACCCCTCATATTGACAAGATGATTTTCTTTAATACTGGATTTACCAAAAACCGCATGGCTTGGTCGCCAAGGTCGATCTTCGGAATCTTCACCACCACTATCCACATCATAACTGTCACTGTCACCAGTATCTTCAGATAAACCCTCCAAAGTCTCCCTAGTAATCTTCTCTGTATTAGTCTTTGATATTGATTCAAGAAAGCCCAGATGCATCTCCTCAGAAAGGCTTAGCTTTGAATCACCAACAGCTTTCTTATCTTCAGACATCTTCGCTAACGCTGAGAAAGTGCTCTCGAAGCCGAAGCTTAAAACTTTAAAAAGCCAAACAAGTGTTGCTGCGCGCAGGCTAAAATTTGGGTGAGTAAAAGCAGATGGCAAGGGAGCGTGCCAAATAAACTGGTGGTGAGCTCTTATTTATACACCTAGTGCGTTGAAAACTGGAGGGTCCCGCTTGTCAAAGACTGTTTCTATTCTAGCAAAGGGAAGGTGTTTTTTCGAACCTTCGGCTTAAAGCCTTCGTCCATGTCGCAATATGAATTTATCATTCCAGCAAATTAATATTGCGAGGGGCTACTGTTGGGGGCCTTCGGCTTCCGAAGGTCCTCAAAAACATGATTTGACAATGTTTTCCAAGTGAAATATGTGAACAGGTATCTTCGGAATCGGGTCGTGAGTATACAAGAGTATGGTCAAGACGAAGCTTGAGTAGGACGGAAGGCGATCATGACGAAGGATAAGACGATCACGAAGCTATGCGCAGAAAAAGCTTCGGTATGACAGCAGAAAAGGGGAACCGACTTATATGATGAAAAGCCAAATTAGACCTCGAAGAATCACGATAAAGTTATTGATAAATGTAAAGGGCATTACTGTAATTCTCCACGGGCTGCGTCCTGTGCCTATAAATAGATGAACAGTGCTCCCGTACTGTTCACGCTGATTTGGCATTTGCTTTTCGCATCACGCCTGTACCTTTACTTTTCGTCAACCCGAAGGTACATTTATAATTTGTTATTATGATTCTGATAATGCAAAGTAAAAATAAGTTGATGATAACATCTGTATTATTATTCGTATTTCATATATGTATTCTTCTTCATCATCCATCGAATTTACGAAGGTCTCTTCCTTCATAACCTTCGTACGGAGTTCATTATATCCGAAGGGACATAATGTCTTGAAGGACGAAGGACTTTAACATTTAACACTTTTTATGTTGCCTTGTTCTTAACTCTTAGCATTTGAGAACAAGTCTCCAACACCAACTCTTGTTGGGTCCTACAAGGTTAGTCACAATGGTCTTAGGGACCCAAATGCAAGTTTTATCTCCCTTGCATCTTGCCCCTAACTTCCTAGCAATCACCTTATTATCCTTTCTACAAATAGCAAAGGAAGCTTTGCAAGTATGAAAAATTGTAGAAGGTTCATTGTTTACTTTTCTAGGAACATGAACAACATTTCTTCTAGGCATAGCATTTTTCTTAGCCAAATTTCTATCATGCATAATAGAAGAACTAGAAGCAAACATGGCATGAGAATCAAAAGCATCATAACTTCTATAAGCATTCTTAGAATGTCTCCTATCATGGTACATGAAAGCATGGTTCTTTTGAGTACTACTAGCCATAGGGGCCTTCCCTTTCTCCTTGGTGGAGATGGAAGCCTTATGGCTTGTTAAGTTCTTGACTTCCCTCTTGAAGCCAAGACCATCCTTAATTGAGGGGTGTCTACCAATCGTGTAGGCATCCCTAGCAAATTTTATTTTGTCAAATTCACTCTTGCTAGTCTTAAGTTGGGCATTAAGACTAGCCACTTCATCATTCAATTTAGAAATTGAAACTAGGTGTTCACTACAAGCATCAACATTAAAATCTTTACACCTATTGCAAATTGCAACATGTTCTACACAAGATGTTGATTTATTAGCTATTTCTAACTTAGCATTCAAATCATCATTTATGCTTTTTAAGCTAGAAATAGAGTCATGGCATGTAGACAATTCACAAGAGAGCATTTCATTCCTTTTAATTTCTAAAGCAAGGGATTTTTGAGCCTCTACAAACTTATCATGTTCTTCATACAGAAGATCCTCTTGCTTTTCTAATAATCTATTCTTATCATTCAAAGCATCAATCAATTCATTAATCTTATCAACCTTAGTTCTATCTAAGCCCTTGAATAAACATGAATAGTCTATTTCATCATCGCTAGATTCTTCATCACTTGAGGAAGCGTAAGTACTAGTATCACGAGTGCTTACCTTCTTTTCCCTTGCCATGAGGCAAGTGTGATGCTCGTTTGGGAAGAGTGATGACTTGTTGAAGGCGGTGGCGGCGAGTCCTTCGTTGTCGGAGTCGGACGACGAACAATCCGAGTCCCACTCCTTGCCAAGGTGTGCCTCGCCCTTAGCCTTCTTGTACGCCTTTTTCTTTTCCCTCTTGTTACCTTGTTCCTGGTCACTATCATTATTGGGACAATTAGCGATAAAATGACCAATCTTACCACATTTGAAGCATGAACGCTTCCCCTTTGTCTTGTTTTTGTTAGGATGCCCCTTGCGACCCTTTAGCGCCGTCTTGAAACGCTTGATGCTGAGAGCCATTTCTTCATCATTAAGCCCGGCCGCCTCAACTTGCGCCACCTTGCTAGGTAGCGCCTCCTTGCTCCTCGTTGCTTTGAGAGCAATAGTTTGAGGCTCTTGGATTGGGCCATTCAACGCATCATCAACGTATCTAGCCTCCTTGATCATCATCCGCCCGCTTACGAACTTTCCAAGTATCTCCTCGGGCGACAACTTGGTGTACCTAGGATTCTCACGAATATTGTTCACAAGATGTGGATCAAGGACGGTAAAAGACCTTAGCATTAGGCGGACGACGTCGTGGTCCGTCCATCGCGTGCTTCCATAGCTCCTTATTTTGTTGACGAGGGTCTTCAGCCGGTTGTACGTTTGGGTTGGCTCCTCACCCCTGATCATTGTGAATCTTGATAGTCGCCTAGAGGGGGGGTGAATAGGGCGAAACTGAAATTTACAAATATAAACACAACTACAAGCCGGGTTAGCGTTAGTAATAAAGAAACGAGTCCGCGAGAGAGGGTGCAAAACAAATCGCAAGCAAATAAGAGTGTGACACGCGGATTTGTTTTACCGAGGTTCGGTTCTCGCAAACCTACTCCCCGTTGAGGAGGCCACAAAGGCCGGGTCTCTTTCAACCCTTCCCTCTCTCAAACGATCCCACGGATCGAGTGAGCTTTCTCTTCTTCTCAATCAAACGGGAACAAAGCTTCCCCGCAAGGGCCACCACACAATTGGTGCCTCTTGCTTTGGTTACAATTGAGTTTTGATTGCAAGAGCAAATGAGAAAGAGTTAAAGCGATCCAAGCGCAAGAGCTCGAAAGAACACAAGCAAGTCACTCTCTCTAGTCACTATGGTGTTGTGTGGAATTTGGAGAGGACTTGATCTATTTGGTGTGTCTAGAATTGAATGCTAGAGCTCTTGTAGTAGTTGAGAAGTAGAAAACTTGGATGCAATGAATGGTGGGGTGGTTGGGGTATTTATAGCCCCAACCACCAAAAGTGACCGTTGTTGGAAGCTGTCTGTTCGATGGCGCACCGGACAGTCCGGTGCACACCGGACAGTCCGGTGCCCCTGCCACGTCACCATTGCCGTTGGATTCTGACCGTTGGAGCTTCTGACTTCTGGGCCCTCCTGGGTGTTCGGTGCACACCGGACATGTACTGTTTGATGTCCGGTGCACCGGTATGGGCGTGCCTGACGTCTGCGCGCGCTGCGCGCGCATTAAATGCACCGCAGGTAGCCGTTGGCGCCGAAATAGCCGTTGCTCCGCTGGCACACCGGACAGTCCGGTGCACACCGGACAGTCCGGTGAATTTTAGCGGAGTGGCTGCCGCGCGAACCCGAGGCTGACGAGTTCCGGAGACCGCGCTTCCTTGGAGCACCGGACATGTCCGGTGCACACCGGACAGTCCGGTGAATTATAGCGCGCCGGCTTCCGAGAATTCCCGAGGGCGAAGAGTTTGAGTTGGAGTCCTCTAGGCGCACCGGACACTGTCTGGTGCACACCGGACAGTCCGGTGCCTCCAGCCAGAGGTGCCCTCGGTTGCCCCCTTTGCTCCTTTGATGAATCCAACACTTGATCTTTTTATTGGCTAAGTGTGAACCTTTTGCACCTGTATAACTTATACACTAGAGCAAACTAGTTAGTCCAATATTTGTGTTGGGCAATTCAACCACCAAAATTATTTAGGAACTAGGTGTAAGCCTAATTCCCTTTCAATCTCCCCCTTTTTGGTGATTGATGCCAACACAAACCAAAGCAAATATAGAAGTGCATAATTGAACTAGTTTGCATAATGTAAGTGCAAAGGTTGCTTGGAATTGAGCCAATATAAATACTTACATGAATGCGCATGGATTGTTTCTTTGTTTTTGACATATTGGACCTCATTTGCACCATAAGTTTTGTTTTTTTGCAAACTCTTTTGTAAATTCTTTTCAAAGTCATTTTGCAAGATAGTCAAAGGTAAATGAATAAGATTTAGCAAAGCATTTTCAAGATTTGAAATTTTCTTCCTTTGTTCCAAAATGCTTTTCCTTTGACTAAACAAAACTCCCCCTCAAATAAAGTCTCCTCTTAGTGTTCAAGAGGGTTTTAAGACATCAATTTTGAAAATACTAGTTGCTCCCCCATTAGAACACAAAGAGATACCAATTTTGAAATTTACCAATTTAAAATCATCAAATTTATAAAATTAGGTGGTGGTGCGGTCCTTTTGCTTTGGGCTCATATTTTCTCCCCCTTTGGCATGAATCGCCAAAAACGGAATCATTAGAGCCCAAGTGAAGTACTTTCTCCCCCTTTGGTCATGAAATGAATGAGTGAAGGTTATACCAAAGTTGGAGAGATGATGCGGAGCGACGGCGAAGGATGAGTAGTAGAGCGGAGTGGAAGCCTTTGTCTTCGCCGAAGACTCCTATTCCCTTTCAATATACCTATGACTTGGTTTGAAATTCACTTGAAAACACATTAGTCATAGCATATATAAAAGAGACATGATCAAAGGTATATTTATGAGCTATGTGTGCAAGACTAGCAAAAGAAATTCCTAGAATCAAGAATATTGAGCTCATGCCTAAGTCTGGTAAAGGATTGCTCATCAAGTGGCTTGGTAAAGATATCGGCTAATTGATCTTTAGTGTTAATGTAAGAAATCTCGATATCCCCCTTTTGTTGGTGATCCCGAAGAAAATGATACCGAATGGTTATGTGCTTAGTGCGGCTATGCTCGACGGGATTGTCGGCCATTTTGATTGCACTCTCATTATCACATAGCAAGGGGACTTTGGTTAATTTGTAACCGTAGTCCCGCAGGGTTTGCCTCATCCAAAGCAATTGCGCGCAACAATGGCCTGCGGCAATATACTCGGCTTCGGCGGTAGAAAGAGCGACCGAATTTTGCTTCTTTGAAGCCCAAGACACCAAGGATCTTCCCAAGAACTGGCAAGTCCCCGATGTGCTCTTCCTATTAATCCTACACCCCGCCCAATCGGCATCCGAGTACCCAATCAAATCAAAAGTGGATCCCCGAGGGTACCAAAGCCCAAACTTAGGAGTATAAGCCAAATATCTCAAGATTCGTTTCACGGCCGTAAGGTGTGATTCCTTAGGGTCGGCTTGGAATCTTGCACACGTGCAAACGGAAAGCATAATGTCCGGTCGAGATGCACATAAATAAAGCAATGAACCAATCATCGACCGGTATACCTTTTGATCCACGGACTTACCTCCCGTGTCGAGGTCGAGATGCCCATTTGTTCCCATGGGTGTCTTGATGGGCTTGGCATCCTTCATCCCAAACTTGCTTAGGATATCTTGAGTATACTTTGTTTGGCTAATGAAGGTGCCCTCTTGGAGTTGCTTCACTTGGAATCCTAGGAAATACTTCAACTCCCCCATCATTGACATCTCGAATTTTTGTGTCATAATCCTACTAAATTCTTCACATGTAGATTTGTTAGTAGACCCAAATATGATATCATCAACATAAATTTGGCATACAAACAAATCATTGTCAAGAGTTTTAGTGAACAAAGTAGGATCGGCCTTGCCGACTTTGAAGCCATTTGCAATAAGGAAATCTCTAAGGCATTCATACCATGCTCTTGGGGCTTGCTTGAGCCCATAAAGCGCCTTAGAGAGCCTATAAACATGGTTAGGATACTCACTGTCTTCAAAGCCGGGAGGTTGCTCAACGTAGACCTCCTCCTTGATCGGTCCATTGAGGAAGGCACTCTTCACGTCCATTTGATAAAGCTTGAAGCCATGGTAAGTAGCATAGGCCAATAATATACGAATTGACTCAAGCCTAGCTACGGGTGCATAGGTTTCACCAAAATCCAAACCTTCGACTTGTGAATACCCCTTGGCCACGAGTCGAGCTTTGTTCCTAGTCACCACACCATGCTCGTCTTGCTTGTTGCGGAAGACCCACTTGGTTCCTACAACATTTTGATTAGGACGTGGAACTAAATGCCATACCTCATTCCTTGTGAAATTGTTGAGCTCCTCTTGCATCGCCATCACCCAATCCGAATCTTGAAGTGCTTCCTCTACCCTGTGTGGCTCAATAGAGGAAACAAAAGAGTAATGTTCACAAAAATGTGCAACACGAGACCGAGTAGTTACCCCCTTATGGATGTCGCCGAGGATAGTGTCGACGGGGTGGTCTCGTTGTATTGCTTGGTGGACTCTTGGGTGTGGCGGCCTTGGTTGTTCATCCTCCTTGTCTTCATCATTTTCATCTCCCCCTTGATCGTTGCCGTCATTTTGAGGTGGCTCATCTTCTTGATCTTCTTGTTCAACCTCTTGAGCCTCATCCTCAATTTGTGTTGGTGGAGATGCTTGCTTGGAGGAGGATGGTTGACCTTGTGCATGTGGAAGCTCTTCGGATTCCTTAGGACACACATCCCCAATGGACATGTTCCTCAGCGCTATGCATGGAGCCTGTTCTTCACCTATATCATCAAGATCAACTTGCTCTACTTGAGAGCCGTTAGTCTCATCAAACACAACGTCACAAGAAACTTCAACAAGTCCTGAGGACTTGTTAAAGACTCTATATGCCCTTGTGTTTGAGTCATATCCTAGTAAAAAGCCTTCTACAGTTTTAGGAGCAAATTTAGATTTTCTACCTCTTTTGACAAGAATAAAACATTTGCTACCAAAAACTCTAAAATATGAAATATTGGGCTTTTTACCGGTTAGGAGTTCATAAGATGTCTTCTTGAGGATTCGGTGAAGATATAACCGGTTGATGGCGTAGCAGGCGGTGTTGACCGCCTCGGCCCAAAACCGATCCGGTGTCTTGTACTCATCAAGCATGGTTCTTGCCATGTCCAATAGAGTTCGATTCTTCCTCTCCACTACACCATTTTGTTGTGGAGTGTAGGGAGAAGAGAACTCATGCTTGATGCCCTCCTTCTCAAGAAAGCCTTCGATTTGAGAGTTCTTGAACTCCGTCCCGTTGTCGCTTCTAATTTTCTTGATCCTTAAGCCGAACTCATTTTGAGCCCGTCTCAAGAATCCCTTTAAAGTTTCTTGGGTATGAGATTTGTCCTTTGACCAAACCTTGATTTCCATCCCCGAATGTGATAGCTCGTTGGGGATCTTGGTTTTTCTCATATGAGGAGAACATCCTTTTCTCCCCTGTCATGTGGTTTGTGCACCCGCTGTCGAGTATCCAACTTGTGCCCCCGGATGCATAAACCTACAAAACAAGTTTAGTTCTTTGTTTTAGGTACCCAAACGGTTTTGGGTCCTTTGGCATTAGAAACGAGAACTTTGGGTACCCAAACACAAGTCTTGGAGCCCTTGTGTTTGCCCCCAACAATCTTGGCAACTACCTTGCCGGATTTGTTAGTTAAAACATAAGATGCATCAAAAGTTTTAAATGAAATGCTATGATCATTTGATGCATTTGGAATTTTCTTTCTAGGCAACTTGGCACGAGTTGGTTGCCTAGAACTAGATGTCTCACCCTTATACATGAAAGCATGATTAGGGCTAGAGTGAGACTTCCTAGAATGAATTTTCCTAATCTTGCTCTCAGGATAGCCGGCAGGGTACAAAATGTAACCCTCGTTATCCTGAGGCATGGGAGCCTTGCCCTTAACAAAGTTAGATAAGTTCTTTGGAGGGGCATTAATTTTGACATTGTCTCCCTTTTGGAAGCCAATGCCATCCTTAATGCCAGGGCGTCTCCCATTATAGAGCATGCTTCTAGCAAGTTTAAATTTTTCATTTTCTAAGTCATGCTCTCTAATCTTATCATTAAGTTGTGCTATGTGATCATTTTGTTTTTTAATTAAGGCTAGGTGATCATGGATAGCATCAACATTAATATCTCTACATCTAGTACAAATGGAAATATGCTCAGTAGATGTAGATGGTTTGCAAGTTTTTAATTCTACAACCTTAGCATGCAATATTTCATTCTTACTTCTAAGGTCAGAAATAGTAGCATTGCAAACATCAAAATCTTTAGTCTTAGCAATCAAATTTTTATTTTCTAATCTAAGACTAGCAAGAGAAATGTTCAATTCTTCAATCCTAGCAAGTAATTCATCATTATTATTTCTAGGAATTGAAACATTGCAAATATGAGAATCAACCTTAGCTAATAAATTAGCATTTTCATTTCTAAGGTTGTCTATAGTCTCATGGCAAGTACTTAGCTCACTAGACAATTTTTCATATTTTTCCATTTCTAGAGCATAAGCATTCTTAACCTTAACATGCTTCTTATTTTCTTTAATAAGGAAGTTCTCTTGAGAATCCAAGAGATCATCCTTCTCATGAATAGCACTAATCAATTCATTTAATTTTTCTTTTTGTTGCACGTTGAGGTTAGCAAAAAGAATGCACAAATTATCCTCCTCATTTTTATCATCATCCTCATCACTAGATGTTTCATATTTAGTGGAGGACTTTGATTTTACCTTCTTTTTGCCGTCCTTGGCCATGAGACACTTGTGGCCGATGTTGGGGAAGAGGAGGCCCTTGGTGACGGCGATGTTGGCGGCGTCCTCGTCGTCGGAGGAGTCGCTTGAGCTTTCGTCGGAGTCCCACTCCCGACAAACATGGGCATCGCCGCCCTTCTTCTTGTAGTACTTCTTCTTTTCTTTCCTCTTTCCCTTCTTGTCGTCGCCCCTGTCACTGTCACTAGACATAGGACATTTTGCAATAAAGTGACCGGGCTTACCACACTTGTAGCAAACCTTCTTTGAACGGGATTTGTAATCCTTCCCCTTCCGTTGCTTGAGGATTTGCCGAAAGCTCTTGATGATTAGGGCCATCTCCTCGTTGTCGAGCTTGGAGGCGTCAATTGGTTGTCTACTTGGTGTAGACTCCTCCTTCTTCTCCTCCGTTGCCTTGAAGGCCACCGGTTGCGCCTCGGATGTGGAAGGCTCGTCAAGCTCGTTGATCTTCTTGGAGCCCTTAATCATGCATTCAAAGCTTACAAAATTCCCGATAACTTCCTCGGGGGTCATTAGTGGATATCTAGGATTACCACGAATTAATTGAACTTGTGTGGGGTTAAGGAAAATAAGGGCTCTTAGAATAACTTTAACCACTTCGTGGTCATCCCATTTTGCGCTCCCGAGGTTTCGCACTTGGTTCACCAAGGTCTTGAGCCGGTTGTACATATCTTGAGGCTCCTCCCCTTGGCGAAGACGGAAGCGACCGAGCTCCCCCTCGATCGTTTCCCGCTTGGTGATCTTGGTGAGTTCATCACCTTCATGCGCCGTCTTGAGTAGGTCCCAAATCTCCTTTGCGTTCTTCAACCCTTGCACTTTGTTGTATTCCTCCTTGCTTAGAGAGGCAAGGAGAATGGTTGCGGCTTGGGAGTTGAAGTGCTCGATTTGGGCCACTTCGTCTGTGTCATAGTCCTCATCCCCTACGGATGGTACCTGTACACCATACTCAACAACATCCCATATACTTTTGTGGAGAGAGGTTAGATGAAATCGCATTAAATTGCTCCACATAGCATAATCTTCACCATTAAAAGTTGGTGGTTTGCCTAATGGGACGGAAAGTAAAGGTGTATGTTTAGGAGTGCGAGGGTAGCGTAGGGGGATCTTACTATACTTCTTACGCTCTTGGCGTTTAGAAGTGACGGACGCCGCGTCGGAGCCGGAGGTGGATGTCGATGAAGTGTCGGTCTCGTAGTAGACCACCTTCCTCATCCTCTTGTGCTTGTCCTCACTCCGATGCGGCTTGTGAGAAGAAGATTTTTCCTTCTTCTCCTTGTGGTGAGAAGAGGAAGATCTTTTCTCCTTCCGCTTGGAGGAGTTCTTCTTCTTCTCCCTTCTCTTGGTGCGGGACTCTTCCGATGAAGTGCTCCCTTGGCTTGTAGTGGGCTTGTTATCGCCGGTCTCCATCTCCCTCTTGGTGTGATCTCCCGACATCACTTCGAGCGGTTAGGCTCTAATGAAGCACCGGGTTCTGATACCAATTGATAGTCGCCTAGAGGGGGGGGTGAATAGGGCGAAACTGAAATTTACAAATATAAACACAACTACAAGCCGGGTTAGCGTTAGTAATAAAGAAACGAGTCCGCGAGAGAGGGCGCAAAACAAATCGCAAGCAAATAAGAGTGTGACACGCGGATTTGTTTTACCGAGGTTCGGTTCTCGCAAACCTACTCCCCGTTGAGGAGGCCACAAAGGCCGGGTCTCTTTCAACCCTTCCCTCTCTCAAACGATCCCACGGATCGAGTGAGCTTTCTCTTCTTCTCAATCAAACGGGAACAAAGCTTCCCCGCAAGGGCCACCACACAATTGGTGCCTCTTGCTTTGGTTACAATTGAGTTTTGATTGCAAGAGCAAATGAGAAAGAGTTAAAGCGATCCAAGCGCAAGAGCTCGAAAGAACACAAGCAAGTCACTCTCTCTAGTCACTATGGTGTTGTGTGGAATTTGGAGAGGACTTGATCTATTTGGTGTGTCTAGAATTGAATGCTAGAGCTCTTGTAGTAGTTGAGAAGTAGAAAACTTGGATGCAATGAATGGTGGGGTGGTTGGGGTATTTATAGCCCCAACCACCAAAAGTGACCGTTGTTGGAAGCTGTCTGTTCGATGGCGCACCGGACAGTCCGGTGCACACCGGACAGTCCGGTGCCCCTGCCACGTCACCATTGCCGTTGGATTCTGACCGTTGGAGCTTCTGACTTCTGGGCCCTCCTGGGTGTCCGGTGCACACCGGACATGTACTGTTTGATGTCCGGTGCACCGGTATGGGCGTGCCTGACGTCTGCGCGCGCTGCGCGCGCATTAAATGCACCGCAGGTAGCCGTTGGCGCCGAAATAGCCGTTGCTCCGCTGGCACACCGGACAGTCCGGTGCACACCGGACAGTCCGGTGAATTTTAGCGGAGCGGCTGCCGCGCGAACCCGAGGCTGACGAGTTCCGGAGACCGCGCTTCCTTGGAGCACCGGACATGTCCGGTGCACACCGGACAGTCCGGTGAATTATAGCGCGCCGGCTTCCGAGAATTCCCGAGGGCGAAGAGTTTGAGTTGGAGTCCTCTGGGCGCACCGGACACTGTCCGGTGCACACCGGACAGTCCGGTGCCTCCAGCCAGAGGTGCCCTCGGTTGCCCCCTTTGCTCCTTTGATGAATCCAACACTTGATCTTTTTATTGGCTAAGTGTGAACCTTTTGCACCTGTATAACTTATACACTAGAGCAAACTAGTTAGTCCAATATTTGTGTTGGGCAATTCAACCACCAAAATTATTTAGGAACTAGGTGTAAGCCTAATTCCCTTTCAAATCTCCCAAGTTCGCCCTCCACCAACTCCATCTTGGTGAGCATGGTGACGTCGTTCCCCTCATGTGAGATCTTGAGGGTGTCCCAAATCTGCTTGGCGTTATCCAAGCCGCTCACCTTATGGTATTCGTCCCTGCACAATGAAGCTAGAAGAACAGTAGTAGCTTGTGCATTTTTGTGAATTTGCTCATTAATGAACATGGGACTATCAGTACTATCAAATTTCATTCCACTCTCTACAATCTCCCATATGCTTGGATGGAGAGAGAACAAGTGACTGCGCATTTTGTGACTCCAAAATCCATAGTCCTCTCCATCAAAGTGAGGGGGTTTACCAAGTGGAATGGAGAGTAAATGAGTATTGGTACTTTGCGGAATACAAGAGTAATCAAAAGAAAAGTTCGAATTGACCGTTTTCTTTTTCTCGTAGTCGTTGTCGTTGTTGTCCTTTTGGGGAGAAGAGGACTCGTCGTTGTCGTCGTAGTAGATGATCTCCTTGATGCGCCTCGTTTTCTTCTTCTTCCCGTCTTTTCTTTTGTGGCCCGACCCCGAGTCAGTAGGCTTGTCATCCTTTGGATCATTGACGAAGGACTCCTTCTCCTTATCATTGACCACCATCCCCTTGCCCTTAGGATCCATCTCTTCGGGCGATTAGTCCCTTTCTTGAAGAGAATGACTCTGATACCAATTGAGAGCACCTAGAGGGGGGTGAATAGGTGATCCTGTAAAAACTTAAAACTTAATCCACAAAAACTTGATTAATGGTTAGCACAATAAAGCCAAGTGGCTAGAGAAGAGTTCTTGCACAACACGATAACCACAAGAAGATCAACACAGAGATGGCACAGTGGTTTTATCCCGTGGTTTGGCCAAGTCCAACACTTGCCTACTCCATGTTGTGGCGTCCCAACGGACGAGAGTTGCAATCAACCCCTCTCAAGCGGTCCAAAGACCCACTTGAATACCACGGTGTTTTGCACACAAGTCACAACATGAGCTCACAACACAACCCAAAGAGTACACTACTCAAATGGAGCTCTAGTTGCTATCTCAAAGAATCGAATGCGCGGAATTGAAGTCTTGATGCTTAGGAATGCTTAGAGAATGCTTGGTGTCTTCCTCCATGCGCCTAGGGGTCTCTTTTATAGACCCAAGGCAGCAAGGAGCCGTTGAGAGCATTCCAGGAAGGCAATTCTTGCCTTCTGTCGCCTGGCGCACCGGACAGTCCGGTGCACCACCGGACACTGTCCGGTGCGGATTTCTTTCCTTCTGTGGCGCAGCCGACCGTTGGAGATCCAGAGCCGTTGGCGCACCGGACACTGTCCAGTGCACACCGTACAGTCCGGTGCCCCCTTGTGACCGTTGGCTCGGCCACGCGTCACGCGCGGAATCCTCGGCCGACCGTTGGCCCGGCTGACCGTTGGCTCACCAGACAGTCCGGTGCACCACCGGACAGTCCGGTGATTTATAGCCGTACGATGTTAATCGCTTCCCGAGAGCGACGAGTTTGCCTGTGAATGGCTCACCGGACAGTCCGGTGCACTACCAGACAGTCCGGTGATTTATAGTCGTACGCTGTTGATCGCTTCCCGAGAGCGGCCAGTTTACAGTCGCTAGCCTGGCGCACCGGACACTGTCCGGTGCACCCAGACCGAGCTGTCTTTGGCTGAACAAAGCCATCTCTTTTCCAACTAGATTTCTTCCTGTTTCCAGCACTTAGACACAATACATTAGTTCTTAAAACAATGTACTAAGTCTAGAAACATACCTTTAGACTTGATTTGCACTTTGTCCATCACTTTGCATGGATTACCATAAGTCCACTTGTGTTGACACCCAATCACCAAAATACTTAGAAATGGCCCAAGGGCACATTTCCCTTTCACTCTTGACCTTCGGCTCTAGATAGGCATTTTAGTAATGGGGAGCAAACTCCTTGTTTGAACAATTCCCCTTCTATAATCACATATGGCCTTGTCTTGGTATGCATCTTTTTTATGTAAACTTCATCATCTGAAGGATAATTGCCCTGGAGGAAAGATACAATTCATGTTCTCCAAACCTCGCTATGCACATGTGATATTGTAAGCACCGCTCTTTCCATAAGCTCGACCAAAGGTGCTTTGAGAGTTTCAAAGAATACTTCTGAGGGAAGCGGGAGCCCCTGTGCTGCTGATTTAGCTAGCAAAAATGCCTGTTCGTTGTCTCCTCTTGGGATGTTTTCACCGAAAATCCTTCAAAGGAGGCCTCCATCCTTTGGACTGTGTCAAGATATTTTTCAAGCTTCTGGTCTCTTGCCTTTCTACTTTTGTCAACCTGGCCTGTGACAACTTGAGAATTAGATTTAATGATTGCCCTTCCTATCCCCATGGCCCTAAGCTTTCGAAGCCCCAAAAGGATAGCTTCGTATTCTACAATGTTGTTTGTGCAATTGAACTTCAATCTGGCTACATAGCAGGTTTTGATTTTTGATGGTGAAATTAGAATAGCAGTTGCACCTGCGCTGAAGGTTTCCCATGATCCATCACAGAATACTAGTGTTTGTTGGGTGCACTTCTTCATGAGCCCCAGGCGTCCAATCGACAATGAAGTCTACTAGTGCTTGAGATTGAATCGAAGACCTATGAACAAAGTCAATGGTGAACTCATTCAACTCTGCAACCCACTTGCCAACCCTTCCTGTAGCTTCTCTGTTTCTTATGATGTCCTTTAGAGGTTGAGACGAAGGTACTATAATGTGGTAGGACTAGAAATAGTATTGAAGCTTCCTAGAGGCCATCAGTACAACATACAGTACCTTCTCCAATTCTATGTAGTTTCTTTTTGATGGACTTAGTACTTCGGAGACGAAGTAAATTGGGACTTGTTTCTTTGTTGCACCAGTGCTGTAATGTGGTAGGACTGGAAATAGTTCATCTTGCTTTTCTTGCACTAGTGCTGCACTAACTGCCGCATGGGAAGCAGCTACATACAATAGCAATGTAGCTCCTGATGAAGGTGGGGTCAAAGTTGTCAACTGCATAAGATATTGTTCAAATCTTCAAAGGCCTTTTGTTAGACTGGCCCCCATTGAAAGACTTCGGCTGACTTTAGCACTTCGAAGAATGGCAGATTCCTTTCTACTTATCTTGAAATAAACCTATTTAATGATGCCAGCCTACATGTCAATCTCTGAGCACCTTTTCTTGACTTTGGTGGTTCCATTCGAAGTATAGCTTCTATTTTATTTGGGTTAGCTTCATCCCCTTTGTTGATACTAGACATCCAAGGAATTTTCCTTTCTTTACCCTGAAGACGCATTTTTCTGGGTTTAACTTGAAGCCAGCTTTTCTGAAATTGGCAAATGTTTCTTGCAAATCAGTAATGTGATTTTCTTGCTTCGTACTTTTGACTATGATATCATCAACATATGTCAAAACAATCCTGCCAATTTGGGTGCAGATAACTTTGGAAGTCATCCTACTGAAGCTTCCTCCAGCATTCTTTAGCCCCTCAGGCATCCAAAAATAGCAATAAGTTCCACTAGGGGTTATGAAGCTTGTTTTAGACTCATCTTCTTTCTTCATCCAAATATGATGATAACCTGAGTAACAGTAGAGCATTCTCATAAGCTCCGAAGTGGCTACCGCATCTATGAGAGAGTCTATTCTTGGCACAGGAAATTGAACCTTTGGACATGCTTTGTTAAGATCTGTGAAATCAATGCACATTCTCCACTTTCCATTGGTCTTCTTCACCATCATAGTGCTGGCTAGCCATTCTGGGCATGTCACCTCCCTAATCACTCCAGCACTAAGGAGTATTTTAACTTCATTTCTTGCACCTTCAGCTTTGTCATCTGACATATTCTGAAGCGTCTGCTTCCTTGGTCTGATGATTGGGTCTACATTAACAGAGTGCTCGATGACATCTCTGTTGACACCACAAAGATCATTGGCTGACCAAGCAAAGACATCCTTGTTATTGAACAAAAACTTTAACAAAGCCTTTTCTTGTTCATCAAATAATTGGGATCCAAACAACACTTTCTGTTCAGCTATGTCTTCGCATAAAAGCATAGATTTTGGATGATCCGCTGAGGAAACTTTATCTTTTATGTACTTTTGCTGCTGATGAGCTTCGGCTTCATCTGTATTGTGAATGGCCCTAGAATCCGTCCAATTCCCTTTGACCCTTCTAGCAGCCTCTTGGCTTCCATGCACAACAATAGGGCCCTGATCTGATGGTATCTTCATACACAGATATGCTGGGTGAAGTATTGCTTCGAAAGCATTTAGTGTCCCTCACCCAATGATTGCATTGTAAGGATAATCTATGTCTACAATGTGAAATACATCTTGCTCCGTTCTGGTGTTGTGTACATAACCGAAGGTGATTGGCATTGTTATTTTTCCATGTGCGACTACCTCCTTTCCTTCGAAGTCACACAGGGGGTGTGTTGCATCATGTATTTTGTAATCCTTCTCTTGCATCTGTCTGAAGGGCTTTGCAAAGATAATGTCTGCTGCACTACCCGTGTCTACAAGGACATTGTGAACCAAGAACCCTTTGATAACACATGATATGACCATGGCATCATTGTGAGGGTAATTCTTAAGCTGGAGGTCTTCTTGAGAAAATGTAATCGACACATGAGACCATTTGGACTTGATGAAGGGTCTTTGTACTCCAACATGTTGTACTCTTCTTTGTGCTTCCTTATTTTGCTTCTTATTGGCTGGTTCGGAGCTTGAACCACCCGTGATTGGAAGCACTAGCTTCGTGGCCAAAGGTGACGTAGCTTGATCACCTTGCGAAGCCATTGTCATGGTCGTGAAAGTGAGTTCACCGGAGGTGGGCGCCAATGTTGTTTACTTGTTTTTTATTGTTTCGGCTTGCTCGAAGGTAAAAGCGTGTGTATAGCTCCAATTCAGGGTGAACAGTACGGGGGTATTGTTCATCTATTTATAGGCTCGGGACGCAGCCTAAGTAAAAGTACATTTATGACCTTGATTCGTACATATTATCCTAATACAAGCATCAGGGACTAATTAGTATTTTTCTCTTCAGCTTAACACCATGTTTGGCCTTCGTAACCACCTTGAATCGAAGCGGCCATCCTTCGGCGTTTCACGCATACTTGTGGTAGCTTCAACATTTACTCTCGTTGCTTATAGGCAATATCTCTGTCTTGAGGACCTTCGGCAGAGAAGGAGACCCCCCAACAACGGTCACACGAGAAAAAATGTCAAGATCGAAGCTACAATTGAGAAGTTATCATGTTTACGTTATACAAATATGAACTAGAATATTTAATTCGACATACTTGTATTAATCGATATTTATCGAATGTAAATTAGAGTTATTACCTAGTTTTAATTAATCTGCTACGCTAATAGCTCTTGGTTAAATAAGTAATTTAATTAATATGAGCGATTATAAGTGAGGCGAGATAACGGCGCAAGACTAAGTGCGAGACGTGCGAAACAGCACAACAGCATGCGAACAGCACGCGCGAACGACGTGCGGACAAACGCGACACGCGAGAACTACTAAATAGATGATGCATTTATACTAAACAATTAATAATAAAAGAGTATTTAAGTTAATATTAACTATATTGATATTTATTTTTAAAAGCACAAGTTGAAAACTATAAATTAGATTTAAATGGAACGCTAATTTAATAACGGTTGGTCCAACAAATATTTAATAAATTATTTAAAATATGTGACACCATAGAATAATATTTTTTAACATGTAGACAACTTTAATATGAATCTAACGCGACTTGAACGGAGCGAATCAGATTTATAACGCAAAAGATATTGAATATTTAAAACAATCAAATTTCTACGCGTAGTTAGACAAAATTCCAGGGTCTGTTTTGCAAAAAGTCCTTCTTCTTCCTTCTACAGCCGCCATGGGCGATGGGTGGTGGGGGGCTTGGTCGTACGAGGGGCAGGGGCCATGAGGGGGGGGCGCGTCCGAGCGCCGCGCCGCCGGCTGCTAGCGGGGGGGAGACGGTGGGGGCACGGGGGTAGGCGGGCGAGCACCGCCGGGGGCTCGGCCCGGCCGGCCGCCGCACTGGGAGGGGCGCTGAGAGAGGGGAAGGGAGAGGAGAGGGCGTGGGGGGAGGGAGAGTGGGGGCTGTGACTTCACGGTGAAGAAAACGAAGAACGAGAAGAAGAAACAATGGAGTTTGCTCACCGAAGAAGACCCTTGCAAGAGCCAAGGAGAAATTCGTCGATTAACGGCGAACCAGAGGTCGGATCGACGAATCGAAAGCACCAAGACAAAGCCGACGAACGCAACAGTACTCTCGGATTTCGCTAACGACGCTCGGATTGAAAGTAATTGCTCGCCGGAGTTATCGACGGAGTTAGAACTACCCCGAACTTCGACGAGCAATTCTGGAAATTGTAGGTTGAATATGGGGAAACAGTTTCGAGATTTGGAAAGGGCTCGGCGGGAGGGTTTCAGCCATATATATATTTCTAGGATTTTTAAGATATTTTATTTTTTTGTAATAAATTCATTTTTAAAATTAATAATTTCAGAAAAGGCTGAAATCGTATTTAATGTCCGAAAAATATCTCGAAGGCTCTGAAAAATCTAGGAAAATTACTAGGAATGATTTGGCACCCAATGAACTCAAAAAACATATTTAGAGCTTTTGAAAATATTTTTAAGTACCTCAAATAAATAGATTTTGGTTCTTAGAAAATAGAAAAATATTCCGAAAAATATGAAAATTTAACGGAAACTTCTACGAGGTATATTAACATGTTTTAAATATGTTTTGCACCTAGAAACACTATGAAACAGTATGGATGCAACAATCAAAGCACCTCCAAGGCTCACTTCACTGGGCTCACGCCAACATATAACAAAATAACTTTCCATTATTTTAGTAAAGAGAAAATAAAAAATAAAGAAAAGATAGAGTAGCACCTGAATTTTGAGTATAGAGCAAAGAGATTTTTATACCCTAAAATTCAGGGTTTTACAGAGGGCTTCGTAGGTCATGAGTGCTATACGGGACGAGGTGCTCATAGGTTATGAATGGGAAGCGGACCGGTGCCACGCTGTGGCTCAGTGTCTGGTGTGGTTAAGTGCGGTCGGCTACTTATAGCGAGTCAGTTTAGGGCCAGACGTGGGATCCACTCGAGTGATTCCCTTCCGACTTTTCGACCTACCTTGTCAGGTTCCGCCACGCTCGACCCTGGGCTAGGTGCCGCGGGATTCGACCAGGAGTGTGTCTTTTCAGGATTGACGTATCTGCCTTTCCAACTGACTAACGGACCCCAGCGATCAGGGGCTCCTCTCCTCATCATACTATCTGACTGGCAGGTCCCAGGGACCGGGGGTCATTCCCTCGAAATACACTTTTTGCTAAACAGGCTGTCTAAAAATGTTGGGCTAAAGTTTAGCAACCACTAGCAATTTAGCTCCATCAAAAGTGCTAAACTATGCTAAAAATTGTCCCCAACCCTATTTTTCTCTCATTCCACCGAATTCTCTCTTTTCTCTCCCCCTAGAACCGGTCGCTTGCTTGTCGAATACTGTTCATGCATTAATTAGAGATAATATGCTAAAATTTAGCACTTGTATCCAAATAGCCCTCAAGTGCTAAAGTTTAATAACTAAACTTTTGCACGTGCTAAACTTTAGCACTATAAAAACAAACATACCCTTAAATATATTTCTTTATCTGTCTTTAAACTAACTATAGGTAGTTACACCTTATATACTAGGATACCTAGATAAATGGACTTTTTTGAGTAATTACTTTTGGGGTTTCTAGCTGATTAACATAATGCAAAATACAACTGATGAACTGAACCAGGTGTACCTCTCGGTCTCAGACGGCTAGGATACACCCGGACCCAGTTTTACCTGCTGAAGGCCGCTCGTTGCACGCCATGCGTAAGGATCGTCAGATTCAAATTTCACTAGTCACATCCAGGCGACATGAACAGGATGAAGGGGGAGGCGCCAAGAACAACTCACAAGCAGAGTGTGCAACAACCAGAATGGGAGAGATAAAGACAGGCATAACACTCAAAAGGGGCAAATGGAAAAAAAAACAGCTAGATTGTTTAAGTTTTCATCCGAGTATTTGTATTGAACTATTATTTCAAGACAAGAATATGTTCTGTATAAGTATGTAACTATGTACAGAACAATATCACTGTACAGCCAATGAGAACTGTGAGGGGGCTTCAGACCTATCACAAGCTCATGCTTTGCATTACACTGCATGATACCACACATTACCTGCTACATTGTTTCAGAATCAGGCAGTGACTTAAAGAAGACCCTTGCCTTCCTATCCAGCAAAATTTGTCGATCAAGAGAAAGTATCAGTATCAAAATCTCTACTATCTACAACAGATGGAGTTCTTTAGTTTCCTAACCACATGAATCTATCAGTAACTGGATAGGTATCTGTTTCGGACAAAATGCGGAACCAGGTTTGGCCACAGGCCCACACAGCCTGCTGAAAGCTGCTCAGCACACACTATGGCTCAGAATCAGATTTAATTTGTACCATGTGAATGTGGTCTCCGTAGATAAAAAAGGAGAGGATCCAATTCAAGCTTCTGTATTTCCTCTTCCATCACAACAGAATCAGGTCAATCAGCAACCTCTTGTTGAGGATTCCTCTTCCGAACATAGTGTAACCTCATGTGTCCTCCTAAAGCATGCCCTGACCCAAATACCTTTCCACAGACCTTGCACTGGTGTGTCTTGACGTTCACTGCAGCTGAAATGTCACTGGATTTCAACTCCAAATCTGTAGCTGGCTTCATGAACTCAATATCTGCATCAACCTCATGAACAAATGCATCCAGAAGAACCTCCTTTGGAACATCAACACCTGAATTCAACTTGTTCTTCTTCTTAAAGTGTAGCGACATGTGGCCTCCCAATGCATGTCCTGACCTCAGTAACTTTCTACAGACCTTGCACTGGTGCTTCTTGATGTTCATTGCAGCTGAAAGGTCACTGGACTTCAACTCCTCAACTGAAATGTCAGTCCCTGGCTTGATAAACTCAGCATCTACATCCATCCCATGATCAAAAACATCCAGCAGCAGTTCTTTTTTGGGAGCATCAGTGACCAAATTCAAACTGCTTTCCTTCTCACAGTGTAACCTAATGTGGCATCCCAATGCATACCTTGACCCTAATAACTTTCTGCACACCTTGCACTGGTACCTCTTGATGTCCGTTTCAGCTGAAAGGTCACTGGACTTCAACTCCTCAACTGAAATGCCATCCCCTGGCTTCATGAACTCAGCATCTACATCCATCTCATAATCAAACACATTCAACAGCACTTCCTTCTTGGGAGCATCAGCAGCCAAATTCAAACTGTTTTCCTTCTCACAGTATTCATCAAAACCCTCATAAGCTGGATTCTTGTCAGATTTCAGCCTTGCACTGTTTGTGGACTCGTCAGATTGAACCAGATGATCAAAAGCATTCAGATTTATCTCCTTCGACACCATGGGTGTTGAAATGTTGCGATCCTTATCTCCCCCACAGCAATCCTCATAAGCAGAAGTCTTGTCAGAATGCTCTGCCAGCATCAAGAGAGCAACTGCAGCGTCCATCTCTGATTTGAGGACTGGCATCCCCCTCTTTGATCGCTTACGCTTCACTGGAGAAAATAGCATCACACTGTGCCCATGATCACCATTACCATTGGCCCAAGTTTCCATCAACTCAGCTGGTTCAGGTTCTTCAGACTTTGTCACCACCTTCTTCTCACTGTTACTCCCCATGTCCTCCCTCGGAGATTGGCAAGAAGATAACACCTTTGAGCAGTGCAGGCTTTGAGATTCTAAAGCTGACAGTGAAGACTTCTCATCACTGGAACCCAGCAGGGGCATAGGTAGATTGACGACAAGGTCAGGAGTGCTCTTCAGCTGCTTGCCAGCATGCCGGTGGCACGACATGTGGCCTCCGAGAACCCTCCCTGAAGGGAAGTTCTTATTGCAGATTTTACACCAGTACTTTTGAGGCCTTCTGGATGGCATATCTGAATCAATGCATAGAAGAAATAAGTAAGAAGCAGAACATTAAGATAATAACATAAGCACACTAGTCACTAGTGCTTGCTTTTTTGAAGCATTTGCAAAAACAGCTAGCATTTGATCAGATAGTATAGTAAATAGAAAGACAGGATGCCACTTGACACCGAGCTACTGGATGAATCATACAATGTAGCACTAATAAATTTAAATAGAAAGTCAGGATAGCATTTTTCTAATTATTATTTCATTGGATCATTTGTTGAAGCACTGAGTTAGAATTGTTCAAGGAAGACAAAAACTTCCATAAGTAACTACTTGCAACAATCTGTCAAATGGCCATGGGCATTGTGAAATCAAAATTTATTGCAAGGTATCAGAGACTGAAGAAAACGAGATGCTAGCAGCTAGATAAAGCAATCATGTAAAAGAATTGCCAACAGTTTCTGAATCATCTATGCAAGTTCATTGATGAATTGAAGATATGATGGACCAAGAAGGCAAGAACATACTTTGATGCTATAGAAAGATGGAGCCAACATCAATCAATTGCCTGCTGCTGCTTTTAAACATTTGATCAGAAGTTAAGGGAAAGTCAATGACTTGCTTTAGCAATTGCAGTGAACTGCCAACTGAGAATCAGATTCGTACCTTGAGTACTTGGTTCATCGGTATCCAGGAGAAGAGAAAGGCAAAGAATGTGCACGATCAGGATGCCAGTGCAGGCAGGGCTTGACACTGAAACATAACAAGAAAAAGATTAATGCCTAAATAAGCAGAACAAATAACGCCAAGAAGACTCGTCACCACCACAGAGATACAACTCAATCAAAGTCTGCACGAAATCTCTGAAGTCTTATCGATGTGAACACCTACCGAGAACCACAAAAACATATCGCCAATTTACGCAGAGGCACATGAAGAATCATTACAATGTAGTACGCACTTGAGAAAGACGGTGCGTATGAAACTAAATTTACAGCAACTTGTGAAGTGTTCACGAAGACTGCCAAGGATTCATCGGAGAGTAACAGCATAGTGAGATGCTAATTGCCAGATGAAGAACCGGAAACTAGCCACCAAATTCGTCTAGCGATCGCAGTTCTGCGAATTGGGGGCATGTTGCGCAGTCAAGGCTGATGGCTTGATCGCTGAAACAAGATCGTCATAAGCAGTTGAATCACAACTCAACTCACGGAATCCACGGTCGTTCGCCCCACTACCGAGATTCCCAACCCATAGAGAAAACTCGTTCGAATTCCGCACGAACCAGAGAAATTCCCCAGCAACGCCTCCAAAAACCCCGGAATGGAACAGCAGAATCAAGCCAAAGAACCCCCGGAACTCTGCGGAGAAGAAGAAGCACCTGGAACCCCGCACAGTCTAGCTCCGCGGCGAAACCCTGCAGTTTCCTGGAGCTCGGCGATAGACGAGCCCCTGCGCGCCTCCCAGTGCCCGGCTCACCCTCGCCGCTGCTGCTACTTCTTGAGGGCGGTGTGTACTGTGTGGGCGCTGCAGCCGCGTGTGCCGCGGGGTAACGAGGTGGAGGCCTAGTTATAGTAGGCAGTAGCGGGCTAGGAACGTAGACTGAAACCGTCACCAGGTTCATGCGTTCGGGCGGCGGATGCAGGGAGCCAGCGAGGGGTGGCCGGCTCTCTCTTGCCGCGGCGGTGCGGGAGCGGGACTGCGGGGTTTATCGAGGGCAGAGCGATCAGAGGATGTGCAAAGACATCCTTATATTATATAATACTACCTCTATTTATAAATATTTAACGTACAATAATTTAATTTTACCTATAAAACATTATATATAAAAACCTATAGAGTATCTTATTTCTCGTTTTTAATTATAATTCGTTTGATTTTTTGTCACGTGATCGGCTCACCTTATTCAATTTTTTTTGCAAAAAATAAAAAAATTAAATCCATATTTAAAACATAATATATGCTAAACAATATCATAGCAAAAATAAGAAATAAATATATTTTTTGAATAAGACGAGCAGGTCAAATAAAAAAAGTCAAATAAATTCTCTTATATTTAAAACACCAGTTTCAACGGTCGTCCCGCGTTATATTTTTACAAAAATCTCTCACATCTATTTCAAATTAACATGCTCATCCTCTTCGCGCAACAAACTACACGGCCAAAAACACACATCCGCATATAGATGGCCAAACGGCGGCTCGGCACGGGCCTAACGTGTGCGGGTCGCAGCTCTGGCCTTGGCACGACACGGCGACCTACTGACTGTCGGGTGCAGGAGGTGGGGTTTGAACCCACGCCCTGATAGAAGAAGGGCAAGAGACACTAGATGAAACCATCTAACCAGTAGAACATCTATTCAATATAAATTGTACATATGTATATATGATTTTTTGTAAAATAGAAAATATAATCGTGTTGGGCCGGACCAGCACTATGGGCCGAGGCTACGGCCCAAGCATGGCATGACGCTCGTTTCGGGCTGGCCTAGGCACTGTTAAATGGGTCGTGCCTCGGGTCAGCCCTCCAGACACAGCTCATTTGGTCATCTATACTTCCACACGATAATGATGGTCTTCGCCTCAGTTGTTGACACCTCGTTCGCCATCTTGCCTTCTTTTCTCTCTCCCCTTATGTCTCCGCCTCCGCGCCACCCCATTCTCGGTAGAGGGCGTGAGAGTAGGCGCCTCCTCCCGTATTCGTCCGACACCAACCTTGACCCGTGCAGCTATTGCACGTCCATGAGGACGTTTCACAGCATGCGACATCATCGTTTTCACCGTCGTCAGACGTCCCATTCGTTTTCCTGGTCTTCGCCCTATTCTCCCTCCCCAACCTACTGCCCCTGCCCACGGTCATAGTTGCGAGCCGGCCGAGGCTCGTCGACGTGGGTACGGGCGACTCGGTCTTGCTCCTGGCCTTTCTTCGTGCGTGCCGCCGAGGAGGACACTGTGGCGTTTGCCACGCTTAGGTTATCTTGGCGACGAGGAGTCCAGTTTTGAGATATTAGACAAACAAGGCCCGTAGCGCGGCAGCAATCGACATATGTTACGGAGTTGGTGGTGGTGTTATGTCACCTCGGTGGGTCCAGGTCTGGGAAGGCACTCGCATTCTCTCGCCCTTCTTGAACTGATACATGGTGCGGGTTCTCTCAGTTTAGAGCTGCTCCGGCTGGGCTTCTTTCTCTGCTTGCGTGCTCTCTCCCTATATGTATCTAGCGGTATACTACTTATGCCACCTCCAGATGCCCAGGTCTTCGTCGTCTCCTTCTCCGGCAACAAACATGTATGCCCGCCTCTTCCCTTCCCTTTCTGCTCAACGAAACCTTGGAAGTGGAGAGGCGAGGGATGGGGGTCCCTGATTTGCTGCCTATGGTACCTATTCGATGGCTCGGCACCGCATGTCTACATGGCCTTTCTCTTACCACGGTGTCGACTCGGTATGCTTCTACCACTTCTATATACCTGTCACCCATCCTTCTGTCATTGCAAGAATTATTGTGTTGTTCCTTTGTTGTTTTGGGTGTTAGTTTTTTATTGTGCTAAGGACTAAACATAATTTGGGTGTGTTAATACTTTATTTATTGTCTGCATATGGTTTGTGTTCTTCTGATATGGCTCATGGATCCTGCAAAAATATGTGTTATGATTTGGAGATCCATGCGGGCACTACCACAGGGTGTTCGTCCCTTGTGTTCTGGGCTCTTGCATGCATTAGGTCGTTTCTGAGACCACCTTGGCGCAATGGACTCCATGGTGTTTGAGGTTGCTGAATTGGATGGAGCAACAATGATTTGTCACGCTAACAGTAAAAGGAAAGTTTATTTGTTGGTTTTAAACGTTAGTAATTGCTACAAAGTACCATAATTTGTATGGAGCGCATCCAGTTTTTATTGATGCCTGACTTCAACAACCACTCTATATTTTGATCTATCTTTTTATAAGTTTGAGTTCATGTGACTTATTTTAGAAACTTGAGCTCACAAACTTCCTCTTATTTGGTCTTTGTATGGTGAAATTATGTCATTCTATAATCTCTATCCGTTCGGTCAATCGTTGTGAACTCTCTTATAATCGCTCCCTTCATTGGTTGTGTTGTACCAAGTCATATTAGATGCAGTAAACAACATCAATTAGTCAAATAAAAAAATATTATGCAGAGAGCAAAGACTAGGGATGGTAGTTGGACCCGTGGGTATGGATGCCCACGGGTTTCGTACCCGATGGATATGGATACGGGTTGAAAAACTCACCCATGGATCCTATCGGGTCGGGTACCCAAAATACGTCAGGTAGGGTTCGAGTAAAATATTTTACCCATGGGTATCCGGTGGATATCCGAGATATTATTTCAATTCAACTGTTTATATGGGCCATGTTCACTGAAAAATGAGGTCCATAAAGATCTGAAGCCCAAAAATTGTGGTCAATCAATAGCATCCTCTCCCCCGCCCACCCTATCCCTAATTCTAAATGTACTTTCCCCTGATGTTGTCCTCGGTCGCCGCCCACACTGCTCAAGCGGTCAAGCCTCACGCAGGTGCTCACCATGCTCCACTCTTCCTCGACGCGCTCTACTGGCCTCTCACTGGTCTCGCTGTAAGCTACAAGCCCCCTTTATTCTTCAGTCCAAGCTTGATTTCATCATTATGTTATTCTCTGTACTCCATTTAAATCACTTGGATGCGAATAATTTTGAGTTGAGATGTACCGATTAAATTTTATTTAGTTTACAATAGCATATCCATCGGGTACCCGATATCCGACGGGTAACCGACGGGCGTGGGTACGGGTATAGATTCTCGCCCGATTGGTTTGGTGGGTGTGGATATTTGTAGAAGGTTTGGGTACAATGTCAGGTCGGGTATTGCTATACCCGAATACAACCCGACCCGCTGCCATCCCTAGCGAAGACAATCAATAAAAAATCTTGAGATCTTTTTAGTGGATAGTTTACGTGGGTATTGTTGTGAGCCGTCGCAATGCACGGGTAACCGACTAGTATAAATTATAACAGAGTGAGTATAAAAATGGAATCATATAAAACATAGAAATTATTTGTGGAACAAATCTTCTCTTATTTTCATCATCCAATAATGAATACATAGAATCAATATATATATATATAATACAAATTTTTAACTAATGGCGGGTCTAGAATATAAAAGATGAGTATTCAAAATTGCTTAGAGGTATAAAAATTTGGCCATATGAAGTCAAACTATATGATATGTATAATAGTGTATGTTGTCACTTGCTTTTGATTCATTCGGGGTATCAAAAACAAGACAACATAATTAAATCAAGCTTCAGCTTCATCCTTCCTTATCGGGAGAAGGAAGATTAAAGAATGAAGAGATGAAATGAATAAAGAAAAAGTAAAGAATGCCAATGATAAATTATGTACACTTAAGGGTAAATCACACAATTCAACCTCATAAGATATTACTTTCTCCTTTCTTTTTTATTATTTACCAAAATATTACATGTATACCTTCGGCTCCGCGAAGTTACTAGAAGGAGAAGGAAATACAACTTCGAAGAAAAAGCGACATGTTTCCATTCAATTAAAAAAGCATATCTAATGCATAGTATTATTCCTCTATTTATAGTCGTGAAGTATAGCTTCGGCAAAATTACAATTGTGCCCTTAAGCCTATATATTTGAACTAGTGAACAAACTCATGGTAGTGTTGTCTTTTCCTCCTATTATCTTGTTGAGCAAGCTTTGAGGACTTCTCATAGCTTAGTCTTGCTTTATTAGTCACGCATATACATCGTTAGACCGAAGCCGGTGCCTTCGTACTTGCATCCGTGGCCATTTGGAAGAAGAGGACCCCTAAGAGCACCTAGAGGGGGTGCCGAATAGGTTATCCTACAGAATTAACTCTAAACAACACAAACTTGGTTTATAATAGGTGTTAGTGAGAACTAAAACCAAATTAGGATGAGAAGAGAGAAGAAGGGAGAACCCTTCTCTTGATTGCTCCTTTAAGATGAGTATTAAACTTAGGAGCAATATTGCAAGAGAGTAGAGAACTCAAGAAGACACTAATCGCAATAAGTAAATGGACAAGTGACACCATGATTTTTACTATGGTTCGACCAATGCATACTCCACGTTGCGGTGACCTCCTTTGGTCAAGGGTTGCACTCAACCCCTCTCAAGTGATCCAAAGATCAAACTTGAGTGCCATAGATGTCTTCCTTATACCAGTATCCTTTGTGAGGAATCTTCACAAATTGGAGTCTCTCACGCCTTACACAAATGATTACAATCAAAACCGGAGTAAAGATGGAAGTAGAAACGCACACAAGAGCACAACGCAGCAACAACATGCGCACAAGCAAAAAGAGAGTGCGCACGAATCAAAACGATAGAGTTACAACTCAAGAACATGCCTAAATCTCTCTCTAACAAATCAACTGCGTGGTCACAAAGGTTTGGAGTTATAGTGCGCTCAAAAGGTGCTTGGATAACAGTTTCATTCGTCTAGGGGGTCCTTTTATAGCCCCAAGGGAACTAGGAGCCATTGGAGCTCCATTTGGAAGGCCCTGGTTGTCTTCTGTCTGCGGGTGCACCGGACTGTCCGGTGCACACCAAACACTGCATGGTGCAACAGTCACAGAATCCCTGATTGGTTACTTTTTGCTTCTGGGGCACTAAATTGTCCGGTGGGGGCATCAGATTGTCCGATGCACCTCCTGACTGTTGGCTGCGGCTAACGTGTCATGTAGTCGTTGGCTGTCTCACACACCGGACTGTCCGGCACTCCGCATGGGCCATCCGCTGAATTATAACCAAAAGAGTCTAGCTTTTCTCGAGAGTAGCCCGTTCGGCCGGACGGTCACAGGACTGTCCGGTAAACACCAGACTGTCCGGTGCTACCCAGACCAGCCCAAATGCTTCTTTTTCGTTCCAACTTTCCTTTGCTCTTTTTGGCTCAACTTCATGTAGTCCCTAACACTTAGACAAACATGATTAGTACCTAAAACAATTGACTAAGTGCTAGAAGCATACCTTTTTCACTTGGAACCATATAGATCTGTAGTATGCCCAATTTGAAGCCTAAAAGTGTTTTTTCTCAATTTGCTTTGCAACTACATGTGCTCATGCTCATAGGAGAATATGTTAGTCCATAGTAATGTGTTGAACATTTAATCACCAAAACAAATAGAAATGGCCCAAAGGCACATTTCTCTTTCAATCTTGTCACACTCGAGTTCTATGGGTCCAAAACCTAGGCGCAAAATAATCACCAAGTGTGCTGGGACCAAGTCTCACACATATGATGTCTCATGGTACAAAAACGAATGTCACATCATTAATAGATAATAGGAGTTCTATACAAAATAGATACATAATTACATCACATGCGGACAATGATCCAGCAACCGTAGTTGGCTGGGGACGATGGCCTAGACCACTCACGAAGCCATCTTGAACCTACAAGTGGTATCAGAGCCTGGTTCTCTCATTTGGTGGTCTTAACCGACCCGAGAGTAAGCTGGATGGTGACTTAAGGGCTAGAGGTTACTTGTGAACCACACATTTTTGATGGCACACATTTTGCATAGTGGAAAACTTGCATGAGTCATTATTTTGATACAATTGATGCAAAATTGTGGTGGATCATAAGTGTAGGCTTTTATAAACCCTTTGATGAGAACACAAAAGATCTCACCCAAGCCAAAGAGAAATTCTTACATCTTGAACACCAAGCTACTAACATTTATTATCAATGGATAAGTGATAAGGTGTCTAAGGAAATTATGTATATGGAGACCGCCCATGATATTTGGACATATCTTGATGGCGTATATGGGAGGATCTCTAGCGAGGATCTGGAACACATCCTTAACACGGTGGTTGTGGAAGATTGCTCCACCTCATGGTCAAGTCATAATGATGAAAGACATACCACAAGTTCACTTGATAATCATGATTGTGTTGGCTCAAACTCAAGTGATGCAAATGATTGTTCTATCTACATACTTGACGATTATTGTGATTGTTCATGCTCGGACGATGATATCGCTACTATAAGCCCATCCATTACACCACATTTATTCATGTCACAAGGTAATACGAAGGTATATAATGCTAATGTGACTAATCAATCATATTCATATGATGAGCTTGTCGATAGACTTGCTAGCATAAACATTGATTTAGAAAATGAGAAAGATAAAACAAGAAATTTGGAAAGTGAAAACTCATTTCTAAAGTATTCATGTGAACAACAAAAACATCTACTTTATGTTATTACTTGTTTACATGAGGAGCTAAAATGGAGTCATGAGGAACTTAGTGGCTCATGAAAATTTGGTACAAGATCATGTTTTTCTCACTAACAGGATTTATAGTGAAGAAATTAAAGCTAGTGAGAACTCATCACATGATTTATATGATCAATTGCAAAATGTTGCTAATCCAAGTAATGAAGATAAGAAGAATGTATCCACCTCTTATGATGATTTGTTAACTATGTCATGTTCTTCAACTATAGATTATTATTATTCTTCCTTGTCTTGTGGGACTAACCTTTTAAAGGAAAATAATAAGCTCAAAAACAAAGTGAAGAATTTAAGCAACATGTTTGAGAGGTGGCATAAATCAAAAGTCACTCATGATCTTATAATGAAAAATCAAAGAAGATATGATGACAAGAGTGGCCTTGGTTTCAACAAGAGCAATATCAAAGGCAGGCAATTGAAATTAAAAGGAAATAATATATCTCACTTCATGTGCTATAAATGCCATGAGATGGGTCATCTTGCAAAGGCATACCCCAATAAAAGGAAGCTCAAGTTGAAGAAGAAAGAAAGGAGGCTAAAGCATGACAAATGCTTCAAGTGCCACACTTGGGGTCACCTCACCTCAATGTGCCCAACCAAGAAATTGGTGAAGCCACAAGTGAAGCCTCAACCAAAGCCACAAGTTGAGCAAAAGAAGAATCCCCAAAAGTAAATCAAGATTAACCATGTGAGAGCACCTAGAGGGGGGTGAATAGGTGATCCTGTGAAACTTGAAACTTAGTGCCACAAAAACTTGATTAGGAGTTAGCACAATAAGGCCAAGTGGCTAGAAAGGAGTCTTAGCAAAACGCAATAACCACAAAGAGATCAACACAGATAGACACAGTGGTTTATCTCGTGGTTCGGCCAAGTACAACACTTGCCTACTCCACGTTGTGGCGTCCCAACGGACGAGGGTTGCAATCAACCCCTCTCAAGCGGTCCAAAGACCCACTTGAATACCACGGTGTTTTGCTTTGTTTACTATATCCCGTTCGCGAGGAATCTCCACAACTTGGAGCCTCTCGCCCTTACACTTTGATTTTCACAAAGAAGCACAGAGTAAGGGAGGGATGAGCAACGCACACAAGACACAAAATCAGAGCAACAACACGCACACAAGTCACAACACGAGCTCACAACACAACCCGAAGAGTACACTACTCAAATGGAGCTCTAGTTGCTATCTCAAAGAATCAAATGCGCGGAATTGAAGTCTTGGTGCTTAGGAATGCTTAGAGAATGCTTGTTTTACTCCTCCATGCGCCTAGGGGTCCCTTTTATAGCCCCAAGGCAGCTAGGAGCCGTTGAGAGCATTCCAGGAAGGCAATTCTTGTCTTCTGTCGTCTGGCGCACCGGACAGTCCGGTGCACCACCGGACACTGTCCGGTGCGAATTTCTTTCCTTCTGTGGCGCAGCCGACCGTTGGAGATCCAGAGCCGTTGGCGCACTGGACACTGTCCGGTGCACACCGGACAGTCCGGTGCCCCTTGTGATCGTTGGCTCGGCCACGCGTCACGCGCGGAATTCTCGGCTGACCGTTGGCCCGGCTGACCGTTGGCTCACCAGACAGTCTGGTGCACCACCGGACAGTCCGGTGATTTATAGCCGTACGCCGTTAATCGCTTCCCGAGAGCGACGACTTCGCCTGTGAATGGCTCACCGGACAGTCCGGTGCACCACCGGACAGTCCGGTGATTTATAGTCGTACGCCGTTGATCGCTTCCCGAGAGTAGCCAGTTGACAGTCGCCAGCCTGGTGCATCGAACACTGTCCGCTGCACCACTGGACACTGTCTGGTGCACCACCGGACAGTCCGATGCTCCCAGACCGAGCTGTCTTTGGCTGAACAAAGCATCTCTTTTTCAATTTGATTTCTCCTGTTTCCAGCACTTAGACACAATACATTAGTTCTTAAAACAATGTACTAAGTCTAGAAACATACCTTTAGACTTGATTTGTACTTTGTCCATCACTTTGCACAGATTAACTCTTAAGTACTTGTGTTGGCACTCAATCACCAAAATACTTAGAAATGGCCCAAGAGCACATTTCCCTTTCAATCTCCCCCTTTTTGGTGATTTATGCCAACACAACAAAAAGCAACTAAAGAAGTGCGACATCAATGCAAATGAGAACTCAAAATTGTTTTGATTCAAATTTGGCATATATGGATCATTTTTTGCCACCACTTGGTTTTGTTTTTGCAAATCAACCTCAATTTCCTATCTCTAAGTCAAACGTACTTGTTGAGACATAAAGAGAGTTGTTCCAAGAGAAATTGATCAAAGATTTCAAAAACTCCCCCTTTTTCCCTTAATCAACTATTCTCCCCACAAGAGGCCAACTTTTGACAGAAGAGACAACAAGAGAGTTTTGACAAACCAAAAGCTCTATTATACTATTTTCAAAATTCTCAAGTGGTAGCTGATCCATTTATTGCTTTGGCCCTATTTTCTCCCCCTTTGGCATCAAACACCAAAACGGGATCAATCTTGGCCCTTTAACCCCATTGCCTCACCAAAATCTTCACATAAGAGTACCAAGGCAATAAGAGCATGAAGATGAACTTGGAATAAGTTACCCTCTCATCGGAGTGCAGTGGAAGTCTTGCATGGTCCAAGTCCACCTTTTCCCTTTCAATCCACTTTTGAGACTAAATCAAGCAAACTCAAGCACACGGTTAGTCTCAAAGGGTCAAGTTGTAGCGCATCTCCCCCTCAATTTGTGCATCACTTGCAAATGGACTTGTGAGGTCCAGGGAGTGCTTGTACAACTTGAGCACCATAAATAAGCAACAAAATGCATAAGGAACATGATCAAGGCATAAACACATGTATGCTACAAATCAATCCAAGTTCCGCGAATCTAAGACATTTAGCTCACTACGCAGTCTGCAAAAGGTCTTCTCATCTAAAGGCTTGGTAAAGATATCGGCTAGCTGGTTCTCGGTGCTAATATAAAACACTTTGATATCTCCCTTTTGCTGGTGGTCTCTCAAAAAGTGATGCTGGATGTCAATGTGCTTTGTGCGGCTGTGCTCAACAGGATTGTCCGCTATGCGGATAGCACTCTCATTGTCACATAGGAGTGGGACTTTGCTCAGATTGTAGCCAAAGTCCCGGAGGGTTTGCCTCATCCAAAGTAGTTGCGCGCAACACTGTCCTGCGGCAACATACTCGGCCTCAGCGGTGGATAGGGCAATGGAAGTTTGTTTCTTAGAACTCCATGACACCAGGGACCTTCCTAAGAATTGGCACGTCCCTGATGTACTCTTCCTATCGACCTTACATCTAGCATAATCGGAGTCCGAATATCCAATTAAGTCAAAGGTAGACCCCTTTGGATACCAGATCCTGAAGCAAGGCGTAGCGACTAAATATCTAAGAATTCGCTTCACGGCCACTAAGTGACACTCCCTTGGATCGGATTGAAATCTAGCACACATGCATACACTAAGCGTAATATCCGGTCTACTAGCACATAAATAAAGTAAAGACCCTATCATAGACCGGTATGCCTTTTGATCAACGGACTTACCTCCTTTGTTGAGGTCGGTGTGTCCGTCGGTTCCCATTGGAGTCTTTGCGGGCTTGGCGTCCTTCATCCCAAACCGTTTTAGCAAGTCTTGCGTGTACTTCGTTTGGGAGATGAAGGTGCCGTCCTTGAGTTGCTTCACTTGGAACCCAAGGAAGTAGTTCAACTCGCCCATCATCGACATCTCAAACTTTTGAGTCATCACCCTGCTAAACTCTTCACAAGACTTTTGATTAGTAGAACCAAATATTATGTCATCGACATAAATTTGGCACACAAATAAGTCACCATCGCAAGTCTTGGTGAATAAAGTTGGATCGGCTTTCCCAACCTTGAAAGAATTAGCAAGTAGAAAATCTCTAAGGCATTCATACCATGCTCTTGGGGCTTGCTTAAGTCCATAGAGCGCCTTAGAGAGCTTACACACGTGGTCGGGGTACCGTTCATCCTCGAAGCCAGGGGGTTGCTCCACGTACACCTCCTCCTTGATTGGCCCGTTGAGGAAAGCGCTCTTCACATCCATTTGGAACAACCTGAAAGAATGGTGAGCGGCATATGCTAGCAAAATACGAATGGACTCTAGTCTAGCCACAGGAGCAAAAGTCTCCTCAAAGTCCAAACCTACGACTTGGGCATAACCTTTTGCCACAAGTCGAGCCTTGTTCCTTGTCACCACCCCGTGCTCATCTTGTTTGTTGCGGAACACCCACTTGGTTCCCACAACATTTTGCTTGGGACGAGGCACCAGTGTCCAAACTTCATTTCTTTTGAAATTGTTGAGCTCTTCTTGCATGGCCAACACCCAGTCTGGATCTAGCAAGGCCTCTTCTACCCTGAAAGGCTCAATAGAAGAGACAAAGGAGTAATGCTCACAAAAGTTAACTAATCTAGAACGAGTAGTTACTCCCTTGCTAATGTCACCCAAAATTTGGTCGACGGGATGATTCCTTTGAATCGTCGCTCGAACTTGGGTTGGAGGTGCCGGTTGTGCTTCTTCCTCCATCGCATGATCATCTTGTGCTCCCCCTTGATCACACGCCTCATTTTGATGAACCTGTTCATCATCTTGAGTTGGGGGATGCACCATTGTTGAGGAAGAAGGTTGATCTTGCTCCTTTTGTTCCTGTGGCCGCACATCTCCAATCGCCATGGTGCGTATTGCGGCCGTTGGAACGTCTTCTTCATCTACATCGTCAAGATCAACAACTTGTTCTCTTGGAGAGCCATTAGTCTCATCAAATACAATGTCGCTAGAGACTTCAACCAAACCTGATGATTTGTTAAAGACTCTATATGCCTTTGTATTTGAGTCATAACCTAACAAAAACCCTTCTACAACTTTGGGAGCAAACTTAGAATTTCTACCTTTCTTCACTAGAATATAGCATTTACTCCCAAATACACGAAAGTAAGACACATTGGGTTTGTTACCGGTTAGAAGCTCATACGAATTCTTCTTGAGGAGGCAGTGAAGGTAGACCCGGTTGATGGCGTGGCAAGCCGTGTTCACGGCTTCCGATCAAAACCGCTCGGGGGTCTTGAACTCTCCAAGCATCGTCCTCGCCATGTCTATGAGCGTCCTGTTCTTCCTCTCTACCACACCATTTTGCTGTGGTGTGTAGGGAGCGGAGAACTCGTGCTTGATCCCTTCCTCCTCAAGGTACTCCTCCACTTGAAGGTTCTTGAACTCGGACCCATTGTCGCTCCTTATCTTCTTCACCTTGAGCTCAAACTCATTTTGAGCTCTTCTTAGGAAGCGCTTGAGGGTCCCTTGGGTTTCAGATTTATCCTACAAAAAAAATACCCAAGTGAAGCGGGAAAAATCATCAACTATAACAAGACCATACTTACTTCCTCCTATGCTTAGATAGGCGACGGGTCCGAAGAGGTCCACATGAAGCAACTCCAAAGGTCTTGATGTGGTCATCACATTTTTGGTATGATGAGAGCTTCCCACCTGTTTACCTGCTTGACAAGCTGCACAAGGTCTATCTTTTTCGAAAGTTACATTAGTTAGACCTATCACGTGTTCTCCCTTTAGAAGCTTGTGAAGGTTCTTCATCCCCACATGAGCTAAACGGCGATGCCACAGCCAGCCCATGCTAGTCTTAGCAATTAAGCATGCATCTAGACCGGCCTCCTCCTTTGCAAATTCGACTAAATAGAGTTTGCCGTCTAATACACCCTTAAAAGCTAATGAACCATCACTCCTTCTAAAGACAGACACATCTACATTTGTGAATAAGCAGTTATATCCCATATTACAAAGCTGACTCACAGACAACAAGTTATATCCAAGCGACTCAACTAAAAACACATTGGAAATGGAGTGCTCGGATGAAATAGCTATTTTTCCTAACCCTTTCACCTTGCCTTGATTCCCGTCACCGAATATGATTGAGTCTTGGGAATCTTTATTCTTGACGTAGGAGGTGAACATCTTCTTCTCCCCCATCATGTGGTTTGTTCATCCGCTGTCGATAATCCAGCTTGATCCCCCGGATGCATAAACCTGCAACGCAAATTTAGGCTTGGGTCTTAGGTACCCAACTCTTGTTGGGTCCTACAAGGTTAGTGACAATATCTTTAGGGACCCAAATGCAAGTTTTATCTCCCTTGCATTTTGCCCCTAATTTCCTAGCAATCACCTTTCTATCCTTTCTACAAATTGCAAAGGAAGCATTGCAAGCATGATAAATTATAGAAGGTTCATTAATTTTTCTAGGAATATTAGCAACATTTCTCCTAAGCACATGATGAATGACATTTCTCCTAGGCATATCTCTACCATACACATAGGAAGAACTTGAAGCAAACATGGCATGAGCATCATAACTTCTATAAGCATTCCTAGAATGTCTCCTATCATGATACATGAAAGCATTGTTCTTTTGAGCACTACTAGCCATAGGGGCCTTCCCTTTCTCCTTGGCGGAGATAGAAGCCTTATGGCTTGTTAAGTTCTTGACTTCCCTCTTGAAGCCAAGACCTTCCTTAATTAAGGGGTGTCTACCAATCGTGTAGGCATCCCTTGCAAATTTTATTTTGTCAAATTCACTCTTGCTAGTCTTAAGTTGGGCATTAAGACTAGCCACTTCATCATTCAATTTAGAAATTGAAACAAGGTGTTCACTACAAGCATCAACATTAAAATCTTTACACCTATTACAAATTGCAACATGTTCTACACAAGATGTTGATTTATTAGCTATTTCTAACTTAGCATTCAAATCATCATTTATGCTCTTTAAGCTAGAAATGGAGTCATGGCATGTAGACAATTCACAAGAGAGCATTTCATTCCTTTTAATTTCTAAAGCAAGGGATTTTTGTGCCTCTACAAACTTATCATGTTCTTCATACAAAAGGTCCTCTTGCTTTTCTAATAACCTATTCTTATCATTCAAGGCATCAATTAATTCATTAATCTTATCAACCTTAGTTCTATCTAGGCCCTTGAATAAACATGAATAGTCTATTTCATCATTGCTAGATTCTTCATCACTTGAGGAAGCCTAAGTACTAGTATCACGAGTGCTTACCTTCTTTTCCCTTGTCATGAGGCAGGTGTGATGCTCGTTGGGGAAGAGGAACGATTTGTTGAAGGCGGTGGCGGCGAGTCCTTCGTTGTCGGAGTCGGACGACGAGCAATCCGAGTCCCACTCCTTGCCAAGGTGTGCCTCGCCCTTAGCCTTCTTGTAATTCTTCTTCTTTTCCCTCTTGTTCCCTTGTTCCTGGTCACTATCATTATCGGGACAATTAGCGGTAAAATGACCAATCTTACCACATTTGAAGCATGAGCGCTTCCCCTTAGTCTTATTCTTGTTGGGATGCCCCTTGCGACCCTTTAGCGTCGTCCTGAAACGCTTGATGATGAGGGCCACTTCTTCATCATTAAGCCCGGCTGCCTCGACTTACGCTACCTTGCTAGGTAGCGCCTCCTTGCTCCTCGTTGCTTTAAGAGCAATGGTTTGAGGCTCTTGGATAGGGCCGTTCAACGCATCGTCAACGTATCTTGCCTCCTTGATCATCATCCGCCCGCTTACAAACTGAAAGGGAAATGTGCCCTTGGGCCATTTCTAAGTATTTTGGTGATTTAGTGTCCAACACAAGTGCCTAAGTGTAAAAAGGTGGACAAGGTACAAATCAAGAATTAAGGTATGTTTCTCAGACTTAGTACATTGTTTTATGGACTAATGTATTGTGTCTAAGTGCTGGAAACAGGAAAAATCCAATTGGAAATGTCTTGGCTCGAGCAGCCAAGAATCTGCTGAGTCTGCAAGCACCGGACCGTCCGGTGGTGCACCGGACAGTGTCCGGTGCACCAGGCTGGCTCGAGCGAAGTGGCTGCTCTCGGGAATTCACCGGCGACGTACGGCTAAAATTCACCGGACTGTCCGGTGTGCACCGGACTGTCCGGTGAGCCAACGGTCGGCCGGGCCAACGGTCGGCTGCGCAATCTGCGCGAGACACGTGGCCGAGCCAACGGCTAGAAGACGGCACCGGACTGTCCGGTGCACACCGGACATGTCCGGTGCTCCAACGGCTCCAAGTCTGCCAACGGTCGGCTTCGCTATTTAAGGAAGGAAATCGGGCACCGGACAGTGTCCGGTGTGCACCGGACTGTCCGGTGCCCCCGACGACAGAAGGCAAGATTGGCCTTCCAGATTTGCTCTCAACGGCTCCTAGCTGCCTTGGGGCTATAAAAGGGACCCCTAGGTGCATGAAGGAGTACACCAAGCAACCTTAGAGCATTCTTGATCATCCACACTCAGTCTTTGCGCATTCGTTTGTCATTCTCAGTGATTCGAGCTCCGTTCTAGTGAGAACTTTGAGATAGTCTTTTGAGCTCGATTCTTGGCCGTGTGTGTGCGCATTTTGCTGTGGATTTGTGTGTGTTGCTTTCATCCCTTACTCTGTATTTCTTGTAAATCTCAAGTGTAAGGGCGAGAGGCTCCAAGTTGTGGAGATTCCTCGCAAACGGGATATTGAAAGGCAAAGCAAAACACTGTGGTATTCAAGTTGGTCTTTGGACCGCTTGAGAGGGGTTGATTGCAACCCTCGTCCGTTGGGACGCCACAACGTGGAGTAGGCAAGCGTTGGTCTTGGCCGAACCACAGGATAAACCACTGTGTCATCTCTGTGTTTGATCTCTTGTGGTATTGTGTTTTGTTGAGACTCCTCTCTAGCCACTTGGTGATTATTGTACTAACACTTAACAAGTTTTTGTGGCTTAAGTTTTAAAGTTTCACAGGATCACCTATTCACCCCCCCTCTAGGTGCTCTCAATTGATATCGGAGCCGTTCTCTTCACAAAGGGACTAATCGCCCGAAGAGATGGATCCTAAGGGGAAGGGTATCGTGATCAACGACAAAGAGAAGGAATCCTTCATCAACGAGCCGAAGGACGACAAGCCTACCGACTCCGGCTCGGGTCATAGACGGAAGGAAGGGAAGAAGAAGAAGACAAGGCGCATCAAGGAGATCGTCTACTACGACGACAGCGATGAATCTACTTCTTCCCAAAAGGACGATGACCACAACGACTACGAGAGAAAGAAACCGGTTAATTCGAACTTTTCTTTTGACTACTCTCGTATTCCGCAAAGTTCAAATTCACATTTGCTCTCCATTCCACTCGGCAAGCCCCCACACTTTGATGGAGAGGACTACGGATTTTGGAGCCACAAAATGCGTAGTCACCTATTCTCTCTCCATCCTAGTATATGGGAGATTGTAGAGAGTGGAATGCACTTTGATAGTTCGGATAGTCCCATGTTCATTAATGAACAAATTCATAAGAATGCACAAGCTACTACTGTTCTTCTACCTTCCTTGTGTAGGGATGAATACCATAAAGTGAGCGGCTTGGATAACGCCAAGCAGATCTGGGACACCCTCAAGATTTCTCATGAGGGGAACGACGTCACCTTGCTCACCAAGATGGAGTTGGTGGAGGGCGAGCTTGGACGGTTCGCGATGATAAGGGGCGAGGAGCCGACACAAACATACAACCGGCTCAAGACCCTTATCAACAAGATAAGGAGCTATGGAAGCTCGCGATGGATGGACCACGACGTCGTCTGACTGATGCTAAGGTCCTTTACCGTTCTTGATCCTCATTTGGTGAATAATATTCGTGAAAATCCCAGGTACACCAAAATGTCGCCCGAGGAAGTCCTAGGAAAATTTGTCAGCGGGCGAATGATGATCAAGGAGGCAAGGTACGTGGACGACGCCTTGAATGGACCGATCAACGAGCCGCAACCTCTTGCTCTCAAAGCAACAAGAAGCAAGGAGGCGCTACCTAGCAAGGTGGCACAAATTGAGGCGGCCGGACTTAATGATGAAGAGATGGCCCTCATCATCAAAAGATTCAAGACGGCGCTTAAGGGTCGCAAGGGACAGCCAAGCAAGACCAAAGCCAAGGGGAAGCGCTCATGCTTCAAATGCGGTAAGCTTGGTCATTTTATTGCTAACTGTCCCGACAATGATAGTGAACAGGACCAAGGGAACAAGAGGGAGAAGAAGAAGGCATACAAGAAGGCAAAGGGCGAGGCACATCTAGGCAAGGAGTGGGATTCAGATTGCTCCTCCTCGGACTCCGACAATGAGGGACTCGCCGCCACCGCCTTCAACAAGTCATCTCTCTTCCCAAACGAGCGTCACACTTGCCTCATGGCAAGAGAGAAGAAAGTAAGCACTCATTATACTAGTACTTATGCTTCTTCAAGTGAGGATGAGTCTAGTGATGATGATGAGATAGATTACTCATGCTTATTCAAGGGATTAGATAGATCTAAAATTGATAAGATTAATGAGTTGATTGATGCTTTGAATGACAAAAATAGATTACTAGAAAAACAAGAGGATCTTTTATATGAGGAGCATGATAAATTTGTTAGTGCACAAAAAACTCTTGCTCTTGAAATTAAAAGGAATGAAATGCTCTCTAGTGAACTATCTTCTTGTCATGAAACCATTGCTACCTTAAGAAGTGTTAAGAATGATTTAAGTGCTAAACTAGAAGTAGCTAGTAAATCTAATTCCTGTGTAGAAATTGTTGATACTTGTATGAGGTGTAAAGATTTCGATGTTGATGCCTGTAGTGAACACCTAGTTTCAATTTCCAAACTAAATGATGAATTGGCTAGTCTTAATGCCCAACTTAAGACTAGCAAAAGTGAATTTGATAAGTTAAAATTTGCAAGGGATGCCTACACAATTGGAAGACATCCCTCAATTAAGGATGGGCTTGGCTTCAAGAGGGAAGCCAAGAACTTAACAAGCCATAAGGCTCCCATCTTCGTCAAGGAGAAAGGGAAGGCCCCTATGGCTAGTAGTGCTAAAAAGAACCATGCCTTCTTGTACCATGATAGGAGACAAACTAGAAATGCTTATAGGAGTTATAATGCTTATGATGATTTTGACTCTCATGCCATGTTTGCTTCTAGTTCTTCCTATATGCATGGTAGAAATATGTCTAGGAGAAATGATATTCATCATGTGCCTAGAAAGAATATTATTCATGCTCCTAGGAAAGTAGTGAATGAACCTTCTACAATTTATTGTGCTTTAAATGCTTCCTTTGCTATTTGTAGAAAGGATAGGAAAATAGTTGCTAGGAAATTAGGGGCAAAATGCAAGGGAGACAAAACTTGCATTTGGGTCCCTAAGGATATTTGCACTAACCTTGTAGGACCCAACATGAGTTGGGTACCTAAGACCCAAGCCTAATTTTGCCTTGCAGGTTTATGCATCCGGGGGTTCAAGCTGGATCATCGACAGCGGATGCACAAACCATATGATGGGGGAGAAGAAGATGTTCACCTCCTATGTCAAAAACAAAGATTCCCAAGATTCAATAATATTCGGTGATGGGAATCAAGGCAAGGTAAAAGGGTTAGGTAAAATTGCAATCTCAAATGAGCACTCTATATCTAATGTGTTTTTAGTAGAGTCTCTTGGATATAACTGCTTATTTACAAATGTAGATGTGTCTGTCTTTAGAAGATGTGATGGTTCACTAGCTTTTAAGGGTGTACTAGACGGCAAACTTTACTTAGTTGATTTTGCAAAAGAAGAGGCCGGCCTAGATGCATGCTTAATGGCTAAGACTTGCATGGGCTGGTTGTGGCATCGCCGCTTAGCACATGTGGGGATGAAGAACCTCCACAAGCTTCTAAAGGGAGAACACGTGATAGGTCTAACCAATGTTCATTTCGAAAAAGATAGACCTTGTGCAGCTTGTCAAGCAGGTAAACAAGTGGGAGGAGCACATCACAGCAAGAATGTGATGACCACGTCAAGACCTCTGGAGCTGCTGCATATGGACCTCTTCGGACCCGTCGCCTATCTGAGCATAGGAGGAAGTAAGTATGGTCTAGTTATCGTTGATGACTTTTCCCGCTTCACTTGGGTGTTCTTTTTGCAGGATAAGTCTGAAACCCAAGGGACCCTCAAGCGCTTCCTAAGGAGAGCCCAAAATGAGTTTGAGCTCAAGGTGAAGAAGATAAGGAGCGACAACGGGTCCAAATTCAAGAACCTTCAAGTGGAGGAGTTTCTTGAGGAGGAGGGGATCAAGCACGAGTTCTCCACTCCCTACACACCTCAGCAAAATGGTGTGGTAGAGAGGAAGAACAGGACGCTCATAGATATGGCGAGGACTATGCTTGGAGAATTCAAGACCCCCGAGTGCTTTTGGTCGGAAGCCGTGAACACGGCTTGCCACGCCATCAACAGGGTCTACCTTCACCGCCTCCTCAAGAAGACGTCGTATGAGCTACTAACCGGTAACAAACCCAATGTATCTTACTTTCGTGTATTTGGGAGCAGGTGCTACATTCTAGTGAAGAAGGGTAGAAATTCTAAATTTGCTCCCAAAGCTGTAGAAGGGTTTTTATTAGGTTATGATTCAAATACAAAGGCGTATAGGGTCTTCAACAAATCATCGGGTTTGGTTGAAGTCTCTAGCGACGTTGTATTTGATGAGACTAATGGCTCTCTAAGAGAGCAAGTTGTTGATTGTGATGATGTAGATGAAGAAGATGTTCCGACGGCCGCTATACGAACCATGGCGATTGGAGAAGTGCGGCCACAGGAACAAGATGAACGAGATCAACCTTTTTCCTCAACAACGGTGCATCCCCCAACTCAAGATGATGAACAGGTTCATCAAAAGGAGGTGTGTGATCAAGGGGGAGCACAAGATGATCACGTGATGGAGGAAGAAGCGCAACCGGCACCTCCAACCCAAGTTCGAGCGGTGATTCAAAGGGATCATCCCGTCGACCAAATTTTGGGTGACATTAGCAAGGGAGTAACTACTCGATCTCGATTAGTTAATTTTTGTGAGCATTACTCCTTTGTCTCTTCTATTGAGCCTTTCAGGGTAGAGGAGGCCTTGCTAGATCCGGATTGGGTATTGGCCATGCAGGAGGAACTCAACAACTTCAAGCGCAATGAAGTTTGGACACTGGTGCCTCGTCCCAAGCAAAATGTTGTGGGAACCAAGTGGGTGTTCCGCAACAAACAGGACGAGCACGGGGTGGTGACGAGGAACAAGGCTCGACTTGTGGCAAAAGGTTATGCCCAAGTCGCAGGTTTGGACTTTGAGGAGACTTTTGCTCCTGTGGCTAGGCTAGAATCAATTCGTATCTTGCTAGCATATGCTGCTCACCACTCTTTCAGGCTGTACCAAATGGATGTGAAGAGCGCTTTCCTCAACGGGCCGATCAAGGAGGAGGTGTACGTGGAGCAACCCCCTGGCTTTGAGGATGAACGGTACCCCGACCACGTGTGTAAGCTCTCTAAGGCGCTCTATGGACTTAAGCAAGCCCCAAGAGCATGGTATGAATGTCTTAGAGACTTTTTAATTGCTAATGCTTTCAAGGTTGGGAAAGCCGATCCAACTCTTTTTACTAAGACTTGCGATGGTGATCTTTTTGTGTGCCAAATTTATGTTGACGACATAATATTTGGTTCTACTAACCAAAAGTCTTGTGAAGAGTTTAGCAGGGTGATGACGCAGAAATTCGAGATGTCGATGATGGGCGAGTTGACCTACTTCCTTGGGTTCCAAGTGAAGCAACTCAAGGACGGCACCTTCATCTCCCAAACGAAGTACACACAAGATTTGCTAAAGAGGTTTGGGATGAAGGACGCCAAGCCCGCAAAGACGCCGATGGGAACCGACGGACACACCGACCTCAACAAAGGAGGTAAGTCCGTTGATCAAAAAGCATACCGGTCCATGATAGGTTCTTTGCTTTATTTATGTGCTAGTAGACCGGATATTATGCTTAGCGTATGCATGTGTGCTAGATTTCAATCCGATCCGAAGGAGTGTCACTTAGTGGCTGTGAAGCGAATTCTTCGATATTTAGTCGCTACGCCTTGCTTCGGGATCTGGTATCCAAAGGGGTCTAACTTTGACTTGATTGGGTACTCAGATTCCGACTATGCTGGATGTAAGGTCGATAGGAAGAGTACATCGGGGACGTGCCAATTCTTAGGAAGGTCCCTGGTGTCATGGAACTCTAAGAAACAAACCTCCGTTGCCCTATCCACCGCTGAGGCCGAGTACGTTGCCGCAGGACAGTGTTGTGCGCAACTACTTTGGATGAGGCAAACCCTCAGGGACTTTGGCTACAATCTGAGCAAAGTCCCACTCCTATGTGACAATGAGAGTGCTATCCGAATAGCGGAAAATCCTGTTGAGCACAGCCGCACAAAGCACATTGACATCCGGCATCACTTTTTGAGAGACCACCAGCAAAAGGGGGATATCGAAGTGTTTCATGTTAGCACCGAGAACCAGCTAGCCGATATCTTTACCAAGCCTCTAGATGAGAAGACCTTTTGCAGGCTGCGTAGTGAGCTCAATATCTTAGATTCGCGGAACTTGGATTGAAATGTAGCATACATGTGTTTATGCCCTTGATCATGTTCATTCTGCATTTTGTTGCTTATTGTGGTGCTCAAGTTGTACAAACACTCCCTGGACCTCACAAGTCCTGTTTGCAAGTGATGCACATATTTAGGGGGAGTTGTGCTACAACTTGACCCTTTGAGACTAACCATATACTTGAGTTTGGTTGTTTTAGTCTCCAAGGAGAATTGAAAGGGAAAAGGTGGACTTGGACCATGCAAGACTTCCACTGCACTCCGGTGAAAAGAGTAACTTTTCCAAGTTCATCTTTAGACTCTCACTGCCTTTGTGTTCTCTTTTGAAGATTTTGGTGAGGCAATGGGGTTACAGGGCCAAGATTGATCCCGTTTTGGTGCTTGATGCCAAAGGGGGAGAAAATAAAGGCCAAAGCGATAAATGGATCAGCTACCACTTGAGGGATTTTGAAAATAGTAGAATAGAGCTTTTGGTTTGTCAAAACTCTTTTGTTGTCTCTTGTTGGGGACTTGTTCTCAAATGCTAAGAGTTAAGAACAAGGCAACATAAAAAGTGTTAAGTGTTAAAGTCCTTCGTCCTTCGAAACATTATGCCCCTTCGGGAAATAATGAGTTTCGGACGAAGGTCATGAGAGACATACCTTCGTAAATATAACAAGCAATGACGAAGGATTCATATAAAGCATGAAATATAATATAGACATCATCATAAAATCATTTCTATTTTATTAACATGGAAAAATAGAAATGATTTCAAATTACAAATGTACCTTCGGTCCTGAGAGAAGGTAAAAAGTACAAGCATGACGCAAAAGCAAATGCCAAGTCAGCGTGAACAGTACGGGAGTACTGTTCATCTATTTATAGACGCGGGACGCAGCCCACGTAAAATTACATTCATGTCCATTACATTTGCCAATGACTTATGGAAATCTGTCAAGGCCCAAGTAGTCTTTTCATCTTTAAGTCGGTTCCCCTCTCTGCTATCGCGACGAAGCTTCCCTGCGCACAGCTTCGGCTGTGCACCATCCTTCACGGAGCTTGGTAATCAGTTCGTTCTCCATTTTAATCCCCCTTCGTCTCGTTCAGGTTTCGTCCTAATCGTACTTCATGTTCATAGTTCTGAGTCCGAAGGTACCTGTTCACATAATCCACTTGAAAAACATTGTCAAATCATGTTTTTGAGGACCTTCGGAGGACGAAGGCCCCCAACAGTAGCCCCTCGCAATATTAATTTGTTAATGATAAATTCAGATTGCGATATGGACGAAGGCCTTGAGCCGAAGGTCCGAAAAAACACCTTCCCTTTGCTAGAATAGCAACATTCACTGACAAGCGGGGTCTTTCATTTTTCAACGCCCTGGGGGTATAAATAAGATCATACCGCAAACTTATTTGGTACGCACACTTGCCATCTGCTTCCGCCCACTAAATTTTTAGCTCTTGTGCACTAAGATTTGCTGATCTTTTTGATTTTGAAGCTTCGGCCTTGAAAACAGTTTTTTAGCGTTTCCGAAGATGTCTGAAGGTAAGAAGATCTCTGCTGAGACGAAGCTGAGCCTCGACGAAGAGAAGAACTTGGGGTTCCTTATAGCGATGGCAGAGACCAATACGGAGAAAATCACCAAGGAGATTCTTGAAGGTTTGTCCGAAGATACTGGTGACAGCGACAGTTACGATGTAGAAAGTGGTGGGGAAGAGTCCGAAGATCGACCATGGCGGCCAAGTCACACGGTTTTCGGGAAAACCACTATTAAGCAGAGTCATATTGATAATATGAGGGGGCGGTATTTTCGAGATATATCTATTGTGAGGGCTGACGCTGGAGAAAAGACTTCTCCCACCCCCGAAGAAGATGAAGTCGTAATCTTCCGAAGCTTTCTCAAGGCTGGGCTTCGATTCCCCCTAAGCAACTTTGTTGTTGAAGTACTGAAAACATTTCAAGTCTACCTTCATCAAATTACTCCCGAAGCTATCATAAGAATGGGGATGTTTGTCTGGGCTACGAAAAGCCAAGGTTTAGAACCAAATGCTAAAAGCTTTTGCAACATTCATGAGTTGTTATATGAGACGAAGCCCTGGGGGAAAGAACAATATCACAATAACTTTGGGTGTTACAGCTTCGGTGCCCGCTCCGGGTCAAGCCGCCCTGTGCCAACCTTTCGGAAGAGGTGGCCCGGAGCCTGGATGACAGAGTGGTTCTATGTAAAGTATGACTTAACAGCGCAGGAAGGTGTTAAGAGTATTATTATGCGCCCCATCTGGCAACGCTTCGGACTTCGAAGGCCGAAGGTTGAAATGGATGAAGCAGCCGAGGAATGCCAAAGAGCCTTCGGCGTAATCTGCTCTTTCATTGGGACAAGGGACTTGGTCCAAGAGCATATTGCCTTCAGGGTATGGCCACTTGCAGGAAAGTGGGAAATGCCGAAGGAGACCATCAAAGAGTCCGACGAAGGCGGACTAGTCAGACTGAAATACACATTCAAATACGGGGATAAGTTTGTTGAACCTGATGACGACTGGTTGAAAAGCATTGAAACATTAAGTGACGAACTGCTTGGGGCATATTCGAAGGCCGAGAACACTGCATTATCAGCAGCCTTCGGAGGCCGAAAGAAGAAAAGGCTCAACCGGGTATTTGACGCAGTCGGGTTTGTCTACCCTGACTATCATTATCCGGTATTGGGTCGCAAAAGAAAAAATACTTCTCCTGCGACAGAAGCTACCACGAGTGCCACTAGCGAGCCAGCGCCGCAAAGGAAAAAGATGAAGGTGCTCACCCACCGAGCGCGTTTTATTGAGCCGGCCACAGTGCCAAAATTTATTGGTGAAGTCTCTTTGGCCTCTGAAGCTACAGAACCAGCTCCAGTGCCGAAGATAGAAGAGAAAACTGAAGCGCCTTCAGCCGAAAAAGCAGAAAAACCGAAGATTGAAGAGCCAAAAATATCGGAAATCTTAAGTCCTTCAGCAAATGTCGAAACAATAAAAAATCAAAAGGGCCCGTCGGTGACCCCGAAAAAAGAATGGTGAACGTGTTAGATGTTTTGGAGACAATTAAGTCTTCAAGCACAACTCCAAAGAAGACTATTGAAGTTGCTGAAGTGTCTACCGAAGCTGAAGTTGCTGAAGCTTCGAAGCAACAACCTGAAGCTGAAACTGGGCCTTCAGAGCCCATCAAGGATCAGTCTTTGGAAACAAAAATATCAGAACCAAATTTGGTTGAGGAAATTGACACTGCCGCCCCCGAAGCTCCTTCCAACATATGCAATTACATCGTGCGACATGCTTCGGGGAAGAAATTATCTGAAGAAGAGATTTATGAAGCCAATCACTATGCCAGAGAGTTAAAATATCCGAAGGGGGCAGTAGTGTTCAATGGGACAAATGAAGACGACTTCCTATACTGCCTCCCTGACAACAAAGAATTATCTGTCTGCCGGGAGATGGCTAGAAGTATGGGTTTCCCGAAGCTCGAAGCTGGATTATGTGCTATGACGAAGGAAGATCTCGCGGACAGTCTTGCGTACAATAGCCTAAAGGTATGGGAATTAGACGCTTGAAAAATCTTCTTTAATACGTAATTCATTCTTTTATTCTTATATGGATTCTTTTTCGTATAGGGTTTAATCCTAAGCAACGCATTAAGAGCACAAAAGAGTGCCGAAGATGAAAGCTACGAAATTGCATTCAACAATTTACGTTCAGAAGTTATTAAACTGAGAAACGAAGCTCTAGAAAAAGATAAACTTCTGCTTACATTAGTAGACAAGATAAAAAAGGACGAAGCTGCTGCAAAGGTTCAGGCCGAAGCTCACAGACGCGAAATTAAAGATCTTCAGAAGCAACTGGCCCGGGCGAAGGAAGAACGCATACTTGAAGAAACAAGACGGGAATGTAGTGACCAATGGGCTGATCATTTGGAAGCAACCGTGGAAGAGCTTCGGTCTTCTAAGAAAAGATGCTACGAAAAATCCATGGAATGCGTAAAAAGAATAAAAACCAGCTTCGCCAGCGTGGGCGCATTTTCCAGCGAAGAGAATTTCTCAAGAGGCAATCCCGAAGGTCCAATGGAATGGATCAGCCACGAAGCAGAGGCCTTCGAGGAAATCCTGAGTAGCCGTGGTGACATCTGCGCTTTTTCGGGTGCCAGAGGAATTGCTACTGTCTTGGAGAAGAAAGGTTGTGAACATGTAAAATCTTTAGCTCAGTCCGAAGCTGCCTTATCCTCCGAAGACATCAAAAACCCCTCGGCCGAAGCAAGCATGGTTGGTGGCAAATTCTTTACTGATGTCTGGGACAACGGCGGCCGAGAAATGGCGCAAGAAATTATTCAAAGGAGTGAAAAAGGCATCCATGATGCTAGGAAAGTGACAGAAGTTGCCGAAGGGCAAATAGGTATTAATTAGTCGCTCTTATTGTGTTGTAATTTTTATTTCAAACTTTGCTCGCGGTTTGTAATAGTAATGCAAAAATATTCTGTTTCCTCAGAACCTGCTGGATCGTCTATTGACCCTCACACGAAAGAGGATGACGAAATCAAACAAATGGCCGAAGCTATCATGGATAAAGTTGTTGAACAACTTCTAAATGAGGCTGCCGAAGTAGTATTAAGAGAAGACTAGGTGTTATTAGAAAAAACATTTGAAGTGTGATCTATGTAATATTTTGTACATTTGAATGTAATATACAAGTCTCTTTTCATTATTCAATTCTTTACGATGCATGAAATTCTACATATATACCATTTTTGAGCCTTCGGCGAAAAAACACCTTCCCTTCTTTTCATGCTTCGTGAAGAAGACATTCTTCGTTAAAACTTTTCTGATGAATCACGTCCACGCTTCGTGAAAATATTCTCCGAAGCTGTGCAATTTCGATATTACTCTGATGAAGCACGTCCATGCTTCGTGAAAACATTCTCCGAAGCTGTATTCCGAAGATTATCATTGTATTCCCTCGTGACTTTACACAATTTTCACTTTCTCAAAGCGTCCTTTCGAAGGTTGATACTGTGTCCCCTTCTTTTGCCATATGCAACATGATGTATGATGCTTATGCTATGCAAAATGATGTGATGATGTTATGTTATGCAAATGACATTTGTTCCGAAGATACACACAAAATATCTTTGTAAGCTCTGCATTCCCTTAGGAACGTCTTTGGAGCTTCTTCGCCTTTTACTTAGGCGGTATCAGCGTTGACTTTTCGCTGTAAGCTCTGCATTCCCTTAGGAACGTCTTTGGAGCTTCTTCGCCTTTTACTTAGGCGGTATCAGCGTTGACTTTTCGCTGTATGCTCTGCATTCCCTTAGGAACGTCTTTGGAGCAAAAAACTTACACTGCGCTCCCTTTGGAACGGCTTTTTGTAACTTCAGCAACTTACTCTGCGTTCCTTAGAACGACTTTTTGTTGCTTCGAAGGATTCTTAATAATTCGAAGGTCCTCCTTGTTACCGCAAACTTTTAAGCTTCAGCGACTTAAGCCTGTGGAGAAGATAGGTTTTCCTCATAATCAACCACGAAGCTATTACATGAAAACTGAAATGTTCTTTATTACACAGAAAATTGAACTAAACGGAAAAGACTGTTATCAAAGTAGGATATTTGTCAATAAATGTGCTTCGACTCTGGCACAGTACTATTGACTGTGCGAGCTTCAGATTGCTCTCTGAGATCCCTTTGGTGCGGAACATATTGGTTCCCTTCTGGTTGTTGGCCTTGTTGCAGCGGAGGTGGAGGCGGGGGCTGTTGCCATGAAGGTTGAGGTTGACTCGCCGAAGCTACGGAAACTGCAGGGTGGTTGCCCACGTATTCCGGGATGTAAGGCTGATGGTACGAAGCAGTATGCATGACCTGCTTCGGCTGGCCCTGTTGCGCTGCAGCTTCTGCTAGCTCCTTTTGTTTCTGGATAGTAACATGGCACATCCTGGTGGTATGGCCCTTGTTCTCACCACAGAATAAGCAAAATACCCTCCTTGGTTGATCTCCAAATCTTCCGCCGAAGCCCCTGGCGCCTCTGCCTCTTGGAGCTGGTGGCCGGAAGAAAGTTTGCTGTTGCCCCGAAGCCTGTGAGGAGCACTGCGGTCTGTTCTGCTGACTCCCCTTATCATCATTTTGAGTGGAGTTGTGGATGGACCTGACATGCCTCGGATAGAACCTTCCTCCGAAGCCCCTGGTCATTTCAGAAAATCTGAAGGCCTCCTCCCTTCTTTGGCGAAAGTCATTATCGGCACGAATGTACTCGTCCATCTTTTGGAGCAGCTTCTCCAGAGTCTGAGGAGGCTTCCTAGCAAAGTATTGAGCTGCAGGTCCAGGACGAAGCCCCTTGATCATGGCTTCGGTGACAATTTCATTGGGCACCGTTGGTGCCTGCGCCCTCAAACGCAAGAACCTTCTGACATACGCCTGAAGGTATTCTTCATGATCCTGAGTGCACTGGAACAAGGCTTGAGCAGTGACCGGCTTCGTCTGAAATCCTTGAAAGCTGGTTAACAACATATCCTTTAGCTTCTGCCATGAAGTGATCGTTCCTGGTCGAAGGGAGGAATACCAGGTTTGAGCAACACTCCTGACGGCCATAACGAAAGACTTTGCCATGACTGCAGCATTGCCACCATACGAAGACACTGTTGCTTCGTAGCTCATCAAGAACTGCTTCGGGTCTGAGTGGCCGTCGAACATGGGAAGCTGGGGTGGCTTATAGGACGGAGGCCAGGGTGTAGCCTGCAGCTCAGCGGACAGAGGAGATGCATCATCGAAAACAAAATTTCCATGATGGAAATTGTCATACCAGTCATCTTCGTTGAAGAAGCCCTCCTGATGAAGGTCTTTTTGTTGAGGCCTTCGGTTCTGCTCATCGTGGGTAAGATGACGAACTTCTTCAGAAGCTTCGTCTATCTGCCTTTGCAGCTCAGCTAGCCTGGCCATCTTTTCCTTTTTCCTCTGCACCTGTTGATGAAGCATCTCCATATCCCTGATCTCTTGGTCTAGTTCATCCTCCTGAAGCGTCGGGCTGACGGCCTTCCTCTTCTGGCTTCGGGCCTCCCGAAGAGAGACGGTCTCCTGGTTGGGGTCCAGCGGTTGCAGTGCTGCAGCCCCAGTCGCTGAAGCTTTCTTCGGCGCCATAGCGAAGGTCTATAGCTTCCAAAGGTGTTCAAAAAACTCGAAGTGGAAGTGAGTTCACCGGAGGTGGGCGCCAATGTTGGGGACTTGTTCTCAAATGCTAAGAGTTAAGAACAAGGCAACATAAAAAGTGTTAAGTGTTAAAGTCCTTCGTCCTTCGAAACATTATGCCCCTTCGGGAAATAATGAGTTTCAGACGAAGGTCATGAGAGACATACCTTCGTAAATATAACAAGCAATGACGAAGGATTCATATAAAGCATGAAATATAATATAGACATCATCATAAAATCATTTCTATTTTATTAACATGGAAAAATAGAAATGATTTCAAATTACAAATGTACCTTCGGTCCTGAGAGAAGGTAAAAAGTACAAGCGTGACGCAAAAGCAAATGCCAAGTCAGCGTGAACAGTACGGGAGTACTGTTCATCTATTTATAGACGCGGGACGCAGCCCACGTAAAATTACATTCATGTCCATTACATTTGCCAATGACTTATGGAAATCTGTCAAGGCCCAAGTAGTCTTTTCATCTTTAAGTCGGTTCCCCTCTCTGCTATCGCGACGAAGCTTCCCTGCGCACAGCTTTGGCTGTGCACCATCCTTCACGGAGCTTGGTAATCAGTCCGTTCTCCATTTTAATCCCCCTTCGTCTGGTTCAGGTTTCGTCCTGACCGTACTTCATGTTCATAGTTCTGAGTCCGAAGGTACCTGTTCACATAATCCACTTGGAAAACATTGTCAAATCATGTTTTTGAGGACCTTCGGAGGACGAAGGCCCCCAACATCTCTCTTGTCAAAAGTTGGCTTCTTGTGGGGAGAAGTATTGATTATGGGAAAAAGGGGGAGTTTTTGAAATCTTAAGTCAATTTCTCTTAGAATGCCTCTCTGTATGTCTTAACATGTGTGTTTGACTTAGAGATAGAAATTTGAGTTTGATTTGCAAAAACAAACCAAGTGGTGGCATAGAGTGATCCATATATGTCAAAATTGAATCAAAACAATTTTGAGTTCTTATTTGATTTGATTTTGCACTTGTTCTACTTGCTTTATGTTGTGTTGGCATAAATCACCAAAAAGGGGGAGATTGAAAGGGAAATGTGCCCTTGGGCCATTTCTAAGTATTTTGGTGATTTAGTGTCCAACACAAGTGCCTAAGTGTAAAAAGGTGGACAAGGTACAAATCAAGAATTAAGGTATGTTTCTCAGACTTAGTACATTGTTTTATGGACTAATGTATTGTGTCTAAGTGCTGGAAACAGGAAAAATCCAATTGGAAATGTCTTGGCTCGAGCAGCCAAGAATCTGCTGAGTCTGCAAGCACCAGACTGTCCGGTGGTGCACCGGACAATGTCCGGTGCACCAGGCTGGCTCGAGCGAAGTGGCTGCTCTCGGGAATTCACCGGCGACGTACGACTAAAATTCACCGGACTGTCCGGTGTGCACCGGACTGTCCGGTGAGCCAACGGTCGGCTGCGCAATCTACGCGAGACACGTGGCCGAGCCAACGGCTAGAAGACGGCACCGGACTGTCCGGTGCACACCGGACATGTCCGGTGCTCCAACGGCTCCAAGTCTGCCAACGGTCGGCTTCGCTATTTAAGGAAGGAAATCGGGCACCGGACAGTGTCCGGTGTGCACCGGACTGTCCGGTGCCCCCGACGACAGAAGGCAAGATTGGCCTTCCAGATTTGCTCTCAACGGCTCCTAGCTGCCTTGGGGCTATAAAAGGGACCCCTAGGTGCATGAAGGAGTACACCAAGCAACCTTAGAGCATTCTTGATCATCCACACTCAGTCTTTGCGCATTCGTTTGTCATTCTCAGTGATTCGAGCTCCGTTCTAGTGAGAACTTTGAGATAGTCTTTTGAGCTCGATTCTTGGCCGTGTGTGTGCGCATTTTGCTGTGGATTTGTGTGTGTTGCTTTCATCCCTTACTCCGTATTTCTTGTAAATCTCAAGTGTAAGGGCGAGAGGCTCCAAGTTGTGGAGATTCCTCGCAAACGGGATATTGAAAGGCAAAGCAAAACACTGTGGTATTCAAGTTGGTCTTTGGACCGCTTGAGAGGGGTTGATTGCAACCCTCGTCCGTTGGGACGCCACAATGTGGAGTAGGCAAGCGTTGGTCTTGGCCGAACCACGGGATAAACCACTGTGTCATCTCTGTGTTTGATCTCTTGTGGTATTGTGTTTTGTTGAGACTCCTCTCTAGCCACTTGGTGATTATTGTACTAACACTTAACAAGTTTTTGTGGCTTAAGTTTTAAAGTTTCATAGGATCACCTATTCACCCCCCCCCCTCTAGGTGCTCTCACAAACTTTCCAAGTATCTCCTCGGGCGTCATCTTGGTGTACCTAGTATTCTCATGAATATTGTTCACAAGATGTGGATCAAGGACGGTAAAAGACCTTAGCATTAGGCGGACGACGTCGTGGTCCGTCCATCGCGTGCTTTCATGGCTCCTTATTTTGTTGACGAGGGTCTTCAGCCGGTTGTACGTTTGGGTTGGCTCCTCGCCCCTGATCATTGCGAATCTCCCAAGTTTGCCCTCCACCAACTCCATCTTGGTGAGCATGGTGACGTCGTTCCCCTCATGTGAGATCTTGAGGGTGTCCCAAATCTGCTTGGCGTTATCCAAGCTGCTCACCTTATGGTATTCGTCCCTGCACAATGAAGCTAGAAGAACAGTAGTAGCTTGTGCATTTTTGTGAATTTGCTCATTAATGAACATAGGACTATCAGTACTATCAAATTTCATTCCACTCTCTACTATCTCCTATATGCTTGGATGGAGAGAGAACAAGTGACTACGCATTTTGTGACTCTCCATCAAAGTGAGGAGGTTTACCAAGTGGAATGGAGAGTAAATGAGCATTGGTACTTTGCGGAATAGGAGAGTAATCAAAAGAAAAGTTCGAATTGACCGTTTTCTTTTTCTCGTAGTCGTTGTCGTCGTTGTCCTTTTGGGAAGAAGAGGACTCATCGCTGTCGTCGTAGTAGATGATCTCCTTGATGCGCCTCGTTTTCTTCTTCTTCCCGTCTTTTCTTTTGTGACCCGACCCTGAGTCAGTAGGCTTGTCATCCTTTAGATCATTAACGAAGGACTCCTTCTCCTTATCATTGACCACCATCCCCTTGCTCTTAGGATCCATCTCTTCGGGCGATTAGTCCCTCACTTGAAGAGAACGGCTCCGATACCAATTAAGAGCACCTAGAGGGGGGGTGAATAGGTGATCTTGTGAAACTTGAAACTTAGTGCCACAAAAACTTGATTAGGAGTTAGCACAATAAGGCCAAGTGGCTAGAAAGAAGTCTTAGCAAAACGCAATAACCAGAAAGAGATCAACACAGATAGACACAGTGGTTTATCCCGTGGTTCAGCCAAGTCCAACACTTGCCTACTCCATGTTGTGGCGTCCCAACGGACGAGGGTTGCAATCAACCCCTCTCAAGCGGTCCAAAAACCCACTTGAATACCACGGTGTTTTGCTTTGTTTACTATATCCCGTTCGCGAGGAATCTCCACAACTTGGAGCCTCTCGCCCTTACACTTTGATTTTCACAAAGAAGCACGGAGTAAGGGAGGGATGAGGAACGCACACAAGACACAAAATCAGAGCAACAACACGCACATAAGTCACAACACGAGCTCACAACACAACCCGAAGAGTACACTACTCAAATGGAGCTCTAGTTGCTATCTCAAAGAATCAAATGCGCGGAATTGAAGTCTTGGTGCTTAGGAATGCTTAGAGAATGCTTGTTTTACTCCTCCATGCGCCTAGGGGTCTCTTTTATAGCCGCAAGGCAGCTAGGAGCCATTGAGAGCATTCCAGGAAGGCAATTCTTGCTTTCTGTCGTCTGGCGCACCGGACAGTCCGGTGCACCACCGGACACTGTCCGGTGCGGATTTCTTTCCTTCTGTGGCGCAGCCGACTGTTGGAGATCCAGAGCCGTTGGCGCACCGGACACTGTCCGGTGCACACCGGACAGTCCGGTGCCCCCTTGTGACCGTTGGCTCGGCCACGCGTCACGCGCGGAATCCTCGGCCGACCGTTGGCCCGGCTGACCGTTGGCTCACCGGACAGTCCGGTGCACCACCGGACAGTCCGGTGATTTATAGACGTACGCCGTTAATCGCTTCCCGAGAGCGACGACTTCGCCTGTGAATGGCTCACCGGACAGTCCGGTGCACCACCGGACAGTCCTGTGATTTATAGTCGTACGCCGTTGATCGCTTCCCGAGAGCAGCCAGTTGACAGTCGCCAGCCTGGCGCACCGGACACTGTCCGGTGCACCACCGGACAGTCCGGTGCTCCCAGACCGAGCTGTCTTTGGCTGAACAAAGCCATCTCTTTTTCAATTTGATTTCTCCTGTTTCCAGCACTTAGACACAATACATTAGTTCTTAAAACAATGTACTAAGTCTAGAAACATACCTTTAGACTTGATTTGTACTTTGTCCATCACTTTGCACAGATTAACTCTTAAGTACTTGTGTTGGCACTCAATCACCAAAATACTTAGAAATGGCCCAAGGGCACATTTCCCTTTCACCATGAATATAATGGTGATGTGGGGAAGAAAAAGAAAACAATCTTGAGAAGAATGCTCAAGCAAATGAGAAGAGGCAAGACAATGTAAATCAAAATTTAAGAAAGAAAGAGAAGGCTCAAACAAAGAGAACTTGCTACACATGTCGGGAAAGGGGACACATGGCAAATTCATGCCCCTTAGGTAACAATTCTAAGACTATTTTAATTCACAATAATATTATGCTTAGAAAGGAAGGCAATGGTACCTCATCTGTTGTAATTGCAAAACATCCCACTATTCATACTAAGGCAATGCCTAAGTATGTTGCTCCTAACTTGAGTGGACCCAACTTAGTTTGGGTACCATCAAAACATGGATGATCATGTATAGGTACCTTGGGCGTTGGAGGCTTGATTCAATAATATTCATTTCATCATTGTATGTTGAATTAAGTGTTGAAGACTAATAAAATTCTATCCCAATGCCAAGTCAATAATAAGTGAAGTCCAAATTCTACCAAATACAAGTGCTTTATTCAAGTTAGTTAAATTATGAATGGATTGCAAATAAGTTAAGTTCAAACTTGCTATTGGATGATCATGAGGTATACAAAGTATAATATTTGTTGACCAAATTCATTTGAATGCATATGAGTTGATTGAATAGGATATATATGCATATGTTGCTTGCTATAAGATGATTGAATGGGCAATTTGCTAAATAATCAAGTTTGGATTGATTTATGTGAAATAAATTCAAGAGACTTCATTTAGTAAGTGGTTTGAATGGATATTTGTCTTTTTAAAGTAGTTCATTTCAAATTTGATTCAATTTGAAGAAGAATGACTTAATATACTGAAATCTGACCAATATTAAAAATCTGACAAGGCTATGCTCATAGCCATGTTTGAGTGATCAAATCTATTTGGACTAGCTTGAAATTCAGTTTAACTGCTCTACGCATATGATAGCAAAGTCTGTGCAAATTTCATAATCATTGGATTTGTGAAACTTCTTGATGAAGTCAATCTTGTCAGCACAAACACAACAGTTTTCAGCATGTACCTATTGTGGGAGATGTTGTGGCTAGCAGCACATATGAAGTCAAATGAGTCTTAACTTTTTATAGCTATTAGCAGACTTATTAAAGCACATCTCCACCAATTTTCGTGGTCATAGGATCTGTACATCAAAATTTATGAATGTTTCTTTGGAGTATACAGAATTTGTCATAAGTGACAAGTATTTGAAATATTGAAAGTCGCTTTGATTGGAAGGCTCTCATATAGGATAAATCACATAAGTTGTTTGAGAGACCATAGTTTGGGTTTGAATTGATCTATAATTATGGAAAGTGAAGGGGTACAAGGATATTTGTTGAGAAATATTTTGGCATTTATCTTGGTACTCCAATTTGAAGATCAAGACCAAAAATGTTCAAAATTGAGGTTATCATATAACAGATTGCATAATCTTCTTTCTTACATATGGAAATCCAAATGCTTAAATTGGTTGTAAGTATTTCTTGGAACATTTCAATTTTGGTTACTCTATATTGCCATGATCTAGACATAGAAGAGAAAAAACTCGTGTTCGTGAATGAATAAGGTGCTAAGTATGAAATTCAAATTCTTAAAGCACTTACCAAAAGGGGAATTCTCTATATGACTAGAGTTGTGAAACTAATGTTTTTACCTAAGTGATCTATGTAGTTTCACAGCATGAGAATGAGTTTCTCAAATGGACTATGCAATTAAACATATAAAGAAGAACAATCCAAAACTATGTGATGTATTCTCTCTTGTACATTTGGATTTATTTCTTCTACATTAAATACTTACCATGATATGATTAAAAATTTAGCCTTTGAACTTAATCAATTTATCATGCATGTTTAATTTGTTAAAATTAAGCATTGAAGATTAAGAGAAATTTAGTTCATATAATAAGACTTCCTTGTTTTAGTAACTGCCTACTTTATATATTCAAAGTGTTATAAAAGGGAAATTGGTGCTTGTATTACTAACGACATCTCTTTTGAGCTTGTTCATGAAATTCAGTGAAAAGAGATTCCACGTGTTCAAATTGGTTACTCCTCACCAAAAAGTAATAAAAGAATTGCTAGAGGCAAAGTGGTACTTAATTGGAGCAATCAAAAGATTGATCGAGAAAGAGAGCAAGCAACACATTCAAAGGTAAATCAAGCAAATATGATTGATGTTTCAAACATGGATTGATTTTGAGTATTTTCCAAGTATTTTTGGTTTGACATCAATTCATGATCACTTATACTCAAATCATGTACATTCATGCAAATTATTTATATATGGTTGAATACTAATGCTTGGTGCAGTCATAAAGTTCATAAATGAGCAATGATCCTATTTTAAAATTCAACTATTGAGAAATTAACAGTCAGCTCAATGGAGTGCAAGTTCCAGGTCTCAGACCGTCCAGTCCTAGGCCACGAACAGTCCGAGAGATCAGGCCACGGACAGTCCGAGCTCCCACTACAGACCGTCCGTGAGCAGCAGTCTTGCATGAACGAAGGAATAATCTGGACCAATACCGCAACAAGTGGTATCATCCTTACAAGTGATATTCCTATATTTCGTGCAAATTCATAATTCTCTCACATACAAGTGGTATTGAAAGAACAAATGCATGCGAACTACAACATTCAAATTGTGCACTTGATCTTATATGGGTTCTCAACTTCATACTGGTGAAGAATGGATTTCTTATTGATAATTGGTTTTCACCAAGCTATTCAATTGGACTTCACATTGCTATTAGAGAGCTAAATCAAAAGACTCTTCACTATCCTCTACTCCAACATAGCAAAGGTATCATTGTGATATGCATGATCATATCATCCCCTACTAGTATGTGGTTACTGCATACAGTACATACACAATAGTATCATGCATATTAAATGAAAGATTTAAATTCATGTTCTACCACTATTGGTTATTTTTGTTGATTGAAACTAGTGGTAGGATATGAGTTTGTTCATGAGCAAAGTGAACCCATGTACTTAATCTATTTTGGATTGCAACAAGCTACAAGAACAACCTCGATAAGATAACCGCTTAATGCGTGTGAAGAAGCTTAAAGAGGGTTCAACCCGAACTTGGAAGCTTAAGCAAATCTATTTGGTTAAGTCAAATATTGAGCTGCTCATGAGGATGACTTATGAAGAAGATACCAATGAAAATGAATATCAAAACCTACAAGTGGCATCAATATCTATAGAGAAATGTCCAAGCCAATATTATTCCTTCAAATGGTATTCACTACGTGATGTCTAGATCAATCATACAATTGATATCCTTTGAGTGGTAAAAGACTTCAAGTGATCCACAACCTTAAGTGATCATCAACTCAAGAGAGCAACTCTCTCCTAAAATAAGTTCATGTGAGTGATGTCAAGGATTTTATCATGCATATGGTGTCCATCAAAAACTTATTGAGTACTTTCAAGTTGGTATAATATTCACAAGTACATTTTCCTAGAGCCTTAGAGCAACCCTTTTATGGTAATTAATGACAAAGGGGGAGAAGTTGGAACAAAGATATGGAAATATGCACAAGAGAAAATTGGACATGAACTCAGAGGGAGCTACTGATCAATTGAGTTAGAATGAATATGAAAGGATCAAGAGCAAAGTATAATGGCATGAGATTTTATTGAACAAGAGATGCACACAAGTAGGGGGAGCAAGCTCGTGAATATATGTTTGATGCATTTGTTTGTGCACTACATTGCTTGCTTGCATCACATTTGTCTTATATTCCTACATACTTGTGTGTAAGTGTTTGCTAGAACTAAGACTTGGATGATGATTGATTTAGTGATATTTATAAGCCTAGTCTTAATGTGAAAGGAGTAACTAGAAACCTATTTATTATGATCTCATGTGGTATCTAGTTTCACTTGTTTCTAGCAAGATGATGCTAAGGATGAAATGAAAAGTAGTAAACACGCTACAAAGGTACATTTCTATTTTGTATACTTTAGCATCATATGGTAGTGATAATGTCCCCTAAATTTTCACATCTTTGCATGTGTGTAAGCTTGAAACCAAACCATCCAAGCACACATGTAGGCGAGGATATCACTACCAAACCGTTTTTATGGTGCTTATCCAAATCTTAACAAATGAGCTTAAAGTTGGATAAGGAACATAAGAACTTTGCCAAACTAGAAATTTACACTTGTTTGAAAAGCTAGCTTGGAAAAAGAACAAAAATGACAAATCTTTGTAGAGTGGTCATCAATTACCAAAAAGGGGGATATTGTGAGAACCTGTTTGGTTTTGGTAATTTATTGACAACTTATATGGGCTCATAAGTGTTTATGTTGAGATACACAGTTGATTAGTCCACAGGTACACTAGTGTGAGTTATTTAAGCCTTGGTGGTGATGTGGCTTGGTGATATTGAGATGCTAAACTAGTATGATAAAGGAGCTCATTGCATATGAAGACATGACATGGTGTCATGTGGCTATATGGAGAAGATCAAGAGATATGGCTTGGCTTCGATGGACCGAGTAGCTAGTGTGAAGGGCAAGTCAAAGGCTCATGTGTGAGAGACCGCATGGCGGTGAAGCAAGAGCAAGGACTTAGCACCGATGGACATAAAGCAACGGTGAAGAGCAAGCTATGTTGAGATTGATGAACCAAGAAGGCCATGTGATAACATGGGGTGGATCATATCATTATAGAATTATCAAGCCATGTGTTGATCTGGGCTATTGATCAAGTGGCTTGATGATGATGGTGGAGTGTAACACCCCTGGTGTTACAAGAACTAAAACCTGGGCATGACATCATATGCATTGACTTTTAATTATGTATGTTACACCTAGAGTGCATCCACTAGGCTAAAATTTCAAAACAAGTTGTGATGTGATGACTTGAAGTGCTCCCTAACCCTAGGATAGAGTACTTAACCAAGGGATAGAGGTATGTGGGTGTGTGTGATACCAAATTGAGTATTATCTCAAAAGTTAGTGGAAATGTTCATAAGAGACTAAACTTGATGGATTTGAGTGGCATAAACCCTAGAACACTCAAAACCCTAATTAAAACCCTAGAATCCCTAATTAGTGCTCCATGAGATGAGATCCATTTCTATACACTTTTGGACTAAAGTGCATATATCAAAGTGGTAGAGTTTTGGGAGCCTAACACTTTTCTTATTTGGAGATTTTCAAGTATTGTGGAGCAAATTGGAGAAAATGGCAAAAGTTTACAAGTGCTCCAAAATTGGAACCCTGAGAACAAGTGGCATTGAGCCAACTTTGGGCTCTTGTAGCTTTTAATCCATAAGGATTTTGTGGTAGGTCACCATAACAAATTTGTAGGGCTACTATAGGGGTACAAGTTTGATTGATAAACATAGCCCTAAAATCATATGAAATCTAGTGCAAAACACATCCAAAGTAAGGCTAGCAGAATTCTGAAATTTCAGATGAGGAACAGTAATCTGAAAACCTGAGATTCAGTGTTTGGTGCTAGGTTTGAAGTCCTTTTGTGGCCAATCTAGGGGGTTTAAGGTTGTGTGCTATGTAGAAAAATTAGAGACCATCAGAAGGTGATTAAATGTTCTTATGATAGGTGGGCTTGATCCTGTGCAAAAATTAGGGGAAATGATGTTCAAAGTGGTGCTGTCAGACTAATGAATTCTCACTAACGACCAGAGAGACTTACTCTGAATTCCTATCTGTCTGATCAACTTTGAGACGTCGCAGAGGCTATCCTATGTGATTAGGAGCCAGGTTGGTGTAAGCAAAGTTGGAGATCTAGTATTCATGAGCAGGTTTTATTAGGAGGGCCTGGCTTGATGTCACATAAATTTAGGAGATAATGATGCTCAAACTGTCTCTATCAAAAGGGAAAATCAGATGGAGACTGTAGGCCAAAATTCAGAAAACTGGAATGGTACCAGTGTGATGCAGCTGGTTTTTGGGTGCCATAACTTCTGATCCATGAGGTTTAGGTCCAAGAACCCTATAGTAACCTTGAAGATCCACGATTAGGGAACAAGTTCTGTTAACAAAGTCTGATCTGTTCTTAACCATTATAAAGAGAAAAAGGTGGCTAAATGGGGGGAGGTCAGTCAAGTGCTGTAGATCTTAATGTGCAGAAATATCTGCCACCGATTTTTTTCCCTTGCCGTGTCTTACTTTGGTGTAAAGTGAAGATAGAGATGAGGAAATGGCAGGGATATTCAGAACTTTGGCCATCACTGAAATATCTCAAGTTTGGAATATCTGCTTCAGTGAAACCTTATCTGCCTACCCCCCTGCCGTGGTAAACTCATCCTTGCCTTGCTGTGCTATGGAGACCGGCGTGGATCTTCAGGGTTGAGCCACGCATCCTTACCCATGCATTCACTGGCACCTCCAGAGCTCCCTTTGCTGTAATCCCATGAACCCAGCCATCGCCTGATCTTTTCCCTGCCTATTTAAGAGTAATCGAAGAGGGGAAAGGGAGTAAAGAAGAGATCCTTGCATCTGTCGTAAGCCACTGTGTAGCTTGAACATAGTATTGTTGCCTTCACCCCCCAGACTATTCCCTGGAAATGCCCAATTCTCTGGTCAAGCGACTTCACGTGTCTGGTGACCACGTCGCCGACGCCTCAACTTCACGTAACCAGGCGAACACGATATGGTTCGACGCCTCTAATTCAATGTTCTAGTGTCCTTATATGTGGGTGAAGCTCACCGAAGTGGTTGTTTGGTCATTACTGTCATAGCTTGGTTGGAACGCGAGCTTGACGCCACGTGCTAGCCCATAAACTGCTCCTGTGTCGACCAACCAAAACTCTGTTGGTCCGACGCTGGTTCTCGTGAGCACCGTGTCTTGTGTAACCACTAGTGCTCCCCGTTCCCTTAATTTGAACTTTTCGGTGCTAATGCCGTATGGACGGGCGCCGCGGACCCGGAACCCTGTCGTGGGCGTGGTTAGGTCGCTCTGGGGGATTACGAGCTGAATCCGTGCCCGAGACCCTTTAGTTTGGGTCAGGGTTAGGCCTAGCAAGTGTTTGCAGGATGCTCGAGTTCTCCGTCGTCGTGGCAGGGCGGGATATTCATCAGCGCCGCCGGCTGGACTCGAGGACATGAATTTGGAAGACGAAAGAAATAGGGGGCATCAAAAAAAAGATGTCAGAGACACATAGAGGCCGAACTGGTACTCTTTTCCAAATGTTTAAATCGTCAGGGGTCTTTACGTAGTTCACCGCGCGGTTGTGGGAGTGTCCGACTTCTGCGTAGGCTTAGGTCTTTTGGGCTGAATTCGGCCTGATACTGTTCATTAGTTTTTCCTTTTCTTTTTTCTATTAAGTTGGGAAATCTATAGAAATTAGTAGGAAAATGGTAAAAATATGAGACCAATTTTGTTAGACTTCTAAAATCATCTAGTATTTAATAAAAATAGTTCCAAGATTTTTATCCTAAACCTAGAATTATGTAGCCTTTAAAGGTGTTCAAACCAAGCCCTTTAAATTTTAGAAATAATTTAGTAACTCCAAAAATGGTAAAACTTTTTGGGTAGTCTTAGTATGATGATTAAAGACTTTGAGTGAAGTTTGAAATGATTTGGACATTGTTTGGTCCCAAACCCAATAAACTAGCATCCTAGGGTTTAGTTGCTTAATACTCATAGACTACTAACTTAGGAAACTCTAGTGATTAGTGTGTACCATGAAGGAAAGTTGTATTATACAACTTAGAATGTTTCTATTATGTAACTGCATATTCATAATCATCACATAAGCATTCATGTACATGTACTGTCATGTATAGAAAACGAGGAAGAGACTGTAGTTGAAGAAGTTGTCCCTCAAGCTGAGAATCCACTAGCCGAGAGTAACTTCTACTTCGATATCTATGGAGTAGACCCGGAACCTCCTGCAACACAAGGCAAGCCCCAGTGCATTTACCATTTTCGTTGATGTTTTAAAATCTTTATCACCTTATATGATGCATTAGGTGATAGGAGTTGTGTGCTAAACAATTGATGCATTTCCTTCCTTGGAAACTAATTACCATTCCTTACTACCTAATTTACTTAAAGGTTTTCTGATGCTTAGCTTTGCTTTAGAAAACAAAATGTTTTGTTTTAAACAAAAAGTGATGCTTCATATGGGATGGGAATTTTTACAAAGAAAAGACTTGATGATGAATCCATCATGGCCGTGACGGGTTCAACATCTGAAAAGATGTACCTCTGTTAGGTACCAAACTTTGGGGTTGTAAATGGTAAAGACGAGATCGGGTGGGTGACTTGCACGAGAAGGAAGTCTCGGTGTAGTGTCTCCATCTAAGTCGCTTAAGGACCGAGCCGATGTAGGCTTGCTGATTGAGGACCTTTTAACTGGCCACATGCCTAATCATGGGTAAGCTTTGCCTCGGTTGGACCAATACCAGAAAGGTTACCACACAATGGGAGTGGAGAGATGGCGAGAGTAGCGTGTACCCTCCATGGCAAGAGGCTGGACGGTGGTGATTCTGTGCTCTCGGTTGGCGTGAACCTATTCTGGTCTTGAAAAACTTGGTTGACACATGCAAGGGTTAAATGCTACATATGTCGTGTGGTTGGAGATCCCCAGCTGCGTATTAATCGATTCGGATCGCCGTTACTTCTTGAACATGAAGACTTGGTCACTTCCCTACACGTAGCAATCCAGTAAACTGAAGGGATGATAAAAGACAGCTAACATAGGCCAAGTGCCTGATCTAGGATAGAAAGAACTCTAGATGCAGGTAACTACTTAACCTGGTAATAAAAATAGATTTTTAAGGATCCACTTATAGTAAGCTTTCCTGCAAACAGAGTCTTCAAATCTTGTTAAACTTTACCTTGATTCCCAAAAAGCCAGCATATCCTTGAGAGTCTTTTCCTTTGACGGGTAAGACTTGTGAAAGTACACTCCGTACTCAGGGTTTTCGAACCCATGTTGTTGTAGGTGATGAAACAGTCGAGTTTTGCTGTTTCTGCTCAAAGGTGGTGCCGAAGAAGGAGGAAGATCACTAAGTTTGTTTGTGGGGGATGTTTTGCCTCCCAGTTATGTAATAATAAGTGCTACATTCGAACACCTGTTATGTAATAAGTACTCTTTCTATATTTTTATGAATGTAAATTATATTATTGTAATCCTTTCCGCTCGTTCTCTTCTCCGATTATGTGTATAATGTCTACGTGATGGGTTAAGCGCTCTTGGGCGATATGATGAAGATACAGACAACCGAACTTGTCGAGTCATTATGCGCACCTGCATGACTGTCTGGGGTCCTTAGGACAAGGACATCTGTAGGTGGGCCTAATACCTTGGGAGGTTCCGTGATAGGAGGAACTTCATGCTATGGACAAATGGTAAAAGGTATCATGGTTGGCTACACTTATGGATGCCCATTGTTTTTTGAACTGCGGACCGTCCGAGGCATGAGTGTAGACCGTCCTCAGTACAAATATTTTGTATTGCGGACCGTTCGGGGTCCAGGTGCGGACCGTCCGCAGTACAAATTTCAGCAAATGTGCAGAGTCAGCAAAACTTTGTTTTGGCTCAGTTTTATGTATCGCAGACCGTCCGACCTTGAGGGGCAGACCGTCCGCAAGTCATTTTTGAATGCTCTGACATTTTTATAACCGTTTATAGCCATTGGGATTCTTGTGCGGATGGTCCGGGCTTGTATTGCAGACCGTCCGCATGTGCGCAGAAAAGGGGCAATTGGTCCATAACGGCTAGTTTTGGAGACAGGGCTATATATACTTCTGTTGCCCGAGTTGAAAGGGTGCAGAAGGCCATTTGGAACACTTGTGAGCATATTGGAGCCTTTCCTCTCCCTCTCTCTCTCACTCATATTGGTTGGGATTGCATTCTAGTGAGATTGAGAGCCATCTAGTGCATTGCATCAAGTTGTTGATCTTTTAGGCACTAGGGAGATCATCAAGTGAGGTCATTGGCTTGTTACTCTTGGAGGTTGCCGCCTCCTAGACGGCTTGGTGGTAGTTCCCCATGAGCTCTTCAATAGAGATTGTGAAGGGGCCGTGTTGGTGATTGTGAGAGGCGTTGTGCTTGCCTCGTCGGAGCGGTGAAAAGCAACTCTAGTGGAATCGAGGTTTGAGGGTTCATTGACCAATCGGGCTCAAGAGATCAAGTGGAGACTTGATAGAGGAGTGGTTAGGTGCTTTGAATCTACCTCAACGTGGACTAGGGGTGACCGGCAAGTCATCGACACCATGGGAAAAAAATCATTGTGCCAAATGTCATCATCTTCCCGTTGGTTTGCACCTTTCCTCACTAGCTTGTATTTACTTGTTCATATACTTATGCTAGTGAGTATTTGTTGCTCTTGTATATCTAGTCATACCTATTATAAAATAGTTGTCCACTTGTTGTTAGCTTGTGTAGCTAATCTGTTTTACTTAGCTTGTGTAGCTAAGTAGTTGTTTCTCTCTAGTAGTGCTTGTGCTTTGTGCTCTTTGCTTACTAGTATGTTTAGGAGCTATCGGTGTGCTTAGAATTACATTTGCATAATTTGTATGACGCTGCTAACTAGATTTGTATGGGAGAGCTCTTTCACTATCTTGGCACCTTAGTTGCTTCAATTAGAAACTTTTGTCAGATGTTTGTTATAGTTAGAGGAGTGTAGTCTTGGCTAAACCAAAATAGTATTAATTCCGTATTTATTTGTGTTAGCCATCGTAATTAGTTTTAGAAAGGACTATTCACGCCCTCTCTAGTCCGCCAACTTGACCCTACAAATGGGTACTCAAGGGTTAGATGTCATCCTAGGGATGAATTGGCTGCACAAAAACCAAGCAACCGTCAGCTGTGACAAGAGGACAGTAAAGTTAGTATCCCCATCCGGGAAAGAAGTAGTAACTGAACTGCTCATGCCTGATCTAGAGGAAGGAGCCTGTCGCCATATGTCTATAGAGGGTAAGGAGGCCAACTTGCTTGAGGCTATTAGAGTTGTGTCGGAATTCCCTGATGTGTTTCCCGAGGACTTACCAGGCATGCCACCCGAGCGTAAAGTGGAGTTTGCCATAGAGCTCATCCCTGGCACTGCACCTATTTCTAAGAGAGCTTATAAAGTGTCTGGGCCGGAATTGGTGGAACTCAAGAAGCAGATCGACGAGATGTTAGAGAAAGGCTACATCAGACCAAGTACTTCACCTTGGGCCACTCTAGTTCTATTTGTGGAGAAGAAAGATGGCACGAAGAGGATGTGCATTGATTACCGAGCTCTGAATGAAGTCACCTTCAAGAACAAGTACCCACTGCCCAAAATTGAAGATCTATTCGACCAGTTAAGAGGAGCCAGTATGTTCTTGAAGATAGATCTGAGGTCAGGTTACCATCAGCTCAGAATCCGACCTTCGGACATACCGAAGACCGCATTTATCACCAAGTATGGACTTTTTGAGTTCACCGTCATGTTATTCGGTCTGACGAATGTGCCAGTATTCTTCATGTACTTGATGAATAGTGTGTTCATGGAATACCTCGACAAGTTTGTAGTAGTGTTCATTGATGATATCCTCATATATTCCTAGAATGAGCAAGAGCATTTGAGGAAAGTATTATAAAGGCTACGAGATTGTCAGCTGTATGCCAAGCTGAGCAAGTGCGAATTCTGGATCAACGAAGTCTTGTTCTTGGGTCATATCATAAAACGAGATGGATTAGCTATGGATCCTAAGAAGGTAGCAGCTATTCTGGATTAGAAAGCACCGAAGGATGTCCAGGGAATCAAGAGTTTCATTGGAATGGCTGGATACTATCGGCGTTTCATTGAAGGTTTTTCCAAGATTTCCAGGCCAATGACAGCCTTCCTGGCAAAGAAAGTTGAATTTAGGTGGACCCTAGAGTGCCAAGAGTCCTTTGAGACATTAAAGAAGAAGTTGACAACAACACCTGTGTTGATTCTGCCAGATGTGCACAAGCCATTCTCAGTGAATTGTGATGCTTCGTACACCAGACTGGGTTGTGTGCTAATGCAAGAGGGAAGAGTG